>CM077092.1:53691733-54291733 GCA_039513925.1 Platanthera zijinensis
ATTTCAAGAAGGAGAGACTGAGTCAGTAGCAGATATGTACAACAGATTGAGTCTAATTGTCAATGAGCTAAAGACCTTGGATAAAGAAATCTCATTGACTGAGCTTAATGACAGATCCTAATGTGCTTCCCCAGCACTTGGATTCAAGAATCTGGCCAATTAAAGATGCTAGAAGTCTAAATGAAATCACTACTGAAGCTCTCCTAGGCAAGCTCAAATCTTATGAGCTGCTCATAAGAACAGAGAAGAAGAACGAAGGCTGCCTCACCAGCCTCAAAGAAAGAGAAGTCAATAGCTTTCAAAGCCATTGAGAATCAGCCTGAAGAAAAGCTCACAGGCAATGAGGAGTTGGTCAGCCTACTGGCCAAAAGATTTTACAAACTGGCCAGAAAAGACTTCAGAAAAAGGCCATACAAAGGACATGATAAACCAAGGTATGATAAGTCAAATAATGATAAAGAAATTATATGCTTTGGCTGCAGGAAACCAGGCACATTGTGCCTGACTGTCCAGAAAACAAGAACAAGAACAAAAAGGATAGAAGAGAAAGAAGGAAAGAGAAAGACTTCAAAAAGAACAGCTCAGATAAAGCCTCCTCCAGCAAGAACAAACATACAAGGAAGGGCTTTGTTGCTGAGACATGGAGTGAGACAGAAGAGGATTCTGAAACTTCATCCAGCTCCAGTGATGATGAAGATAATGCAGATGAAAAAGAATTTTGCATGATGGCTATCAATGCCTCACAGCAAAACTCTGATGCAGAATCAGATTCAGACTCAGAAACTCAACAGAAGAAGATCAAGTAATTGACTCTTTTGATTTTAATTCTGAGGACTTTAAAATTGAATTTAAGACATTGTGTTTGGACTTACTAAAATCTGAGAAAGAGATAATCTCTCTCAGAAACAAATTATCTGAATACAGTGTCCTAAACTCAAATAACTCAAACTCTCTGAGGAGTTAGAATGTTGTAGGGAGGAGATAGCTTCACTGAAAAGTGAACTATCAAAGGCCAAAAAGTTTGAGAATCCCTAAATGGGAGAAGTATCAGACTGATGGACATTACAAGCACAGTGAACTCTAGATTCAACAGTACACTGGGCTTGGTGCCTTATCCAGCCAACCTATAATATTAACAACTCCAATCAAATTTGTCTCTGACAAAGGAAAGGGAGTAATAGAGGTAGCTAGGAAGAATGCAGATCTGCCAGAGAAAACTTCAGTTCAACAGATTGCGTCGAGCAGAGCTCGACGATCGTCGAAAAGAGCTCGACGATCTAACCCAAGATCGTCGACCTCAGCTCGACGATATCCAAACTCTGAACTTCAGTATATCGATCTTCGAACAGAGATCGACGATCTGACCCAAGATCGTCGACCTCAGTTCGACGATCGTCGAACAGAGATCAGGTCTGTGAACATTCCTTCAATGGCACATCTAGATTCAAACCTAGAAGTCCCACATCCCAAGGCTTTAACCCCTATACTGAATGGATAATACCTCCTAGGAGATATCATCCTGAAGGCTATAAGAGTCAACCTGAGATGTCTTTCATTTTTGAATTCAAAGGATATCAGCCTAGGCCCAAGGTTAACTGGGTCAAAAACAAGTAAGCTGTTCATGTGCAGGTGAAGACCTATTCAGTATCTAACCAACAATGGTATCTGGATAGTGGGTGCTCAAAGCACATGACAGGGAACAGGGAGAACCTATCATCCTTCATAACCAAACTTGGACCCAAAGTGATTTTTGGTGATTCAAATTTTGGCCAAACCAAAGGATATGGTGCTGCTCAGATAGGCTCAGTCACTTTCAAGAAAGTGGCATATGTAGAAGGACTGAAGCACAATCTGATAAGTATCAGTCAGCTATGTGATGAAGGATACAAGGTGACTTTCAACAAATCCATGTGCAAGATCAAGTCAGAGAATAACACAACTGTGTTAACAGGTAAAAGGACAGGTAACATTTACTTAGTATTTTTCTTTCATCTAAAGTAGATATCTGTTTATTTAATTCCATATCTAAGCCAAATGTTTTATGGCATAAGAGATTAGGACATCTAAACCTTAGAACCATTGCTAGGCTATCCAAGGACAACCTTGTTAGAGGACTACCTTCTGGCCCCTACAAGAAGGAAGGACTTTGCAAGGCTTGTCAATTAGGCAAGCAAACTAAAAATAGTTTTAAGTCACTTAATAAGAGTGATTCACCTAGGATTTTGTATCTGTTGCACATGGATCTTTTTGGACCCATCACAGTACAAAGCTTAGGAGGGAAGTCCTATACTTTAGTGGTTGTAGATGACTTCTCAAGATTCACTTGGGTATTCTTTCTGAGGAAGAAGTCTGATAACTTCAAGTGTTTGACAGATTTTCTCAAATGCATTCAGATTGAGTTCAACACTCACCTTGCCCTGATCAGAAGTGATCATGGGACAGAGTTTGATTCTCTTCTCATGCAAGAGTTCTGTCAAAGTGAAGGGATCAGGCATACTTTCTCAGCTCCTAGAACTCCTCAACAAAATGGGGTAGCTGAAAGGAAAAATAGAACCCTAATTGAATCTGCTACTACATTATTGGCAGATGCTCACCTACCTCTATCCTTTTGGGCTGAGGCAGTGAACACCTCCAACTATGTGCTAAACAGAAGCCTGATACATAAACTAAAGGGCAAGACTCCCTATGAATTGCTCAAAGGGAAGAAACCTAAATAGCTTATTTTAAATTTTTTGGCTGTACTTGTTATATTCATAATAATGACAAGAAGTATCTAGCAAAATTCCAAGCTAAAGCTGATGAAGGAGTGTTTCTGGGATACTCTATGATCAGCAAGGCATATAGGGTATATAATAAATCTTCTTGTAAAATTGAAGAATCTGTTCATGTTACTTTTGATGAGACTAACATGTGTTACAAGGAGAAGTCTACTTCTACCATAGAACATTTGCAGGTACATTCTATTTCAGAAAATATGAACAGATTACAGGTTAAAGAAGAGAACACAACCTCTCAACAAAAGAATGAGAGCAGTGATGATGAAGAAGAAGTTCAACCTCTTGAAGAAAATCATCCTGAAGAGCCAGTTGTTATTCCACAAGAGGAAACAATAACACAGGCTGGTGAACAATCAACACCCCTGTTGATTTAGTAACAACAAGAGATCATCCAATCACCCAAGTAATTGGAGAGATCTCAGCTGGTGTGCAAACCAGAAATCAGGTCAACCAGAACCTGATGCACACTTGCTTCCTATCTCAAGTTGAGCCTCAATCCATTCAAGATGCAGAGCAAGATCCACACTGGATCATTGCAATGCAAGAGGAGTTGCATCAATTTGAAAGGAATAAGGTTTGGGAACTAGTGCCTAAGCCAAAGGATCACTCCATTGTTGGAACAAAGTGGGTGTTCAGAAACAAGCTGGATGACCAAGGAATTATTGTCAGAAACAAGGCAAGGCTAGTTGCCCAAGGCTATTCTCAGCAAGAAGGAATAGACTATGACCAGACCTTTGCACCAGTTGCAAGGTTAGAGGCATTAGAATATTCCTAGCTTTTGCTGCTCACAAGGGATTCAAGGTTTACCAGATGGATGTGAAGAGTGCATTTCTCAATGGGGACATCAAAGAGGAAGTCTATGTTAGACAACCTCCAGGTTTTATCTCTCTAACTCACCCTGATTATGTTTTCAAATTGCATAAAGCATTATATGGTCTCAAGCAAGCTCCTAGAGCATGGTATGAAACCCTAGCATGCTTTCTTCTGGAAAATGATTTTGTTAGGGGGAGAGTAGACCAAACTCTTTTTATTAGAACCCATAAGTCCCACACCCTACTAGTACAAATTTATGTAGATGATATCATATTTGGATCTACTGATTCAAACTTGTGCAGAAAGTTTTCCAACCTGATGCATTCCAAATTTGAAATGAGTAGCATGGGTGAGCTCTCCTTCTTCTAGGATTGCAAGTAAAACAGCATGCTGAGGGCATATTTATTTCCCAAACCAAGTATGCTAAAGAATTGGTTAAGAGATTTGGTATGTCTGAGGCATCTTGTATGAAAACACCCATGCCTACCAATGCTGTATTGGATACTGATGAACATGGGAAATCAGTTGATCAGACAACATATAGAGCAATGATTGGCTCTCTATTGTACCTTACAGCCAGTAGGCCAGATATAATGTTTGCTACATGCATATGTGCTAGATTCCAAGTTAGCCCTAGAGAGTCACACCTAACTCTAGTTAAAAGGATTCTTAGGTATGTAAAAAGTTGTCCAAATCTAGGACTCTGGTATCCAAAAGACTCAGGATTTGAATTAACTGGATTCTCAGATGCTGATTATGCTGGATGCAGAATAGACAGGAAAAGCACCAGTGGAACATGTCAGTTCCTTGGTGACAGACTTGTCTCTTTGTTTTGAAAGAAGCAAACATCTGTGTCAACCTCAACTGCTGAAGCTGAATATATGGCTGCAGGCAGTTGCTGTTCACAAATATTGTGGATACAAAATCAGCTCATAGACTATGCCTATAACTTAGAGAAGTCTAAAATTTTTTGTGATAATACTAGTGCTATCTCTATAGCACAAAATCCAGACCTCCATAGTAGGACAAAACATATAGAGATTAGGCATCACTTTCTAAGGGATAATGTAGAGAAAAACAAAATAGAACTTCAATATATCCTACTGATTTGCAAAGGGGAGATATTTTCACCAAGCCCTTGGATGAAAAGAAACCACAGTTTCTTCCTAAATCAGTTAGGCATGTTAGATGGAGGAAGCCTAAACTAACTTACAAGATTTTTGAAAAGATAAAACAGACCAAGACTAGGCTAAAAAAAATCAGTTCCTTTTGTGTCTGTAGAATAGGCTTTGTCTCTGAACTGCGTTCGACGTTTTCCCCAAAAAACGTCGAACGTAGATCGACGTTTCTCTAAAAATCGTCGACCAGAGATCGACGTTTCCAAAATCGTCGATCTGAGTTTAGCGCCTCCGTTAGCTCCAGGTTTTCTCTCCTTCTGTTCAGAGGCTGTCGAGCGGAGCTCGACGCTTTTCAACATTGTCGAACGGAGATCGACGATATTGACGTCTCTTCAGATTCCCTCTGTAGCCCAAATCGTCGAGCTGAGATCGACGTTCTGTCGAACCGAGCTCCACGATTTTCCGTTTCGCCGTCGAACCCTAATATAAAATCATTTCCGCGGCCGTCGTTCATCTTTGCGCTTTCATACTCTCTGCAACTTTCTTCGTTTTCCCTCCAAATCTTCTGCGCTTGGTTGTGTTTGGTTCTTTGTTGCAGGTAAAAATGGCTGGCTCCAATGCTGCAATCTCCAAAATGAAATTTGACACCGGATTTGATATCGACATGAACTCGTTTGATGGAAGCGATCAGCGCTTCAAGGTTATTCTTAATCTATTCAGAGATCAGCAGCTATCACAAATAATGACTATCAGAATGAAGATTGCATCCGAAGAGATAAAGGAGTGGTGTTATACAGCGACAGAGATGAGAACGAGAACTCTGTCGTCGGCTTCATAAAAGGACTCAGGTACAATTGTCCCCTGCTCTTTTAACTGAAGTTTTTCATCTTAGTTCTGGAGAAGATTCCATAGAGTTATCTGGAGAGGAGTATGACTCCATGCTTGATAGAATGGGTCACAATGCTGTGAACCCTAGCAAACTGCTGAAGAAAAATCTGTCGATAGAATTTCAGTTTTTGGCTGATGTAGTTGGGAAAGTGCTTCTGGCCAAGCACTTAGCCCATGATACCATATCAAGATATCAATTTGTCTGATGGGAGCTCTGCTTGATAAGAAACATATAAACTGGGGATCAATTTTCTTCAACCTGATTAAGAAAAAGCTGAGTAAGACTGCTGTCAGTTTTGGGAGAATTCTAGGGGTCTATCTGAATTCCAGATGCCCTGAGCTGCTAACCTCTTCTGGGATGTTCATTAATGCATCCAAGAGCCTCTCCTGTGCCCTTTTCAGCAAATTTGACAGGCAGATTGTAAACCCCTCCAGAGCTGCTGCACCACTATCTTCAGGCACCAGGACTGTCTCAGTCACTCCACCTCTGGTCTCTGCCCCAGTAGAAGTGTTGCCTGCTTCTCCTCCTCCAGCTGTCTCTACCCAGCCACTTCATCCTCACCTCCAATCACCACCATATTGATATCTTCCCCCATTAACATTTCTTCACCAGTTTCAACCCTCCAGCATCTACCTCAGAGGAATTCCATCCTCTTTTCTCTTATCCAAGCTTCACCTCTCCATCATTTTCCTTGGCAGATGATTCCTTTATGGATGATTCCCCCTCCTCTCCTCCAGAGCCTCCCTCTACCTCCTCATTCCAACAAATGCTCCAAGAAATTCTATCCCAATCATCCTTCACACCTTCTCTTGCCTCACCTATCTACACCTCAACATCTTCAATCCCCTCCTTTCCCTTTCAGAGCCATCCATACCCTCATTCTCCATGCCACCAGCTCCAGCAATCATCCTTCCAACAACTTCTTTCCTACCTCTGCTCAAGCCCCTCTTGAGCATGTAGATTTATCAGCCCTGGCTGACAGGTTATATGAGCTGCTAGCTCCTAAGCTAACCTCATTACTGGAGACCACTCTGGCTCCACTCCTGACCCATGTCAAGGAGCTGTCTTCCAAGCTCTCCTCCTTCAGTCCCTCTCAGGCAATTACCTCTTCTGGGTGCCTTGACTCAGTTATCCCTGAATCCAGGCAGGGGAGATGCCTTCTGAAGTAGTGTTTGTGCCTGAGTATGCTCCAGCTCTGGCTCCTGCTCCTGCCTTTGCATTGGACCTCCAGAGCTTGTTCTCTGTGTTTGTACAGTTTACCTCAGATCTTTGCCAGTTCCTCATGCTGAAGACTTGTCTAAGGCCATTGTGCCTATTTCTGTCTGTGATCCCAGCCAAATTGAAGCATATGTAAATTCCTGGAAGGCTGTGGATGTTTGTGTTTCCATCTCTGATGCTGCTACTAAGGTCGTTGTGCCTCTTGTTGTTGAAGCTGCTGCTGCTGTTACTGAGGATACTGAAATGGTTTTTGTAATTGAAGATACATCTGCTGCTGAAGAAGTTGCTGCTTACCTAGAAGATCCTGCACCTGCTGTTGTTACTGCTCCTACTGCTGCTGTTGCTTCAAAAGTTCCTTCTGCTCAAATTTCTGATGCTGCTCCTGCCCTGACTGCTGATCAGTTGAAGTTACAAGAGAAATACATAAAAAGCATTGATGATTTGTATGACAATCCTCAAAGTTCAGAGAGTGATCAATTTCAAACTGATTCAGATGACTCTGCAAATGCTATTGCCAAGAAGAGGAAGGCCAGAAGCAAGGCCATGATGTCAGTCCCCCCAGCTCAGGCAAAGGATTCTAATGACATTCCCTACTATATTCTGCATGACTGCCCCATATCTGAGCCTTGGATGCAGTATTCCAAGAACCAATCAAAGGCTATGAAGAAGAGAAGGAAGCTGAATAAGTATGAAAAAGGATCTTCTCAGTATCAGCCTCCTCCTCCTCCTCCTCCAGATTCTGGTTCAGGCTCAGCCCCTCAAGCTCCAGCTTCCAGGCAAAGCTCCTCCCAGTCTTATCAGAAATATTATCAAAGGGGGCAACATCAAAGGGGATATCAATCTAGAAGGGGCCAATATAGAGGAAGCCAGAGAGGGCACAGATTTCATCAAAGGGAAGGACAAGGCCATACTGATTCTACTTCAGGTCCTTTCCCTTATAAGCTAAAAGATACAGTTGTCTCCAGAACTCGTACTGATTCTGAATCCATCAACAGATATGAACCTCCTGTTTCATTTGAGGATCCTGAGAACAACCCCTTGTCCTGGACAGCTAGAATGAAAGAGTTGGCTGCTCTTGATCAAATAAAAAAGGCCAGAGAGCAAGGCAAGGGCACTTCCAACATAACAACTTTATCAGATCAGAGAAAGAAAGAACTGGAGAAATATACATCAAGAAAATTTTTTAATCCAGAAGATTATATGAAGCTGCACCTGAGGCTGTAGTTCCAAGGCCCAGATCTCAAACTTCCTTAGGTGCAGAAGATGATAGAAGATCCAAGAAAGAAGCCCTCAATCCCAACAGAGAAATTATGTTTAAAAAGGGAACTGAGAAGTAAATTGTGTAAGCTGAACAATCATCCTCCTTTGGATATTTGCTGACTTCTTATCTATGATCTGCATTGCTGCTATATCTTTTCTTCTGCATTGTTGATTTAGTTTCTGTCTTGAATGTATGCTTATTTATTTCCTAATTCTGTCTGTAAATAGTAATCCTAACCCAAATAGGGGAGATTGTTGGAACACCCTATTACTAATTTGGGTAAGGATCACTATGTTTGTCTTAGGAAACCAGGTTGACCTAGTTGTATAGTTGTAAAGGTCAACATTAGAATGAGTCTAGGGCTTAGAACTTAGGTTTGAAGCTGCCCCCAGGACCATTCCAATATCAAGGATATAGAGCCAAGTCTAAGGCAATTTTCGTCGAGCTCCGTCGACGAAACGTCGAACTCGGTTCGACGCTCTCTGAGCTCAACTTGATAAATCGTCAAACTCCGGTCGCGATCTTCGAGCTCAGATTGACGATCTGCTTTCAGACAATTTTGTTAGTCGTCAAACTGCATTCTACGTTTTTCTAGCTCAGGTCGACGATCTCTCTTCAGCTATTCTTCAGGTCGCTGAGCTCGGTTCGACGATCTTCGAGCTCAGTTCGACGTTTTCTGTCTGTTTGATCTGTTTCCATCTCTGAGCTCGGTTCGACGATAGTAGAGCTCAGATCGACGATTTTTCTGAGAAATCAACGATTCTAAGGATTCAAATGCTGCCAGTCTTTGGAATGTTTTTGAAATCCCTCAGCATTTATTTTAAGGAGATCTGCCAGCCGTTTGTCTTTATTCTGGAGCAAGTTTCAAGGAATTATTCAGGAAATGTTTTATTGGACCTTCCTCTAGAAGACAAGACTCTTTATGGAAGACATTTATGACTGCCAACGGCTATCCTTGACAAGAATTTTTCAGAGAATAAGATCCTCCTTTTTGTCTTCAGAAATATAGAGAGAATATACAACACCCAGAGAACAACAAGAAGAATTAAGCTGTGACAGATAACAAGTGATCATCTTCTGAAGAATCAGAATAACAATTTTTTTGCTTACAGAAAAGTGCTCACAGCCTCATCTCAAGAACTCCAGACACCTCATCTTTCAGCCTTTTTGCTGAAACAATTCTTTGCTGGAGATCTAAAGTTCTGAAGGCCTATCACCCTAGAGCAAAGCTTCCATTCCTGAACCTGTCTACAACTCAGGGGAGCTTTGACAACAAAAGATCCACTAGTCTTCTCTCATTTGATTTGAGAACAGAGAAGACAACTTCACATCTTTATCTTTTCTTTTTCTGCTGTAAAAGGGTTCTTGAACTCCCTTCAAAAGTTCTGTCTGGTTCTGAGAGCCTTGTCAAAACTCAGTGGTGGCAAGACACCTTATCAAAAAATCCAGTTTTGATTTTTGAGCACCTTATCAAAAGCTCATTGGTGTCAGGACACCTGATCAACTCATCCTGAGTGGATTCCTACCAAGGGTGGTAGAAGAGTGGATGTACCCAGGTTTTTGGGGAACCACTATATTTCCTCGTGTCTTCTGGGTTGTTTGTGTGATTGATTTGCTGTGTGTTGCTCTTTACTTCTTTGTTTTTAACTCTTCATTAACACTCTACACTATACTATAAATTGAATTTTATATTTGCTGATCAATTTCAACTGTGAAATTAATTTAAATAAACTCTATTCACCCCCCTCTAGAGTTGAGATAGATCTTACCCTCACTTTCAAAGCTGAAGAAGAAGGTTGGCGGCAATATCGAGCGGTACAAGGCTCGTCTTGTAGCTCGAGGGTTCTCACATCAGTATAGGGAGGACTATGAAGAGACGTTCAATCTAATGGCTAAAATGACTTCAGTTCGGGTGATGATTTTCTTGGTGGGTTGCCAATGATGGAAGATTTGGTAACTCGACGTAAAGAATGTGTTCTTTATGGCGAGATTGACAAGAATGTCATCATGGTGCAGCCACCTGGTTATATTTCTAAAGATCATCCAGGACACATCTGCAAGCTGAAGAAGACCCTTTATGGTCAGAAGCATGCGACTCGGGCGTGGTATGGGAAGATCGCAGAATATTGACTTCAGACTCAGATTCAAGTCTTTTTGTTAAGAAGAGGTGAGAGCTTCAAATCCAAGTGTTGTTTTATGTTGACGATATGATCGTCACTAGGAACTCAGAGGATGAGGTAGCTATGCTCAGGGCTGAGCTGGCTATCAGATTCGAGATGAAAGATCTTGAGGAGCTCCACCATTTCCTTGGGCTCGAGGTTGAGAGGAAGAAGAGCGGTGTGCTCGCTTCCCAGAAGGCTATGCGGAGAGAATCATTAAGCGGTTCGGCATGCGGGAGGGGAAGAGCGACTCTACTCCTCTGGAGGTCGGTCTGAAACTTCGACGAGATGAGGGAAGATTTCTTTCTGATCCCTTGATGTTCCGGGCTCTTGTAGGGAGTCTCGTATATCTGACAATTACCAGGCATATATGTTGTGGGTATAATGGCGGAGCCGCGGAAGCCTTATCTAGTGGAGCTAAGAGTATTCTGAAGTACATGAAGTCCACCTCGGACATGAGCCTCTTTTACAAGAGGGACACAAGCTTCAAGCTACTTGGTTACACAGATGCTGATTACGAGCGAGATTCTGATGATCGGAAGTCGACATTAGGATATGTTTTCTTTTACAGAACGACAGTCATCTCGTGGTGTAACAAGAAGCAGGATTCTGTGTTTGTCTCCACTATGGAAGCAGAGTACAAGGCTTCGACTCTGGCAGCTTAGGAATCATCTGGCTCAGGCGGTTAGTGGAGGACATTATTGAGGAGGTGAGGAGTCATACTCTGTTACGCGGTAATAATGAGAGTGCTCTCAAATTGGTTAACAATCCAGTTTATCACGCGCAGACCAAATATATCGAGATCGAGCTCACTCGTTCGGTAGAAGGTGTCGTAAGGGTCTCTGATGGTCGAGTATGTGCAGAGTCAGGATAGCTTCGCGGACATCTTCACGAAGTCACTATCGAAGAGACTGTTTATTCGATTGCGAGGGCTGATTTTCACTTCCCATTTCAAGGGGAATGTCAAAATTGTTGAAGTGGGTATGAAATGGAGTGCGGGTGGTCAGATTGGGTAGACCGCACAGACCGCAGAGTCTGCTGTCGGACTGACAGATAGCTTTTGACGGATAGCCTTTGAGGATTGCTGGTCTCTCTTGCGGTCTGGCTCAGTAAGCACCCTGGGTTGAAATCGGGCAGTTAGACTTCTCTAACCATGGTTGTGGCAGTCTAGTTAGTGAGACCACACAGTCCTCTTGAAGCTCCAGGTTCTCTGGCTTGCAAGAAGGCTGAGGGTTAGCGCGGACTGTGGTGGCTAACCGCACAATTCGCTGGAGCCTTCTCGAGCAGGTTGATAATCATAGTTCGCTGGTGTTATGGACTTGGTCCCGTGTGACAAGTCCAGGGTTGTAGCCTAGATCGCTCAGATCGCCTGTTTGTGCGGACTGCTTCTAGAGCTCGCCGAGTTCGGTAAGTTAACTAGGCACGATCCTTGTTCTAATCGCGGGCTGAAGTATGTGCGTACTGGGAGTTGTGTCTGCAAGGTAGTGCAGTCTGGTGGCGGTGTCCGACAGCCCGCCAGTGTTGTGTTCGCCGTCCTGCTGGATAGCAGTCAGCGGCAGTGCGGCCTGTCTCAGCCTGGCGGACTGGTCCTTTCCGCCTATGCGTACTGGTCGTTCTTTCTACCATTGCGGATAGAAGTTATCAGTGGCGGACTGGAGCTGGTATCTGCACTGTGCGGATATGTGATGCTAGCTGCAAGTTTAACAGACGGTTATCCTATTACTATGTGTGGTGCGGCACTCCTCCTCATGCATATAAATAAGAGCCCCCGACTCATCTTATATAACTAAGAACAGTGAGAACTTAGCCCGCGCTTAAAACTTGCGGTTATATTTTTCTAACTGATGCGACTATGTGAAGTTGACTCTGTGCAGGTTGTGCGGCTAGCATCGGGCGGCTAGACAACTAGTTGAAGCTTGGTGTGGAACAGTTCGCGGAAAACAGTCAGCAGATAATAGAAAGTCACAGTCTCTGTGATTTGAAGTCTCTTTCTCCGAGTTGCGGTTAAACAGAGCAGCTCGCCCGGTCTATCAACGGGTTCTATTCAAGTTTTTAGGCTTTTCAATAACAAGCAATCCGCACAGCTAGCCGTGATTTGACGACTTCGGCGGACTCAGCTTGCGGAAAGGCAACTTGGTTACAGTTTGTTGCCCGTGAGGTTTACTTATTGCAGTTTTTTGTTTCCTTTAACTACGTTGTGAATCATGTCTCGCAATATATACATCGCTTTGTAAAGAAGTTATTAATTCTAATTGGAGACTCTTGTGCTTCCGTTATTTTTATTTCTACTTAATTTTAGTTGTGATTGGTGTTCATGCGACCTCTTACGGCTTTCTTCATAAATTTTTACACACAAAAGTTAATAAAATTAACAAATCCAAATCCAAGATTGTGAGCTGATTAACCAAGATACAAAAACAAGATCCACTAATTGCTTGTCCTTCCAAGTAAAATATAGGTTCCTTTGGCACGATTGCGGCGATCAAGCACACGGTGGTTGTGAACTGTCGTTCGTGAACGTCCGACCTCACTTAAGTATCTTTGTATATTAATGTTCAAAACTAGTTATCTTTTTTTGGTGGCGGTCATAACCATTGTCTTGTCAAACATGCATTCTATGATGGTGGATTTTTGTTCAAACTCACATGCGCAAAAACGCCACGCCAGACGGAGCCATAGAGTTCAATAAACAATACTTACACCAGATTAGAAAAGCTGATTACATTAAATACATTATAGTGCCAACACCCACACAAATGGCAAGTCAATATGAAGCTTTAAAGGAAGAATCAGATTATCAATGAGTTAAAAGGATGCAGGAGAAAGAGAACTCACAAACAGTTGCCCTCAAATTTAAATAGCCAAAACTCCAATCAAAATTCTAACCAAATACAAGAGAACCAGAGCTCATGCCCTTCTTCTGAAAATTTGAAATTTTCAATTCAGCATGAGATCATTAGTTCCGAGATGCGGGGGGCACATCGACACATGAACTTCATGTTCTTCGGGCTCCGGCGCATGTTTAGGGACCATTATCTCCAGAATAGTGCCGGTCTCATCGTAATACGCCTCTATCTTAGCATCCTCGTGAATTCGAGTCGGGAGAGAGATTTCTCTCACGAATTCCCCGGAGGGCAATGCTCCGGCGAGGGATCTGTCAGCCTGAATGTTCGATCATGTCTCTTGATGCAATCCATCCGACCCGTGCTCACGCAAAAGATCTTAACTACTCCATGAGTAATTTCATTCCTCCAACAGACCTTGAGTCTATGCCGGTCAGAGAACGGTAAGCTGACCATCACGAGGTAACCCATATCATCCTCATATATCGTCTTTGCGGCGGTCACCGGACCGCATGCTCGTCTCATCACACCGCTAAAATCATTGATCCACGACGCGTTATCGGGCAAATGGATTTCCATATCATGACTACCACCGGGACACGAATTCACTGGAAAGCAACAATCCTCCTCCATGGCATGGGGAGGGGAACCCTTCCCGCGCTTGTTGCAATGCGGAAATACGTCGACGACTTCATCGTCGTGATTCAACAAATTCAAAGCCGAACCGTTTAGAAATCGTCTCGAAGATCCATTGGCATGACCCTTCAGTATGGGAAGAGGTCTGTCGAGCTCAAACTCGGTGCCATGACCATTTCTCCACGCTCCAAAATCACTAGCTTCCGGCGGAATCGGGACATCCACATCCCTCCCGGTAAGCTCCATCCACTTCTTGCGATCGTCGTCGGAAACGCCGGCCAGATCAGGCAAGCTTGTGAACTCAATCCCATGTATGCATTGCGGGTTCGACAATCCCTTGTAATGCTTGCGCTGCATCCGGTGGGATCGAACGAAGCCCTTCTCGACGCTGAACGGGAACTGCGATTCGCCGAGACGAGAGTGGCCATTCATGTAGCTCCGAAGCTGCATCTTCCCCAAAGCATTCTCAGGCCGTTCCTTGAATACCCACATATAGATGTTCTCCATGTCATGTTGAACCAGAAAATCATCAATCTTCAGATCGGATTTATCACTGATGATCTTCGTCTTCGACGGATCTGAACGCAAAGGCTTGAAGTAGAAGTTGAAGAAGAACCATCCGCCCCAAATGCTATCAGCCCTATTTGCGCACTTGCGGCTGAACACTTTGGGGTGATGAACGACGGCGGTTTCAACATCGGCCAAATTAGGGCAAAGATCGAGCATTTCGCATGAATCGGAGACATGAGATGGGGGAAAGTTGATGTCCGGCGTGGGAAATGAAAGGGATACCTGCTGGCGATGCTGGATCATGAGATCCCGATCGGAGCTTTGATGGGATGAAGAAGAAGCCATGGCTCCGGCGCAGGAGTTCGTTGGATCCATAGAGAGGAAGGTAGAAGGGTAGTATTTCTGCAGACCCATGGAGTTCAGGAAGGTTTCGCCCATGGGGATTTCTTCTAAGCGGCAAATTTATAAGCGGGCATGATCGACATGGGGAAATCGAACAAAACGACAACCCTAATAATCGATCAAACCTGAGACGATGAAGACGAAGATCGCTTGTTACTGGATTGAAATCTGTGAGGTGAGATTTGAGAAGAGAGAGAGAGAGAGAGAGAGAAGTTCTGATCTGGACACTTAACCGTGTGAGCACGGATATCGGATTGCTTATGCTCTATCTTATCAGCATGGCGTCTTCTTCCTCCATGGCTGTAGGTGGGAGACCGTCAAAAGAGGCGCCAGAATGCCGTCTATTGACGGCGAGAATGGGACGGGGTGTGACGGAAAGTTGATCTGTTACAGCTTGTATCCGGCCGGCCTCTTTCCTTCTCAATCTGCTTTTCTTAATTCACGAATACAGCAGGGCTACTCATTATTTAATATTTATAATTTTATATAAATGATGATTCGTATTCGCTATCCGCACCCCAATACAAACAAACAGCACCAGATCCTTTATCCAAGTGTAGTGAGGAGCCTTATTTTGGGAGCGGGAAAAATCCAAGGCGTTCATTTTTTAGATCCAGCGGTTGCACAATATACAAAGCACATCGGACCGTCATTCAATTTCCCGCACATGTACAGTTAGCACATGTAAAAAATCCCCATAGTGGGGTCGGCTATATGGATCCTTTTTTGTCTCCATTATGCCCTATCTTAAGTTATGATCTCAATAATGCATAAGTACATCATGTCTTTCCTTATAGTTTCATTTCAAATTTTTTTTTTGTCTATCCCTCCCACATTTAATATGTTTAGTGACTAGAATATCACAATGCCTAACATGTATAATGATTTGTACGGGTAGCGTTAGTGCTTAGTGCGGAAGGAGGAGAGGATTGACCATAAGAATGATGCAAAAAGTAAAGGAATAGAGGGGGGGGAATCACGTCAGGCGGGAAGATTTTGGGTTGCGGATTGGGTTTCGGATAAATTTTTAAATTTTTAATTTTATGGTACGGTTAACAATGGGATGAAAAGCCAATGTAGAATTGTGATTAACAATCCTCTTTATTATTTACAAGTGATGGTCCATGGGGAGCTTCCGTGCAGGCTGGAAAGTATTTTGATAATGACAACCTCCGCAAGTTGCAAACGGGTTAAGATCATGGAAAATTTTTAGGTACACTAAATGCACGGTTCTACCGTGCCCATATAAAAACCCTCTTTCATGTGGGGCCCACCTCATTATCTGAAAAAAAATCAAAAGACCCACCTATCTTCTTCCTCGCGGAGCCGACGGAGCCTAGGGTTTCAGCGGTCTTCGACTCCTTACTCGCCGCATTTCTCGTCGCCGTACTTCTCGGGCCTCCGCCAACGCCGCATTACTCCGGTCTCCTCGTCTACGCAATCTAGTTGGCTCCAGGATCTTTGAAGGTAAGCAAACTAGACTTCAAGCCTGCCTCAAAATATAACTTCATGCTCTATTACTTATACGGATTTTTTTTAGAATGCAGGTGCTGCTGAGTTTTTGAAAAATCGGAAAAGCTCCATATACATTGATGGAGCAAACGGACAAGAAACCAGTATTTGATAGTTATGGCAATGTAAGTCTTTGAGCTTCCTGCTCTGTAATTCCCACCTTCATTCAACCACTAGAACAGAGAACGGGCAAGATTTGTCCCTCATTTCCAAGATGAATCGTAATATTACAGTTGGAATTATATTTGCCAACTCTCAAATACAATTGTATTTTTTTAATTACAACTGGAATTTCTTTATTATAACTGTAATTATTTTTTAATTTACAGAGAGGAACTGTAGCATTCCCTATTGTGCACAGTGAGGAGGAAGCATATGGTGCCTACTGCGACTATGCTCATAGAACAGGCTTTAGTGTTAGGAAACAAAATATTGCCTACTGGACACATACGATGATTATTAAGGGCCGAGGGTATTGTTGCTCCAAGTCTGGTGTAAAGGTATCTAAGCCGACGATTGACGATCAAAAAAGGTACCGCAAGTTGGATACTCGCACAGGTTGTTAGCTTGCATATATTTCAATGCAGATAAAGAAGGGAAGAATTGGGAGGTTACCAAATTTGTCGAGGAACATAACCATCCTCTAGCCATCAGAAAATGACAAGCATTTGTTGCGGTCTCAGCGCAGTATATCTAATGCCCAAGCCAGTCTTCTAAAGAATATGACAGGTGTGGGTATTAGAACAACCGATGCATACAATTTCCTTGTCGATGAAGTAGGTGGTGTTGAAAATGTAGGATTTTCTAAGACCGATGCCTATAATTTTGTCCAACGAGAAAGAAAAGCTCTAATAGATAGTGGGGACGCCATGAGCCTGTCAAACATATTGCGGGAACGACAATCAGAGGATAATATGTTTTCCTATGATATTCAAACGGACGAAATGAATCGACTGATTAGTTTCTTTTGGATCGACGGGCGTAGCAAAATTGATTACGATTGCTTCGGTGCTGTTATCATATTTGATACGACATATCGATTAAACAAGTACAACTTGGCATGTGCCCCCTTTATTGCTGTTAACCACCATATGCAGAATGTTTTTGTCGGCGGGGCCTTCATAGCAACGGAGACCATTGAATCTTTTTGTTGGGTGTTCGAGACCTTCTTGAGGTTTTGTTGGGGAAAACAACCCATCACGATATTTACGGATCAAGACCAGGCAATGGCTGTTTCTATTGAGAGAGTTTTTTCCAATACTCGACATCGTTTGTGTCAGTGGCACATCTCAAAGAAAGCACCGTCAAAGGTACCTGCTTTCAATCATGATAGATGTATTAGATCTCTTTTCTACAACTGTATGAGTAAATGTGATAGTGAAGTTGAATTTGAAAATTCTTGGAGTGATATGATAAGAAGAGGAAACCTGGGTGAAAACAGGTGGTTGCAGGACCTATTTAAGGTTAGAATGAAATGGTCAACCGCTTTCAATAAAGAGAGATTGGATCTCGGTATATTATCGACCCAAAGGAGTGAATCAGCTAATAATGTTTTACATGATTGTTCTAAAGCTACAAGTTCACTTGTTGAATGTTATCTTGGTTTGGACAAATTAACCTCAAGTTAGCGTCGATCCGAACACGAGGAAGACTTTCGATGCAAACATGGTAGTGTAACATTAAAGTACAGTGATTGCCTACTACTCAAAAAAGTATCAAAGATTTACACTCGAAAGTGTTATTCATTGTTTGAGCAATCATTTATGGACGGTGCTGTTGGTGTTTGTATTGTAGAGGAATCAAGACTAACTGACGAGCGTATCTTGTATGTTTTACAACATTCTGACATTGCCAATAATGTTAAACAATGGTTCGTGTCCTTTCATCCAACCAATTATGATGTTGATTGTTCATGCAGAGGGTTTCAAACAAGGGGAATTTTATGCAAACATATATTAAGGGTGTATAATCATAAAAATGTGACGCAATTACCTGAGAAATACATACTCAGAAGATTCACCGTTTCGGCGAAGAAGGATGTGTATCGTTTCAAGACTGCTAGTCAGGATGACTTTGACTCCAATTTAGTGTTCAGAAGTCATATGATGAGGTTTACCTATGATCTCACTCGTCGGGTAGAAGATTGCAAGATTGCCAGAGAGTATGTTCTAAGTGCCATGAATGACATTGCTAAGAAATCAGATGAGATATTAGAGCATGATGAGAAGGTCAAAAATGGTTTTTCCTTAATAATCACAAGACAAGGGTAATGTTCGAGATCCACCGGCAATGCGACGTAAGGGCGATCAAACAACCGGCCTAAGAGTCATTGGGAGAAACCAACGAAAAAGTAAAATTGTTTTCAAATAGTTTTTTTTTAACTAACAATTTACATTTTTATTTTTATTAGAGAAAAAAAAGAGTCAAAGGGAAAAGTGGAAAATGTCAAGATATCAAATAGACGTTATGGAAGATTGTTGGAAATTTGACTTTCGAGGTGGGTTGAACGATTCATGCCCGAAATCTGAACAATGAAGTTTCGGCGGACGACATCCATTTAAAATTTTCTGCAATTCCTGTATTTATTATGGTGATGTCAAATCACATAAGTATTGTTGCCACAATTATTCATTCTATGTGCCTATCTTATATGTTGGTCATTATTATGGTAATTATATCAATTACCACAACAAAACAGAACTGCTGTTACAGAAAATATCAATTCATTATGCAGGTATCAACATTCATAATGCATCTTCATAGTGCAGGTACCAAAACAGAACCAGCAGTTCATTGTCGTCTCAAATCCAATCATAAATTTGAAACAAAAAACCATTTTCGGCTCTAAATAATATCTGTTAACAACAAAATTCATATTTGTTGTTCAATATTCAAGTGCTGCCACAATTTCGGTTCTAAACAAAGCATTAATTTTATACACAAAAACCATTTTCAGTTAGCAATGAGGTTTGGAATGTTTGTAGTAGTGTTGCCACAATTTCTGCTCTAATTCTCGCATTTCCTTCGCCCAGCTAGTATGCCTTGTCCAATCCACCCGATCCTTTCCCAAGCTCGCCTCCATATACTTCATCACGAAGATGCCGCAATCGTTGCCGTTGTCCTGTGTGGGAAGCCCCTCGACCGTGTGTATTGGCCAATCAATAATATCTCTCGGTAGCACCTCTGCTCTGTCCTCGTGAAGAAATCTTATCTGCACATAAAAATACGATGCAATCAGGCATGAAAACTAATAAAGTTACAGTTACTACATGCAAAATATAGTAACGTACATTTTTTCTTGGAGGGATGACCTTATTGCATGGGATTCGAAGTGAATCATAGAAATCTCAATACTTGCCCTTCAAATTTCCCACCAGGAGGACCCAGTGGCTTGCAACATGACATGGGATCATGATAGCCTCGGCACCTCCAAAGGAGTCATGGGTTATATGATCTACCAACCTACGGCTTATTTTGCCGCATCTTTTATAGTACTGTAGATAAATAGAGAAAAAATTACAGACAATAAATAATATGCAATAATTAGTATAACTTAAAAGTTTTTATTCATTACCGCGTGGTTGAAGATACAAACAAGAATCTGAGCATGTTATTGCCCCCCTCTCTATGAGTGAATTCAAAACGTAGGCATATGCATCTATATGGGAGGAGCACACCCACTCGGTCCCTAAAATGTCAAGAAGACTCACTCGAGAAATAAAAATATTTCCACGCTCATTAACAATAGAATCTCTGCGTATAAAGTGAAATGAGTAAATAATAAAAATCTCTAACAAAAATACTAACGAAAATGCAAATTTACGTACCGATCAGGGTATCGACTCAACACGAAGTCAATTACATCTCTATGTTGGGGAGAAGATGATCCCTCCCGGGATACTTTGTTATCGCTTGACTGTGGTGACCTAGGTTATCCCCCTTCCTCTTCTTTTGTCTTCCCTTTACCGGTGTAAATTTTTTTGTTTGTGTTTTGGTAAGATAAGTAATGATGGCTTTCTCATCCTCCTCCTCCTTTAAAGCCTCCTCTTTTGGTGATGATCTTGGTGGCGATGACGGTGGTGTTTGTAGAAGACTTGCACTTGGTCTCCCTTCACGAAACAGGGCTGCCAAGGCATCAAATTTCCCTTGAATAAAGTGTTTAAGATCGTCTACATAGCCTTTAAATCGCTCCTCCTCTTCTTCTCCTCCTCTTCCCTTTTCTTCTTTTCCTAACCCTCTTCTCCTCCTTCATCTCCTTCACCACCTCCCTCTTCCTCCCTCTTCTTCCATTTTCTTCTTTCCCTAACCCTCTTCTCCTTCAGCTTCTTAACCCTATCCCTCTTCTCCTTAATCTCCTTTGCCTCCTCTCTCTCCTTAATCTCCTTCTTTAGCCTTCGATTCTCCTCCTCAAAATCTGATGAATCTACCTCTTCCTCTTCTCCTAGTAAGTCTTGTTCCTCAACTGATATATAAACCAAAGCTCTTCTAACCTGAATGCAACTAATAACTCGTGTTATATATCTATGAATCAATTAATTCAAAAAAAAAATGTCTTGCTTACATTGTCGGACTTTGACAGTTTAACTTGTAGTTTGAACATTGTGTGGCGCTGATGGAAATCTTGGGGGACCATCGGTGCAATCTAGGTATGGCCATTTCAGAAATTGGCGCTGCTAACTTGGTATGTTCAAAAAACCAAACCTACAAACGGAGATGAGATCAACAGAAATAATTCCTAAAATTAAATTGTTAAGAAAAAGAAAAAAAAAAAAGGAGTTTGTGTTCTTCCTTACCACCAAGATGACACTACATCCCTCGAGGTAGCCTAGATTTGTCATCTCCTCCCTAGCAGCAACATCACTCATACGAGCAAAATGCGAGTGGAGGAAACTATGTATGGCCATCGGCCAGTTAACTGCTCCAAAATCATCCAATCCTTGAATCTCTAAAATGCAAGTTGGTACTTTAAGCCCTTTAAGTGGGAAGAGCAGTACTGCCAAAACATATCTAACAAGAGCATTCACTCTCCTAAGCTCTAGGGTTGGGGAGGCCTCCTCAATAGTGAGGGAATCTATCTCCTGCACCAAATCATTATGCTTGTACTTGGATAGAGGTGATCGCTGAAAATGGAATTCCCTTCCGCGGTTTGGCAGACCCAAAATGCATGCAACTTCATTCACGGAAAATTTAACATAACATTTACCCAGAAGAAAAGCATTTCTCCTAACAGAGTAGGACTTCATAAGGTAATATAATAGTGGGATATTTTGCTGAATAACCGGCATCTTGAACAAATCTAAAATCCTAAATTCTCGAAGAGACTCGATCGATTCATCGCTTAGTACATCCAATAAAGGTTTAGCATTGGCTTTGAAGGATTTTACAGCGCACCGGCTATACAAATAGCTAGAACCTGGCATCTACAGACAATAAACAATAATAAAGTCACTTAAAACTAGCAATATACTAGGTTATGGCTGGAAAACTTAAAAATATAACTGGACTAAAATACTTGCACTACAGGTTACAACTGGAAAGGATGGAATACATGTGAATGAAAACAAACTTGAATGTTTTACAACTGGATTACAAATATTACAACTGGAATACACACAAAACAACTGGAATGTGCCAGTTTTTACGGTGGGAAAAACATCTTTACAACTGGAATGAACCCTCTTTTAGGCTAGAAAGAAATTCAAAAAACTAAACTATTACACACGGAAAACCAACTTGAATGTTTTACAACTGTAATACAAATATTACAACTGGAATACAGACATAACAACTGGACTGTGCCAGTTTTTTACGGTGAAAAAATATCTTTACAACTGGAATGTGCCAGATTTTAAACTAGTGTGATCATTCAAAAAAAAATAGACAACTAACAACTGGAATGATGTAAAAGGCCGCGTCAATGTCATTCCGTCTGGCCCAACTTACAGCTGGATTTTGAGGCAGGCTTAAAGTCTAGTTTGCTTACCTTCAAAGATCCAGAAGCCAACTAGATTGCGTAGACGAGGAAACCGGAGAAATGCGGCGATGGCGGAGGCCCGAGAAGTACGGCGGCGAGAAATGCGGCGAGTAAGGAGTCGAGGACCGCTGAAACCCTAGGCTCCGTCGGCTCCGCGAGGAAGAAGATAGGCGGGTTTCCCTTTTTTTTCAGGAAAAGAGGAATAATGAGGTGGGCCCCACATGAAAGAGGGTTTTTATATGGGCACGGTAGAACCGTGCATTTAGTGCACCTAAAAATTTTCCTAAGATCATCCACTGGTTTAAGGAACGGGAGGACCTCCGTGCAATCACGACAATATCTCCAGCCACAAAAGTACGTTCGGCTGCAGTAGTACACCTCTGTCCGTAAAAAAACATTCTGGGTTGCACCTCCAGCCTAACAACATCTCGCATCACATCACTCATAAAGTAGCATTAAAACAGCCATCGTTGGTTGAACTTTGCCACTTTCTATAAAAAATAGCCTCATAATTTAGGGTTCATTTGGTGTAGTGTTTTTCTTCCCGTGAGTTTGGAAAAATGTCACCGTTATAGAATGTATGTTTAGCATGACAACGATTGCAATCACCACCAAACAAATAAAACTATTTTTGAACATAGTGAATGAAGATTCTTAGGTGAGGTCGGGCATTCACAAATGATTGTTCATAACCACCGCTTTCATGATCGCCACCGTCTTGCCAAATGGAGCCTTAAGCTGAATCAAGTTAAATTAAACTTGTTACGGACCGCGCAGGGTTCCATTTTTGAACAGGCATGCAGACCGCACACCCCAACCCATCTACGCACAAGGAGCACGGTCCATGTGCAGTGGGTTGTTGAGGTAGGGATTTGAACCCGCGAGCTCTTAGATAGAGAGAATTTTGATGATGAAAGGAATGTTTGATATGCAACTGAAGGAAACAATTTAAGTTTTGAGGATATCCCTTTTGAAGTTCTGATGATGAATTGATCACAGAGAGAGAAGACCCAGTTCTTCCTCAAAAGGGAAACTGGTTGGAAATTCTTTGAAATAGAGATACACTTTACACTTATAGCGATGAAAATGTTGAAAGGAATGTTGAAGAAATAGCTACAAAAGTAAATGAAGAGTGTAAGTTTTATATTAAATCATTTCATAATGCAAAAAATTCCATTCAACTACATTATGTATCATACACTCATTTAATTAAATTCTTTTACTTTACGTGGAGTTGAAGATCACACCATAATGCGCAGTGACCTCGATATTATCGAGTATAATAGTGAAGGTGAAAGAGACGGTGGTGATAATGCCAGTGGTGATGATGAGAAAAATGTGATACTTGATGATGAAGATATGATCAATGTACATATTAAGGATTTGTGCTTATGGTTTTTCAATTGACCATGGGATCGTCGAATAAAAATTATTTTTTGATATTTTGTAATCACGAGTACTTTTTATTTGCTAATGTAGAACTTCTAGTTATAAATTTATAATTATGCTCTTTTTAAGTTCACTTCTAGTTATAAGCAATTGGAAGATAGTAATATACCAAATTCAATTTATTTTAAGCCTTATTTTATGAATGCAATAGTGTACAACCTTTGGGCTCGCAGGAGGCAACTCGAGGAAGAGTGCTGAGTTAGGAGTGAGTAGGCCCATAGGGTCAACTCGCCGGTTCTTTAAAGAGGCAAAACATAATGGGCGAGACGGGAACAGCGTAGCAGGCGAAACGGCTCCCGCGATGCGTGCTGGCCTTTTGTGGCGAGACGCATCTCGCAAGGAGGGGGACTCGCGAGACGAGCAGATAGGCTCCCCTCGCCCGCCGGTTATGTTCCCACTCGCCATGTGAGAAAAGATGTTTTCTACTTTCTTACCCAAGGGGGGATTTTACTCTTTTACCCCAGGTAATTTTACTCTTTTGCCCTTTGTGGTCTGCATATAACCTTTCAGAACAGCGGAGTTTGGCGGTTGGAAGACCCAACCAAGGGTATTTTGGTAATTTTAGGTCGGTTCAGCTTGGTTATTGGCAGGTCAAACTCGGAGGCCTATAAATAGACCGATAAGGTGGCTTGAAGAGATTGTTGACCCATTTCTTCTTCTTCCTCTAAGGCACCTAGCTCAACACTGGCTAGGGAGGAGAAGAACTTCTAATTCTTCCGAGTAAGAGGTTGGACCTCCAAGCTGAAGCCCACGATCTGTTTCTAGCTCCCGAGACTCACGTCAAGGAAAGGATTCGGGAAAAGTAGGTGTGAGCTGCAACTCTAGATCCGAACTCTAGGAGAAGTCGGGTTTCCGGTTTCAACAAATAGGATCTTATGATCCTCGATCCGATCTGATCCAACCCGCAAAACAATCCTACCTAGGATCTCGATCCTGACAAACTTGCCGCTACCATCGCGCCAAACTGACACTTGATCATACAAGGAATTTATGACTCTGCATGTTGATTTTTGAGGAGGTCGAGAGGTCGAGAGGCGTCTACGGGAGAACCAAAGGAAGGCTGCACGTAGAGAGGTTGTCAGGAACAGTGATGAACGATCTTGAGGATGTGAAGTCGAGCGGCTTAAGAAAAGCGAGCGAGTGGCAAGATCCTCGAAAAATAGTGAGAAGCAATTAGGGTTTCAAAGGAACCGTAAGTGAGCGGCAAACCGAGCTTGTTTATTGATCACTCTATCGGGGAAAAAATAACATAGGTAAAATGCAACATACACTTATTGAGACATGCTCGATACCGCCAACACTTGAGGACAGTGTCCCTCCAAGAGCCACTCTTCCATGAGAGGCATAATCAAAACAATGATCCAATATGAAGGAAATGATCACCAATCACTCTCTTATATAGGCCGGAATGAACATACATAAAATAACAATAATATCAATCAGGCTACATAGACTATTAGAATAACGTTGTGGCAGGCCCAAGAAGTCGTCTTCATATCAAGTACATGCCGGATTAAAAAAGCTGAATACTAACAATTATCAACATCAATAGTCTTGCCCCAACAGAATGGGGGCCAGATTGCTGGCTATATTAGAGCAGTATAATATTGCACAAAATGTAATTCTCTGAAAAGCTTTAAGAAAGGGATCAACAATAAATTATCAATGAGATGCAAAAAGCAGGAAAAAGTTGGTCATACAAGGAATTTATGACTCTGCATGCTGATTTTTGAGGAGAAATGTTGGAAAATAACCCAAGCCATTCCCTTTGGGCTTCAATGGTGAGCTCCTATCAGAACTCTAACCAGAATTACAAAGCAGAACCCTAAGCATTCAGGAAACCAAATTGTTGAGAATCATTCCCAAATGTGCATAACATCGCGATTTCTGTCGTCAATTCACGATTAGTTGCAATAAATGAAATATCCGCTCGCAGCAGATGGGCATCATCAAATCAGCATAAGATCATTAGTTTCGAGATGGGGGGGATGCATGGACACATGAACTTCATGTTCTTCGGGCTCCGACGCATGTTTAGGCACCATTATCTCCAGAATGGTGCCGGTTTCATCATAATACGCTTCAATCCTCGCGTCCTCGTGAATACGAGTTGCAAGAGATATCTCCCTCACAAATTCCCCGGGCGGACAATGCTCCGGAGAAGCATCTGTCAGCCGAAACGTTCTGCCGTGCCTTTTAATCAAAGGCATCTGACCCGTGCTCATGCAGTGTATCTTCACTATTCCATGAGTGAGATCATTCCTCCAGAACACCTTCACTTTGTTCTGGTCAGAGAAGGGCAAGCTGACCATTATGAGATAGCCCACATCATCCTCATATATCGTCTTCGCAGCAGCCACGGGACCATACGCGTGTCTCATCACGCCGCTAAAATCGTTGACCCACAAAGGCTCCATCGGATGAATCTCCATATCCTGAGCCCTGTCTGGATGCAAATTATTAGAGAGCAAACAACAATCCTCCTCCATTTCCTCCTGGGGCGAGTCCTTCCTGCGCTTGCCGCAATGCGTGGATAGCTCTACGGCATCACCATCATGATTCAATCTATTCGAAGAGTCGAAATCTGCACAAGGAAGGTTTCTCCACGAGACGAAATCGCTAGCTTCGGGCAATATGGGGAAGCTGAGATCCCTCCCAGTGAGCTCCAGCCACCTCCTCTTATCAGACTCTGGAATACAAGCCGAATTGGGCAAGCTCGAGAACTCGATCCCATGAATGCATTGCGGGTTCGATAATCCCTTGTAATGCTTCCGCTGCATCCGATGGGAGCGCACGAACCCCTTGTCGACGCTGAACGGGAATTGGGATTCGTCGAGCCGCGAATGCCCGTTCATGTAGCTGCGAAGCTGCATCTTCCCTAAAGCATTCTCTGGTTTTTCCTTGAAGACCCACATATACATGTTCTCCATGTCATGCTGAACCAGAAAAACATCAAGCTTTAGATCAGATTTATCAAAACCTGAGAAACCATTTTCATCATGAGAGATTTTGGCCTTAGATTTCTCAGAAAGCAGGGGCTTGAAGTAGTAATTGAAGAAGAACCACCCTCCCCAAATACTATCAACCCGCTTTGTGCACTTGCGGCTAGACAGCTTGGGAAGATGGAGGACGGCGGCGTCGGCATCGTTCTTATGGGGGCTGAGGTCGAGAATCTCGTACGAATCCGAGCTCCAGGACGGCGGCGGAGTGGAGATATCCGCCGACAGCGGAAGGTTGATATCAGGCGCCGGAAGGGATAGAGATATCTGCTGCCGATCCTGATCCGATCTTTCGCCGTTTACGGCCATGGCTGCGGCGCTGGAGCCAGTCGGCTCCATAGAGAGGAAGGTGGAAGGATAGTAGTTTTGCATTCTCGTAGAGGTCAGGAAAGATTCGCCCATGGAAATTTCTATATCTGAAAGAAATCTCCTTTTTCTTCCTCTTCTTCTCCACCTCTCAATTTCGATGTTGATTTATAATATTTCCACGCCGAGCATGGTAATCCTAATTGATAAACCCTAATTCATCGCAGAACAAACCAGCAGAAAGAGGACAAAGCCAAACTTCTCAAAATTCGCAGATTATTGGATAATGGCGACAAGGAAGACGATGAGGAAAATTTATTATTGCTTTGAAAGGATCAAAGAGGACTGAATCAGCAGCTAAGAATATGCGAGGTGAGAAAAATGGAGATTCCTGATCTGGAGAGTGTCCTTATCAGAAAGGATAAACAACAAACCTGGCCGTGTAAATCACAAAATACCAAACCGAAGAGGGAGGGTGAAGGTGCCGTGATGATCAGAACACTGATCGTGGAAGCATGCCGGTGATCTTAGATTACCCCTTCTGCTTATCGACCACGCTTCTTCTTCTTCGCGGCCGTATGGGGCGAAGGAGAAAAGGTCAGGGATGGGTCCGCTGATTAGGGTTTATTAGAGCAATTAGAGCTGTCACTTAAAAGTTTTGTTTGGGGCGGCATTTTGACAGCTGCATGCAGCTGCTTTTTGATAAGCCGTGTCAAACAAAAATAATCCACGAGATTTTAGAGTCCCTCTGGCGGATGAATCGTGCAAAAACACCAATTTGGAGTCGTGATTTTTTTTTCTCACGACTTCAGATCGCGTTGTTTGCGGTGTGAAGTCTTCTTCCCGATTTGCCCTAACCCGCGGCACTCCCCTTCCCAATTTCTAGCGGCCGTAAGAACCCGCGGCGTTCCTTTTTCCAGCGGAGTTCCATTTCCAATGGCCGGCGGATTTCTTCCTCCTCTTGCAGCGGCCTCCTCTTCCAACGGCCGGAAATATTCTTCCTCCTCTTTCAGCAGACGTCGTGAGTTCTCTTCTGTGGTGAGCATATTCTTTTCGATCTATACATTCATCTCCTGATCTACAAGTGTTCTGCTAGTACAGAAAAGTTACTGCAAGTTTTCTCCCGTTCTACAAGTGCCAATATAATACCAGCTTAAAGGATCATGCTAACATGCGACAAAGTTCGCAAAGCGGAGTTGCTACAAAAAGAAAACGTGTGAATCGAGTGACACCACATGTTCCACCAAGCATGATATTAGGGTAAAATTGGTCATGCTATCACATGTTGAGAAGTTGTGCTCCTCTACAAATGTTATTATGTTGCGTGTTTCATCACATGTTGTTCCACCATGCATATGCATACTGCGAGAGGCTATTGAGGAACTTGAGAAATATCATGAAATCTTCGAGGATATGCAGGTGTATCATTTTTCTACAGTACATTTCCAAACTCTGATGAATCGAGTGACATTCTTGAGTATATCAAACGATAGGAGGGTGGAATGATTGAGTACTCACTACATTAACTCACTTAACTGTTAGTTTTTATTACTAATTACTTCTTTTTTGCATTTTTATATTTCTGTTATTTTTGAAACTTCTATGTCAATTCTGTTGTGAACTTTCGTATCTTTTATGGTAATTTTATAGGTAATGATTAGTGTTTCATATTTCTAAGGTTCTGAAATGGTCACATAAAATCATGATAATGATCTTGATATGAGTGATGATGATGAACTAGTACTTAATTATTGTGCAACTCGTCAGTAGAAATGTGCTCAATTTGCTAACCCTGTGACATCTGTTGTATGTGTGATCACTGAGTGTGCCCCTTTAATTTGTGATAAAACACCTTGTATGACATCATCTCAGATCGAACATAAATGGATACGTGAATTATTTGTCAGACATTCTGGGAGGTTTCACAATATGTTTCGAATAACAAAGGTGATTTTTTTGATTTGCTAACACTTTTAGAACATACTCATGGATTAAAGGGCACACAAAGAACTCAAGCTAGTGATATATTGTCAATCATAGTATATATTTTGGGTCACAATGAAACATTCAGGAGAGCTAGTGAACGATTCCAACATTCTACGGAGACTATAAGTCGGTTATTCATGATAGAAATAATTGCTCTGACCAATATGCCCATGAACATCATAGTTCATACTGATCCTCAGTTTCATGTTATTCCTTCACACACAAAAATGATGAAAGATATATGCCATTTTTAAAAGATTGTATCAGAGCGATTGATGGTACACATGTTGATGCACGAATACCTGTTGAAAATCAAGTGTCGTACATAGGTCGTCACAGAAGCCCAACTCAGAATTTGATGGCAGTTTGCAACTTAATTTTTCTTTTACATACGTTGTTCCTGGTTGCGAGGGTTCTACACATGACAGCTGCATATATCATCATGCAGTAAGAGATCTGATGAGCAAATTTCTATTTCCACCTGAAGGTACCTATTCTCTGTTCTTACATATGTTGTTGTTTTTTGCAAAATGTGACTGTTGTCTAACCTTTTCCAACACTAAAGGTGAATATTATCTTGTGGATACTATTTATCCATTAGAGAAAGGGCTTCTGAAACCTTTTCATGAAACAAGATTTTATTTGCCAGACTTTACTAGGGGTAATCGGCAAATAGAAGGACTTCGGGAAATATTTACTAAAACACACTCGTCGCTTTGTAGTGTGACCAAAAGGAGCTTTGGTGTATGGAAAAAAGTGGACCATACTTAGCAAAATGCTTCTATTTGATTTCTCAAAGTAGTGTGTCATTGTGGTAACTACGATGACGTTGCATAACTTCATTAGAAGACATCAATCACATTCAGACCCCGAGTTTGATGTATGTGATGGGAACGAGAGCTATATCCATGTTGACGCCTACATGCTGCGACAAAATAATCGCCCAAGAACAATCAATCCAAAATCTGAATATCACACCTAGTACATTTGAAGGAACTGGAGCTACTGAAATGTCAAATATCAGAGACTTTATAACAGATCTACTAATGGAATATCACAGGTAAAATATTTTGAGGCTTTTAATATTATAAGCTATATTAATAAAAAAATTTATAAAATTGATTAATTACATCACTCTTACTATGTAGTTGACGTTTGATGATCGAAAACATTGGTGCGTGTTCGAAGCGGATCACACTTATGAGTTTTGTTTGGAAAAAACTTTTTAATTAGTGTATTTTATTTTATAATATAATATCAGAGTTATTGCGACGAAACTCGACTCTCCGGTCGGGCCAGATTAACTTTGACCGTCTTAGCACACTAAGCGGTCAAGCGCGCACACAGTCAATGAGAGAAAGAGAGTGATTATGCACACGATGTTTCGACGTGGAAAAACCCCTCAATCGAGTAAAAAACCACGCGTCCGGATCTGTATCGGTCGAACTCCACTATCTGCTTTCGATTACAACTTGCTTGAAGAATCGAGGCCGACACGTCGCTCTTTGTTGCACTTTGGAGATGCGAGAGAGTTACTTAGGCTTACGGCGAACAACAGGCTCCTTCGCGTGGGGTTTCTTGCTAGGGCGTTGCGGGCAACAATGCACTTAATGTAGCAGGAATTTCCTTCTCGCCACTCGCTTGTGGATTTAAGCGGATTTTTGGTGGAGAGATAGTGGTTTGAAGGTGGCTTGAATGTGTCTTGAAGGTGTCACATAAGAGGAATCCGGTAGAACTTTGACCTAAGGATGAAGAAAGCAGAGGAGAGAAAGATGAGAAATGAGGAGACCCGAGGGCCTTTTTATAGCCTCAAGGAGGCGATTACGGTGGTTATGCGGCTATCCACACACCGTAACCATCAATATCATAAATTTAAGTATAGTTTTTGGATGCGTATTATTCATGTATTTAATTTTACTAAATACATGCCCCACTAAAAATATGCCCCCCAATACTAGTGGTGGCTATGCGGGTAGTTACCCGTGCATCAGACGGTCGCGATTGTAATATCCTCATCCGTCATATAGCATATAACAGAAGCTCCGGCTGGGACCCAACGCCATATACGACGAACAGTCAAAGGAGTTACTAATTGAAACAATAATCCATAAGTACGCATCCTAACACAGAGTGCATTTTAGCGGAAGTAATTTAAAGGTTAACATGAACCCAACCAATTGAATGTCCAATAACATAAAAAGAGGAATGATAAACCAAATACACAAATAGTCTTGGCCTTAAGGCCTTACATTGTTCAACTTAAATAAAATGGTCTTGCATACATTGGCACGCAGGCTGGCCACACATGAACAGTAAAGTAAACGGACAATTCTCTTTGGACTTCAAGGGCCAGCTTATCTATCCTGGGCTCCAGCCCGCTATTTCGCGCTTGGCTCGGCTGCATTTGCACGAAACACTCCACCGCTACGGTGGCAAACAATAGCAACGGTCAACATTAGTTGACCAAATTATAACGACCCCACCCCTCACTTGGGGTGGCAGTGCTCCTTCCCTGCAAGCATTAGTATAATCAAATATTGGTATCCCAAATGTGCAACTTAATCACCATTCACCATAGACGTTGGCACTGTCGACCACACGCCCCATGCACTCAGGTCACATTATCGGTGTACCGAAATTCCCAGGGTCCCACCTTCATTCTTAGCGATAGTTAGCTTTCTTGATTATTTACTATTCTTTCAGGTCCGAAGCCAAATACTCGCCTCTATTGCTACGACTAGTAACAGTGATCCCCCAGATTCACTCACTGACTCATTCCAGGTCGAACAACATAGGGTTGAGTACAGTTCAGCTCTTTCTTATTGCTCAAATAACCGAGCGCAACAATCCATGATGTGGGTCAGCCTTCCCTTTCTGATTCACAATCATACATTACTCTGTTATGTTCCAAGGCTGGCTCTCACGACCAACTAAGCTAGGCCACACAAGCTTTTAGCTCTTTCATGGTGGCCCCCAGGTCTTCAAGAGACAGGTCTCTGAGAACGGCCACCGGGTCTCCAAGAGATAGGCCTCAACAATTGGCCACCAGGTCTCCAAGAGATAGACCTCACAAATAATACAACTCTCACTGGGAGCTATCGCCAACGGTAGAGCTACCTCTGTGCGGCAGGTGACAGACTATCAATTCTTCCCCCTTTTTTGGGTGTTTTCCTGGAGTCTACCTCCAGTACTCTCAACACAGCCATCTGCACACCCCGTGACTCTGAAATCTACTCGATTACCACTGAGTCTTATCTGGAATACAAAGCATACAAACATCACTAATCCAGACCAACCTGTCCGGATGGGCTTCACACAACATGTCTATTCTGTACTTTGATTCTGGGTCTAAATGCAACACCATAAGGATACATGGATCTACCCGCCGGGAGAACCACCTCCACGCGTTCGTGGAGCGTCTACCCTCAAATACCAAAAAGAAGGACTTAACATGTCCAAGGAAGCAGATCGTTACCATAGAAGTCTGTTTTGGCGCCATGGAAGATAATCTAGTCGAATGGAAACCACCGCTTCGGCTTTGCCTCCGTAGATCCGGACTCATCACGCGAATCCGAGCTCCGAAACTCGAGCGGTGACAAGATCTTCCTTGTCCGATGCTTCTCTTCCTCCTCCAGCCGTTCACCCAAAAGCTCCAAAAGAAAATGGAGAGAAAATGGTCCTTCCAACATTATAAACCGAGCTACCGCCGCACGGTAATCATGCGCATCCTTACCAAATTTCACGAGTGCATCATTTGTACAACCAAATCTTATCAAATCGTTTTTTCACTACGAATCCCTAACCATTTGTTTATTAAACTCTTCCAAACCATTTTGTTATCACGGCTATGAATAACTAGGCTACTCCTCAACATCATCTTGCTACGTTTCTTCCACTTAGTCCAATCCGGTTATACACTAACCCGAGATAATATGCATCTAAGATGTTACTGTGCAACAACTTCTACTAGACACTCCCGAGGCTACAGGATTCATATAAAAATGTGCAACCATCTGTTGGAAAGGTCTTTCTAAGGGCTACAACTTTCCTCTTCGGCCCAAGACTTAAATTAGGCTGTATCACCCTCAAAAAAGGCCTTGAAGTTCGCTGCGCACAGAAAACCGATTTTTGCACGCATCTTAAAGCAAGATGAACAACATTAGTTCATCTTCTTCCTCTAGCTATTTGTTCAAAACCACATAAAACACTTCCTCCACCTTTATTCACACTCACTAGACCATGTCTCTTCACGAACCCAGTCCATCAACTTCACACGAAGAGAGGAGAGGTTGAAGATATCAAATCTCTAGGACAAGGTCCTTGCATGGTCTCTTCCTAGGAGATCTTCATCTCACACAGTCCAACTCTTTTGAGTCGACATCTCTCCTATGTCATAACTATGGATCTAGAACAAAGGGAGAGGGTAGGAAGCTCTCCTCGTTTCCGGCCATGTATCTTGTTATCCTTCTTGACGACATCTTCTCCCTCATTGGAATTATTCTTCACAGAAAATAAAGGTTCCTCATCCAAAAAATCCGACTCCGGAAACTTTCTCTCTTTCGACGATTTCAGCATATGAAATGGCTCGGAAAGAAAATGGAAGTGATGGCTAGGGTTTCCCGTAAGTCTCCTTTTATAAGAAGAGTTAGGGTTAGATTGCTTTGCCACGTGTCACCCTAACATTGGACCACCCATTATTACTTAAAATAAGTTCTGTCGAAGGGGCCGTCCCATATGTGTCATTTGGCGCATTTCCCTAAAAACCTGGTTCAGCCCTTAAATATGAATCAGCAAACAAGTCGGGGCCGAAAATGCTCGAAGTCAAAATCTTCGTGTATACTATACACACTCGACAAATCATCGGATGGCGTCGAATTTACTCCACGCACTCGACGCTTCGTCAAATGGCGTCGAGTTTACTCAATGCACTCGACGCTTTGTCGAATGGCGTCGAGTTTTCTCAATGCACTTAACGCTTCGTCGAATGGCGTCGAGACCACTCGACACCTATAGAATCCAGAATCATTCCAAGTCCCTTTTCTCCTAGTGTGTTGAGTATCACTCAATGCCTCGTCGAATGGCGTTAAGACCACTCAATGCACTCGACGCTTCCCGAGTCAAGAATTATTCTAAGTAAAATTCCTCTTCTGCATCGTGCACCACCTAACGCTTCGTCAAATGGCATTGATAACACTCAACAAACTCGACGCTTTTAGAATGCAAAAATATTCTAAGTCCATTTCTTCTTGTGCGTTGAGTATCACTCAATGCCTCGTCGATTGGCATTGAGACAACTCAACGCACTCGACGCCTACTGCAACCAAGATAATTCTAAGTCCATTTCTCCTTGTGCGTTGAGTATCACTCAATGTCTCATCGAGTGGCGTTGAGACCACTCAACGCACTCGATGCCTACTACAACCAAGATAATTCTATGTCCATTTCTCCCGGTGCATTGAGTATCACTCAACGCCTCGTCGAGTGGCATTGAGACCACTCAATGCACTCGACTCCTACTGCAACAAAGATAATTCTAAGTCCATTTCTCCCTGTGCGTTGAGTATCACTCAACACACTCGACGCCTGCCCACTAGTCGACACATTCAATGCTTTTTGAGTCCATAATCATTCTAAGTGAAATTTGCCCTATTAGTCGAGTATCACTCGACGCCTGTTACCAGTGCACCTCGAGCCTAAGTCAACTTTCCTGAATCAAAATACATGCAAGGGGTCTAGCATGAATCAGGACGTAATAAATCCTATTAACAAAATAAAAGATTTCGTCCCCGAAATAAGGCTAAGGCTATGGGGAAAGTAAAGTATGCAGAATACAAAGTATGCTTTTAAATTTAACATGGGGAAATAGATCTGGGTAGTTCTTCCGCATCAAGTCCACCGACTCCCAAGTATATTACTTTTTCCCATGATTAGACCACAATACCTTCACCAAAGGAACACTCTTTCGACGCAAGTTCCTTATCTCGGTGTCCGCTATCCGCACCGGCTCTAGTCGAACAGACCTATCGGTTGCCACTATTCCATTTATGGTGGGGACATGCTGATTGGGCCGTAGAAGTGCTTTCCGAAGAGACGACACATGGAAGACGTCATGCAAATTTTCTAGCTCTGGTGGTAGCTCCAGTCGATAAGCTAAAGGGCCAATTCTTTCCAATATAACATAAGGCCCCATATATCTCGGGTTGAGCTTCTTTCTACCACTCACTCGTGACACTCCATGCATCAGCCTGATCTTAATGAACACTTTGTCACCCACTTGAAACTCCACCATCCTGTGTTTCATATTATAGTACTTTGCCCGTCGACTCTGAGCCTCAAGAATGCGGTCCCGTATCAATCTAATGACAACATCAGTATCATCAATATACTCGATTCCCAAAATCCTCGGGTCTTCATCTTGTACCCATGATAAAGGTGTTCTACACCTTCTTCTATAAAGCGCTTCGTGGGGTGCCATCCCGATGCTAACTTGATGATTGTTATTGTATGAGAATTCCACCAGTGGCGAGAGCCTTTCCCATGGCTCCCCTCTATCCAATACACACAATCTCAACAGTTCTTCCATTATTCTGATGGTCCTCTCAGACTGACCGTTCGTCTAAGGATGAAATGCCATGCTAAAGGTAAGGAGAGAGCCCAAATATACTTGAACTTCCTTCCATTCCTTGGAGGTAAAGCGATCATCACGGCCGGAGATTATATTCTTAGGCACTCCATGGTATTGTACAAACTGTTCCACAAAGAGATGAACCAATACATCCACATGCATCTCTTTCTTCATTGGGATAAATTTAGCGACCTTAGTCAAGCGATCCACAAACACCCAAACTGAGTCATTCCCTGATCGTGATCGGGGATGGCCGTGAACAAAGTTCATGGAGATATCTTAAAACTTCCACTCTAGAATGGGTAACAGTTGTAACAATCATCCAGGGCTCTTGTACTCCACCTTCACCTTCTGGCAAGCCTCACAGTGTGTAACATATTACTTAACAACACTCTTCATTCCTGGCCAGAACATGGTCTTTCGTAAGTCACTATACATCTTGGAAATACCGGTATACACCGAATACTTGGAACAATATGCCTCTCTTAAGATGTCTTCCCGGATTTCACCGCCTTTGGGAATGTAGAGCCTGCCACGGAAATGAACGAGGCCGTCCTTCAAAGTATACTCTTCAGTAGATCCATCCTCTATAGCTTTAATTACTAGGGCCAGAGCAGCATCCTTCCCTTGCTCTGCCCGAATTTGATCTTGAATATCACAGATTATACTCATGATAGTTAGATATTCAGTATATGTCTTGGAATAATCCTTACACACAAATACGATCTCCATCTCCTCGAGAACTCGAGCTAATTTCATACTCATCATCTAAGACTCAGGGCTCGACTCTGGTACTTTTCTGCTCAAAGAATCTTCTACGGAGTTTGCTTTCCCTGGGTGGTAGTTTAATGTAAACTCGTAATCACACAAAAATTCTAACCACCGCCGCTTCCTCAAATTCAACTCCTTTTGAGTATGAACATACTTCAAATTCTTATGATCTGAAAAGATCTCGCAGTGGACGCCATATAAATAATGCCTCCAAACCTTTAAGGCGAACACCACTGATCATAACTCTAAATCATGCACTGGGTAATTAGCCTCAAGCTTCTTCAACTGCCTTGAAGCCTAAGCGATCACGTGCCCATGATGCATCAATACTGCTCCCATCCCTTGATAGGACGCATCCGTATAAACTTGAAATCCTTCTTTCCCTGATGGAAGAGCTAGGATGGGTGCGTTGGTAAGTCAATCCTTCAGGTCTTGAAACGCAGCTTCACACTGAGGTGTCTACTCATATGGCACACCTTTCTTTGTTAGGGCAGTGAGGGGAAGGGCTATCTTAGAAAATCCCTTCACAAACTTACCATAATATCCGTCAAGTCCAAGGAAACTCCATATATCAGCCGCCGACTTCAAAGGCGACCACTCCTTTACGACATGCACCTTAGTTGGGTCTACTGCTAACCCAGCTCCACTAATCACATGACCCAAGAAGGCAACTTATCGGAGCCAAAATTTGCATTTGCTGAATTTAGCAAACATGGCATGCTCTTTTAGCTTCTTCAAAACTAGGGCCAAGTGCTCAACATGATACTCTTCCGTCTTCGAATAGACCAAAATATCATCGATGAAAATGATGACGAAGATGTCTAAATTCGGCTTAAACACCCTGTTCATCGAACTCATGAATGTAGATGGGGAGTTTGTGAGTCCAAACGGCATCACCGTAAACTCGTACAAACCATATCTCGAGCTAAACGCTATCTTCGGGATATCTTCCTCTTGCATTCTTAACTAATAGTACCCCGACCGCAGATCCAGTTTGGAAAACCAATGTGCTCCCACTAACTGATCGAACAACTCGTCGATCTGGGGTAGAGGATAGGTGTTTCACACCGTTAATCAATTGAGTTCCCGGTAGTCTATGCACAACCGTAGTGACCCATCCTTTTTCTTAACAAATAATACATGGTCTCCCCAAGGTGATGAACTGGGGTGAACAAACCCTAATTCTACCAACTCCTGCAACTGAACTCTAAATTTGGCGAGTTCCTTTGGAGCCATTCGGTGAGGGGTCCGAGAGACGGGCTTAGCACCCAGTACTAATTTAATCTGAAAGTCCACCTCTCTATGTGGGGGTAATCCTGGCAACTTCTAAGGAAATACCTCAGGGAAGTCACGCACTACCCACACATCTTTTACGCTTGTCTCCATCTCTTTTAGTTCAAATCATATCATATATACTTCGTCCCCTTTCATATGGGCCTTAAGAGCCTGAATAGAAGATAAAAAATTCAGGGTATGGAATTAATACCTTGGAAGACGACCTCAGAGTCTCTATGCTTCAAGATGATTTGCTTTGTCGTGCAATCAATCCTGGCATGATGTCAATCCAACCACGTCATGCCCAATATGAGGTCAAATTCCGGGATTCCCAACACCATTGCAGGGGTTTCAAAAAATTTTCCCCCTATATGTACTTCCAGGTCACACTTGGCGGCTGATGTCATCTCGGAGCCTTCTGGGAGGCGTACTCTCTATGTGATGTCGGTGAAGTATTGCACTCCTTCTAGGTTTTTAACAAAGTCCTTTGAAATAAATGAGTGATTGGCACCAGTATCAAATAGAGTATAAGATTGTTTCCCACTAACAGTCACGGTGCCTAAGTATCAATTATATAGACTCAAAGCTAGATTCCTAACATAACTTAGGAAATTGAAGAGAACTTCTTATAACGTATTAGTCAAATCACAACATACCTGCAATCACATCCTGAGGATTCCGCTCCTGCGCCATATCCAGTGCAAACATCAGCTCTCGACCAGGTCTAGGTCACACTTGAAGGCTGACGTCTTCTCGGAGCCTTCTGGGAGGCGTACTCTCCGTGTGATGCTAGTGAAGTATTTCACTCCTTCTAGGATTTTAACAAAGTCCTCTGAAACAAATGAGTGAGTGGCACTGGTATCAAATAGAGTATAAGATGGTTTCTTACTAACAGTCACGGTGCCTAAGTATCAATTATAGAGACTCAAAGCTAGATTCCTAACATAACTTAGGCAATTGAAGAGAATTGATTATAATGTATTAGCCAAATCACGACATACTTGCAATCACATCCTTAGGATTCCTCTCCTGCGCCATATCCAGTGCAAACATCAGCTCCCGACCAGATCTAGGATTCCTTCCTCGTGGTCCTCGTCCTCGACCACGCACATGTCCCCATACTCATGGGGCTGCCGGAGGAAGAGCAGGGGGAGCATCTCCACCTAGTTGTGGGCAATAATGTCGGATGTGGCCCGGCTGATTGCACTGGAAGCAAACTTGCTCGTACTGCTCTCTAGGCTGCAGGAACAGTTCTTGCGGTGGAGGTAGTGTTGGGTGTGGGGCCGGACGGTCCATTCTAAAATTCTGACGGAAGCGACCTCCGCCTCTATTATTTCCTCTTCCTCTATTTTCCCGCCTCCTTCTATAATTGGGGCCTGCTTCCATTACTCCCTCAGCGGGTCTCTTACCGCTAGCTTGGACTCCCAAATGATCTGCTTCCAACCTTTTTTGCATATCTATTATCTCTGCCAATCTCGAGTCCTCTATAAACAAAAGGGCTTGCCTTAGGGGATCTCGCAAGCCTTTATAAAACCGTTTTGCATAACCACGGTCATCCAACTCGTAGGCATCAACGAACCTAGCGAGGTGCTGAAACTCCCTTTGATATTCCGTCACAGACTTAGATCTTTACTTCAACAGCAGGAATCTTTCTTCAAGCTCGTCTCGAGCGGTCGAGGGAATGAAATACTCCAAGAAAGCTCCAAAAAACTCATTCCAACTAATCTTCATGTACACTCAGCCTTGGAAAGTGGAACCCATGAGGTACTTCCAATACCTCTTCGCTTTCAATTCCAAGACGAACACCGCTAAGGTCACAACAATATTGGTTGGAAATCTGATTCCAGCCATTAAATCTCGCACAATGTCGAGTCATTATTCAGTATGGTCAGATGACTTCATCCCATGATAAGCAGGAGGGGAGAGGGCTCAAAGGGTGCTTAACCAGTTGGAGCTCGGGGCTTGTTGCTGCACAGGAGCCTGTTGAGACCTGAAGGCGTCTAAGATATCTGTAAGTGTCTGTCCCAACTCAGGCTGTTGTAATTGGGTAGGGATGGAAGGGACGGGAGTGCCCACTACTAGCTCTACACGCGCCAGAATCTACACATAAAGCTACAAACCTAAGGTCAGGTTGGCTAAACGTAGGGTAACGACTTGACATACATAGTGTGAATTATACACAGGAACACCACTACTTCCGCTATGTCAATTTGTCCGTTAACTGACCAATCGAATGGGGGTGGCACCATTGTTCAATGACTTCTTTAGTTGAGGATCATTGCAAGCTGATACCATTTGTAAGACTCCCCTCCCGAGATATAAGATACGACCGAGGGGAGTCTTATGCCCAGAATAACTGCCTTGCGGTAGTGCCAACATACGTGTCGACCTGTAACACAAGACGCCTATCCTGCCGGCTAAAACCAATATCATCAATGCCAACCCAACATAAAGAATATAAACAGAATTCAAAATCCACACAAGTATAAAAGTCCAACTAATACATCAATAATAAGAAGCAACATCAACTTCTATAATATCAGAGTACATAAAAATCTGCCCCAAGGGCTATAATATGAGTCACTCAAAACTCACATCTTTAACTGACGATAACGATGGTAACGTCATATCAGGCCCTCTCACTCTGGTCTGACTTCCCTCCTACACAACCTATTGCTGCTCTATCTGCGAGTTTTCCTCCTAAAAAGGAAGACTTAGCAATCATTAGTCATAAAGACTTAGTGGATATCACATCCGCTGCCCAGGTGACCCTTAGGCACCGGGCGGAGAAATGAAGAGGGCATAATATATATATATATATATATATATATATATATATATATATATATATATATATATATATATATATATAGCAGTAGTACAAGCAGGTGGTATAATACTAATCAATATCAGAGTATCCAACAAGTACAACAAGTGAGTATATCAATATATGCTAGCAATTCTACTATCAATAGTAGTGTAAATGTGTTATATAACAGGAAAGTAACTCAACTTATAAGAATGCCTATACAGACTTATAAGCTAAGGATCGGCTTAACAGGAAAGTAACTCATCATATAAGAGTGCTCATACAAACTTATATGATAAGGATCTATGTGGTGCAATGCAATGATTTGAATGCAATATGATGAGTCACACACATGCACGTTGCTATGTCGACACAAACCTGTAGTTCCCACCTTTTGAGCAGGTAGCTAACCTCTCAGGCGTCATCCATCGTTGTCAGATGGTGATAGTGAAACAGGCTTTCCACTACTAGACTGGTCTCTACACTACCTAGGCTAGGCTTCCGTACGCCTCAATGCTAAGAACACAACAACGAAGCTCCCTGCGTATTATGTCTCAGAAGGAGCCTCGGGTAGATATGCACCGAGGACTAAGCCTAACTGTCAAATGTCATGGCGCGAAAGTAGCCTATGAGAGCGTATCACCACTGGACCAAGCCCAACAATCCACTTGTCACGGAAGTAGCCCCGGGAATAAGCACTAAGGACTAAGCCCAACCGTCCAAAGTCTATCTGTCAACTCCCGTTAGTGTGACGATTGGTGATCCTGTAGACCTGCCACATTATTCTTACCCAGGATTATGACACTGCGTGTCAACTCACACCTTATGCAATTTCATATGGCCTTTCCATCAACCATCCAGTTCTCAACAACACTCAAGGGCTCCACACCGAGTCCCTTATAATCACATCAATCTAGTGTGGTCAAATACTCACGCACTTACACCCTTTTTGTGCTCTAAAGCACTTAAGGGTTCAATAAGAACACATGCCGCAAGCCATCTTATAGAACGTATCAATCCCACACTACTACCTGTAGGGAGACAACTCTTAGCAGTGGACAATACTAATGGAAAGTCTTTAATTTCAAGGATAACTAAATCATCTAGAGGGAGGAGGGGGTGAATAGGTTTCTTAGTCTTAGTGAATATCTTTTTGTTTTCCTTGTGTTTTAGGTGTGTTGAGTTAGCTTAGTTAGCCTGCTTTCAAGAACACAACACAACACACAATGTTTATAGTAGTTTCCCAGATTATGGGTACGTCCAATTTCCCTCCCACCTTTCTAACGGCTTGTTAGACATGACATTTCTCCAAATATCGGCCCCTAAGAGCTAATAACACGATCATGCGGGACCACTTAGTCTCCTCCAAGACCTACAACTCGGGTACAAAGCCCTACAACTCAGTGATCTAAAGATCACCTACCTCAGACCCAAAAGCCCTACAACTTAGGCTGGGAGGACAACCCTACCTCAGAGAGAATGACTCTCCTATAGCTCAGGAACAAAGGCCCTACCTCAGATCCAAAGCTGGATCCTACCTCAGACCTAAAGGTCCTACACTCAGAGAGAATGACTCTCCTACCTCAGGCTCAAAAGTCCTACCTCAGGCATACATGCCCTACAACTCAGATCCATGATAGGGATCCTACAATCTCAGGCACAAAGGCCCTACAGCTCAGATCCAAGACTGGATCCTACAGAGAGAGTGGTAGGTTGGTGTTGATTTGACTCCAGAGAAAATTTCTCTGAGTCTGCCTTCTTGAGCTGAGATAAACTCAACCCTACCTTCTTCACAGTAACAAGAAACTGATCTTTAGGTTGTACTTGGCTTGTGTTGGATGTATCTTGCAGTGAACTGCTTATTACTGAACTGAGAGTGAATCTCAGTCCTATCTTTGACTCCAGAGAGATAGTTCTCTGAGCCTTCTTTTTCTTGAACTAAGACAGCTTAGTCCTATCTTCTTCTTCACAACACTAAAAATTGTTCTTCAGAAATGACCTGCTGGTACTGTGAAGTAACTGTAGCTTGCCTTGCTGCTACCTGAGCTGAGAAAATCCCAACCCCAACTTCTTCACAACAGTAAGAGTAATGATCTTCAATAAGCTGATGCTTGTGCTAGAAGAACTCAGAAACAAATTTCTGATCTTGGTGATGAAGACAAATATGTTGACTGTTCTTGTATTCTTCAATCAGCTAACTTTGCCTGCAGAGATCAGATGCTCTGCTTCTTCTTCTTTCTCAGAACCATTTCTAAACTTGCTGTAGCAGATAAAAATTGTTATAGTTAACTTGCTAGAACTTTTAGTTCAGCTGGTTTACATTCCTGCTTCAAGCTTGCAACAATTTCGAAGAGGAAGACGAAGTCTAGCCGCCACTTTTTTAAATGAGTAAACCCTAAAAGTTAAATTTCTCAGCTCCTTATCTTGTCCTTTTATCTTCCGCCGATCAACGACTCTTAGAGCAGTAGGCCCCACAATAGTTGACAGCTGCAACATTACTTTAACTGCAAAAGTCATATAGTAGGCATGCAACGCCGTTTGTTGTATACTGTAGCTATCCCGTAATATTTTAAATTTTGCTGACATCAGCATCTGTGGACTTAGTCAAATTCAAACTCTTTAGTATAGGCGTTGAGTGAACAAGCTTCACTGAACGCCGAAACACTTAGATAGATTTTCGGTCACTAGGCGTTGAGTGAGTAAGTTTGACTCAATGCCAAAACACTTAGATAGATTTTCTGTCACTGGGCGTTGAGTGAGTAAGTTTGACTCAATGCCAAAACACTTAGACAGTTTTTCTGTTACTAGGCTTTGAGTGAGTAAGCTTGACTCAATGCAAAAACACAGAAAGTTTTTCTGTCACTTGGCATTGAGTGAGTAAGCTTGACTGAATGCCAAAACACTTAGTCGCATTCCTGAATGAAAGCGTTGAGTGTAGCTTCTTCACTCAATGCTTTCTGTTTTAGCCTATTATCTTGATGAGTTGTTGAGTGAATAGCCTTCACTCAATGCTTCTGTACTTAGATAGATTTTCTGCCAGCTTAGGCGTTGAGTGTGTCTTCATCACTCAACAACATCTAGACTTTTGTAGTCTTAACTTCTTAGGCATTGAGTGAGCCTTCATCACTCGATGCTTTTGGACTTAACAAGATTTCATTACTATTAAAGATAAAGCTTTGACTATTTGAGATTTACTGAACGCTTTTTGTAGTATGGCGTTGAGTGAATTGCCTTCACACAACGCCTGTGGACTTAGCCACTTTTCTGCCTTGCAAATAGTTAGGCTTTGACTGACTTGTTTTCTCTCAACGCTTTTTGGCATCTGGCGTTGAGTGAGCTTGCTTCACTCAATGCATGTGGACTTAACCATATTTCTTTGCATCTAGCGTTGAGTGAGCTTGCTTTACTCAACGCCTGTTGACTTAACCACATTTCTTTGTATCTGGCATTGAGTGAGCTGTCCTCACCCAACACCTGTATACTTAGACAGATTTTTTGTCTCTCTACCTGCCTATCTTGTGACCACCTGTCACCATCACTTAGAAAACCTATCCAACCTTGTTCCAAGGAACACCCTGCACATGATGAGCTTAACTAACATCAAATACAACTATTCTCTTAGTGTTGATGGTGATGCCTCTTCAAATAAAATCTAGGGAACATTGAGGGCAATATTCCAAACAATTTCCCCCTATTTGAAGAAAGCAGAACATCCAGCAATACGAAGAAGCATTTACATATAAGGCATATAAATTTAGAAGCAGCTGTAAGCTTTCTCATAGCACTTGAAAATTTCAAAGAAGCTTACAGCTCTCCTCACAACTAAACATTTAAGTGGAGGACTTTCCTCAAGCCACTTGAGGGCAGAAACATAACATGCAATGGCTCAACATTGCTCTCTTCATATTACTTGAATGTTTCTAAGTAATATGCACTTTGCAATATTCTACATCTCCCCCTGGGCATATAATGTCCACCATCTCTCCTTTTTCTGGCAAGTACTGCACTACTAAGTATTATACTCAGTATGTTCTACTCCTCCCCCTTTAGGGTTTAGGGTATTGCCTACCTCTCCCTGTAGGATCATAATAGATCTTCTACTCCTCCCCTTTTAGGGTTTAAGCTATTGCGTACCTCTCTCCCTTTCTAGCTTCTTCAAAAAAAGTTTCCTAATGAGGGAGGTGATAACATCAAGGGAGAGATTAACTCTTAATGTTATAGTACTTGATAAAATCCAGTGTTGATACCACTTGAGAAATTATCCTACCGAAAAAAATATTTAACTAGGAGTCATACCTTTTATGTTTATGCATTGATACAACACATCACTGCAGCCACTTGAGCTAGCAGCTAACATTGTTGCACTTGAGCCAATTCCACTCCGTATACCACTTAAACCTTCTTTTGTGTTTATACATTGTTACAACACATCACTGCAGCCACTTGGGCTAGCTGCTAACATTATTTCACTTGAGCCAATGCCACTCTATATACCACTTAAAACCTTCTGCAAAATGTAGCTGTTGTAAGGGAGGTGCTGACATTTCCTCTTGTCCTGCAATAACATATCTTTGCCACAACAGTAGTGACTGCACAACAGTAGCCATCCTCTAGGGTTAATCTCGCCCTCAGACTGTGTATAGTCCTGAGAATCTGCTGATCAGCTGTGATGATCTTTGATCCACTACAACTGCTGGGTGCTTCTTAATAGGAAGCTGAACTAGTTCCTACAACTTCTGAATTTGCTCCCCCTCAACAGGACCATCTTGACTTGCTACCCCTCAATTGGAGCATTTGTTGTCATTCCCTTTACTGGACACTTGAGTCCATCTTAGTCTTGATATCACTTGATATCACTTGAGAGTCATGATATTAAATATCAGGCTTATCTACCTGCAAGAGAGGTGATTTATGCAATAGAAATATAACATGGAGCAACTGAAGCTATACCAAGTTCAACATACCCAACTCAAACTTGAGGGTGTTGAACTTAACTTCATCTAGTGGCTTAGTAAAGGTGTCAGCCACTTGCTTGTCTATGGGGACAAACTCAAGACAGAAGTCTTCCTTTTCCACATGCTCCCTAATAGAATGATACCTAATCCTTATGCATAATCCTGTTATGAGTGACATGATTGCTAGCAACAGGGATTTAACTTATTGACTTATAATACATGAGAATGTTACTTATCTCAATGTTGTAGACCTGGAACTGATGCTGGATTCATAACAACTGTGCATAGAAGCTCCTTACAGAGATATAGTCTAAATCAACAGTGGATATTATCATACTGGTCTGCTTCTTACTGCTCCAATGACATCAGTCTTCTCTCTTGGAATAGACAAGTTTCATCCTTTATTTTCCTATCTTCCTTGCACCCTATGGTAGAGGTGCTTCTTCTCACATGTCTCTTTTATTTTGATTGGGCAGTAAGCATTGACATGCCCAGCCTTGCTAAAACAATAACATATTATGTTAGAAGAAATATATTTTCTGGGTTTAGGATCATTCCTATCTCCTTTGGAGAGCATCTTCCCTTAATACACACACACAATCCTGATTAGGAAAATAGGCAGTGTGTGTTGTATACCACTAGTGGCATATGTCTCTTCTTTATACCACCTGACTATTTGAGTTGGTTGTATACCACCTGGACTGTTTGTCTCTTTTATATACCATCTCTGCTTGCACAACATACTCCCCCTAGATTATGTCCATTGCATTTGCTCATTGCCATCTCCCTCTTTATGACTTCTTCAGTAAGGGAGACTCTTCAAATAGGATAGGGGGGTTTTGGCCTGATCCATCTCTTCATCCACATATATCACTATCCTTTGAAATATCTATAGTCATTTCAATGACACTCTTTGAAAGATAAATCTATGGGTAATTAATCATCTAGAGGGTGGGGGGGGGGGGAGGGGTGAATATGTGTCTTTAAAATTCTTTATTAATTAGATTAACTGTTCATCATATATTTGAAAATATACTTTAACTAGATCACATCACAAACAATTCTCAGAACACAGCACAAACAATTCTCAGAACACATCACAAGCACAAGCAATCCACAGAGTACACAATAATTTTATAGTGGTTCCCCTATCTAGGGTACATCCACTTTCCCCCTTCTTTCTTAGTAGCATTGTGCTGGATAAGGTTATAACTCCTCCTCTTCAACTCAGATCAAATGATCTTACAGGCTCAATTTCTATTAAGAAACCTACACTTAGACCAACAGGTCATACCTCAGAGATTCACCCAATCTCCTACCTCAAGTACCTCAAGAACCCTACCTCAACCTTTATAATACATGCTTACACCTCAATGGTCAAACACAAACCACCTACCTCAGGTCCCTCAAGAACCCTACCTCAGCCTTTATAAATTATGCTTACAACTCAGAGAATTAATCTCTTACCCACTGAGATCTAAAATAGATCTTACAAAATAAAGAGGTAAATAAGAAAAGTAATCTTCAAAAAACAACAATTCTGTAATCTGACTAATCTGATAATATAGATTCTTCAATTTAGCAGTAATGAATTAATTCTTGATAAATTGACTGGCTGAAAAGATACGTCTCTAGATCTGTAATCTTCTTATTGATGATCGGCTTGATTTCCTTGAAGAAATTGTAGAACAGATCCACCTTAATCCACTAATCAATCTTGTCGAAAGGATCTGTAGATTTTCTTGAAGACCTTCGTCTTCCTTCTTCTTCTTAGGGTTGTCGTTCTCCCCTGACTTTGAAGAAATTAGAATGAGAGAATTGATTTTTCTGATTGTGTTCTAATCACTTTATTCTGAGTAGACAACCCCTCTATTTATAGCCTTCACAAATAGTTGGCTTCTGATTGATGATGTCATCATTACGCCATCATACTCTAATTCTTCCTTCAAACTGTTTCTAATGAGATATCACGATACTGTAGCTGATGTGACATTTCTTACATGTCTTGACACTTTTGTGTTGACTCTGCACATCTTCAAAAATATAAGTGTTGAGATGTCCAAAGTGTCTCGACACTTTATTACTTAAGTGTTCTTAGAAGGTGTCGAGACATCTTAGCAGTCTCGACACAATTTTACTTAGAAAAATTTTCAGCCTGAACTTGAATGTGTCGAGACAGTTGACTTGTCTCGACACAACATTTGTCTGTATCGACATCTTTAAATCTGCACTGTGTCGAGACAGTTGAATTGTCTCGACACTACTGCATACCAGGTGTCGACACTTTTATACTTGCTTTAAATCTTCACTATGTCGAGACAGTTGAATTGTCTCGACACTTCAGTCTGCCGGTGTCAATACTTGTTTTACTCTTCACTGTGTCGAGACAATTGAATTGTCTCGACACTTCAGTCCGCCAGTGTCGACACTTGTTTTACTCTTCACTGTGTCGAGACAGTTGAATTGTCTCGACACTTCAGTCTGCCGGTGTCGACACTTGTTTTACTCTTCACTTTGTCGAGACATTTGAATTGTCTCGGCACTTCAGTCTGCCGATGTTGACACTTGTTTTACTTTTCACTGTGTCGAGACAATTAAATTGTCTAGACACTTCAGTCTGCGGGTGTTGAAACTTTAAGTCTGCACTTCAATTATAAATTGTGTCAAGATATCTGGCTTGTCTCGACATTACTGGATTAAGGTGTCGAGATATCTGACTTGTCTCGACACTGCTGGCTTAAGATGTCGAGATATCTGACTTGTCTCTGTTGGAATCGATGTTTCACATTCCCTGTATTTGAGAATATCAAATCCCCGGTTGTATTTGATCATGTTGTATATTGATAGAGTGCAGGTTGTCAGGTGCAAGTAATAGAGAAGGCTTATATGGATGCTACCGCCAGGCGCTAGCACTAACGCGCCGCGCTAGCCCGTCGACGAACGTCAAGAGAAGAAGTGTCGAGACTCTGGGCAACTGCAAGGCGCTAACACTAACACGCCGTGCTAGCTAGCCGACAAATGTCGAGAGAAGAATGACGAGACTCGAGACTCAAGGCTACCGCCAGGCGCTAGCACTACCGCGCTACGCTAGCTCTCGAGAAGCTTCGAAGGCAGAACGTCGAGAGGAGCTATTGCCTGGCGTTAATACTACCGTAGTCGCTAAACAAACGATTTATTTGGACCTAGCGCTCTGGATGGTTTCGGCGGTAGCTCTACCGCACCGTGCTACTCTCGAGGAGTTTTGAAGGCAGAACGTCGAGAGGGGCTACCGCCAGGCGTTTGTACTACCATAGGCGCTAACGTGATGATTTATTTGTACTAGTTCTCTGGAAGATTTCAGTGGTAGCACCTACCGCACGGCGCTAGACTTGTCAAACAGGTGTTGCCTTTTCAGGAATGCCGCATCATATGTTACCGTGCGGCGGTAGGCTCTATCGCGCGGTGCTAGCTCAAATGAAAAGGCAAAAGATCATTTCGAAATATTATTTTCCAGATTTGGAGGACAGCTTGCACAAGAAGCGCACAACACTACCGCTGGCGCTAGCCTTACCGCCGACGGTAGCCTCTTTTCATGAAGACGTATAAAAGCCACTGTGTTTCCTATTGTCACAGCTCTCCAAGACAAATTTTGACGAAGGGTTTCTGAACACCAGATTTCGGCCACCTCCTTGCGCCCGTCTCCACTTGTCTTTGTCAAAGTTGAAGGAAGCTTTCTCCCTCCCATTCATGAACAAAGAACTCCATCGATCCAGAATCTTCATCGATCACTGAGAACCGACCAGTTGCTAACCAACGAAGATCTCAAGCACCAGCCGTAGATCGCACACCGGAGAAGTCTTCAAGAGGGAGAACTTCATTTTCTTATCATCTTTATTTTCAATCTTTGTACTCTGTTTCTATTTTTCTATTTAGTTGTCGGAGAGGAAAATTGACCGGAGAGGGTCGACGGAATCCGGGAAGGATTCCGCGGTAAATCATCCCGGGATTTGAGACATCTAGATCGGAGGATCCAGCAGGGCTCTAAGACCCTCCCTTGTGTGGAGGTGAAGAGTGGGCTATAATATCCTCCCTTGTGTGGAGGTGAAGAGTGGGCTCTAAGATCCTTCCTTGAGTGGAGGTGAAGAGTGGGCTTGAACGTCTTTCTTGGAGGGAAAGGGTGAGAGCCAACCAGTCATAGTTTGGTTGGTATATAAACAAAAAGAATCTTTATTCTCTTCGTCTCTGATCTTCGATGCCATGAAGATCAAGTGTTGATGTGTACTCATCTTGTACTGCTTTTCATTAGTGATTTAATGCACTGAAATCTTTTTTCCTGTGATTGTTTAGTGTGTGAAATTTTTAATTTCAGTAAACGTTCACAAACCTTATTCACCACCCCTCTAAGGTTGGCCACTAGATCCAACAAGTGGTATCAGAGGGAGGTTATTCCAAATTGATTTCACCACCGGGAATAATAGTCAACCCTGACCTTGAATCGACGAGTGGGGATGAAAAATTATACACTGAAAATAATTCTGCACCACCTTTATTTGTAGGATTGAATTATAACGAATGGAAAACACTGATGAAGAAATTCCTTACATTACTAGATGTAGAAGTTTGGAACATGACATGTGTCAAGCCCCCAAATAATTTAAATAAGCACGAATGCTATTTGAATGCCAAAGCTATGAATAGTCTATTCTGTGGGCTTGGACAGGACATCTTCAAACTTATCTATACGTTTCCAACTGCATACAATATCTAGAAATTTCTTGAGTTAACGTATAGCCCTCCCTCTGTAGATAATGATTCCGGGCAATTTCTCATTGATCCAAGTGAAGAACCAAATGGAGACTTGCTCTTAGAGGAAGAAAGGATAATCACATCACGGGAAAGGGAAGATGAACTCTCAACAATGGATGAGGTAACACACAAAGAAGTCAAAGAAACTATATGCTCTAATCTTGCCCCATCCAAGTGCACTATAAGAAAATCAAACTCCCTTCCTGTACACAATTCTATGTTTATAATTAATATGCTAGATACCGTTAGACGTAGAATTAAGAAACTAAAAAGTATCAACTTAAAACTACGTTAAGAAAATAAACTTTTAAGAGCAGTCAACGTAGAATCTACCGCTGTCGCGCCTAGTTCTCTAGCATGCTCTTCAGATTATGATCATACATCATGTATAAATTGTGATATATTAAAAGAAAAACAAGAGGTGTTTGCGAAAGAGCTTCTCGCTGTAAGAGAACAAACTACGAAACTACGCCTAGAAAACTTATCGTTAAAAGGAGAGTGTGCTAGAAGTGCAGACTATAAAGTTGAAATTAAGGAGACGAATGAGACGTTTGAAGAATATAGAAATGAGTATGAAGCACATATCAATTCTATAGTCGACGTTCTTAGGAAAAGTAGAATTGCCTACAATAAAGCTAGAGTGAATCTCCAAAGTAGGAATAAAGATTTGGAAATGAAAATCAACATGCTTAAGGAAATTATTAAGAAAAATTCACAAGACATAAATTTTCAATCTCAAGCAAAAGCCAGAAGCAAGTTGAACATAAGCTCTCACACATTAGTTGGGCAAATCAAAGGGAGTAGAAAATCTCAAGCTAGTGCGAGTGAAAATCTTAACTGTATAAATCATTCTCATTTTGAAAAACAAATTTCTCCCAACTTAAAAACAAAGGAACGTAGATTTCCTGTCTACAACTATTACATTATGAGTCCTAATATTAAGTGAAATAATTTTAACTTGAAGAATAGTCTTAATATAGTTAAACCACCAACGCAATATTATTCAAGTGAGGATCATCACATAAAGACTCATAGAAATCTATGTGGAAACTTACAACATAAACAACAACACCAAGCCAAAGTATGAATGGAGACCCAAAGTCAAACATGACACACTTATACCACTCGAAAGGGCACATTCACTGGTATCTCCTCATGGTTTATCAAATCATGTTTGGGTACCCAAAGGAACCGCAACACGTGGATCCTTTTGGATACCTAAATATCCTATCCATTAACATCATCCTATTGCGTGAAGTAGAAGCTAATTCAAACAAAACTACTCGATAATCTACTTCACGAAATGCATAATGTTTTATTTTTTTTCTTTTCTTGGTTTTTGCATATGTTTATTTTTGCTTTTGAATTTTTTGAGCCAATATGTCATGGACACTAGTAAAGCAACAAAAGATCACAACAAGCTCATGAGTGCATAAATCACATCACATATTTAAGTACAACGATCATTGTTTGGTGTGCACCTGTATTATTACAAAACGAGATAATAATGTCCACATTTTAAAAGGGGGGGGGGACTTTGGACCGAGTCTAGTCTTCAGAAGATGTGGGTGAGATGTTAATCTTAGTCATGATTTTTTTCAGCATCCTCTTCACTCCCTTTACCTCTTTGGCGGTCACCTTGATCTCTCGACCGTGCTCCTCCACCAGACTGTGGATGTCCCGACTGGCCTCCATGAGGGAACCTGAGCGGTGCATCGGTGGCTGCGATGGAGGTACCTGTGTCTGCACTCGTGAGGAAGTGGGAATCTCACCCACCTGATAGGACTGCGGGAAACTGTCCATGGGATAGGTGGGGCAGTCAATTGTCTGGTACTTGTCCGTCAGGATGCTCTAAATCACACCACCCAAAGGCAAGGTGTTCACCCGCTGGCGATCAGGAGACTTTAGGCGGAACGTATATCGCATCATGGAGAGAATGAGGTCTGATTTGCTGAAGGGCTTTTGGGCTAGGATGTAGTACGTCACCATTGATAGCTGAGTCGTGACCTTCCGGGTGTCCCCGACCTTGAACATGAGTGAGTGACGTAGGATATCCTAGATAATGCAAGCATTGGGAGTGAGGGTGTCCACTGAGGTAAACAGATCTGAATGCCCCTCCACTCCATGAAGAAGCTCGTTCATCTCCCTCTAGTCCCTTGTAGTCCTAAAGGACTCCACGATATCAAGGAATAGACAGTTGGGAGGCCAAACATATTTGATGTCGAGATCGGAGTGAGTGATGGTGACTATCTCGGTGCAGATGCAAGATTGGACACCCCCACCTAGGTGCATCTAACCAGGATCCCGAAGATTATTGTAGAATTCCCGGGTGAGGACAGAAGAGAAGGGAGAACCAGATGATATAACTGCAAGCACACCAAAATCCTCTAGATACTCATAGATATGAGTATAGTGTTCATCAATTTTTATGATCATGGGTATGCTCACAGTGGCGTCATCTATGGCTGGGTGGGTAGAGACCGGCACCCGTGATCTCTTTGAGAAACTGCGGCGCGCAGATTGAGATCTTGATGAAGCCATTTCCTGCAAGTAAACCAAACATAAAACCATCTCAACAACGGATACAAAAATGGGAAGATCAATAGGCTGCACCAATTTCTAAAACCTATAGCGGGCGATAATGTGTTACTGTCGGCGGTAGTGTGACGAACTGTACTTCATCTTCTTCTGCCGGATCGGTCTCAAAACCTGATTTTTACATCTAAAAATCCTCCTATCAACCGATATAAACATCAAAAGGGGGGGGGGGGGGGCTTTGTGCCCAAAGTTCATCGCGAATTGCACTAAAAAACATGAGGTTTCAAAACCCTTCGATCCGTGTTCTAAAATACAAGAGATCTTAGAGAGGGAGAAAGAAGAAGTGATTACCTTGAGGGAAGGAAGAAATCCTGTAAGGGAGGAGAGGGTCTGCTGTTGTGAGAAGAAAAGAGGGAATGTGAGGATCTGGATGACTGGAGGCTTAAATATTCGAAAGCTACTGCGGGGCGGTACCTATAGAGCCCACGATAATGTTTTTTTGTCATGGTGCCTATCTGCCAAAATCATGTCATCACGACATAAATTGATACATCAGCTTGACTCCTTTCACTGTGTCTCACAATAGCGGGGGCGTAGGTGTGTCATCATTAGGGACTCTAACTTGTAATCCACGTCTTGTCCTTAACCGGGGAGGGTTCTAGTAGGTCCTTGTATGACACTGGGGGGAAAGAGTGTTAGGTTGAGCGGTTTATTATGCGGGCACAAGGGATTCACACCCCACCCTATGACATTTATGTAGCTCCTCATGCCCATCCGTCACTCAGTATGGGGATAGGGTGATGACATAGTATTTGGATAAAGTGTGTCGTAAATATTCTCATGATTACTCTATTCATAGCACACACGATGTCTCCATACCTCATAGTCACATGCATAACATGCTATTGCGCTATCCTCATTTCTCCTTGATTTTTCCTCGTCGACCTTTATATGTGTTCACCGTATTTTATTTGCCTTTGCTCGCATCATTTTACTTGTGTTTGCATGTTTCATTTTTTTTGCTATGTGTGTGTGCATGTTGTTTTTTTTATTATTTTGTTTGAACCATTTTAAAAAATAATAATAATAATATATTTCATTTTTCAAAAAAAAGTGCAAAAAAAAAAATACAACGCATTATTGGGGCTCACATGTATGCAACTTAGACCATAACGCGTACACACAATATAAGAGTTTAGATGGTTAATCTATCCAAACATTGTTCCTCCGGTCATTGTGGGCTGAATCTAAAAGTGCTTAGCTATTGAGGGCGACACTATATGTGCATGTAAGTTGACTATGCCTCTAGGTATGTGTGAGGATTTAGATAGGGGAATGACTTCACTATTCACACATCACTAGATGGAGCACTCATGAAGAAATTGTAGATCTACATGCCATAACTCGTGACATTGTATCTTAATGCGTTAGAAATATGGTGAACATTCAATGTCACGTTTCACACATGCTATATTGAGATTCAAACTGCGGGCCAAATCTTAGTGCTAAAATCTTATGCCTACAAGTTAAAGTGTATCTACTTATGTGTAACACCCGAAATGTAAAATTGGAGTTCAGGCTGGGTGACACGGCCTAGTACACGGGCATTTCCCAGGGCATGTCCAGCTCTGGGTACTCGGCTGTGTTGCGAGAGCTCGACGAACACTAAGTCCACAAGCGTTGAGAGGCGACACAGCTTGGTACACGGGCGTGTCCAAGGTCGTGTCCTGCTCGGGTTGGTAACCCGGCGGCATTGAGTGGCGTTGAGTGTTGCACACGGCCTGTGACACAGGCGTGTCATAGGGGCATGTTTGGCACACGGCTAAGGACACGGGCGTGTGCCTTAGCTATGTTCTTCTCGGGTTGGCAATCCTGTGTTGAGTGAAGGACACGCCCCTCAACACGGGCGTGTACTTACTGATACGGGCGTGTCAGGGGTTTGACACGGGCATGTCTTGGCCCGTGTTCTTGTCTGGGTAAGTTGGTTCATGTACCGCTTGCAGTACACGGGCGTGTCACATGCCGTGTCAGCCAGAAAAGTTGACTTTTCAGCCGACTTGTTGCCATTAATTTCCCTCATCCTAGATCTAATGGTCCTGGGTATTCCAAGCTGGGTTTAACTCCGGGATTGGCATGAAGTTGTCATTTAATCCTTGGCCATTCTCTTTCTAAAGAGAAGAGAGAGGAGAGCTTGGAGGAGGAAAGGAGAAGCTTTTTGGCCACCGGTGGAGCTTCAGCGGTCCGAATCGAGAGCCGAGTTCAGCGTTGTGGAGGCAAGGCCGTCGCGGTAATTACCATCCGGCTAGTTTCTCCATGGCTCCGAAGTGATTGTCAAGGGTAACGATCTCCTTCTTGGACAAGTGAAGTCCTACTTTATGCATGTGCATGGGATCCTCCACCAAAAGGTAGAAAGCGTAAGAAATTCCAGTGATCGAGTCTTCATTTAGATCTGGAAGTGTGTAGTATGGAATATGCATGCTATGTTAAGCCCATCTGGATGGATGTATAGATTGGTGATGCTACGAATCGGAGAAGACTCAGTGTATAAATCGATTAGACTGCGGAGATTATAAGGATGATTGTGAATTGTGAGAAGGATGCTTTGTATAGCTCCTTTGGTTGGTTGCTCGGCATGAGCTAGTTGATGGATTGGAAAGTGGCACTATGTGCCTATGTTGAGAGATTGATACAAGAACCTCTGAGTGGGTGGGCCACCCAACAAGTTCTGTGGTAGGATTGTTGTGAGCGAGTACCTCTGAGTGGGATGGGTGTGAGAGGTCTCCAACAAGGGTTTGGCGGCTGATGCCCATGGCCAACAAGTTAAAAACCTCTGAGTGGGTAGACAACCTAACAAGTTTAGTGGTAAGATCGGGTGAGCGGTCGATTGGTGGCAATGCAGCGGGGAGATTTCCTTAGGCTTGTTACACTACTAGGGTAGGTCGACTGATAGTGCTCATAGTTGTCGTGAGGTGCGTGCCTCTGAGTGAGACAGGTGCGTGAGGTCTTCAACAGTGGTTTAGAGGCTTATGCCTGACCAACAATTACACACCTCGAATCAGTGGTAGAACCTTGAGGAGTTCGGTACACCATAATCGTTCCCTGAGTGCACGGAGCGCCTGGCACTGAGGCTGGTGTTTCTGATGATGTGTGTGATACATATATATATATGTTGTGCATGCAGGGAAGGAATCACTGCCCCGGGTAAGGGGCAGGGTCGTTATAATTGGTCAGCTGAATGTTGACCGTTGCTTTGTTTATCACCCATGGGGTGGACGTCAATATGCAGGTGTTGTAGGCTGACTTGGATTGAACGAGCTGAAGCCCCTGCTGCTTGTAGGCCCTTGAAGTCCGTTCAAAGATTTGGATTTCATGTGTGGCCAGCCTGCGTGCCGATGTATGAAGTCATATGTTTGTAAAGAGAAACTTATAAGGCCTTAAGGCCGTGAGCGGTGTGTACTTGTATACATTCCTAGTCTTTTATATAAATGTGTTATTTATATAGTAGTGGACATTCATGGATTGAGTTCGCGCAACTTACAAACTTCCGCTAGAATGCTCTGGGTTAGGGTGCGATGATATTTTTGTATAACCTGTGACCTCGCCGTCTGTTTGTGGAATATTATGTGGGGCCCCGACCGGACCTTCTATTATATGTTATGTAACAGGTCGGGTTGTTACATTTTGGTATCAGAGGCCCCTCAGTCTTCCTCTTTCGAATTCGTTGCCAAATTTTTTTGTCAGGTGGCAAGCACGTGTACGTACGAACCGTTTTAACATAATTGAACTCAGGAATGTCCACTAGGAATGTGAGGGTTTGGGCATGTTTGCCGTTTTGGATTAGAGGTTATTGATATCTTGTTCATATATATGTGACAAAGATAAGAGCTGGGTAGTCAGAGCCCCAGCGTTCGGATGAGAGTGCACCACCAGCTGAGGTGCCCACACCTCCTCCTTCAGCAGAAACCGTACGCCTAGTTGTGGAGGCGGTATTTGCCATGATTCAAGCACAATCTATTGGGAAGGTAAGGCTTGTAGTGGAGCCAGTACGGGTTGGGGCGAGGCAAGAGCGTGTTGAAGGTCAGATTGATGAGAAAGCAGCGGACAAGCAACTGAAGCAGTTTATGGATTTTCATCCACCTACGTTTGTCGGGGCGAATTCCCCAATGCAGGCGGAGGATTGGCTCTCAAGAGTGAAGAAGATCCTGACAGCGATCAGGATTGATGAGGGGGCATAAAGTCACTTTAGCCACTTTCCTGCTGGAAGGAGAGGCGAGGCTTTGGTGGGATGAGGTCGAGATGCACCAGTTGGCAAGCAGAGTCCTGGGAGAGATTTTGATGGAAGAATTCTCCAGATTGTTTTGGAAAAAGTATTTGCCAGTATCGCGGAGAATTGCGATGGAGAACGAATTCCAACGTCTGGTGTAGGGTGAGAAGACTGTTGATGATTACCTACATAAGTTCACCAGGCTGGGGCGTTATGCGGGGTCGACGTTTGCGGAAGAGGTGCGTAAGACAAATAGGTTCTATGAAGGACTTCGTGATGAGCTGCGGTTGGCCCTCCCGAGTTCAGTGAACCAAGGCTTCCAAGCCTTAGTAGATACATCCTGTGGGATGGAGAAAGATTTGAAACGGGTGCAGGACAAGAAGAACTTGGTGGAGGAAAAGTCGGATTTCAAAGTTCTGCAGTCCAAACAATCAGAGTTTAGGAAACATGATAAGAAGCTGTCCAGGCCTTCTGAACAAGCTCAGTCAAATGTTGCTTCGGGAGCAACGTACGGGCAAGGACGTGTGGAGACACATACGTGTTTTAACTATGGGAAGCAGGGGCATATCACCCAAGATTGTTGGAGTGGTGCCTCGAAGGGTGTGAAAAAGTTAGGTACGTCCTATGAAGAGAAGGGCAAGACCGTGGCAGAGTCATCTGCATCTCGGGCGCAGCCTCGAATGTATACTCTCCAGTTGCAGGAGACACAAAGCTCGAATAGTGAAGAGCAGCCTAATCGCGTGAATAATTTGGAGTTAACGGAGGCCGCCAAGTAGATGCTAAGAGATGCGGATGAGCGGAAATAAAGTGGTGTGCGCACTTTATTGATTTTGTGTTGTACATATTGTATGTAGTTATGATTGTGAAACACTTGTATTGGTGCGATGTCGTGGGGCGAGACAAGCTGCAGCCTCTGAGCTTGCAACCCGGATTGTATTTGTTTCTATTTCAACGACATGGTTGTGTTGGTATCTGCGTTGCGCTAAATTCCTGGACGAAATTTCTGTAAGGAGGGGAGGATTGTAACACCCCAAATGTCAATTTGGAGTTCAGGCTGGGTGACACGGCCTGGGACACGGGCGTGTCCAGCTCTGGGTACTCGGCTGTGTCGCAAGAGCTCGACGAACACTAAGTCCACAAGCGTTGAGAGGCGACACAGCCTGGTACACGGGCGTGTCCCAAGCCGTGTCCTGCTCGGGTTGGTAACTGGGCGGCGTTGAGTGGCATTGAGTGGCGTTGAGTGACGTTGAGTGGCGTTGAGTGTGGCACACGGCCTGTGGCACGGGCGTGTCACAGGGGCGTGTTTGGCACACGGCCAACGACACGTGCGTGTGCCTTAGCCGCGCTCTTCTCGGGTTGGCAGTCCTGTGTTAAGTGAAGGACGCGCCCCTCAACACAGGCGTGTACTTACTGATACGGGAGTGTCAGGGGTTTGACACAGGCGTGTCTTGGCCCGTGTTCTGTTCTGGGTTAGTCGGTTCGTGTACCTCTTGCAGTACACGACCTGTGACACGGGCATGTCACAGGCCGTGTCAGCCAGAAAAGTTGACTTTTCAGCTGACTTGTGGCCATTCATTTCCCTCATCCTAGATCTAATGGTCTAGGGTATTCCCAGCTAGGTTTAACTCCGGGATTGGCATGAAGTTGTCATTCAATCCTTGACCATTCTCTTTCTAAAGAGAAGATAGAGAGAGTAGAGCTTGGAGGAGGAAAGGAGAAGCTTTCAGGCCGCTGGTGGAGCTTCAGTGGTCCGAATCGAGAGCCGAGTTCAGCGTTGTGGAGGCAAGGCCATCGCGGTAATTACCATCCGGATAGTTTCTCCATGGATCCGAAACGATCGTTAAGGGTAACGATCTCCTTCTTGGACAAGTGAAGTCCTACTTTATGCATGTGCATGGGATCCTCCACCAAGAGGTGGAAAGCGTAAGCGATTCCAGTGATCGAGTCTGCATTTAGATTTGGAAGTGTTTAGTACGGAATAAACATACTGTGTGAATACCATCGGGATGGATGTCTAGATTGGTGATGCTGCGAACCGGAGAAGACTCCGTGTATAAATTGATTATCTTGTGGAGATTGTAAGCACGATTGCGAATTGTGAGAAGGTTGCTTTGTATAGATCCTTTGGTTGGTTGCTCGGCACGAGCTGGTTGATGGATTGGAAAGTGGCACTATATGCCTGTGTTGAGAGATAGATACGAGAACCACTGAGTGGGTGGGCCACCCAACAAGTTCTGTGGTAGGATTGTTGTGAGCGAGTACCTCTGAGTGGGATGGGTGCGAGAGGTCTCCAATAGGGGTTTGGCGGCTGATACCCATGGACAACAAGTTAAGAACCTCTGAGTGGGTAGTCCACCCAACAAGTTCAGTGGTTGGATTGGGTGAGCGGTCGATTGGTGGCAATGTAGTGGGGCGATTTCCCTATGCTTGTTACACTACTAGGGTAGGTCGACTGATAGTGCTCACGATTACCGTGAGGTGCGTGCTTCTGAGTGAGACAGGTGCGTGAGGTCTTCAACAAGGGTACACCATCCAACCACTGAATAAAGGCTTATGCCCGGCCAACAAGTACACACCTCAAATCGGTGGTGGAACCTTGAGGAGTTCGGTACACCATAATCGTGCCCTGAGTGCATGGAGCGCCTAGCACTGAGGTCGGCATTTGTGATGATGTGTGTGATATATATATATATATATATTGTGCATGCAGGGAAGGAACCATTGCCCCGGGTAAGGGGTAGGGTCGTTATAATTGGCCAGCTGAATGCTGACCGCTGCTTTGTTTATCACCCATGGGGTGGACATCCATATGCAAGTGTTGCGGGCTGACTTGGATTGAACAGGCTGAAGCCCTTACTGCTGCTTGTAGGCTCTTGAAGGCCGTACGAAGATTTGGATTTCATGTGTGGCCGGCCTGCGTGCCGATTTATGAAGTCATATGTTTGTAAAGAGAAACTTGTAAGTCCTTAAGGCCGTGAGCGATGTGTACTTGTATACATTCCTGGTGTTTTATATAAATGTGTTATTTATATAGTAGTGGACATTCATGGATTGAGTTCGTGCAACTTATAAACTTCCGCTAGAATGCTTTGGGTTAGGGTGTGATGGTATTTTGGTATTAACCTATGACCTCGCCGCCTGTTTGTGGCATATAATGTGGGCCCCCGGCCGGACCTTCTATTATATGTTATATAACGGGTCGGTTTATTACACTATGTGGGTAGATTTTGATTGACTTGGGGTTCCTTGTATTCAACAGAGATAAATGTGATAGCTCATAACAACAATCAAAAATAATATGGTAGCTATAATATCACATGTAAAGGACCCCCCAATCACTACTCACTCCTCCTGATAAGTTTTTTTGAGCATTGTGAGGATGTGCACCTTGGATCAAAAAGTCATTTCGATCTTGTGCATAGACCAAACTGAGAGGACTTAGCGCAACCACTCGCACCAAAAGCCCGGACTGATGGAGGACGGCGCCACTAATCTTTATATCAAAGGTCCTCGGGCGGATCCACGGGGCAGCCAGTTAAGCCATTACCGCATAGCACCGCAGCGCGGGGGCGATTCCGGACCGCAGCCCCAACAATCCCCCCCGGAAACGACCCCGGGGTTTCGAACCCGCGACCCCCTCTGATACCAATTGAGAGGACTTAGCGCAACCACTCGCACCAAAAGCCCGGACTGATGGAGGACGGCGCCACTAATCTTTATATCAAAGGTCCTCGGGCGGATCCACGGGGCAGCCAGTTAAGCCATTACCGCATAGCACCGCAGCGCGGGGGCGATTCCGGACCGCAGCCCCAACACAAACCTTATGCTTAGTTCCCCTAGTTCAAATCTCAGTATACCATAGGTAGACATGTGATGTGATTATTCACTATATTTCTCTGGGTTAGCATTATATCGGATCGAGATATACATGTAAACTATGATATTTATAATTAGTGTTTTCTCTCATTTGATGCTACACGTTCACATGTCATTGCCTTATTTAATGGTTCCATGCATAAGAATTGGACTGAAACTGCACTATATGTTTGTGCACAACACATACTAGCACTCGATTTACACTCATGACGGTTATAATGTTTGTTCACCATGATGTACCTCATAACTCGTCAAGTATTGTAGACGTTCTCATTATGTGCTTAGTTTAGTGTGTGCTGTCCAATTCATCTGAAATCTGAAACTTATTTTTCCCTATCTTGCTCTATTCTATAACCGCACATCTCCAATTCTATGATTTGATTTTAGTTTTGGGTCCCCTCTATGCTTATTGTTTCAAAACTTACCGTGTGTGTGCACTATCTGCTTTTTGTCTAAATCGTCATCATATCTCCTATTTTTCATCATGCATGTCGTGTAGGCCTTGCCCGCCCTTTTGATATTATCAAGGGGGAGAATAAATTGGTTCATGAGTTCATGGGTTAGGAGAGGTTAAATATAGGGGGAGCTTGGTTCAATTTGTGCACATAGATAAGGGGAGCATCACATAGATAGGGGGAGCAAGTCGAATGTGTAGAGCCATATATATATCTCATGTATTATTTATCATGAACGAGATTTGATATTATCAAAAGGGGGAATTTGTTGGAACCGATGTTTCACATTTCCTGTGTTTGAGAATATCAAATTCCCGGTTGTATTTGATCATGTTTTATGTTGATAGAGTGTGCAGGTTGTCAGGTGCAAGCAACAGAGAAGGCTTATATGGATGCTACCGCTAGGCGCTAGCACTAATGCGCCGCGGTAGCCCGTCGACAAATGTCGAGATAAGAAGTGTCGAGACTCTGGGATACCGCCAGGCACTAGCACTAATGCGCTGCGCTAGCTAACCGACAAATGTCGAGAGAAGAATGACAAGACTCGAGACTCAGGGCTACCGCCAGGAGCTAGCACTACCGCGCCGCGCTAGCTCTCGAGAAGCTTTAAAGGCAGAACGTCGAGAGGAGCTACCGCCAGGCATTAGTACTACCGCAGGCGCTAACGCAATGATTTATTTGGACCTAGCGCTCTGGATGGTTTCGGCGTTAGCTCTACCGCGCCGTGCTGGCTCTTGAGGAGTTTCGAAGTCAGAACGTCGAGAGGGTATACCGCCAGGCATTTATACTACCGCAAGCGCTAACACGATGATTTATTTGGACCTAGCGCTCTGGATGATTTCGCCAGTAGCACCTACCGCACGACGCTAGACTTGTCAAATAGGTGTTGCCTTTTCAGGAACGCCACATCCTATATTACCGTGTGGCGGTAGGCTCTACCGTGCATGCTAGCTCAAATGAAAAGGAAAAAGATCATTTCGAAAGATTATTTTCCAGATTTGGAGGACAACTGGCACAAGAAGCGTGCGTCACTATCGTAGGCGCTAGTCTTACCGCTAGCGGTAGCCTATTTTCATGAAGACGTATAAAGCCACTACGTTTCCTATTATCACAGCTCTCCAAGACAAATTTTGACGAAGGGTTTCTGAACTCCAAATTTCGGCCGCCTACTTGCGCTCGTCTCCACTTGTCTTCATCAAAGTTGAAGGAAGCTTTCTCCCTCCCATTCGTGAACAAAGAACTCCGGCGATCCAGAATCTTCATCGACCACTGAGAACCGACCGATTGCTAACAAATGAAGATCTCTAGCACCGGCCGTAGATCGCACACCGGAGAAGTCATCAAGAGGGAGAACTTCATTTTCTTATCATCTTTATTTTTAATCTTTGTACTCTGTTTCTATTTTTCTGTTTAGTTGTCGGAGAGGAAAATCGACCGGAGAGGGTCGTCGGAATCCGGGAAGGATTCCGCAATAAATCGTCCCGTGATTTGAGACGTCTAGATCGGAGGATCCAGCAGGGATCTAAGACCCTCCCTTGTGTGGAGGTGAAGAGTGGGCTCTAAGACCCTCCCTTGTGTGGAGGTGAAGAGTGGGATCTAAGACCCTTCCTTGCGTGGAGGTAAAGAGTTGGCTTGAACGTCTTTCTTGGAGGGAAAGGGTGAGAGCCAACCGGTCATAGTTTGGTCAATATATAAACCAAAAGAATCTTTATTCTCTTCGTCTCTGATCTTCGACGCCATGAAGATCAAGTTTTGATGTGTACTCATCTTGTACTGCTTTTCATTTGTGATTTAATGCAATGAAATCCTTTTTCCCGTGATTGTTTGGTGTGTGAAATTTTTAATTTCAGTAAACATTCGCAAACCTTATTCACCCCCTCCCCCTCTAAGGTTGACCACTAGATCCAACTGTCTCGACACTGCTGACTTAAGGTGTCGAGATATTTGACTTGTCTCGACATAGTTGTCTTGAATCTTCAAGGTGTCGAGATAACTGACTTCTCTCGACACTACTCTTGCAAAGGTGTCAACATAGTTGAAGTGTGTCGACACTTTTTACTTAGCCATTTTTCTGCACTGCAAGTTTCTAGGTTTTGACTGTGCTGACTTCACTCAGCACTTTGCTGACTTCACTCGATGCTTTTGTCCTTAGAAAATTTTCTTCACTTTTTTTGTCAGCTTCTTTGAGACCACATGTCAATATGACTTGGACCACCTGTCCAATCAATATGACATCGATAAACTGCAAGCATGAACTGAAACATACATCAAATACATATTTGTGTATATCATTGAGTTGAAAGGGCTTCTTCAAATCAAGTACATTTTGTCCAATGTACCAAACACTCTTATTATCTTAAGTAGGGAGATTTGTTGGAATCTCCCCCTCAATCTCTTCATTTCCATAGAAAGTTGCTGACTTGGAACAACTATAGCTGGAGCAATCTAGCTATTCTCCAACTGATTGTACTTGCTCTCCTACAGCAGGTGCAAACATCTGGGTAGACTTACTCTCAACCCCAGCATTGTTCATAGAGACATGCTGATCTTCAAAAGTTTTGCTGACCTATTCTGTGTTGGAGGTACACTAGGTATGACTCAAGCTTGTCCAACAATCTAGACTGAACTTGCTCCCCAAATAGGAGCATCTTAGCTTGACAGTCTCCCTCTCAACATTTGCAAAAATTTTGTCCTCATGACTTTCATTCATCATTTCAGCTGATGATACCATTTAACTTGAAAGTCTTTTTTGTATATCACTTGATTGTTTGTCTCTTTTGTATACTGAGTCTCTTCAACTGAGGATCATGTGCCTCTTTCTTGCTGCTTTTAGAAGAGCTACTGCTAGTGCTGAAAGTCTTTGTTTTCAATGGTAGCTAAACCACCTAGAATAGGGGTGGGGGTGAATAGGTTTCTAGGTCTTTAGTATATTTTTTAACTTTTATAAGTTTAGGCTGTGAGTGGTGATTTACTTCCTATTGCTTTCAAGACATTCACCCAGATGACACAATAATTTATAGTGATTCCCCAGATTATAAGTACATCCACTATCCTTCCCGTCTTTCTAACAGTGTGTTAGACAAGGCACTTCTCCAATATCTCGGCTCCTAAGAGCTTACAACATGATTCTACAAGACCACTCAGTCTACTCCAAGAATTACAACTCAGACACAAAGCCCTACAACATAGTGATCAGAAGATCGCCTACCTCAGGCCAAAGGGACTACCACTCAGGCTGGGAGGACAGCCCTACCTCAGATCCAAAGGATCCTATACTCGCACTTTATAAATAGGCTTACAACTCAGATCTTAGAAGATCCTATAGAAAGAATATGTTTGTTGGTGTTGATTACTAGACAATAGAGAAATGATCTCTGTGTCTATCTCCTTCTGTCATGAGAAAGATCAGTCCAGATTTCTTCTTCATAGCTCCAAAAAATATTCTTCAGGATTTGCTCTACTTGGGCTGTGAAGTGGCCACAGGTAGGGTTAGCCCTTGCTGCTCCTTCTTTCTTACTGTTGATGATGAAGATGACAACAGCTAACCAGAACAACTTTCAGGTCAATTGATTTGAACTTTTGCTTCTTGTCACAACAAAAATGGTGAGGAACACGATGAAGTTCTGTCTCTTTTTGAAAAGACAAAGCCCTAAAAGTTGATTCGATTCCGCCGATCTCATACCTTTTATCTTTCACCGTGCAACGATTTTCTTGACCTGTGGGCCCAGCTTTAATTGCTAGTATATAGCCTTCCTTTTACAAAATATATTATACAGCTGGCCGCAAGCGCCATTAGTGGTGAATTCTAGCTTTACTGCAATGAATTTGTGTTTCGTTGAGTTTAGCTGACGTCAACATCTATGGTGAAGGATCAAGGGCATACCCAACTGCACCAAAAGCCCGGACTGTTGGAGAGGGCAATACTTAATTTTTTAAATAAGTAGCAAAGCGCCACGGGTCAAGTGAAGGAATGTCGGACCCAATAATCTCCACCCGGCGTCCAGCATAACCCGTCGGCTCAGAGGTGGGGTTACCACATGGCCCACATGGCTCAGAGATGGGGTTACCACATGTCCACGGTTTGCCTAACCCACCGGACCCACAAAGGTAGAAGAGAAAAATCAAGATTTAATAGCGCTCCCCCGGTCTTGAACCCGTGACCTCCTCTGATACCAATTGAAGGATCAAGCGCATACCCAACTGCACCAAAAGCCCGGACTGTTGGAGAGGGCAATATTTAATTTCTTAAATAAGTTGAAAAGCGCCACGGGTCAAGTGAAGGAACGCCGGACCCAACATATGGACTTAGCTAAATTCTCAGTTTCAGTCCAGGAGTTTAGTGTGTTGAGTGAACTGGCTTCACTCAGCGTATTTGGACTTAGCCAAATTCTCTGAACCATCAGGTGTTGAGTGCGTTAACTGAACTGGCTTCACTCAGCGCATCTGGACTTAGGCAAATTCTCTTCCTTGCTTTGGCGTTAAGAATATTGAGTGAATGACCTTCACTCAACGATTTTTGACTTGGCCAAACTTTCTGTGCTGCTAGGAGTTGCGTGCATTGAGTGAGCCTTCATCACTCAATGCCCTTAGACTTAGCCACTTCATTGACTGTCTGTCTTCATGCAGAGGCATTGAGTGATCTGACTTCACTCAACGCTTCTATACTTAGCTACAACTATGAAATATTCCAGCTTGTTGAGGCATTTAGTGCGTTGAGTGAACTGACTTCACTCAATGCTTCTGGACTTAGCCAATTTTTTAGTATTCCTTCTTCTTAAGGTTTGACTGCATAGTCTTTTCTCAGCACTTTGTGTTGTGTGGTGTTGAGTGAACTGGCTTCACTCAATGCCTGTGGGCTTAAGTCATTTTTCTTCACTGTTATGACAAAGGCTTTGAATGACTGGTCTTTACTCGACGATTTTGCTCATCTGGCGTTTAGTGAGCTGTCCTCACTCAATGCCTGTGGACTTCGTCGATTTTCTGCTTGCCACTGCTGAGCCTTTGACATGTACAACTTTACTCAGCGCTTGTTGTTGTATGGCATTGAGTGAACTGCCTTCACTCATCGCTCGTGGACTTAGCTACAGTTCTGTCTTGCAAACTGCTGGGCTTTGACTGTACACACCTTATTCAGTGCTTTTTGACATCTAGCATTGAGTGAACTGGCTTCACTCAATGCCTATGGACTTATGCGATTTTCAGCCTTTCCAACATCCTTCTTTGGCATCTGGCATTGAGTGAACTGGCTTCACCTAACACCTGTGGACTTCGACAGATTTCATTCTCTCCACTCCTCAATCTTGTGACCACCTGTCACAACCACTTGGAATGCCTGTCCAACCTGCATGCATGAAATTAAACATACATCAAATACAACTATGTGTATACCATTGACATGTTTGACTTCTATAAATCTGGGACATTATGATCAATGGACCCAACAATCTCCCCCTATTTGAAGAAGTCAAATCCCTCAAACAAAATTTTTAGCCAATGATATACACTAACATATGCAACAGATAAAATAGTAAATAGGAAAACTTAACACCATATAATAAGAGTATCAAGTTATAAGTTACCACACATTCCTTGCCTGCAAGGTGATGATGATCACTTGTAGTTCCCCCTATTTTTCTGCTTGATGCTTGATCATTTCCTTCTTCCCAATAGTCTCCCCATTTACCTTGCCTTGCCTGCAGGGTGATCATTACTACTTCCTGCTCCCCCTATTATGTTGCATAGCCTTGATCATATCCTTGATCACATCCTTCTCCCCCTTTTTGACTTCTGTAAAATAGTCAGGGGGGGTGTTGGCCTCTAATTATCTTCTTTCCAAGAAGATGAACTTGCTCCCCCTCAACTGGAGCATCTTCTATCTTCCTTTCTTACAGACTCTTAAACCACTTGGAAAGCTTGACACCAATGAAGTTATCTTTCGACCTGGAAGAATTTGTACCACCTGCAACAAAAACAACATGAGGAGCACTTGAAGCTAGACCAAGTTCAACACACCCAACTAAAACTTGATGGTGTTGAACTTTGCTTCATCTAGTGGCTTAGTGAAGATGTCAGCCACTTGCTTGTCTGTAGGAACACACTCGAGACTGATATCTTCACATTCCACATGCTCTCTTATAAAGTGATACTTAATCTCTATATACTTAGTCCTACTATGTGAGATAGGATTCCTAGCTATAGAGATTATACTAGTAGAATCACAAAATAAAGGACTTCTACTTATCTTGAGGTTATAGTACTGGAGCTGATGCTGGATCCACAGTAACTACGTACAACAGCTCCCATCAGCTATATATTGTGACTCTGCAGTTGAAATTGCAACACTTGTTTGCTTATTGCTGCTCCATGACACTAATCTTCCTCCCAAGAACTGATAGGTGCCTGAAGTGCTTTTCCTGCCCTCTTTGTAGCCTACACAATCTACATATGAATAGCATGTTAGTTCAAAATTCTTATTTCTAGGGTAACATAGGCCAAGATATGGTGTGCCCTTAAGATACCTCAAAATATTCTTAGCAGTAGAGTAGTGAGATTCTTTAGGGCAGGACTGATACCTAGCACAAATACATATATCATACATGATGTCTGGCCTACTTGCAGTAAGGTATAGAAGGGAGTCAATTATCCCTTTATACAAAGTTTCATCAACAGGTTTCCCTACCTCATCTTTTTCTATAGCCATACTTGACCCCATGAGAGTTTTCATGGTGGAGGCATTCTCCATACCAAACATTTTGATCAACTCCCTGGTGAGCTTAGACTGGGATATCGACAAGCCATCATCAATCTGTCTTACTTGGAGGCCCAAGAAGAACTTGAGCTCACCCATACTGCTCATCTAAAACTTCCCTTGCATAAGTTTGGCAAACTTCCAGCAAATATTGTCATCATTAGATCCAAAGATTATGTCATCAACATAAATCTGGACTAGGATGATCTTGCCCTTAGATTCTCTTAAGAATAGTATCTTGTCTATCTTCCCCCTTGAGAATTTGTTCTCAATGAGGAAGCTGGATAATGTCTCATACTATGCTCTAGGGGCTTGCTTCAACCCATATAGAGCTTTCCTAAGCCTATAAACAGAATCAGGTGAGTTAGGAACAACAAAACCTAGAGGCTGTTCAACATAAACCTCTTCCTTTAAGTCACCATTCAGAAAGGCTGACTTCACATCCATCTGGTAGAATTTGAATCCTTGGTATGCAATATATACAAGGAATAGTCTGATGGCTTCCAATCTTGTTACAGGGGCAAAGGTTTGATCAAAGTCACTACCTTCTTCTTGTCTGTACCCCTTAACTACCAGACTAGCATTGTTATTGATTATAATGCCATTTTCATCAAGTTTGTTCCTGTAAATTCACTTGATTCCAATGACATTATGTCTTTGTGGTCTGGGAACTAGCTTCCAGACCTTACACCTCTTAAACTAGTTCAATTCCTCTTGCATGGCTACAATCCAGAACTGATCTAGGTTGGCCTATTCAAATCTTTTGGGCTCTACTTATGACGGGAAGCTTGAGTATAGTTTTATGTTAATACTTCTGCTCCTGGTCACCACTCCTTGGCTGGCATCACCAATAATCTGGTGTCTTGGATTGTAACACCCCTATCCATCGCATAATATATAGCAATAGGTCCAGCCGGGGCCCGACGCCATATACCACAAACAAACGGTGGGTTACTAGATGAGACCATCCTTCCAATAACACACGTCCTATACATAACACATTATAGCGGAAGCATTTTAAATGTTGCAAAGAATAAGAACCCAAGCCACACCATGAATGTCTGTTAAAGTTGGTGACCGGGCGGTCTGGTGGTCTGTCTTGGCGGTTTGGAGACCGCGCGGTCTGGCGGTTTCCCTTCAGCGGTTTGATTACTGTGCTGTTGCTGTCTGGTTGCCGAGTGGTCAGGCGGTCTCCCCTGGCGGTCTCTCTCTCTCTCTGGTGGTAGCCGTGCGGTTAGCCCTTCTGTCTAACCGCACGACTTGTGCGGTTTGTTCTATATAGTCCGCTTAGTCCTGTAATTTTTTAGTCCCACATCTCTTATTTGTATTCTCTCATCTCTCCTCCATTCTATATAAGGGAGGGCATACCTTTGTAATAGATACCTTTTTCTGATAATAAAGTTTCAGTTATACCCGTTCCGGCTTGTTTTAGTTCGTTTTATAACATGGTATCAGAGCCATCGATCTTTGGCTCCTGATTCTGTCCGCGCGGCTTGCTTCTTCTTCTCGCGACCTGTTCTCGCGGCTTGTTTCTTCTCGCGACCTATTCTCGCGGCTTGTTTCTTCCGCCTGCTTGCGCCCTGTTCGCGCGGCTTCTTTTCTTCCTTCTCGTTTCCCTTTGTGTGCGCAACCTGTGCCGCGTCCTGTTGCCTTGTTCGCCGTATTTGCTTCCCAGCGGACATCTCTCTGTTCGCGTGGTGTCTCTCTCTTCTGTTCGCGCGGTTTGATTTCTCGCCGCTCGACTTCTTTCCCTCTGCTTATTTCTGTGGCTTGGTCGTGGCTGTTCTGGCCGCTAGTGTGCTCTCATCGTGACCGCTGTAGACCTCTTTCTTCTAACCGTTGCGATTTCTCTCTGTTCGCGCGGGTTATTCCTTGTTTAGACGGCCTCTCTGCCCCTCGTCCTTTAGTTGCTCCTGCTTGTTAGTCGCCGCGACCTCCTATTTAGTCGCGCGGCTTGTGCTTCCCTCTTCTTCCTCTTTTGCCTTGCTCTGCATCTTGGTCATGGCCCTTCTTGCCGCTGGTGTGCTGTCACCGTGACCGCTGCAGTTCTTTTGTTCCTCCCTTCATGGCTTCCATATACTCCTCTAAGCCGTTCACCTCGGTGGTCCCGTCTTCTGGTAGTGCCCACGTTGTTACTCAAGGAAAATGGCTGATCGACACCGGTGCTACTAATCATATGACCGACAATCTCCAGTGTTTTTCTCTCCTCGAAACACATGGTCGGTTGCCCCCGGTTATTCTCGCTGACGGCTCTTCATCAGCGGTTCATGGGACGGGGATAGTTCATGTCACTCCATCTCTTCGCTTGGAGGATACTCTCTACGTGCCCAAGTTCCCGTGCTACTTATTATCTGTTACCTCTCTATGCAAGCAATTACAATGTTCTGTTACTTTTACTTCTACTACTTGCTCTTTTCAGGATTCGGACTCCCAACGGACGATTACTACTGGGACTGAGAGTGGCGGCCTATACTTCCTGGACAATATTTCGGCTTTCTCCACCTTCTCCTCCACCTCCACAGATCTTCTCCAATGGCATCTCCGCCTTGGTCATGCTCCTCCTCGTCTTCTTCGTCAACTTCTGCCCCACCTTCCTCCACAAAGTCCTCCGCTCAACTGTGAGGCCTGTCAGCTTGGCAAGCATCACCGCTCCTCCTTCCCTCCAAAGCACGTTCGTGGATCCACCCGTCCGTTTGATCTCATCCACTCCGATATTTGGGGTCCTTCTCCTACTCTTACCGTTGGTCGGGGTAGTTCATATTTTGTCACATTCATTGATGATTTCTCTCGCAGTACGTGGGTGTATCTGTTAAAAGATCGCTCCGAATTATTCTCTGTATGGACGTCCTTCTATCTCATGATCAAAACTCAGTTTAATGTTTCTATTAAAGTTCTTCGATCTAATAATGCTAAAGAATATATCAGTCATGACTTTCAGGCCTTCTGCATGGAAAATGAGATTATTCATCAAACTAGTTGTGTCTATACTTCCCAACAAAATGGGGTGGCAGAAGGAAAAAACCGTCACCTTCTTGATGTCGCTCGCACCTTGATGACCCAGATGCATGTTCCTCGCTCCTATTGGGGCTATGCTGTTCTCCTTGCCTGCTACCTTATCAATCGCATTCCCTCCACTGTTCTCCACGGAAAGACCCCATTCTCCATTTTGTATCCAGGCAAGGAGTCGTTTCCTCTCCCTCTCCAAATCTTTGGATGCACTGCCTTTGTGCATGTCCCTTCTGCCACCCATGATAAGCTATCCCCTCGCTCCACTAAATGTATCTTTCTGGGGTACTCCACCACTCAGAAAGGTTATTATTGCTTTGATCCCGTCCTTCGTAAGCATTTCGTCTCTGCTGACGTCACCTTCTTCGAAAATACCTCCTACTTCTCGGATGACTCCTCTCCTCTTCTCCAAGCTTCTGATTCTCCTGCTGTTCCCTTTGTTCCCTCATCTCCTACTACGATATTCACCCCTACACCGTCCACATCCACTACTCTCACACCACCTCTCTCTCCCTCTTCTCCGCCACCGTCTCCGCCGTCGTCGCTCTCTACTCCTGGGCCAGCTCTCTCTGCCACGGATGCTCCGGATGCCGAGGGACCTGCTGACCTGGATCTTCATATAGCTCTTCACAAAGGGGTGCGGACGTGTACCCTACACCCTCTTACTGCTGTTGTTTCATATGATCGTCTTACCCCATCTCGCAGGGCCTTTGCGCTGGCTATCTCTGCCACTGCCACGCCCCGCTCCTACCAGGAGGCCCTTGCTATTCCTTACTGGAAGATGGCCATGGATGAGGAAATGGCCACCCTAACGGAGCGGGGTACTTGGACTCTTGTTCCTCCTCCTTATGGTACTGATGTTGTTGGCTGTCGCTGGGTCTTTGTGGTGAAGTTTACCCCGGATGGCACTGTGGACCGTTATAAAGCTCGCCTTGTTGCTAAGGGCTTTACTCAGACCTATGGGGTTGATTACTTTGACACCTTCTCTCCCGTGGCTCGTCTCAGCACTATACGGGTCCTTCTCTCTGTGGCGGTCAATAAAGATTGGCCGATTTCCCAGCTAGATGTAAAGAATGCCTTCCTTTATGGTGATCTTCAGGAGGCCGTCTATATGGAGCAACCTCCTGGGTATATTGCTCAGGGGGAGACACGAGTGTGCCAGCTGAAGAAGGCAATCTATGGCCTCAAGCAGAGCCCTCGAGCTTGGTTTGACAAGTTCAGCGGCATCGTGGCGGCCGTTGGTTTTGTGCGCAGCTCTGCCGATCACTCTCTATTTATTCGCAAAACCTCCTCGGGGCTGGTGGTTCTTGCAGTATATGTTGATGATATTCTTCTCACTGGCGATGACCAAGAAGGGGTAGCCTTGACAAAGCGGCATCTTCGTCAACATCTGGTCACGAAAGATATGGGCTCTCCAAAGTACTTTTTGGGAATCGAAATCTCTCGGAAGCCCGACTCCTTAGTCCTCTCTCAGCGTAAGTATGCCCTTGACCTTTTAAAAGATGCAGGATTGACTGGGGCCAAACCTTCCCGGTGTCCCATGGATGTTGGAGAAGACAAAACCTGGACAGATGATTCGCCGCTTCTTTCAGATACTACGAGGTACAGGCGTCTTGTTGGTAAGCTTATATATCTCACAGTGACCAGGCCCGACATTTCCTATGCTGTGGGCAAGGTGAGTCAATTCATGCAAACACCCAAGGAGTGCCATCTTCAGTCCGCCTTGCGGATCTTGGAGTACGTCAAAGCCGCCCCTGGGAAAGGATTGCTTTTTCAGAAGAATGGTCATCTGAGGGTTGAAGCATACTCAGATGCGAGTTATGCTGATGGCAAAGGGGATCGCAAGTCTACCACCGGTTTTTGCACCTTTGTTGGAGATAATCTGGTAAGCTGGAAGAGCAAGAAGCAGTCTGTTGTTTCCAGGTCCAGTGCTGAAGCAGAGTATCGGAGTATGGCGTAGACCACTTGTGAGCTAAAATGGCTACGGGCTCTAATGCTGGATTTAGGAGAGGTCTACAACCATCCTCTACCTATGTTCTGTGATAACAAGGCTGCCATATACATCTCCAAAAATCCGGTATTCCATGAAAGAACCAAGCACATTGAGGTTGACTGTCATTTCATTCGTGAAGAAATCTTAAAGGAATAAATTTGCACTCCCTTTGTCACTTCTAATAAAGAGCTGGCAGACATTTTCACCAAGCTAGTTTCTGCCTCGTTTCATCATATTTGTGACAAGCTGGGCATGATCGATATATATGCTCCAGCTTGAGGGGGAGTGTTGAAGTTGGTGACCGGGCGGTCTGGCGGTCTGTCTTGGCGGTTTGGAGACCGCGCGGTCTGGCGGTTTCCCTTCAGCGGTTTGATTGCTGTGCTGTTGCTGTCTGGTTGCCGAGTGGTCAGGAGGTCTCCCCTGGCGGTCTCTCTCTCTCTCTGGTGGTAGCCATGCGATTAGCCCTTCTGTCTAACCGCGCGGCTTGTTCGGTTTGTTCTGTATAGTCCGCTTAGTCCTGTAATTTTTTAGTCCCACATCTCTTATTTATATTCTCTCATCTCTCCTCCATTCTATATAAGGGAGGGCATACCTTTGTAATAGATACCTTTTTCTGATAATAAAGTTTCAGTTATACCCGTTCCGGCTTGTTTTAGTTCATTTTATAACAATGTCCACTAAATAACCCAAAAATAGGAATGAACGTCTAAATACACCAAGTACTCGGCCTTATGGTCGTACAAGAGTTTAATAAAATAAATAATGTCTTCCAAACATCGGCATGCAGGCCGGTCACACATGAATATAACAAGTAAACATTTGCATGGCCTTCGAGGGCCGGCTCAGCAACCAGGGCTTCAACCCGCTACTTGCCACTAGGCTCAGCAGCACCTGCAAGCAACAATCCACGCAGCGGTGGCAAACAAAAGCAACGGTCAGCTAAAGCTGACCAAATTATAATGACCCAACCCCTTACTTGGGGCGGCGGTGCCCCTTCCCTGCATTTTAATAGCATAGCTAAACATTATAGTGAAAGTACAAACATTTGCACAATACACCACAGGTGCAGGCCCGCACGACCATACACCCCGTGCTCTCAGGGCACTTACTCGGTGAAGCCGGTCCAAATCCAGTCCGTTCTGTGACTCCACCACCGCCCCCAGGATGGAAAACCTCGTGAGCATTTATTCCTTTCAGCCGTAGCCTAGAATCGTTCTCCAAATTATCGGTAAGTCCCATGTACCTTAGGTCACTTTAACCAAAGCAGATGGAGTGGGTAGGGTTCCACCAACCCGTTGCTCACCCCACCATGACCATTTAGCCTTCGATGCCGGCCAAGTTTCCCTCAGCCCCAAACTATCGATCATACAACAGTACATAACCCTGCAATGTACCAGGCTGGCTCCCAGGCCACCAAAACGGCAGAACTTCGCTTCCGCCCATATTTCCAGGTGCACCTTGGGGTTAGTCCCCAAGACTCCCTGCTGCAATCTACCATGTAGAAAACCCGAAAACAACCAACGGAACGGAGTCTTCTCCGGCTTATTCATGCATAATGAAACATCACCGATCCAGACCAACTTGTCCGGGTAGGCTTCACACACCATGCCTATGTTGGTACTTCGATTCCGGACTCTACATGCAAAACAACAGGGACTATTCATGTCTACCCGAAGGAATACCTCACATTCACCGCATACTCACAGGAGCGGGCTTCCTATGCAAAAAGGAAAGAGGACTTCGCATGTCCAAGAAGAGAATCGTTACCCTAGCATTTTTCTTCGGCTCCATGAAGATCTAGTCGAATGGAAAGCACCGTATCGGCCTCGCCTTCGCAGATCTGGACTCAGATCGAGAATCGGAGCTCCGAAGCTCCACCGGCGGCCAGAGTTGACCTTCTCCTTCTTCCTTGCTCTCCCCTCTCTCTAAACCTTAGAAAGAGAATGCTCCAAGTGAAATGAGGGTTTGAAAACCCTATTACCGGACTTAAACCCAGCCAGGACCAGCCTGGGCCATTGGATCCCAAAAGAAGAAAACGAACAGCCACGATTCACACTTAAAGTCAATTTACTGGGCCGAATACGGCTTGTGACATGCCCGCGCCTAAGGCCATGTTCCACACTCATCATAACCCAGAAAATACAAAACAGGACACGGCCTGTGACATGGCTTGTGATACGCCCGTGTCACCCATGGATACGCCTGTGTCATTGGCCGTGTGCCTCAATCGGCGTTGAAACCGTCGCGTCCCGAACAAGACACGGGCTAAGACACGCCCGTGTCAACCTTGACATGCCCGTGTGTCAACCTTGACACACCCGTGTCAATCAATACACGCCCGTGTTCCGGGTCGTGTTACTCAATCAACACAGGACCAAGATGGTTCCTCAATCAGTACACGCCTATGCCAATCAGACACGCCCGTTACACAGGCGGTGTGCCAGACACGCCCTGGGACACGCCCGTGTCCTTGGCCGTGTAACTCTCTCCACACAGCCCGACAAACAGCCCGAGCAGGACACGGCCCTGGACATGCCCGTGTCTCAGGTCGTGTTCTCAACCTTCTACGATCGTAGTTTGCATCTCGTCAACCACACGGGAAATCGTGCAACCCGAGCACGACACGCCCCCGGGACATGCCCGTGTCCTGGGCTGTGTGACCCTTACCAGAGCCCAAACTCAGCTCCTAATGCTGCCCGTTCCTCTTTTGAGTTTCGGGACGTTATAATTCTCCCCCCTTAAATGAATTTCGTCCCGAAATTACAGAAAGGAAAAACAAGTACTCAAACTTAAATTGTACCTGAGAAGAATAGCTCGAGATACTCTTCGAGTATGGTCTGCTCTCGCTCCCATGAAAGCTCCTCACGACCGCAGTTGCCTCATCGGACTTTGACCATCCTTATGTCTTTGTTATGCAGTCGCTTGATTTTTGAGTCCTCAATGCGAACGGGCTTGACCTTCGTCATCAACCCATTTTCGACGGGCACTTGATCGGACGCAACAACTTGTTACGGCTCTTGCACTGCCTTCCGCAACACCGAAATATGGAATACGTCGTGTAGGCCACTCAATTCCACTGATAGCTTCAGCCGATAAGCTGCTTCACCAATACGCTCCAGAACCTCATACGGTCCAAGGTACCTCAGTCTTAGCTTCTTCAAGCATCGTACCCGTGAAACACCCTTGAACGGCTTAATCTTCAAGTGCACCCAGTCGCCAACAGCGAACTCAATGTTCTGATGTTTGGCATTATAATACTTAGCTTATTTGTCCTGAGCGATCATCAATCGTTCTCGAATTGTTTGTTCCAATGAAGTGGCGCTTTCCACTTCTTGTCATTTGTACAGCTTCGACTCACCCGTTTCCAACCACAACAACGGCGTGCGACATTTTTGACCGTATAGGGCCTCGAAGGGCGCCATTTGAATGCTCGCTTGGTAGATATTGTTATAAGAAAATTCCACCAAAACAGGTGATCTTCCCACTGCTTCCCGAAATCCAGGACGCACATGCAAAGCATGTCCTCCATCGTCCTGTTGACCCTCTCGGTCTGACCATCCGTCTGCGGATGAAAGGCCGTGCTGAAACTTAGCTTGGTCCCCAACATTTGTTGCACCAAACTCCAGTCATTGGACGTGAACCATCCATCTCGGTCGCTTACGATGCTGCGGGGCACACCGTGCAGTCGAACAATGTTATCCACAGAGTTTCACCAGTTTATCAACCGAATCATCCTTCCTATTCAAAATGAAGTGAGACACCTTCGTCAATCGATCTACGATAACCCAGATGGCGTCGTTCCCCTTCTGCGGTCTTGGCAAACCATGCACAAAATCCATAGAAATATCGTCGAACTTCCACTCCGGGATAGGCAAGGACTTTAAGAAACCTCCGGGCTTCTAACACTCCGCCTTTACCAAGGCGCACGTCTGACACTTCGCCTCATAAAATGTCACATCCTTCTTAAGTCCTGGCCACCAGAACAACTTTTTCATATCATGATACATTTTTGTGTTCCTTGGGTGAATCGAGTACTTGGTATGATGTGCCTCGTACATCAATTCCTCCCGCAATTTATCCATACTTGGGACGCACAGATGACTGGCCTTCCATAACAGTCCATCAACAACATCATATTGGGAATTTGACCCATCCAAAGCCTCATCCAAGATTTGCTTCAAGTTGCTATCCAAATTCAGAGCCTGCCGAATCCGATCAGCCAGGTCATACTGAACTTCTGTCCAGTTCAACTACGCTTCGACACTCGTCTGCTTGTCAACACAAGAGATCTCTAATGCCTCCAATTCCTGAATCAAACCCTCGTCATGTATCGACCACCAGTTGTCCTGTGCGGGAGTCCTGCGACTTAACGCATCAACAACCGTATTGCCTATACCAGACACTTAAAGTATCTTTAATGTGTAGTCCCCCAAGAACTCCATCCATATGTTGTCGCATGTTTAGATCCTTCTGATCCAACAAGTACTTCAAGCTCTTGTGATCGGTGTAGATATCGACCTTCACACCGTACAGGTAATATCTGCATAGCTTCAGGGCAAATATCACGGCCGCTAACTTCAAGTCGTGGACCGGATAATTCCTCTCATGTATCTTTAGCTGGCGTGAGCCATAAGCTTTTACACGCCCATGCTGCAGTAGAACGCAACCCAAACCACTACCCGAAGTATCACTGTAGATCTCAATGCCTTCTGTCCCACTTGGCGAACATAGAACAGGCGTCGTGGTCAACCGTCTCTGTTAGAACACTCTATTACTAATTTGGGTCAGGATCACTATATCAATAGGATTGTTGCTTTGACCATGTTGTATAGAGAAAAGGTCAACTAGTTAGGTCTAAGGCTTAGGACTTAAGATTGAAGACTTCCCCAAGGCCTCCTAGTTCAGATGCAGAAGCCAAGAAGAAGAATTGAAGTTGTCGTCGAGCTCAGATCGACGAAGCGTCGAACTCAGTTCAACTATCTGTGTGTTCCCCTAGAAATCGGTGATCCCTCCCAAGGTAGACAGCTTGTAAGTTGCGGCCTGCTCCGGTAGGTCGCGGCCTGCCGACCTTTTCTTCTAAAAGGCCGCGCGGACTGATCTCTCAGGCCGCTCAGTCCGCGCGGCTAGGAGGGTCTCTCTAGCAAGACCTCCCAGGTCGCGCAGCAGCCGTTTGCTCTGCAGGGTCTGCAGACTGCTTCCTCAGTCCGCTCCTGTAGGCAGCGCGGTTAAACTGGTTAACCGTGTGGTGTTTTATTCTCCTCCCAAGGTGCAAATTGCCCAACGCAGACTCGCATTCCTATCCGCCTAGACCGCTCGGTAGCAACAAGCTCAAAAGGTGGCGGATTCGGTGTTAAGTCCGCCAGGTCATCAGCCCATCACCAAGTGCGACTAGCCTTCAGCAGGAGGCGACCTGTTCATCCTCAACCGTAGCGGGCTAGGCAGACTCGCTTAGCACTCCCCCAACAGCCAGGCAGTCCCAGACCGCGTGGCCCAGCGCGGACTCAGCGGACTCATCATTCGTACTCGAACGACCAACGGCAACCATCTCCGACTCCAGGCAGTCCCAGAACGCACGGCTCGGTGCAGACTCTGCGGACTCAATGTTTTTACTCGCATAGCTTACCGCCTCACCAGTGGGGACGTTACCAAGACCGTCACCTCCCCGAGCCTATAAATAGGCCCCCAGACCTCTCATTCGGAAGGACGGAAGGGAGAGGGGTCAAGGACCCGTCATTAGCTCCTGCGGACTCGGATCCTCAGTCCGCGCAACCTGCCTGCCGTCTGCTTGATCGAGCAGTCCGCTCGGCTTATTCTAGCGAGCTGCCCGATCGTTGACCGTGTGGTCTGCCGACCTTCATTGGTCAAACCGCGCGGCCTCCTGGAATTCTTCTCTCCCTAGCCGCCAGCTTCCCTCTTGTACCTTTTCTTCTGCTTTCAATATTAAGGTGTAACCCCGAGCTATAATTTCGATTATAATCAAAGGAAAGCCCGCCGCAAGAGTGGCATTCAAGCCGCAGTGGGCGAAGTTTGTTGTTGCCGCTGCTAGCGGCCCCCTCTTCTCTTTTCTTCTCTCGGTCTAACCATCAGAGCTAACCGCCAAAGTAACTGTCTGATCGACAGTTCCCGATCAAACTCCTCCCTTGCTTCGCCAAACCTTCTCCTCTATTCCCCGTAACCCCCTTATTCATCTAGCTTGTGAGACCGAACAATCCGTTAACTAGAAGGCGCATTTCCCACCCCAACAGTTAACATGCGACCTTCAGATCTCGATCAGATAGCGAAATCAACGGTTACTCATGTCAGACCGTCAGCCAGCCGAGAGCCCTGCTCCAAGTTATAGTGAGGATTCCCTTTGGGAAGCCTTGGAGCTCTCTCGCAAAGAAACTGCACAACAGTTTCGAGCGATCACTTATACTTTAGATGCTATCGATCAGCGATTGGAAGCACAATCTTCAGCAGCACCAACTCCTCCTATCAATCCAGCGCCAGCATTCGAGATTCCTCAAGTTTACCCACCGGCCTATCCGCCGATCTATCCTCCTTACACTCCAACCTTTCTGCAAGGGCCTGCAGCCCCTTTGCGATCTCAAAATGACGAATTCGCAGCTCGTTAGAATTTTTTCCAAGAAGCTGCTCGAGGAAGTCCTGCAAGATTCCTGAATTTTCAGGGAAGTCATCCCTACTCTTCAGCTCCTGCCTTTGCTCCTCCCGCAGCAACTTTTCATTTCCATCCTCCAGCTCCTTGTGCAGCTGCAACTTATGCTCCCTTTTTTCCTTATGTTTCAGGAGAACAAGAAGAGCAGTCACCATTTACAGAGAATGTTCAGCATGAACCGACTCCAGTTAACTTCAAAGAGCCACGATTTCCCACTTATACTGGGGAGACTGATCCAGTCAAACATCTTCAAGCCTTTGAATCAGCCGTAGCTCTCAAGACCCTCTCAGATGCTACCAAATGCAAACTCCTTGTAACGACCTTCAACGGTCAAGTGAGGGATTGGTTCTATGGACTTCGTGCTCAGTCCATCTCTTCCTTCGTTGATTTGCGGAGAGAGTTTCTTCTCAGATTTTCTACCTCTACAAGGAGGAAGGGCGGTCCAGAGGCCCTCTTTGAGATCAGGCAGCGAGAGAATGAGACTTGGTCCCACTTTGTGGATCGTTTTCAGAAGGAAATATTGGACATTGAGATTGTCGATCAAGAATTATATCGAGTGGCTCTTATCCACGGCCTACGTGAAGGACCACTCAAGTTCGAGGCTAACGTCCGAGCACCAAGGACTTATCAAGAGCTGATTAGTTTAGCCAACTCGTACATCCGCGGTGAGAAGAGCAACCCCAACTTTGTCTCCAGGCTCGTAACAGAGAGAAATCAACCTTGCAAGCAACCTCCGAGATCTCCTCGGAAATATTTTTCATCCCACTCTCGGAAAGCAAAAAGATTCCAGCATCATCATCAACACCTCTTCCCGGGCCAGGATCGTGCTCAAGAACGACTGCTACCACCAGCCCCATCTCTGCAAACAGCTTCGATACATCAGTCACAAGATGATGACTTATCATATTCTGGACTCGATGAGGCCATGCTAGAAGTCTGCCAAATTATGAAAGATAGAGCAAATTCCAAAAGGCTTTACCAGCCGACAAATCAAAAATCAAAAGATTCAGACCCATTTTGTGAATTTCACAAAGAAAGCGGGCATCTAACTGAAAGCTGTCGAGCGCTTCGTCAACTTGTGCAGAGATTGCTGAAGCAGGGTAAGATGCGCGATCTGTTCTCGAAAGATGGCCACTCGGATCCGTCAACCTCAAAAGGCAAAGAAATAGCGGAGTTTCCTTGCAGCTCAAGCGGAGTGAATCAAATCAATACGTATCGTGACCATCTCTTGGGCGAGACCTCCGATGTCATTGACGAGGGTTCCCTTGGAAGGTTATTCTAAAGCAAAGAGGGCATCACAGCTCCTCAAAACCCCTCACAATCTGGGCCGGTTATATCTTTCTTTATGCTCTTCAAACATTCGTCCATTCTCTAAAAACAATTCTAAGTGCTCTTTCATTTTCATTCAATAAAGCTTACGTCAGAGATCTCATACTAACACAGTTCCCTTTTTGTGATACTTCTCTTCTATATTTTTCTCTTTGCCAAAGAGATCACTGAACCACCGAGATATCGTCAAGTCTTGCTCAGTACTCCCTCGAGATTGTCCTCTGGCGTAAAACCACAATGACCATATATGATGAGGAGTTTCTCATATGTGTAGTGGGGGCCGCTCAACTCTCGTGCGGAGCGTGACGGGAATTCGGATCCTAGTTGGCATCTAACACAGAGCGCGTTTCCAGGGAGGACCTATGTGTTAGCTCTACTGTGCTTCGCTAAGGATACGTTACAGTTACGATGATCTTTGCGTGACAAGCAATGACGATCAAGTGTAGCCTTGTCTCTTCGATCATCTCACAACTGTAATGGACGAACACTCATTGGTACTCTCAATCCGTGCTTTCGCGGGACCCACAACTTTATTGATCCCTTCAAAGACGAGCAATGCTGTAGACCATTTGGCGCACCTGGTAGAACGGATCAACAATGTTTGTAACCCGGGGCAAGAGAGCAGTGTATATGTCGCTTCCTTCTTAGGATTTTTTGCGCATGTTTCCCTTTTGTGCTCTGTCAAGGGAATGCGGCCAGCCCGCTTTAGGTAGGACTATGCCCTGGATTACCTTTTGGCAAGTAATGCATAAGGCCCACGGGTGCTCTCCTGTGGCAGCATTCAACCTTTTTTAGCTCATCCTCGGGGTATAGCCCTCCTTTGTACTTTTGTCTTCTTACAGGTTAACAGGTTAAGTCCAACCTATCTAAGAGACCCCCTATATCTTTTAGCTTATGATCATCTTATATACATTGCTTACATGAAGCTCTATCGGATGGTGATCTACAAATTCTCTACTACTCTTATCAGATATTTCTGACATAAATCATTGATCATAGTATCTGGTTCACTTTAACTGACGAGCCATGTAATTACGATTTTTAAGTTGAGATGGTTTCAATCTTACTGATCTGGATTTCACATCGACATTATATCTGATCACGCGAGACAATCATTGTTGCGTTCCGATCTCTATTCAGTTAATAGCAAAGTTTGCCGGATATCTCTTCTATCATGTCTTATCCTATCAACAATCAACATTCGCAAGTTCCCTTCAGGTACTTGCGATTAAGTTTTTCATCACATTAGTTTGCTAACTCTTCTTTTGCAGAGATTAGCAGACATTCGCAGGTTCCCTCCAGGTACTTGCGATTTAATTTTCCATCATATCTGTTGCTTACTCTTCTTTTGTAGAGATTAGCAGATATTAGCAAGTTCCCTTCAGGTACTTGCACCTTACTTTTCTATCATATCTGTTGCTTACTCTTCTTTTGCAGAGATTAACAGATATTAGCAAGTTCCCTTCAGGTACTTGCACCTTACCTTTCTATCATATCTGCGGCTTACTCTTCCTTTGCAGAGATTAGTAGATATTAGCAAGTTCATTTCAGGTACTTGCAACTCAGTCTTATTTCGTATCTACCACTCACTCTTCTTTTTGTAGAAGTTAGCAGGTGCTTGCAATCCTCCTTCAGGTACTTGCAAGTTACCATTATTCTTTGTTTCTCCTCTCATCAATGTTTTGCAGAGCCCATTAGGAGACATTCATGTCTTCTTCATTCTGCCAAAGCGACCCAGGTACGTATAAGATGTACCTATTTCCACCTATGACAACTCTTTCCTTCGCAGGAAGAAGCTAGGCATTAGCAAATTTTCTATATGGAGTGGCATCAGGTTCCATCTCTCCTTGCCCCTTCGTTTTCTCTAGGGAAGGATCACGATTTTCGTGGGTCTCCAACTTTTTCGAAGTTCTTCTCTGAACTTAAAAAAGTGCGGGGATCATGTTCCCCCAGAAATCGGTGATCCCTCCCAAGGTAGACAGCTTGTAAGTTGCGACCTGCTCCGGTAGGTCGCGGCCTGCCGGCCTTTTCTTCTAAAAGGCCGCGCGGACTGATCTCTCAGGCCGCTCAGTTCGCGCGGCTAGGAGGGTCTCTCTAGCAAGACCTCCCAGGTCGCGCAGCAGCCGCTTGCTCTGCAGGGTCTGCAGACTGCTTCCTCAGTGCGCTCCTGTAGGCAGCGCGGTTAAACCGGTTAACCGTGTGGTGTTTTATTCTCCTCCCAAGGTGCAAATTGCCCAACGCAGACTCGCATTCCTATCCGCCTAGACCGCTCGGTAGCAACAAGCTCAAAAGGTGGCGAATTCGGTGTTAAGTCCGCCAGGTCATCAGCCCGTCACCAAGTGCGACTAGCCTTCAGCAGGAGGCGACCTGTTCATCCTCAACCGCAGCGGGCTAGGCAGACTCGCTTAGCACTCCCCCAACAGCCAGGCAGTCCCAGACCGCGCGGCCCGGCGCGGACTCAGCGGACTCATCATTCGTACTCGAACGACCAGCGACAACCATCTCTACTCCAGGCAGTCCCAGACCGCGCGGCCCGGTGCGGACTCTGCGGACTCAATGTTTTTACTCGCATAGCTTACCGCCTCACCAGTGGGGATGTTACCAAGACCGTCACCTCCCCGAACCTATAAATAGGCCCCCAGACCTCTCATTCGGGAGGACGGAAGGGAGAGGGGTCAAGGACCCGTCATTAGCTCCTGCGGACTCGGATCCTCAGTCCGCGCGACCTGCCTGCCTTCTGCTTGATCGAGCAGTCCGCTCGGCTTATTCTAGCGAGCTGCCCGATCGTTAACCGCGCGGTCTGCCTACCTTCATTGGTCAAACCGCGCGGCCTCCTGGAATTCTTCTCTCCCTAGCCGCCAGCTTCCCTCTTGTACCTTTTCTTTTGCTTTCAATGTTAAGGTGTAACCCCGAGCTGTAATTTCGATTATAATCAAAGGAAAGCCCGCCATAAGAGTGGCATTCAAGCCGCGGTGGGCGAAGTCTATTGTTGTCGCTGCTAGCGGCCCCCTCTTCTCTTTTCTTCTCTCGGTCTAACCATCAGATCTAACCGCCAAAGTAACTGTCTGATCGATAGTTCCCGATCAAACTCCTCCCTTGCTTTGCCAAACCTTCTCCTCTATTCCCCGCAACCCCCTTATTCATCTAGCTTGTGAGACCGAACAATCCGTTAACTAGTAGGCGCATTTCCCGCCCCAACACTGTGAGTTCAGGCTGACAAAGCGTCGACCTCAGTTCGACGTTCTCTGAGCTCAAGTCGACGAGGGGTCGAACCCAGTTCGACGATCTCTGAGCTCAGATCGATGATTTCTGTCCAAGTCAAATTCCAATCTCTTTGAGCTCAGTTTTACGATATTTGAGCTCAGATCGACGATTTCTTTTTGAGATCGACGATTTCTAGGGTTTTGTCAGCTTATTGAGGATTTCAAATCAGAGCATTTATTGCAGAAGATTTCTAGCCATTATAATAAATCTTGAGCAAGTTTCAAGGAAACAAAGAAGGAATGTACTTAGGTTGTTTCCTCCAGAGACAGTTGACAATTAAGGAAAGCATTTATGACTTTGCTAACGGCTATTTTCAAGATTTGACGACTGGAGTTCTTATCTTCATCATTTAGAGAGAACAAAAGAATATACAGTAGTTTACTCAAAAGACATACAGAGACAAAAAAAAAGAAAAAGAAGATCAATAACTAAGAAAAACTGAACAAGTTTTCTTTTTGATTCCTTCTGATCAAAAGTTTTCTCAGTCTTCATCATTCACACTCCAGACAACAAACATTTCAGTTTTGCTGAAATCATCTAGTGCTGGAGCATTCATTTCATTGAAGACCTATCACTCTTGCAAAGCTTCCAGTTCCTGAACTTCTGCAACATTTCAGGGGGAGCTTTGATAACATCTCATCCACTAGTGCTTCTCTTTGATAGTTGACAGAGAAGACAACTTCACCCTTTTTCTTTTCCTTTCCTGTAAAGGGGTTTTTAAACTCCCTTCAAAAGTTTTGCTTTGGTTCCTGAGACCTCATCAAAACTCAGTGGTGGAAAGACACCTGATCAAAAAATCTGGTTTGGTTTTTTGAGCACCTGATCAAAAGCTCATTGGTGCCCAGGACACCTGATCAACTCATCCTGCAGTGGATTCCTACCAAGGGTGGTAGAAGAGTGGATGTACCCAGGTTTTGGGGAACCACTATAGCTCCTTGTGTCTTCTGGATTGCTTGCTCTTTCTTGTGCTGTGCGTTGTGAATTAATTCTTTTGTAGTTTTTTTATTTTAGTTTCTGCTTAGCACTCTACACTTATTAAATCAAGTCTTCCACTGATAAAATAATTTTTAATTTACCAAAATTATTTTAAATCACTCTATTCACCCCCCTCTAGAGTGAAGGATTGATCTTACCCTCACTTTCAGTCTCTTCAGCTCTTCGAAAGCTTGTGCGCACTCAGGCATCCAAACAAACTTCTGATCTTTCCTCGTCAAAGTCGTGAGGGGTAACTCTATCTGCGAGAAGTTCTCTACGAAGCGCCTGTAATAGCCGGCCAGCCCCAGAAAACTCCGGACTTCCGCTACCGTAGACAGCACAGGCCACTCCCGTATAACAACTATCTTCACTGGATCCACTGCAATTCCCTCTCCATTAACTATATAACTGAGGAACGTTATCGAGGAATACCAAAACTCGCATTTGGAGACCTTGGCGTACAGTTGGTCCCTCCTCAGCGTCTCCAACACCAAAAGCGGATGCTTAAAGTGATCCTCCTCACATGCGAGTACACCAAAATATCATCGATAAAGACTATCACGAAGCTGTCTTGGGGATATCACTTTCTCTTATCCTAAGCTAATAATATCCGGATTTAAGATCCAATTTTGAGTACACCGATGACCCGACTAACTGATCGAATAGATCATCAATCCTTGGGATCAGATACTTATTCTTTTTCGTTAACTTATTTAGCTCTTTGTAATCGATATAGAGTCACAAGCTTCCGTCCTTCTTCTTAACAAAGAGGACCGGTGCGCTCCAAGGCGACGAACTTGGACGCACAAAACCCTGTTCCAACAGCTCTTCAAGTTGAACCTTCAGTTCCGCCATCTCCTTAGGTGCTAATCGATACGGAGAGCGTGACACAGGTTTGGCTCATGGCACTAGCTCAATTGTGAAGTCAATCTCTCACTGTGGTGGGGCTGTAGGGAGATCTCCAGGGAAAACTTCAGGATACTCGGATACAACCAAGATACTGTCCAAAGTAGGCTTAGGCTTTGAAGCCTCCATTAGTGTGAAGAACAGCTCTACACCAGCACAAAATGCCTTAACAACTAGAAGAGCAGACATCAAAGTCTTGATCGAACCTTTCAAGCCCGCAAATATCGTCTCATGACCAGTTCCCAACTTGACCTCCTTGCGGTTGTAATAAATATATACTTGCTGCTCCGAGAGATAGTTTATACCAAATATCATGTCGAACTCCACCAGCAGCAGTAACAACGCTTGTAAGTCGAACTCCCGACTCCCAATCCGTATCTTTACGCCGCAGACTCTATCCGCGCGCATTCAACACCCATTCGGCAACAACACATCCAATTTGTCCTTCACCATCGAAGTGGGTACTCCGATGCGCGATATAAATCCTTCGGACAAAAAGGAGTGTGAAGCTCCCGTATCGAAAAGTGCTCTCGCCGAATTATCGAAAATCAAAACAAAGCCTAGTACCTCTAGTCCTAAGCTAACTCGCATAAGGTAACAGGTATAAAAAGCTAAACTGCTATCAATTAAAACATACCTGTCATCTCGACAGTCAACCACATGGCCTCCTGCTAGCAAAGGATGTACACTCTCGGTTGGTCCGGAGTATAGTGCGATATTGTGGACTTCACCGCCTGCCCTTCTCCTCATATGTTGCTCCCGGCTTCTTCTCGGACATTGGGCATCCGGTTCTATAATTCCGGGCATAGTGTCCCGGCTTTCCACAGTTATAACATGCGCCCAGGGTTCGGCCTGTAGTCGCCTCGGATGCGCCAGAAGAAGGGACTAGCCCTAAAGTCCTACCCTTCTTATACCACTTACGGTACCCAGATTTTGAGGAGTTCGGCATTTTGAACACCGTTTCCTTTGCACTAGAGTCCTCAACTGCTCTTGACATTGCTTTCTTTGTCTTCTGAGCACCCTCCCGAAAATCTCAGGCAAAGTGCCCTTTCTTACCACAAGTATGACAAGTGTAAGTAGCCTTGCTAGTAGATGTTCTAGCCTCCTTTATCAGCGTTCTGCGGTAGGCAGCCCATAAAGGATCTACAGGGTTCGGTACCCTACTCACTGGTATCTGGTGAGTTTCCCCAACTCTACTTCTAAAGATCTGACCGACTCCACCAAGGTTCGGAACCCCAATAACTTTTGTCCTAGCAGTAGAATTCGCAACTCGCCACGCAAACCATTATAAAATCTATCAACTATAGACTTCTCGCTTTCCAACTCAAAGCCTGGGTAGCGCCTTATCATAAGAAACTCCTGCAAATATTTGTCAACTGAGTGCGCTCCCTGCACTAAAAGCATGTTCACCTGCTAACCCAATTGTCCTCTAAATGCCATGTGCTCCATCACACCGCCCGGTGTTGAGTCCACCTCAGGGACAGAGGGTTGCACATTCCTTCCATATTGTGCGTTGGTCACAGCAAACACCGCTTAAACTACCCTTCTTATAGTTTCAATAGAAGGAGGGGTCTCAGGCACGTCGCTGGGTGCAGTACATTTCTCAGAAAGCGGGCGTTCAGACTGCCTCGCGCCACTCCCAAACACCTATAGTCGTACAAAACACCATTAAGTGACCGAACAATATTGCACAAAGTAATTATAGGAACACGCAGGTTCCTCAAACATGTGTATTTTCATTCCTAAGTGGACATTCATGGGTTCTTTTTATGTTATAACGATGACGCACACACATGTGCTCACCACCCCTTAAAAGAATTCGTCCACGAATTCCAATAAGGATGACCGAAACTAGTAGTCTGATACAAAATTGTAACACCCCTATCCGTCGCATAACATATAGCAGTAGGTCCGACCGGGGCCCGACGCCATATGCCACAGACAGACTGGTGGGTTATTAGATGAGACCAACCTTCCAATAACACACGTCCTATACAGAGCACATTCTAGCGGAAGGATTTTAAATGTTACAAAGAATAAGAACCCAAGCCACATCATGAATGTCCACTAAATAACCCAAAATTAGGAATGAACATACAAATACACCAAGTACTCGGCCTTATGACCTTACAAGAGTTTACTTAAATAAAAAGTGTCTTCCAAACATTGGCACGCAGGCCGGTCACACATGAATATAACAAGTAAACATTTGCATGGCCTTCGAGGGCCGGCTCAGCAACCAGGGCTTCAGCCCGCTACTTGCCACTAGGCTCCGCAGTACCTGCAAGCAACAATCCACACAGCGGTGGCAAATAAAAGCAACAGTCAACTAAAGCTGAACAAATTATAACGACCCCACCCCTTACTTGGGGTGACGGTGCTCCTTCCCTGCATTTTAGTAGAATAACCAAACATTATAGTGAAAGTACAAACATTTGCAGAATACACCATAGGTGTAGGCCCGCACGGCCACACACCCCGTGCTCTCAGGGCACTTATTCGGTGAAGCAGATCCGAACCCGGTCCGTTCCGCGACTCCACCACCGCCCCTAGGACGGCAAACCTCGTGAGCATTTAGTCCTTTCAACCGCAGCCTAGACTCGTTCTCCAAATTATCGGTAAGTCCCATGTACCTTAGGTCGCTTTAACCGAAGCACATGGACTGGGTAGGGTTCCACCAGCCCGTTGCTCACCCTGCCACGGCCATTTAGCCTTCAACGCCTGCCATGTTTCCCCCAATCCAAAACTATCGATCATACAATGGTACATAGCCCTGCTATGTACCAGGCTGGCTCCCAGGACACCAAAACGGTAGAACTTTGCTTCCGCACAGATTTCCGGGTGCACTTGGGGTAAGTCCCCAAGACTCCCTGCTGCAATCTACCACGTAGAAAACCCGAAAATAACCAACGGCACGGAGTCTTCTCCGGCTTATTCATGCATAATGAAACATCACCAATCAAGACCAACTTGTCCGGGTAGGCTTCACATGTCATGTCTATGTCCGTACTTCGATTCTGGACTCTACATGCAAAACAACGGGGACTATTCATATCTACACGAAGGAATACCTCACATTCACTGCATACTCGCGAGAGCGGGATTCCTATGTAAAAAGGAAAGAGGACTTCACATGTCCAAGAAGAGAATCGTTACCCTAGCATTTTTCTTCGGCTCCATGAAGATCTAGTTGGATGGAAATCACCGTATCGGCCTCGCCTTCGCAGATCTGGACTCAGATCGAGAATCAGAGCTCCGATGCTCCACCGACGACCGGAGTAGACCTTCTCCTTCTTCCTTGCTCTCCCCTCTCTCTAAAACTTAGAAAGAGAATGCTCCAAGTGAAATGAGGGTTTGAAAACCCTATTCCCGGCCTTAAACCTAGCGAGGACCAGCTTGGGCCCTTGGATCCCAAAATAAGGAAATGAACGACCATAATTCACACTCAAAGTCAATTTACTGGGCCGAATAAGGCTTGTGACACGCCCGTACCCAAGGCCGTGTTCCACACTCGCCGTAACCCAGAAAATATAGAACAGGACACAGCCTGTGACACGGCTTGTGACACGCCCGTGTCACCCATGGACACGCCCGTGTCATTAACCGTGTGCCTTAATCGACGCTGAAACCGTCGTGTCCCGAACAGGACACGGGCTTAGACACACCCGTGTCAACCTTGACACGCCCGTGTCAATCAATACACACCTGTGTTCCAGGTCGTGTTCCTCAATCGACATAGGACCAAGACATCCCGAAGAGGACACGTCCATGTTACACGTCCGTGTCACAGGCTGTGTGCCAAACATGCCATGGGACACACCCGTGTCCCATGCCGTGTAACTCTCTCCACACAGCCCTTGAAAGAGGTCTTGGTCTATTAGCCCTTTTGGCATTCAAAGCAGATACCCTCCTTAGCGCACTTCATCTTAGGACCATTCCTAACTAGCTCTTCACTAAAGAGCTTGCCTATGGTTTTATAAATCTGATGAGCTAGCCTCTTGTACAACTGGACATAATATGAGGCTTTCTCATCTACAACTAGGCATACATGGGAGTCTATATCTAAACATAGAAAATTTAAACAATAGATGTTCCAACTCCTAGTGCCTTTCAAGATGACCTCTTAGTCACTTGACCTCTTAATTTGGCATTTATCCTTGTGGACTGATGTGACATAGCCTAGATCACATAACTGGCTTATGCTTATTAGGTTGTATTGTAAACCTTCCACATAAGTCACTTTGGTGATAGTGACTACCGTTGGGTATTGCATCCACAATTATCCGGATTTGAAGAAGACTCCAGTCATGCTAAGATAGATTCACAAGGTATTTGACGTTCTTATGTCAAGTTGTGCTTGCAGTTATTCCATGCTAAGTACACACCAATTTCAGAGTGCAGTGGGTCAATATACACGGGTCTGCGCAACGTAATCCCTCGTTATCTAGATCAGTGTGTTGATACATGTGTGCTCTCTATATTGGAGTGTACTTATTTTCAAGTACAGGGTCAAGGTAGATCAAGAGCAGAAGAAGGAGCAAGGATGGGTCAAAGACCAAGCTATCAAAAGAAGGAAGGAGGAAAATTCTTCCAAGTAAGAATCGACGGGAGTCGTTAGTGATTCCCGCCGACTTCGACGGGAATCACTAAGTGACTCCCGCCGACTACTTCCGACCGGCAAAGTCAGAAATTCTGCCAAGGCAGAATCGACGGGAGTCGGGAGTGATCCCCACCGACATCGACGGGAATCACCAACGACTCCCGCTGATTTTGCCTTAGGCAGATTTCGCCGCTCGCTGGACTGGTCCAGGCCGCCTTGCTCATTTCGGCCAAAACTCGGAATTTCTGAGGTGGGCCCCACAACGGTCTTTTAGGGTTTGCCTTTGGGTATAAATACGATGTTATTATTGTTGTCTACTGTAAACACCGAAATACGAAACGAAAATCTGACGCCGTGACCTAGCGCATCACGAGCTCCGCCCGCACACACGTCGCCGATCGGAAGTTGTCGCCTCCGCTGATCTCAGCTTGTCTCTGATCGCTCGACGACAGCACCGAGGCAAGCAACCGGTCTCACGTGTCTCTCTCAAGATCTCTTGTCTTCCGATTCGTTGAACGAGACTTGTTCTCCCTTCCAAATCGGTTGAGACGTTTGATCCGACTGAGATCGTTCGAAGACCTAGCTTGCTTCGTCAAGAAGTTTGGATTTACAAAGCATAGCTGCCGCACTTGCTTGCCACCGCCGATCTTGACAAGATCCATTCCAAGTGACAAATTCTGTTGTGGATTCTTCGTACTTTTCGTGCAAGCTTCAACGAACGAAGAAGGACATCGAAATCTCCATAAAGCATTGTTTGTATTTTTATTTACATTCAATTTTGTTGTAAATGAATATTCATTCCTTTTTGTAAGGGTTGGGTGCAACCCATTGTGGTAGAGTTGTTACTCCGTTGTTGGAAGGGTACCTTCCATGGTTAGGGGAGCGTTGATCCTAGTGTGAGGATTGGATTTCAATCCATTTGGAGAAGTGACCGAGTCATCCCTTGGTGGGAGATAGGTCGAAGGGGGAAAGTGGACGTACCCAAATCAGGGAACCACTATAATTCTTTGTGTGTTTTCTGTGTTTTGTTTGCTTACTTGTGCAGGTTTGTTTAATTCCGCAAAAGACTGCACCACACCTATTCCCCCCCCTTATAGGGGGATTATGTTGACACTAGATACTTTCAAGTGGTATCAGAGGTAGGTTACTCATCAATAAGGTTAACACCTTGAGTAAGATCCTGTGTCTAGTGTCGAGATGAAAACAAGATTCAAGCATGGAGCTATACACAGATGTCTCTCCCCTGAGACTACCTGCATGCACAAAAGAATATTTTCCTACTTGGAAAATGAGAGTTCAGTTTAATCTAGAAGCCATTGACCCCCGTGCTTTATACTTTGTGGAAGAGGGTCCCTTCATTCCCATGAAGGTTTCTGACTCTAGAGAAGATCTCCAAATCCCAAAGAGTCCCGCAGAGATGTCTGAAACTGAGTTCTCACTATTCAACTTGGACAAGCTGGTTCGACAGATCAATTCTGATATTTTGTCAATATAATCTCTTACAAGGTTGGATAAGTGTATGACTGCAAAGTCCATGTGGGAAACAATCTCTGACCTCATGGAGGGAAAGAAGACTGCCTGGACTGAATGCCAGCAAGAAGATGAAGCATACGTGGGGGTCCTCATCTCTGAAGATGAAAGTAAAGAACAACCTTTCAAAATCAGGGCTCCCGTTTCTCTATCAGAGACTGAAGAAGAGATTGAGGAATGTAGTTGTGATGAAGAGGAAACATCAGCTTCTGCAGACCATAACTCTAACCCTGATCAGCCCAATCAGGATCAGGTATCTTCCTCCTCTTGCTCTTTCCCACATGTATCTCCTAAAGACAGGAGAAGTTTGTAGGATTGTCCATCAGTTGATGCCAGGGATATTGACAGCTTCGATCAACAGATTGAAACTATAGATTCCCTTCGAAGAGCCCTTCAGGAGAGCAACTTGCTTATTGATGAACAAGTTAAGGAAATTGCTCAGTTGAGGACCATGATGGACCTCCAATTGGAATCCATCAAGGTGAAAGACTCAAAGATCTCGAATCTAGAGTTTTATCTAGAGACCGAGAAGAGGATAATATCTAATTTTTCCAAGGTAGATGCTCTTAAGAGAAAGGAAGAAAACGGGTGGATCTCGCAAATTATAAATTCGTGGAGAAATGGGGAAACTATTTACAGACCCCCCACACCGAGTAGGAAGGGCACACATCATTCCTTCAGGTATGGCCATAAGAACAACTATGGTCACTGCAAGAATGGTCGGCCCTCATGTGGAAACACCCATAGTGCAAGTGCTGTTATGGCTACCCGTGAAAAAATACACACGGCTCATCATGAACCGTTTGTGTTTACGGCCTTAGCCCCCACACTTCATGATATTACAGGAACCAGCTCTTACAGGATATCTTCCCACCCTAGGATAAAGGGAAAGGGAGTTGGCAAACATGTAGCAAGCATCACTGGGGCCCCCAGATGTGTGCTGGCTGAAAAGAAAGCACCATCTCCCAGGCCTCATGATACTCCCCACATATTCACCATCAGACCCACCTCGAGTCTTGCTGGAAAGGGAAAATCTGAGAGCAGAACTAGCTATACCCCTTACAGACCTAGGATCGTTACTAACTTCGTTAGTAGATCCGGTCAGAAAAGGAGGTACAATATCCATGAGTGTTGGTGCTGTGGAAGAGTGGGTCACTTTGCCATAGACTGTTGGAACAATCCTTCTGTGCCAAGGGCAAGGGTATGTCCACATCGTCTGGCAAGAGACAACCTTCCTGTCAGAGATCCTGTCGGAAGGAATGCTGTATTTTATACTGACAAGAACCTAGGACCCAATACCTATTAGGTTCTTAAGGTAAGATAATTTTATTTTGCAGGATAGTCTAAGTAACCATGAACATGATGGGACTTGGACAAGAGATGTTCCAGGCTTGTTCTGGAACAAGGAACATGGGAAAAGATATAATGCTAACTACAGTGTCCTTCATGTACATGACACTTTCGTGCTCCAAATAGTGGATCCGAATGATCATCCATGTAATCCCAAGTACGCGCATTCAAATTAGATAATTGAATCGCATTGCATAGATATATATACATATATATATATATATATATAGATACACACCTTGAACGGAAGGACACGCAAGCAAATAACCATATGATCCTCATCTTGGAAACTGAAAAACTTTCAAAACTTTGATAATCTGTGAAAGTGGGAGTCACATGGTCCGGCAAATCTCAAGGGACTTGTACCAGAAGTTGCAATTATAGTTATTATATTTTGAACTCTCTGAGAAAAAGTCAGTGGTTAATTCTAATGTTAAACATCCATCTAACTCGACTTAGGGATTATAACATGAAAATTATAATGCATCATTTAGAAGAAAAAGGAAATCAACTATACCCGTCGATGTTAGGTTTTCAAAAGTGCAAAAGAAGACCCTAGGTTTCAAATTCTGAAAATCGGCCCCGTCATTATAAATTGGCGGAAGACCAAATCTAACCTCTGGTATCAGGCTCGCAAGCTCTCCAGCTTCGATGCTAGAATCTCGTCGTCATCAGCCTCAGTTGACGCCAACCCTAGGGCTACAACTACTCACCGCCTTCTACCATTCTGTTTCCTTGCACCCTCCTAGAGAAAAAGGTAACCATCGAAGTTGATTCCTTGAAGTTATCGAACTATAACTTTTCTCATAAGCTCGACTATTCATCAGTGAAGCTCTCCATCATCGCTCCCAACTAGGATTGAACCTCCATTTCCTCGACAGCTCTCTAGCAAGGTTGCTGTCGATTTCCTATCTCTCAAAGCCTCCTCACCTGTGCATCTGCAAGCGTGGCCTCCTCATTGATCTCTAAGCTAAGAACTAAATTTGGAAGTTCTACTTTCACAGGGATTATCCCTCCAGCTAGTTCAATTCTTACTAATTCTGAATTTAGAAAAAGTTAACCCCTTGGCTTTAACTCGCTTAGGTTCAAAATGGCTCCTCGAACAACGATCGGGCTACTCACCGGAAGTGAATTAGTGAGGACAGGCTTTGCTCATGCCTCAGACGAGTTCAAAAATATCATTCTGATGCTGGATCAAGCCGGACTCTCTTTCATTCTCGAGCACCCGTGCAAGATCCTCGACAAGGAAGTACTAGAGTTTTTTGCCAACTCCAAGTTGCATCACGAGGACACAACGATAAAGAGTAAGATAGCAGGCCTCAGGATAAAGATGAAGGCTGCAAGACTGTCCCATTATCTCCAGCTCTCCAGCTCCGAGCAAGAGGACTATCAAGACAAAGATGATCGTACAAGGACCTTGCTATTCTGTGGATTGACTCGAGGGACTAGGGCCATTAAACGCAAGGATATGAATGACGAAGGAATGCTTCTGTCAGATATCATAGGGAAAGTACTGATCTGTAAGCCAGGCTCCCATGATCACATCTCAGGTGACATGTTCAAGAACCTGGTAGCCATTGTGTGCAGAAAGAAGATGAATTGGGGGCTATGCTGTTTGAAAAAAATAAAAGATACTCTACGCACCCCAAACTTCGGACGAATCATCAGTCTCTATCTAAACCAAATGGATGGAGATAAGTTTGATATGACTATGGGAGTTCCCCTTCACTATCTGAAGAAGATGTACTCCAATGTCTTCGACATGTGGGAAAGAAGAATCCTTGTCCCAAGGGGAGCTCCTACACCACGTGTTGATGAGGATGACAGAGCTCCTGAGTTCACAAATCTTTCGGTTGAGCCCAATGAAGTTCCTGATCTGCCGAATGCAGGAACTGAGGGGGAGTCACTACCCAATCCTTCTGCTGCCCTCATTCCAGAAGCCTCAGTCCCAGAACAAGTAAATTATATAACTGATATTTCCCTCATCGCTAAGGATGCGGTGGAAACCCTTGCTACTGATGAGACTAAAGAGGAGGAAGAAGAGGATTATGTTGCAGATGTTGCTGATGGTGAAAATGATGTGAATTCCCCTGAAAAGCATGTTGCTGAGGATCTTGAGGATGAGCAGGCTGATAATGATGTGGCTGTGCTAGAGGTTGATTCTAAACTCCTTTCTAAGGAACATATTTAGATAAAGGTTCCTGACATGACTGGTGCTACGGTTGAGGGGGAGACCTCAAGGCCTCAGGTGTCAATTGATACTCTGCTGGATAGGGAGATGAGAAAATATGGCAACATGCTAAACTCCATGGCAGATGCAGCTTCAATCCCTCCAAAGGAGAATGCAAGTTTATTGAGCTCCACAGGTGAATCTGAAGAGGAAAGTCATGACTCTCAGAACCCTCTCACTCCAGGACCTGACCAGGCTATACATCAAGAACATCAGCTAGGAATAAGCCTAGCCAATCACACTGTGCACGTCATTCAAGGTATAGTAGACGAGCTGAAGATATCTTTTGAACATTCTCACAACAAAGTACTCAAACGAATAAAGCAATCAGAAGATCTGATGCTAAAGAACATAGTGGAGATAAATCACAAGATGGATAAAATGGAAGAAAGATTTGAAGCCAAGTATACTGAGGCTGGCAATGCCATCACTCTTCTAATGCAAGGGCTAAAGAAGACCATAGATGACCTGGCGGATGTCAATCAAAATGCTCATGTCGTTGCCAAAAATATCAAACTATTCGATGCCAACATGGTCTCCCTCAACACGAATCAACAAACCTTACTGGACGATTTTGCTCAGAATGTGCAGAATACAGATGAGTCACTGCACTCTTATGCAAACTCAATAGCACTAGAAGCCAAAAAGGGGGAGAAGGAGTATGTAGCTAAGATGGCAGGGATCGAGAAAATCATAGTCGACAACTTCAAACAATATAACGAATATGTATTTAAAAGTTGTCATTGGCTTGTTCAACAAGTGTTAGGCATTCCTATTCCTCAGCCAGATATGGCTGCTGTTGATCCTGAAGTAACCACAACCACTGATGTTGTTACTACTGATGCTCCTGATGTTGCTCCTGCTGTTGTTGTTGCTATTGCTGAGGATGTTCCCTTAAATGAAGCTGATGCAAAAAAGGCTGCTAAAGCTGTTGCCAAAGCTGCTAACATTGCATTCTTTGATCAAGACGCGATTGTGAAAGGGAAGAGAAAGCTTCAAGAAGGAACCTCTAAAGACAATCTAGCAGAGATGAAACTAAGAAGAAAGGAAAGCGAAGTCAAAAACGAATGATGGAGTCCCGTATCTAGGAGCATCATACTTGATACGTTCACGCTACAAGACCGGGGAGAGCTTAACAGGAATGAAGTTTATATTCAGTATGAATGGGAAATGCACAGAGAATTTGAGGCAAAAAGAAATGTATTCTTCAGGACAAATACAATTGAAAACAAAGCTCCTCCCCCCAGGTACTACCCAAAGCCAAAGGAATATTTTGAAAGGCAAAGCAAGAAGTTCCTGGCAAAACAGAAAAGAGAAGCTGAGGCAAAGGAGAGGAAAAACCAGAAACCCAAATGATTAATTTTTATTATGCGTGTACTTCTATTCTTAAATTTGAAAAACACTTTGGATATATATATATATATGATTATATGCTGATTCAATTTTTGTTTTGAATGCGTGAAACTTTATTATTATGATTTCTTGTCTCGCATACACTTATATATATCTTTGTGTTTAGTGTAATTCATCTTAGCTAGTAGGATTTTGGCTTCTTCAAATAGGGGGAGATTGTTGGGTATTGCATCTACAATTACTCGGATTTGAAGAAGACTCCAGTCAAGCTAAGATGGATTCACAAGGTATTTGATGTTCTTATGTCAAGTTGTGCTTGCAGCTATTCCATGCTAAGTACACACCAATGTCAGAGTGCAGTGGGTCAATATACACGGGTCTACACAACGTTATCCCTCATTGTGTAGATCAGTGTGTTGATCCACGTGTGCTCTCTCTATTGGAGTGTACTTATTTTCAAGTACAAGGTCAAGATAGATCAAGAGCATAAGAAGGAGCAAGGATGGGTCAAAGACAAAGCTATCAAAAAAAGGAAGGAGAAAAATTCTTCCAAGTAAGAATCGACGGGAGTCGTTAGTGATTCCCGCCGACTTCGATGGGAATCACTAAGTGGCTCCCGCCGACTACTTCCGACAGGCAAAGTCAGAAATTCTGCCAAGGCAGAATCAACGGGAGTTGGGAGTGATTCCCGCCGACATCGACGGGAATCACCAATGACTCCCGCCGATTTTTCCTTAGGCAGATTTCGCTGCTCCCTGGACCGGTCCAGGCCGCCTTGCTCATTTCGCCCAAAACTCGGAATTTCCGAGGTGGGCCCCACAATAGTTTTTTAGGGTTTGCCTTTGGGTATAAATACAATGTTATTATCGTTGTCTACTGTACACACCGAAATACGAAACGAGAAGCCGACGCCGTGACCTAGCGCATCGCGAGCTCCGCCCGCACGCACGTCGCCGATCGGAAGTTGTCGCCGCCACTGATCTCAGCTTGTCTCTGATCGCTCGACGACAGCACCGAGGCAAAGCAGCCGGTCTCACGTGTCTTCTTGAGATCTCTTGTCTTCTGATTTGTTGAACGAGACTTGTTCTCACTTCCGAATCGGTTGAGATGTTTGATCCGTCTGAGATCGTTCGAAGACCTAGCTTGCTTCGTCAAGAAGTTTGGATTTACAAAGCATCGCCGCCGCACTTGCTTGCCGCCACCGATCTTGACAAGATCCCTTCCAAGTGATAAATCCGGTTGTAGACTCTTCGTACTTTTCGTGCAAGCTTCAACAAACGAAGAAGGACATCGGAATCTCCATAAAGCATTGTTTGTATTTTTATTTACATTCAATTTTGTTGTAAAGGAATTTTCATTCCTATTTGTAAGGGTTGGGTGCAACCCGTTGTGGTGGAGTTGTGACTCCGTTGTTGGAAGGGTTCCTTCCTTGGTTAGGGGAGCGTTGATCCTAGTGTGAGGATTGGATTTCAATCCATTTGGAGAAGTGACTGAGTCGTCCCTTGGTGGGAGATAGGTTGAAGGGGGAAAGTGGACGTACCCAAATCGGGGAACCACTATAATTCTTTGTGTGTTTTCTGTGTTTTGTTTGCTTACTTGTGCAGGTTAGTTTAATTCCGCAAAAGACTGCACGATACCTATTCCCCCCCTTATAGGTGGATTAGGTTGACCCTAGATACTTTCAACTAGGCCATTAGTGATCTTACCATACCCTATGGTGACTCCTTTGTCTGAACCACAAATGATAACTTTGGTTCCATCCTTCACTGGAGTATACTCCCTCAGATTACTCCTTGTTCCAGTCATATGCCTGGAATAACCACTGTCCAAGTATTATATAAGGGTATGGGCACTTGGACTAACCTGCAAAACATTTTTACTTTACCTTAGGACCCCAATATTTATAGGGTCCTTGGTGCATGTCAGTCTAAAAATGAGCATGTCCATAACCAGTTTTTCTGACTAGTAGACTGACTTTAGCTCTGGCCATACTTGGATTATGCCAACAATTTATGGAATTGTACTCCCCACATTCACTGAGTGGGACCCAGAGGCATCAATGGCTAGGATTGGACTAGCTTCGGGCTAGCTTTGGGCTTCAGACCAGAAGAGCTCTCGCCTTGGAGCAGGCGAGAACGTTTGCGTCAAGCCCCGGCCGAGACCCACTTCTGCCTAGAGGCAGGCAAGAAGGATTGGGCCTTGCGGAAGGCGAGAGCTGGCTCGGTCCAAGGCATTCATCACTCCTCTTTTAGCTTCCGCCGAGCGAAGACGGGGGGGGGGGGGGGGGGGGGGTTCTCGGCATAGGGTTCTCGCCGGGTGGGGCCCAGAGCCCAGGGTATAATTACCTAGTTGCCCTCGGGTAAAATTACCCATATGCCCCCAGGGCCTGTATTTAGTATTTCATAACAGCGGGATTCAACTATTGGCAGGCCAGCCAGTGGTATTTCAGTAATTTCAGGTCAGCAAAGGCTATAAATAGACCCACAAGGGCTCCTTAGAAAGCAAGCTTTCATTATTCTCTAACTCTCTAGTGCTTTCTGAGGAGCTCCTAGCCCAGCTTTTGGCTTTGGAGGGGAAGCTCTTAGAGATCTTCCGGGTAAGAGGTGGGACCTCACTGCTGAGGCTTCAGGTCAATTCTAGGTCCTTTGTAACCAGTCGAGGGATGGGGCTTGAGAGAAGTAGGTGTTGGTTTCACCCCCATTTTCGAACTCTCATTGAGGTCATTTTTGTCTTCAATAGTTCTGGTGCGGTGAGCATGGAAGGCAGCCGATACAAGAAAGCCTTGAGTTTGGTCCCATGGCTAGAGGTGAAGGTGAAGGGTCTGGCTCAGGAGGTTATGCCACCCGGGGAGAGGAGGCAACAAGGAAGATGCTAGAATATTTCAGGCGAGAGGTCCTGCAGACCATCAGCCTAGCCTTCTCAGCAAGGAGCGAGTGGGCAACCCCTCAGATTCCAGTGGAGGTGGTCCTAATCTTGGGTGAGAATGCCCCTGGGCAATGCCCCGGGAAGGAGGTCCCGACGGAGGTCGGCGAGAGGTATGTGGCCACGCGGGAGATCTTCCCAGTCCAGCGCCCTAGAAAGGAGGTTCTGGCAGAGTTTGGCGAGAGGGTGGCAGCAGTGCGAGATCTCTTCCCTGGGCACAGTCTCGCGGATCGGGCTAGCCAGCCGAGGCCGCGAGATGTGACCTCTCTCTAGGCAGGCGACGAGAGCCCCTTCAGCGAGCTCATCATCTCGGCTCCGGTGCCGGAAGGGTTCCGGGAGCCCGACATGTCCTACTACTCGGGAAAAGATGACCCTGTGTATCATGTGTAGTGGTTCGAAGATATGGTTTCGATAAGGCAGATGGAGGATGCCTTCAAGTGTCGTCTATTTGCCATCACGTTGAAGGAGAATGCCCGGGACTGGTTCCACCAGTTGCCAGCGAGTTTGATCTACAACTTCGAGGATCTGCGCCGAGGTTTCTTGTTGAGGTTCTCAGCATCGAAGAAGCGGAAGAAGGAGGCGGAGTGCCTGTTTGCAGTGAGGCAAAAACAGGATGAGACGCTGGGTCATTACATTGACCGGTTTCAGGAATAGATCAAACGGCGGATGGCAAAATATTTCGACAAACATATCAGGATCAAGCAATTCGCTGAAGGAGATTTGGTACTAAAGAAGGTCGACGCAACGGGGAGGTTAGCCCCTGTGGGCAAGCTCAACTCAAATTGGGAAGGGCCTTACATTGTGGAGAGGGTCCTTAGAGAAGGAGGTTATCACCTCCAGGACGTGGAAGGTAGGTCCATGAGCCACACCTGGAACAACGATGACTTAAAGCGCTTCTACCCGTGAAAGAGGGGAAGGTGAAATTGTATATTCAAATCCAAGATTATATTATAATGTTTTTGTTGATCCATTGTTTACTTACCTATCTTAAAGCTGCAGTAAAGTTCGGAAACTTGCACTACCCCGAGCTCGACTTGGCCCCAGGTAGACCCGCTGCCCAGACTCTCATCTAGCTGGCAGGTCCGAAGGCTCGCCTGTGGGGGAGAGGTTTAGTTCTTGAAGATACTTCAGTTTCGAAACATGCTCTACCCCGAGCTCGGCTCGGCCCCCAGTAGAACCGCTGCACAGACTCTCATTAGCTGGCAGGTCCGAAGGCTCGCCTGTGGTGGAGAGGTTTGGTTTTTTGGAGATACTTCAGTTTGGAAACTTGCACTACCCCGAGCTCAGCTCAACCCCAGGTAGACCTGCTGCACAGGCTCTCATTAGCTGGCAGGTACGAAGGCTCGCCTGTGCGGGAGATGTTTGGTTCTCGGAGATACTTCAGTTTGGGAACTTGCACTACCTCGAGCTCGGCTCTAGTTAGACCCGCTGCACAGGCTCTCATTAGCTGGCAGGTCTGAAGGCTCACCTATGGGGGAGAGGTTTGGTTCTTAGATATACTTCAGTTTGGAAACTTGCACTACCCCGAGCTCAGCTTGGCCCCAGGTAGACCCGCTGCGCAGGCTCTCATTAGCTGGCAGGTCCGAAGGCTCTCCTATGTGGGAGAGGTTTGATCCTTGGAAATACTTCGTCTTGGATGTTTCCACTACCCCGAACGAGGCCCGGACCCGGGTGGACTCGCTGACTGGGCCATCTGGGCTGGACAGGAGCCACTTAGAAGGCAGAACAAAGAGGTTGAGAACCTCCCCAGGTAGGAGAAGTCTCGAGTAGGAGGTCTCGACTAAGAAGGTCTCGGCAAAAGGAGTCCCCGACGAGAAGGCTTTTTGACGAGGGGTCCTTGGCCCGACGGCGGAAAGCCCTGGTAGAGAAGCTTCGTTTGCTCGCACAAGGTGACGGGGGGGGGGGGGGGCAGCCCTCCCCTTTAGAACCTACAGATAATGCTTTCGGCAAAAGATTCTTGCCAGAACACCGAAACGACACGTTATGCCTCGAACCCTCGGCAGGTTCCCACCTATTGATCGCTAAGGGAGACTATCCTAAGGGGGGGGGGGGCGAGGGACTTGGCGGAAGCATGCTTGATAAGCATTCAGCACAATACAGAGGTAAAAATCAATCATATACAAACATTTACACTATCTTTCAAAATGAAATTACAGAAAATATCCCGCACACTACAAAGACAAAAGGAAGGTGGGGGGGGGGGAGAGAGAGACCAATCAGGGGGACGCACTATACCCCCCACTCGAGCTATCGCTTTAGCTCCCGCGAAAGCTATCGCAAGATCCCTCACCAGATGTCTCGCCAGGAGCAGTGGGAGATTTCGGGACATCCGAGGGCGGGGAGTCAGGTGCGCCCGGGGGCTTTGGGATGGGCTCGAAGAGCCACGGGAGAAGCTGGTGAGCGACGATGGTTTCGCCACCCTCATTCAAACATCCCTTGTCCCGCATCGCCTCTATGGTAAGTCTGGCCGTTGCTTGGGCATTGGCCTGTAGCAGCTTGTCTATATCGTATTCCGAGAAGTGGCGGCTCCTCAGCCTGTCGTCTAGCGAAGGAGGAGGCGGGACCGTGGCTTCCTCCACCTCCATGTGCCGGAGCTGGTCCCTCAGCAGGACTTTCTCGCACCTTATCCCGGCCAACTCCGCGCGAAGCACCGTGCTATGGGAAGAATCCTGCGTAAGGGAGAAACCAGTCAATATAGAGGAGAGATTGGCTGTGGATTACAGGGATGAGGGTGAGTGCCTTGAAAGGTCTCGCTTACCTCTTCTGCCGAGCGCAAGGACAGAAGTTACTGGGCATCCACCAGCTCATACTTTAACGTTGCTGCATGGGACGCCGCATGGTCCCTCGCCTTGAGAATCTCGACGAAGTTGCGGTCGATGGTGATACTCCGGCGCGCACACATATGCACGAGCTTGAACCCACGCAGCAAGGCCCGGATGGAGTCAAGGGCCAAGAGTTGGGTGTAAAGGCTGTATACTCCTGGCTGTAAAGGCTGTAGCCCAATGCGAAAGCGTCGCCGGCGACCTTGTCGCGCTCCGCCCAGCTAGGGAGGAGGGTAGAGACGGAGACCCGGTTGGTCTCGGGATACCACTGGAGCAGAGGCTTTCCTTCCGTATCCAGACACTTCATGCCGAGGCCGAAGTTCCGGTGCCCCTTTGGCACCTGCTGGGATGGGGCCAGAGCGGAGGTTTCGGCGGCTGCGCCCTCGTCACCCGTCCCTCCTGTGGCTGGCAAGCTCTTGGCAGGACCCCAATGGTGGCTCCAACGACAGTGATCACCTCCCCGACTTTCGATAGGATCTCGGCGAGGGATCGACCCTCGACGATAGGTCGGGAGGGAGAGGCTACCACAGACTTCCCCTTTTCAGCGGCGGTGGGATTTGGTATTTTTAGAGGATTGTACGAGAAGGTGTCGGGCTTTGGCTTCCTGGCACCAGACCAAGGGAAAGGAGCTGGCCCCTCTCGACAGGCGAGAGCCGCAGTTTTCGCAAGAGCCAGCGAATCTCTCGCAGCCCCGGTCTCGGCAAACGGCTTGCGCCGAGGGATTTCCCGCTCTCCTGCAAAGTCGATAACATTCAACGCTACATTTTAAGGTATGGAATGCCAAGCTAAAGGAGAGACCATACCTTAACCAGGAGGCACGGGCAAGAGAGAGTCGACGTCCCGCCAGAGAAATTGGACGTCGAAGTCCTTGGTCTCGAAGAACTCCAGGAGGGCGCTCTTGCGCAACCCTAAGGTGGGTGGCTTGTAGGCGACGTCGTCATATTGAACGGGCTCGAGAGGAACATTGCCGAAGTCACTGGAAATGAAGACGAACCTCTCGCCCCAGTGATGGTGCTTGTTGGCGAGACCAGTGGTCTTGAGCAACTTCCCGGAGAAGAAGACCACCCCACTCTTAGCTCGGAAGATGAACAGCTTCTGGAAGATGGGGAGGCTGAACTCAATCCTCTCGGATCGCATGTAGCAGATAAACGCTACCAGGATTGCGAGCGAGTTGGGATTGAGCTGTGCGGGGACCACTCCATAATAGCGGAGGGCCTGCCGCATCTCGGGCCAGAGGGGGAGGCGGAAGCCCACCTCGAAATGCTCGAGGGGGATGACGAGCTGTCCCTCTGCTGCACGATTCACCCTATCATCGTTGTCGAGGTTTCTCGCGGTGAAGCTGGCGGGGATATAGCGGGAGGTGATCAGTTGGTACTAGGGATGATATTGAGTCGAGTTATAGCGATTTTGGCTCGGCTCAAAATCGAAATTTTTGACTCGAACTCGGCTCGAAATCGACTCGAAATCGACTCGAAATCGACTCGAAATCGAAATTGATTTCGAGTCGAGCCGGCTCGACTCGAAATGACTCGATTCCGAGTCGGCTCGAAATCGAATCGAGTCGGCTCGAAATTGAGCAAATTTTCATTTTATTTCTTAGTTTGCTAAAAATTAAATTAGACAATTTATAAATTTAGCAAATGAAATACTTAAATCATTCATTCTTTTTATTTAGTTTTAAATTTTCTATTTTTAATCTTAAAATAAGAATATATTAATAAATACATAATTTTTTTTAATTAATTCGAGTTGATTTGAATCATATTTTGAGCGATTCAGGGGTTGCTCGAAATCGACTCGAAATCAGATTCGAGGCAAATTGAATAGAATCAAATTGAGTCGAATCAATTTTAACCGATTCCGATTTGGCTCAATTTTCAAACGATTTTCGAGCGACTTTTGAGTTTCAAATAATATGCTCAGCCCTAGTTGGTACTCATCCATGGTTAAATGGCAAGGGGGGGGGGGGGAACTGGTGCCTCCGGAAGGCTTCCGTACAGTGGGAGCGTCCTTCATTCTCGCCCGACAAAACCTCAGGGGAAAGTCGAGAGCGAGAGAAGGTGGCGGAAGCGAGGGAAGTTCTCGGCAAGGCGCAAGAGCAGCAATAAGGCGGGCCAGGGTTCCGGATCGGAGAAATAAATGTGGTGGGTGGATCGAACTATTTATAGAAAATCGTGGTAATGATGACTTTCCAAAAAAGGCGGCAGGAGTACAGTCGTTACGTCCCGAGGAAACGGCGCCTCGTTTTCCACTCCAACACGCCTCGGGCTCCTAAGCTAGCGACAAGGTTCCAGCCCTTAGATGACAACGACGGACAGGCGGTTTGGGTTCGCACAAGCACTAAAATAATAGCATGAAATAGAGCAGCAGAAACAAAAATAGAAAGGGAGCTCTCGCCAGGAGAGAGCTCTATAACAAATAATAATCATAAAGTTTTAAGCAGTCTTTTAAACTAAAAAAAAGGGATATATTACGAGAAGGGTAGGCAAGGAGGCGGGAGAGGCGAGACTACGATTTTCAATACGGTTCCCAGTGCCATCGTCCTCTCTCTCGCAATCTAGTTCTCGGAGGAGCCTGCGGGTTGAAGTAGGAGGACAACGTGGTGCACCCGAGGTTGATCCGGCACACCTAGTATCGAATCCGCGCGATACATCGCCCAGGAGACGGCTTGACGGTAGGCATATCCCCCCGCTCTGTCTCGCTGGGGAAGTATTCTCACTCGAGGGCCTCCAGCCTCTGCTCCACCATCTCGCGGTGTTCCTTTGCCGTAGAGGCATGGGCCTGCTCTCGCCGAATGAACATCGACAGGATGACCACTAGCTTCTTCCGCCGCTTCCTGACGTTCCCGGCGCCATCCAGGATTTCCTCCAACTCGTCCGAAGAGGGGAAGGGGGAGCTCTCGACGCCTCCCCTTCCTCTCCATCTTCATCTTCGTTTTCATCTTCTTTGTCAGCTCCCGCCCGCGAGTCCGGATCCCCTGGTAAAAGAGTTCCACAGTTACGGAGAGAGCTAAGTAAAGACTATGATAATACCTCGCATACCTGCAGTATGGCGAGAGCCACCGGCCAGCGGCAGACGAGAAGGCCCAGACTCCCCCTCAGTTCCATAGAGGGGGTGGAGCGGCTTTCCTCGCCCCGGGCGGAAGGTCTCGCGTACGGTGATCCCTACCTGGCCGGGAGCAGGGGGAGTCATCCTCTCTCGCGGGATGGCTGAACTCCTTTGGGGTTGCAGAGGGTTCGGTAGCCACCCCTCCCGCTAGTAGGGCGGGATTAGCCACTTGGTCGACCAAGTTGGCAGCTACTATTTCCTTTCCCCGGGTGGCGAGATTCGTGCTGGAGGAAGCTTGAGTTGCGGGAAGTCAGTTTAGCAATTGGGAATGCTGTGTTTGGAATGATTAAAAGGGAGGCAATAAGGAGAAAAGGTTACCTGTAGTTCTCGAGGGGTCAGCCAGAGGAGTGGCCTCCGCGACTCGTGGTGGATCCTCGGAAAGGAAAGATGACGAGTCCGGGGGCACCAGTGAGGACCCGACACCGTCATCTTGAACCGCCTCCTGCGAGAAGTAATGCGTCAGTTGTCGATCCTTTCGCTTAATCAGCTCATAATTTTGGTAATCATCAAGTCGGAGAGACGTACCTTCTGCAGGGGTGAAGGATTATCCGCACGGCTTGGAGAGGGGGTATGTGAACCCCGGTTCTCGTGCAGAAGGTCTTGCTGGACCGATTTCTCTTTCTTCTTCTTCTTCGGCTGTGAGGGCTCAGCGGATGGCACCTTTCTCGCCAGCCAGGGGGCTACCAAGGCTCTGTTCGCGAGAGCTCGCGCCTGTGCCATATTAATGCGGTCTTGGAGGCCATGCGAGAGCGGCTTGTCAGCATGTTTTGAACGCATCACGAGACTACGCGAGAGATCAACCACGGGGCAGCGATTGGCAGGGGAAGATTTATGGCCGCCCATCATCACACATATATAGCCACGGGATGGCCCACCAAAAGATTCACTTTTTAGGATGACATGTGCTCAACGAATATTTATGGGTTGGAGGTGTCTTTTCAAGCACAGGGCTAGCTCGAAAAGAGCAGGCATTGTGTACAACCCCATATTCGCTGAGTGGGACCCAGAGCCATCATCAGCCAGGATTGGAGTAGCATCAAGCTAGCTTTGGGCTTTAGACCAGAAGAGCTCCCACTTTGGAGCAGGCGAGAACGTTTGCGTCAAGCCCCGACCGAGACCCACTTCTGCCCAGAGGCGGGCGAGAAGACTTGCGCCTCGCGGAAGGCGAGGGCTGGCTCGGTCCGAGGCATTTGCCACTCCTCCTTTAGCTTTCGCCGAGCAAAGGCGGGGGGGGGGGGGGGTTCTCTGCATAGTGTTCTCGCCGGGTGGGGCCCAGAGCCCATGGTAAAATTACCTAGTTGCCCTCGGGTAAAAATACCCATATGCCCCCAGGGCCTGCATTTAGTATTTTATAACATCAGGATTAGGCTATTGGCAGGCCAGCCAGGGGTATTTCAGTAATTTCAGGTCAGCAAAGACTATAAATAGACCCACAAGGGCTCCTTAGAAAGCAAGCTTTCATTATTCTCTAACTCTCTAGTGCTTTTTGAGGATCTCCTAGCCCATCTTTTGGCTTTGGAGTGGAAGCTCTCAAATATCTTCCGGGTAAGAGGTGGGACCTCCCTACTGAGGCTTCAGGTCAGTTCTAGCTCCTTTGCAACTAGTCGAGGGACGGGGATTGAGAGAAGTAGGTGTTGGCTGCACCCCTGTTTTAGAACTCTCGTTGAGGTCATTTTTGGCTTCAATAGGCATAGTGGCCCACTTTGCCACAACACCAGCACTCATGAATGTTGTACCTTCTTTTCTGAGTTTGTTTGCTAGCTGTGCTGACAGCAGCTCTCTGTCGAGAAGGAACATCAACAACCTTTTTCAGGTTCCTTTCAGCTAGGATCTGATTGAAGGTAAGTATTCCAATAGACTTATTTGGCCTGCTCTGAATGTAATCACCAGCAATCTTCTTTGCGAAAGACATGATCTTGACAGCATCAGAAATGGCCAAATTAGGCTTGCTGATAGACTGATTCTTGGTCAGAGTCTTTGATGGATGGCCCTTAACTTTGGTTGCAGCCATATTCTCGAGAGTGGGGGCTGGAGCACCAAAGACAAATGGTCCATGATGGGCCATTTGAATTTCTTCATGGGCTACCTTAAAGGCACTCATCCCCATTCCTCTTCTCCTTCCAGTGATAGGTACACTTGTATCCTTCCAGGAAGAATTCTCATTCTTCCAGTGACCATACAGTGAGTCTTGGTCATACCTGTTAGAAGGGATTATTACCCATTTAAAGGTAATGGGTGGCTGAACTGGAGCTTTTCCCTTCCCTTTAAAAGGGGCAGTCCTTTTGTTTCCCTTGAATCCTAAGCCCCTCTTGTTTTTCTGAGAGGAGGAGTCAATGATGGGCAACACAGAATTGGGCTTAGAGTAGCTAGCCACAATCCTCTTCTCCCTTTAGAGTTTTTCTTCTAGATCCCTAATAAAGGCATTCTTGTATTTTATGGTGCCTATCTGCATGATAGTAATGATTTTCAGCTGGCTAACTTCCCTGATTTTCTATTCTAGTAAGATTACTGACTCAGAATGCTGGGAAGCTGCAAGCTGTAGTGATGCAATCTCTTGAGCCTACTTTTTAAGCATCAGCTTACTTCTTTTTAATGCATGCAGAAGTTAACCATACTTATCAATCAATTGATTGATATATTCCTCAGATTTTGAGCCATCTTCACCCCTTGATGAAGAAGCACTAGAATTGGGGATTGTCTCATAATCTGACTCAGAAGAAGAACTAGATAGAGATTATTCCTTTTCTGGACTAGGCTGATCCTGGCAGGATTCTTCCTCGGACATTACCATCAGCCCAATGTTGGCTTCTTCTTCTTCCTCGGACATTACCATAAAGGATTTCTCCTTCTTGCTCTTTTGATGGTGGTGTTTCTTCTCACCATCCTCCTTTCTTTTAACTGGGCTGTCAACAATTACATGCCCAGGTTTGCTGCAGCAATAACGAACCACTTTAGTAGAAATCTATTTACCAAGTTTAGAACCATACCTGTCCTCCTTGGAGGATTTCTTCTTTCCCCTGTATTAGTCCTCCTTATGATGAGAGGAGGAGGAGGGTCTGCTCCTCCACTGGTTCCTCTTGATCAGCTTCATAAACTGCCTAGAGAAGGCAACAAACTCCTCATCAGACATGTGGCAGGCTGATGTGCATGTCTCTGAACTTTTTGAGTAAGACTCAGTAGCCCTCCTCGGTGGAGAAGGAGTCTTTCCCCTGCTTCTTCTTGTGGCTTCAGCTTTGAAGGCCACCGTCTTTTCTTTGGTCTGGGACTTGCTGTTTTTCTCTTCCTCCTTCCTGGTATTCATCTGTATTTCATAAGACAACAGCTTCCCAAATAGAGTTAGTGGAGGAGTATCTGTCAGCTTTGCCACTTCTTTGATGGCACAAATCTTGGTGTCCCAATCACTAGTTAGAGACCTTAGGAACTTATCATTAAGCTCATAATTACTGAATACCCGTCCATAGGTCCTTAACACATTAACTATTCTAAAGAATCATTCATAGAAGCTGGCTATGATCTCTTCCTTGGACTGCTTGAAAGCCTCATTCTCTTGATTAAGCATGGACTTCCTGTCAGCTCTGACCTCTTCTATGCCCTCCATGTAGACTACCAAAGTGTCCCACATCTCTTTGGCTGCCTTATAGTGCACCAGATTCTAAAATGTGGAGTCATCTATGACAATAACAATGATATTTTGTGCCCTCTTGTCCAAGGTGGCCAAGATGACTTCATCCTTAGTCATTTCTGAATATGTCTTAGGTGTCTGGACTGTTGCATCCAGAGCTGAGACTTTCATAGGGATGAAAAGTCCCTATTTGACTATGACAAAGATCCTTAAGTCAAATGCCTCCATGAAGAGTCTGACCCTTTCCTTCCAAATTCCAAAGCCTTCCTTTCTACAGATAGGAAGCTTCATGGAACCAAGCTCCTTATGGTTTTCTCCTGAACCCATAAGTATACTCTGACTGCTACCCTTGGAGATCTACTCAGGCTGTTAGGTCTTTCTTGAGCAACCTCCCACTAATACCACTTGAAAGTCTTTATTTTCAAGTGTAGCTAAACCACCTAGAGGGGGTATAACATCCCATTTCCAACTAGATGCCTAAGATGGTTTTTTCATGAATAGGTCATGACAAATCCCTAGGAAGCTCAAAGAGACCATGTGAACTTAGGCATGAAGGTGAAGATCACCATGGCCTGCAAATAACACTTTCCAATTACCTAACCTAGGGTTTGATTTTAGGGCCTCACCTTGACTCTTTGGCCCCACCATAATATTCCTAACCCATTAGGGGGTCCCTTGGAGCACCTAGAACCTTTTGGGGTCAACTAAAGTGGTCAAGTTGACCAAAGTCAACCCTAACTCTAAAATAGTCAAAGTAGCATATCTAGGGCCAATGGAGCTCCAACTTGCCAAATTGACCCCACCTAAACCTCCTTAACCTTTTAAGAGGCCCATTGGGTCACTAAGGACCCATTGGGGACAACCCAAGTGGTCAAGTTGACCAAAGTCAACATAAATCCTAAAGTGGTCAAAGTGCCCTAAATAAGGGTCAAGTGACCACCAAGGTGTCAAAACAACCCTACCCAAGTCTCCCTAGACCGTAGGAGAGGACAATGGGTCACTAGGGACCCATTGCGGTCAAACCAAAAGGTCAAATAAACCAAAGTCAACTCAACCCTAAAATAGGTCAAACTAGCCTAAATGACCTAACCAAGCCCAAGACACTTGGGCTAAGCCCTATTTGAGTGGCCCATTAACCTTAGGAGGCTAATATTTACATGGAATGCCATCTAAATTCTAGAAATGGTGACTAGGAGAGAGAAAGTCAAGTTGCCCTTTAATGGAGGAGAGAGAAAGAGAGAGAAAGAGGGCCATTCATGGCTTGGAAGGCCAAGGGGCCTCCTCTCTTCATCTCTATTGGCTTAGTTCATCTACCCCATAAGTTATGAGAAGATCAAGGGGTTTTACATGCCATTCAGTGGCTGTGTGCACTGAACCACCACCATGTCCGAAATTTCCTTCATGACCACTAATGGCCATTAATGTCTTAACCCCTCCCCTCCCCCTTTTTGTTCATTTAAAAACTTGACCAGCCTGAGAGGAGCCATTTCCACCCCTCCCTTGAAGAAATCGAAGCCCTTGGCTGTACTATTGCAGATCACCCGATAGATCCACCATCGGCCATGGCGCACCACCACTAAACACGTCGGCGAGCCTGGTTGCAGGTCCACTTCTCCTCCTCTCGCCTTGTGCTAGCATCCTAGATCAATAGGATTTGAAATCGAGCTCAATTGGGCTGATTTCCATTTTCGAATTCCATGAAAATCATGGTTTTTATACTACTTGGGTTCTCCAGAAACCGCCCCTCCGGCGACCGTGCCGCACTCCGGCGATATCCCCCACCTCAACGGAGGTGGTGGCGGCCGACCGGGGAGGGGCCTGGATCGCCGGAAAAATGCATTGGAAGTGGTTCCAGGTCAGGCTGATCGGGGCCATTGGCTGGAGGAGGAAGACGACGTGTTGGCCGTTGGATCTGTTATTATATAGATTATTAAATAGTGTTTTTTTAACCCTTTACTATGCACCCTTTAAATCAATTAAATGAGGCCCTTAGGGGCTGAACCATGAAAAGTGTCCAACATAAAAATTGTATCCCTTGAATTCTAATTTATTTTAAAATTAATTTCAACCCATTTGGGTCAGTGGTCTGACCACAACACTCAAAATGGTGCAGTCTATACATAGGGCTAGTCAGAGACTAAATTGAGTGCCCCCGCTAAACCACTTGTCCAAATGACTTGAAATTTGGACTGGGAGTCACTCTTACTTATATATTTGACATAACCAAAAATGGGGATTTTTAGAAAACCTTTTTCTATAGTTTTTGTAAAAATTTAATAAAATGAATTAATTAAGGGGTCTAATGACCTCAAAACCAACCGAAATTTTGGTGGTTGTCCAATAGAGTCATGATATGACCCTGGTAAATATTTCAGCCTATTTGGGGTTTATTTGTATAGGTATTGATGTGACCAAAGTTTGGTCCCTTAAGGGTAAATTAGGGCAAAAGGGTGCTTGGGGCATGGAGGGGCCAATTCTCACCCAAAGTGGATGGGACTTTGGCCAGAGCCTCAAGGTCAGTTAAAACACCCTCACTTGGAGTTTGGGGTGGATTAGGGTGGATTTGCCCTAGGACCCTAGTTCAAACCCTAAAATTGAACTTTGGGGGTTTGTGAAGGACATAGGGTGATATGTCCTTGTATGGACTTGGAGTTTAGTACATGTTATCTTAAGGTGGTGAATAGCCCTAGGAAGAAATTTGGTGACATTTAGACACATGCACACAACTTTATCAATTGGAAATTATTTCGGACTATACCTCTTTATGGAAAAATTAAAAGGTCATACGACCTTGGATCTTTTTGAAATTTTGGCAAAAGAGTTTTTATAACAATATGAGCCTCTGAAATTTATTATAGGATGTTTGGAAGACAGTAGCTCATACTTATAGTTATAACCTTCATGTTTCCCTTTTGATGATTTTGAAGTAATCATGGTTAAACTAACTTAGAATGTTATGAAAATCTGGAAATGTTGATTAATTATCATTTATATGCACTAGTCAATAATTTGGGATGATTGGACATTATCTCATAGTACTTCATGTGTTAAGTGAACTAGTGCACCTTGTCTTGATGAGTAGATAATAAATACTATACCTTGCCGGAGAATTAAGTTTCTTGGCCAGAGAACCTTTTAGGGCATATTAAAGCTTGGAAAATTATTACATGTTATATTGAAGAGATTACAAGTATGTTTCTTCACAAAGTGCACTATTAGGGATTTATTCGAGGTATTTTTCTATAAAGCTTACTAACCTTGGAATTGTATGAAACTTAGTCAGTAATGTTCTATGATCATATAAAAGCTCTGGTAATTTTTGTGTTAATTTTGGATAATGTTTGGTGGTACTTCCCTCTTTACCTTTATTTATTGCAATTATCTTGAATTAATTAATTAGGGGCTAATACATTATGAAAATTTGTGAAACTTGGTATTCTATGATATTTTGGCATCATATAGTGTTCATAATTTTTTGGGTGGCCATAACTTAAGGAAATCTAGTACTTCATGTTCAAAACTACCCATGACCTAATTTTTGGGAAAATTTGATAAATGCTAACTTAATTAGAAAATTTACAAGGTTCTGGATTTAGTATAAATATATCATGATAGACCCCCATTAATAATTATAGGGCATTTGAATGAATATTTGAAGGGATCGCCACTCATGCTCATCATATAGCTTAGGTTGGTCTGCATATAGTAAAACTGCGGAATTGTGATAACAAGTAGGATGGATATAGAGAGTTGGGGTTAGTAGTATACTGATTTGGTAAGGTGAAAATGAGTTCATCATTAGGAGTCAGGATGGGGAGGGTGTTGGGTTGACTAGGGGCAAGGTTGTGCTCGGGATCGACCGTGGATCGTCTTTCCCTAGAGAAAGAGGCTAAATACACTTAGGGTTAGTTCAAGTGTAATGCTAAGAGAGTTTAAGACATGGGTAGATACCAATAATGATAAGTACCCTATGAAAGGGAGCTTTGGGATTAAGCCCATCATAGTTTCTAGTGCCCTCAAGAGCCCTTCACAGGGAATGCCCTAGGCAGTCCAAAGTTAACCTTAAACCGTAAGACAACCGAAAGACTAAAAGGTTAAAGAGAAATTAGTAAAACTAGGGCTTCACCTTCACTCACCCTGATTATTGGGGATGTTAGCTTGGTTGGGTTATCCGAGCGGTAGGCTTGGTGGTTGTGGAAATGGGCAAGTTAGCCCGGCGAGCTGAAGGCTCAGAAGGTTATTGTAACAGACAGGTTAGTCCGAGAACCCGATGGCTCGGGAAATTCATGGTTGCATGTGAATAAAGTGGTGGGTCTTTGGTATTAGGTGGTCGATCTCACCGAAGTCAATAGGTTGACTCGGCAAGTGTGGTTCTCACTTAGCCAAGGAAAAGACTGGCGGTTGGTCAGCATAGTACATGGTGATTCTGGTGTGTCCTTTAGAGGCGTACATAAGGGCTAGGATTGGTAGTGCGGTTACCCTCCTAGGAGTGGGGTGGCCTGACCCATTGTCTCCGTTGGCCACTATGGAGGCTCCTAGGAGTGAAGCTAACTTCCAAAATGGGGGAACTAAAGGTCTGTGCGCATAGAGTCATGTGTGTGTGTATTGCACTTGCATGAATCATGACATAACATATTACAACACTCATACCTGCATTAAACCTAAAACTTCATCGTATAAACTAGTATGGGATAGATTATACGATGGGAGCCTTGCAAAAGACCCACTAACTTATAAGTTTGTATGAGCATTCATATAAGTTAAGGATACTTAATCCATAGTTTACTTTACATGTACTTACTGCTCTATTTTACTTATTTACATTACTGCTTCCTTGTTATAGTTCTTTTGTACATACCCCTGTTAGGGTAGTTGTCACCTACTTATTCCACTTTATTTTATTGTCCTCTGCTTTAATCCTCCCCGCACGGTGCCAAGGAGTCGCGGGGGTGAGGTGAGGACGATAGTGGCTTAGTCTTTTGACTTACGGTCGGTGGATCACATCATTTTAGGGGACCGAGTAGTAGGAGCATCATCATCGGCAGGACAAGGAGGCATGACATGAGGAGCATTTGCTGCGTACTACCACTACTATATGATGACGAGTCGAGGATGGATTTTAGTTTGCTTCCGCTTAGATGTTGTGAGTTGTGAGAGAGTGATCATTTATATTAGACATGTACCGGGCTTAAGCCCATTTTCTACTCTCTTTCATACTTTGTGCTCATTGTGGAATTTGCTATGATCTTCATGTTCACTTATATATATATGTGACTTTTGTGGACTTGATTATATTTGTCTCAATTGATATTTATACTTCTTGAGTGATCACTAATGCCGGCAGGATCAGTGTTTTATGGTGACGACCACCCTGAGTGTTGGTGTCAGCGCAAAATGACGATTCTGGGCGTAAGACCCGGTCATAGAAAAAAGGGGTCTTACTGGGGGGTGAATAGGTTTCTAGGTATTTAGTATATCTTTTAACTTTTATAAGTTTAGGCTGTGAGTGGTGATTTACTTCCTATTGCTTTCAAGAAATTCACCCAGACGATACAACAATTTATAGTGGTTCCCCAGATTATGGGTACGTCCACTATCCCTACCACCTTTCTAACAGTGTGTTAGACAAAGAACTTCTCCAATATCTCGGCTCCTACGAGCTTACAACACAATCCCGCAGGACCACTCAGTCTCCTCCAAGACTAACAACTCAGGCACAAATCCCTACAACTAAGTTATCAGAAGATCACATACCTCAGGCCAAAGGCCCAACCACTTAGGATGGGAGGACAGCCCTACCTAAGATCCAAAATATCTTATACTCAGCCTTTATAAATAGGCTTACAACTTAGATCTTAGAAGATCCTACAAAAAAATAAGTTTGCTGGTGTTGATTACTAGACAATGGAGAAATGATCCCTGTGTTTATCTCCTTCTGTCCTGAGAAAGATCAGTCCAGATTTCTTATTCATAGATCCAAAAATAGTCTTCAAGATTTGCTCTGCTTGGGCTGTGAAGTGGTCGTAGCTAGGGTTAGCCCTTGCTGCTCCTTCTTTCTTATTGTTGATGAAGACGACAATTGCTAATAAGAAGAACTTTCAGGTCGATCGATTTGAACTTCTGCTTCTTGTTTCAGCAACAATGGTGAGGAAGACGATGAAGTTCTGTCACTTTTCGAAAAGACAAAGCCATAAAAGTTGATTCAATTTCTCCGATCTCATTCCTTTTATCTTTTGCCGTTCAATGACTTTCTTGACCCATGGGCTCAGCTTTAATTGCTGGTATATAGCCTTCCCTTTACAGAATATATTATACAGCTGGCTGCCGACACCATTAATGGTGAATTCCAGCTTTTCTACAATGAATTTGAATTTCGTTGACTTTTGTTGACTTTGGCTGATGTCAACATCTATGGACTTAGCCAAATTCTCAGTTTCAATCCAGGCATTGAGTGAACTGGCTTCACTCAGTGCATTTGGACTTAGCCAAATTCTCTGCACCATCAGGCATTGAGTGAACTGGCTTCACTCAGCACATCTGGACTTAGCCAAATTCTCTGTCTTGCTTAGGCATTGAGAGCATTGAGTGAATGACCTTCACTCAATGCTTTTTGACTTGGCCAAATTTTCCGTGCTGCTAGGAAATGAGTGCGTTGAGTGAGCCTTCATCACTCAACGCCCCTGGACTTAGCTGCTTCATTGACTGCCTGTCTTCATGCTGAGGCGTTGAGTGAACTAGCTTCACTCAACGCTTCTATACATAGCCGCAACTCTGAAATCTTCCAGCTTGCTAAGGCATTGAGTGTGTTGAGTAAACTAGCGTCACTCAACGCTTCTGGACTTAGCCAATTTTTTAGTCTTCTTCTTCTTAAGCTTTGACTGCATAGTCTTTTCTCGGCGCTTTGTGTTGTGTGAGGTTGAGTGAACTGGCTTCACTCAATGCCTGTGGACTTAGTCAATTTTCTTCACTGTCAAGAAAAAGGCTTTGACTGACTGGTCTTTACTTAACGATTCTGCTCATCTGGCGTTGAGTGAGCTGTCCTCACTCAATGCCTGTGTACTTAGTCAATTTTTTGCTTTCCACTGCTGAGGCTTTGATAGATACAGCTTTACTCAACGCTTGTTATTGTATGGCATTGAGTGAACTGCCATCACTCAACGCCTGTGGACTTAGCTGCATTTCTGTCTTGTAAACTGCTAGGCTTTTACTGTCCATACCTTACTCAGTGTTTTTTTGGCATCTGGCATTGAGTGAACTGCCTTCACTCAACGCCTGCCTTTCCAACTGTTGGAACCCTAGTTCTTATTTGGGCAAGGATTACTATTAAGATGCTTAGATTGATCTATCTTGTATATTCTAGGGTCATTAGATTTTTCTGGGTTTTGACTTTGAAGATTTCAAGTTCAGGAAATTCAGTTCGACGATAGTCTAACTCAGCTCGACGATCATCGATCTCAGATCGAAGAACTCAGAGATCCTCCTCTGAGTTGAGCTCGACGAACTTCGAGCTCAAGTTGACAAACGCTGATCTCAAGTCAGAAACTCAGTTCGACAAAAGCCAAGCCCAGATCGATGAACTTCGAGCTGAGGTCGACGAAATGATTGCTGCGATCGACGATTTCTTTAGGCAGTTGCAGTTACTAAAGAAAGAATAAATTCAAGGATTAATTACAGCCAATTAAACTCAGACACTTAATGCTAAATATTCTTAATGAATATAGCTGTTCTGAGGCAGTATTAAATATGGATTAAATCAGAGAGTTTTATGTTATTTGATTCCCAAGGAAGCTATCATTCTCGGGGAATGCTTTAGCCATTTCAGATGGAATGAATTCAAAGGTTTGAATTCCCCTCAAGACATTTTAAAAAATATATCATCAGAAATTTTTCTAGAAGCAGAGTCACACACAGACAGTTACAGACTTACTGATTCAGACTTTCTGCCTCAAGCTTTTCTTCCAGCAAACAATCATCATTCTACGATCAACTTCACAATCACTCAGATATATATATGGAAGGAGAAGTTTTCTTTGAAGGCCTACACCCTGAAGCAAAGCTTCCTCTCCTGAACAATTCTACATCTTAGTGGGAGCTTTGACAACAAAAGAAAATCTACTAGTCTTCTCAGATTATTGAGAAAGAGAAGACATCATCATTTTCTCTTCCTTACTGTAAAAGGGTTTTTAACTCTCTTCAAAAGTTATCCTTTGATTGTAGAGTCTCCTAATAAAAAGACTTGATTTGGTTTTTAGGCACCTGGTCAAAAGCTCAAAGGGTTGTCAGATCTCCCTTGAAATAGATCTTGTGATGACAGGACAACTGAGCAAAAGCCTGTGGTGACAGGGCACCTGATCAAAAACTTATAGTGGATTCCTACCAGGGTGGTAGAAGAGTGGATGTAACCAAGTTTTAGGGGAACCACTATAAAATCTTTATGTCGTCTGGTTGCTCTATTTTTTATTTTCTCTGTGTTGTGATTTCTGTGTTTTTTTTGCTTTTTACATATAGATATCACTTATTTTATTAATCAGCTATAAAAATTAATCAAAAGTTTTTAATACTCTATTAACCCCCATCTAGAGTTAGTGTGATCTATCCCTTCAGTTTCACCAGCATCCTTCTTTGGAATCTGGCATTGAGTGAAATGGCTTCACTCAATGCCCATGGACTTAGATAGATTTCTATCTCTCCACTCCTCAACCTCATGACCACCTGTCACAACCACTTGGAATGTCTGTCTAACCTGCATGCATGAACTTAAACATATATCAAATACAACTATATATATACCATTGACTTGTTTGACTTCTACAAATCTGGGATATTATGAGCAATGAACCCAACAAGTGCTTTCCTCAGTGATGAGTACAACCTACTTATTCTTCTCCTCACTATTCTGTTAAAGTGGCAGCTATACTATGTCCCATCAATCAGACATCTTAGGGCTTCAATGGCTGGATTCTGCTGGTTTGATTATCCAGTCAGATTTCACTTGAAGGACTTTACTCAAAACATGTGTACTTATTCTACTTCAGGAATGCACACAACATCACACCATCCTATTCCCATTGGGCAGTATGAGGAGTAATCTTGATGGTCTGTTCATCCATCTCCAACTTCACACCTGCTGGCTATAGCCTTTGGTGACTCCTCTGTCTAACCCACCAAAGCTTACTCTGGGTCCATCTTTTATTGGAGTATGATCTTTCAGTTGTCTCTTTGTTCCAGTCTTATTCATGGAACAACCTCTGTACAAGTACTATATAGGGGTATGGACACTTGGACTATCCTAAAAAATAGAGTTTTACCTTACCTTAGGACACCAATAATTATTGGGTCCTAGGTTCTTGTTAGAACAAAAATACACATGTCTACCTACAGCAGTCCTGTCAGGAAGACTCACCCTTGCCCTTGGCACACTAGCTTTGTGCCAGGAATCTAAGGCAAAATGCTCCACTTTGCCACAACACCATCACTCATGGAGATTATACCTTTTTTTATGAGCAGGTCTAGTAGCAACTAACTATTCAGAAAGAGGAGCAGCTTCCTTAATCTTATTTCTCTCAGAGACAATCTGACTGAAGGTGAGTATGATAGTAGAAGATCTTGTTTTTTCATGAGATCTACCAACAGTGATCTTCTTTGCAGAAGACATGCTGTTGTTGGCCTTAGGAATGCCTAAGTCTGGCTTGCTGACAGACTTGCCCTTGGTCTGAGTGTGTGCTAGGAGATCTTGAGAAAATGCCATAACCTTACTCATGAGTGTGGGGGTTGAAACACCAAATACAAATGGTCCATAATGGGCCATTTAAATTTCTTCATGGTGAGCCTTATGTGCACTCAAACCCATGCCTTTCCTTCTCTTATTGCAAGATACACTTGTACTCTTACAAGGAGAATTCACATTCTTGTAATGACCATGCATGTAGTCTTATCCATACCTGTTAGAAGGTAGGATTACCTTGTGAAGGTTGTCCTGAGGCACTACAGGAGCCTTCCCTTCCCTTTAGAATGGCCAACTCTAGAATTCCACTTAGACCCTAAGCCTCTCTCATCTTTTTGAGAGGTAAAGGAGTCAATCAGTGGCATCATAATTTTGGGCTTATTGAATTCAGCCAAAATCTTTTTATCCTTTAGGAGTTTCTCTTCAAGATCCAAGATGATCTTGTTCTTCTAGCTTATGGTCTCAATTTGGGTGATTGAGATGGCCTTCAGTTGGCTGACTTCCCTAGCCTTCTGATCCAGCAAGGTTGCTGTCTCAGCATGCTAGGCAGCAGCTAGCTGAAGGGAGGTAATCTCCTCAGCTTGCTTTTTTGGCCAACTTCTTGCTCCTTCCCAAAGCCTCCAGAATTTCATCATACTGGTCAATCAATTGATTAACATCTACCTCAGACTCAGAGTCATCTTCATCACTATATGAAGATGCTTTTGAAATTGGACTAGTCTCATAGCCAATCACAGAAGAGGAGCTAGATAGGAAATATACCTTATCTGGACCAGGGTGATCCTTGCAAGATTCATCATCTGTCATTTACATCAGCCCATAATAGCTGTTGGCATCTTCATCATCATCCTCCTCCTCTGATTCACAGTCTAAAGGTGACAGAGTGTCCCTGATCTCTATCTTTGCATCTGGATTGACATCATCTTCATCACTATCACTGAACACAGAAGACAGTGGGGCTCTGAATCCTATCCAAGCAGTAAGATAGTCTTCATCTTTTTCTTTAATAACAACAAACAACCCAATGAGGGCTTCTTATTCTCTGCAAACTTGAAGCTTCATTGAGCTCCACACTTTATGGTTCACTCCTGAACTAATACGTATAACCTTTTCAGCTATCCTTTGAGATTTACTCAGACCATTAAGTCCCTTTTGAGCAACCTCCCTCTGATACCACTTGAAAGTCTTTAATTTCAAGGATAGCTAAATCACCTAGAGGGGGAAGGGTGAATAGGTTTCTTAGTCTTAGTGATTATCGTTTTGTTTTCCTTCTGTTTTAGGTGTGTTGAGTTAGCTTAGTTAGTTTGCTTTCAAGAACACAACACAACACATAATGTTTATAGAAGTTTCCCAGATTATGGGTACGTCCACTTTCCCTCCCACCTTTCTAACGGCTTGTTAGACATGGCATTTCTCCAAATCTCGGCTCCTAAGAGCTTACAACACGATCACACGGGACCACTCAGTCTCCTCTAAGACCTACAGCTCGGGTACAAAGCAATACAACTCAGTGATCCAAAGATCACCTACCTCAGATCCAAAAGCCCTACAACTTAGGCTGGAAGGACAGCCCTACCTCAGAGAGAATGACTCTCCTACAGCTCAGGCACAAAGGCCCTACTTCAGATCCAAAGCTGGATCCTACCTCAGACCTAAAGGTCCTACACTCAGAGAGAATGACTATCCTACCTCAGGCTCAAAAGTCCTACCTCAGGCAGACATGCCCTGCAACTCAGATCAACGATAGGGATCCTACAATCTCAGGCATAAAGGCCCTACAGCTCAGATCCAAGACTGGATCCTACAGAGAGAGTGGTAGGTTGGTGTCGATTTGACTCCAGAGAAAATTTCTCTGAGTATGCCTTCTTGAGCTGAGAAAAACTCAGCCCTACCTTCTTCACAGCAATAAGAAACTGATCTTCAGGTTGAATTGCCTTGTGTTGGATGTATCTTGCAGTGAACTGCTTCTTACTGAACTGAGAGTGAATCTCAGTCCTATCTTTGACTCCAGAGAGATTGTTCTCTGAGCCTTCTTTTTCTTGAACTAAGACAGCTTAGTCCTATCTTCATCTTCACAGCACTAGAAATTGTTCTTCAGAAATGACCTGCTGGTACTGTAAAGTAACTACAGCTTGCCTTGCTGCTACCTGAGCTGAGAAAATCCCAGCCCCAACTTCTTCACAGCAACAAGAGTGTTGATCTTCAATAAGCTGATGCTTATGCTGGAAGAACTCAGAAACAAGTTTCTGATCTTGCTAATGAAGACAAATGTGTTGTGTAACACCCCGAAACTCAAAAGAGGAACGAATGACATTTTCAGGCAAATTTGTGTTCTGAGTAGGCTGACACGGCCCGTAACACGGGCGTGTCACAGGGCGTGTCGTGCTGGGGGTCGACGTTTTGCTGAGAGGTCGACGATTTTCAGTCAACGAGTGTCGACACTGGGCACACGGCCTATGACACAGGCGTGTCACAGGGCGTGTAGGGCGCAAGGTCGACGATTTCTGAGAGGTCGACGATTTTTAGTCGACGAGCGTCGACACCCGGCACACGGCCTGAGACACGGGCATGTCATAGGTCGTGTCCTTCTCGGGCTGTTTGGCGATTTGTGCTGAGGGCATTACACGGCTTAGGACACGGGCGTGTCCCAGGGCGTGTCTAGCACACGACATGTGACATGGGCGTGTCACATGGCCATGTCCTTTGCGGGATGTTTTGGTCCTGTGTCGTTTAGGGCACACGAGCCATGACACGGGCCTTGACATGGGCGTGTCCCGAGCCGTGTCATAGGCCGTATCCTGGTCGGGAATCTCGAGTTTGATGGTGAATGAGGAACACGGCCTTGGACACGGTAGTGTCACAAGCCGTATTCGGCCCAGGAAGATTATTTTCGGGGCGAATCGTGGCCGTTCGTTTTCTTCTTTTGGGATCCAAGGGTAGTGGTTGGTCAATGCTGGATCTTAAGGCCGGGAATAGGGTTTTCAAACCCACTTTTCACATCTTCTTCCTCTATCTAAGTGTTAGAGAGAGGGGAGATCTAGGAGGAAGAAGGAGATCAACTCCGGCTGCCGGTGAAGCTTCGGAGCCCCGTTTTGCGAGCAGAGTCCAGATCCGCAAAGGCGAGATCGTTGCAGTGGTGTTCATCCAAGCAAGTTTCTTCATGGCTAGGAAGAGAGGTTGTAAGGTAATGACACTTCTCCTCTTGGTTTTAGGATGCACAGTTAGCATCTTCTCTTATTCTCATTTCTTTTGGGCACCAGATCTCTCAAATGAGAGGGGTTTGGGTTGCTATGGTTCAATATGAACCTCCGAGTCGATTGAGTCCATCCCCAGCATGATTTTGCATTAGAGATCTGCACCGTTATTGGATTAGGCATTATGGGTGAAGCCGTAGTCGCGACCGTAAGTCCGACTCGGTGATGTTGCATAGCGAGCCTTGAGGATTTGGTAGAAATCCATTGCGGCAAGATGCCGTTGTGATGTATGTGTTTTTCCCCCTTTCCTTGAGTGAGTACTCGCAGTCGGAACCGGGCAAGGTTAGCTCCGCTTCGGCGGTAGATGGTTTCCTTGGTGCGTGGTAACATTACGGTACGAATGATGGATTAGGGTGGGAAATTATGGTTATGCTGTGCTAAGGCATAACTATATCTCCGTGGTTGGCTAGCTCTCCCATGACGTGTATTTCACTTGGGGAAAGTGTCTCGGCGAGACTAGTCCCCTTTTGTGAGACTGACGAGAACGCCGAGTGTAGGGCAAGCCCGGGCAATGAAGCCATGAGCGGGTAGGGTCCAGCAAGGGTTCTTAGAATCGGTTTGTGTGTGAGACGGAATCCTGACGTGAGAAGTCAGAATTTGTGGGCAAGCCCGGGGTTTAAGGACCATGTGCGGGTAGGGCCTTTGCAAGATTTCCATGTAACAATGCTTGGGCCGTCAGGGACATAGTTGTTCCCTTTTTTGTGGCTCTATGCCAATGGGGAAACTGAAGTGCCCAGTGTTTGATGATGTGTTAGATACATACGCAATAGGGTGCCTTGGGCGAAGGCGGGTTTGCATACATGTTGCATAATAGGCCCCTTTCACTCTGTTCTAAACATAGAAAACGTGTTTGTTGTATGAGACATCCAAACCTGTGTTAAAGCTTTATATATATATTTGCATTTGGTATACGAAGTGCTGACCTGCAGGTTGGAGGGGTACCCCAGGTTCCGTTAGGGGCGGCCGGGAGGAGATGTGTTGGTTACACAGTAGAGGTCAGCCTTTGCTGACCCACATTACGTAAAATCTTTACAGGGCAAGGATCACAAGCAGGAGCTAGTGCGCCGGGCGAAAATCCCTAAGCCTCATAAAGTGTTGCTGTACTTTTAGCTTGTTTCCTTTTTCTTGTCCTGTATGATCCATGTTTTGGACATTGTCCGGCTTGCATGCCGAGGTAGCTTCGGAGTGTTTTTGCACGTTCATGTTTGACCATGTGGTCTTTATTTGATGGACTCTTTTGTGTAAGTCCCTAAGTCCATTTGTTACTCCTGATAGTGGTGGATAACTTCTAGTGGTGTTGCTTTGTTTTCGCTGTATTTAGTTCTGAGTTTTGAGTTTGGATAGTAATATCATCTTATAATGTTGAAGCTGTGACGACTGTATGTTGTGGGGCCCCGACCGGACCCATATCATATGTCCATTACAAGGGAGGTGTTACATGTTGACTGTTCTTGTATTCTTCAATCAGCTAACTTTGCCTGCAGAGACCAAATGCTCTGCTTCTTCTTCTTTCTCAGAACCTTTTCTGAACTTGCCATAGCAGATGAAAATTGCTACAGCTAACTTGCTGGAACTTTTTGTTCAGCTGGTTTACCTTCTTGCTTCAAGCTCGGCAACAATGACGAGGGGGAGGACGAAGTCCAATAGTTACTTTTTGAAATGTGTAAACCCTAAAAGTTAAAGTACTCAACTCCTTATCTTGTCCTTTTATCTTCTGCCGATCAACGAATTTTAGAGAAGTGGGACCCATAATAGTTGACAGCTGTAACCTTGCTGTAACTGCAAAAGTCGTATAGTAGGCCTGCGACGCCGTTTGCCGCGTACTATAGCCATCCCACAACATTTTGAATTTTGCTGACGTCAGCATATGTGGACTTAGTCAAATTCAAACTCTTTAGTATAGGCATTGAGTGAATAAGCTTCACTCAATGCCAAAACAATTAGATCAATTTTATGTCACTAGGCGCTAAGTGAGTAAGCTTGGCTCAACGCCAAAACACTTAGACAGATTTTCAATCACTAGGCATTGAATGAGTAAGCTTGACTCAATGCCAAAACACTTAGACAATTTTTCTGTCACTAGGCATTAAGTGAGTAAGCTTGACTCAACGCAAAAACACTTAAACAGTTTTTCTGTCACTAGGCGTTGAGTGAGTAAGCTTGAATCAATGCCAAAACACTTAGTCGTATTCCTGAATGAAAGCGTTGAGTGTAGCTTCTTCACTCAACGTTTTTTGCTTTAGCCTATTATCTTGATGAGGCTTTGAGTGAATAGCCTTCACTCAACGCTTCTGTACTTAAACAGATTCTTTATCAGCTTAGGCGTTGAGTGCGTTGAGTGTGTATTCATCACTCAACGTCATTTATTCTTTTGTAGTCTTAACTGCTTAGACATCGAGTGATCCTTCATCACTCGATGCTTCTGGACTTAACCAGATTTCATTACTGTCAAAGATAAAGCTTTGACTATCTGAGCTTTACTCAATGCTTTTTGTAGTATGACGTTGAGTGAACTGGCTTCACTCAACGCATGTGGACTTAGCCACTTTTGTTTGACTGAATTGTCTTCTCTCAGCGCTTTTTGTCAAGTGAGCTTGCTTCACTCAACTCTTGTGGACTTAACCACATTTCTTTGCATCTGGCGTTGAGTGAGCTTGCTTCACTCAATGCATGTGGACTTAACCGCATTTCTTTGCATCTTGTATTGATTGAGCTGTCCTCACTCAACCCCTGTGGACTTAACCAGATTTTTTGTCTCTCTACCTTCCTTCCTTATGACCACCTATCACCATCACTTAGACAACCTGTCTAACCTTGTTCCAAGGAACATCCTGAACATGATGAGCTTAACCAACATCAAATACAACTATGCTCTTAGTGTTGATGGTGATGCCTCTTCAAATCAAACCTACGGAACATTGAGGGAAATATAACCAATACTAACTATACTATCAAACACTTGAGACTACCATTCCACATATTCCATGGCCATGAGATTTACCTCATCCGATTCCTTCCTTAAAATCAATCCTTCACAAACAACTATGCTTCCATATGATTATCACAACAATATAATGGTATTTCTCCTTATCATCAAGCGTGATAACATAGCTATAAGTTACACATTCAATTATCGGGCATCAGACCCTCTTTCAAAACCTGTTCCATTCTCCGGGTTATAATCATGCACAACCTTACCGAATTTCACGAGTGCATCATTTGTACAACAAAATTTTATCAAATTGTTTGTTCACTAAGACTCCCTAACCATTTTTTTGTTAAACTCTTCCAAACCATTTGGTTATCACGGCTACGAATAACTAGGATACTCCAAACCTCAACATCATCTTGCTACATTTCTTCCACTTAGTCTAATCATGTTATACACTAACCCGAGACAACATGCACCTAAGACGTTACTGTGCAGCAACTTTGACTAGACACTCCCGAGGCTACAAGAGTCATATAAAAATGTGTAACCATCCGTTGGAAAGGTCTTTCCAAGGAATAAACCTTTCCTCTTTGGTCCAAGACTTAGATCAGGCCGTATCACCCTCAAAAAAGGCCTTGAAGTTCGTTGCGCACAGAAAATAGATTTCTGCACGCATTTTAAAGCAAGATGAACGACATCGGTTCATCTTCTTCCTCAAGCAATTTGTTCAAAACCACATACAACACTTACTCCACCCTTATTCACACCCACTATACCATTTCTCTTCATGAACCCAAGTCCATCAAATTCACACGAAGAGAGGATAGGTTGAAGACATGAAATCTCTAGGACAAGGTCCTAGCATGGTCTCGTCCTAGCAGATCTTCTAATCGCACAGTCCAACTCTTTTGAGTTGACATCTCTCCTATGTCATAACTATAGATCTGGCACCAAGGGAGAGGGTAGGAAGCTCACCTCGTTTCGGCCATGGATCTTGTTATCCTTCTCGACGACATCTTCTCCCTCGTTGGCATTGTTCTTCACAGAAAAGAAAGGTTCCTCCTCAAGAAAATCCGACTCTCTCTCTTCCGATGGTTTCGGCACAGGAAACGACTCGACAAGAAAATTGAAGTGACGGCTAGGGTTTCCCATAAGTCTCCTTTTATAAGAAGAGTTAGGGTTAGATTGCTTTGCTATGTGTCACGCTAACATTGAACCGCACATTATTACTTAAAACAAGTTCTGTCGAAGGGGCCGGCCCATTGAGTCATTTGGCACATTTCCCGAAAACCCGGTTCAGCTCGTAAATATGAATTAGCAAACAAGTCGGGGCCGAAAATTCTCTAAGTCAAAATCATCGTGTATACTATACACACTCGACAAATCGTTAGATGGCATCGAGTTTACTCAATGCACTTGACGCTTCATCGAATGACGTCGAGTTTACTCAATGCACTCGACGCTTCGTCGAATGGCGTCGAGTTTACTTAACACACTCGAAGCTTCGTCGAATGGCGTCGAGACCACTCGACACCTATAGAATCCAGAATCATTCCAAGTCCATTTTCTCATGGTGCATTGAGTATCACTCATCGCCTCATTGAATTGTGTTGAGACCACTCAGCGCACTCAACGCTTCCCGAGTACAGAATTATTCTAAGTAAAATTCCTCTTCTGCGTCGAGCACCACTAGACGCTTCGTCGAATGGCATTGAGACCACTCAACACACTCGACGCTTCCAGAATGCAAAAATATTCTAAGTCCATTTCTTCTGGAGCGTTAAGTATCACTCAATGCCTCATCGAGTGGCGCTGAGGACACTCAGCGCACTTGACGTCTACTGCAACAAAGATAATTCTAAGTCCATTTCTCCCTGTGCATTGAGTATCACACAATGTCTCGTCAAGTAGCGTTGAGACCACTCAACGCACTTGACGCCTACTGCAACCAAGATAATTCTAAGTCCTTTTCTCCCCGCGCATTGAGTATCACTCAACGCCTCGTCGAGTGGTGTTGAGACAACTCAACGCACTCGACGCCTTTTGTAACCAAGATAATTCTAAGTACATTTCTCCCTGTGCATTGAGTATCACTAAACGCAGTCGACGCCTGCCCAGCAATTGACGCATTCAACTCCTTTTGAGTCCAGAATTCTTCTATGTGAAATTTTCCCTATTAGTCGAGTATCACTCGACGCCAGTTACCAGTGAACCCCGGGCCCGAGTCAACTTTCTTGACTCAAAATGCGTATAAGGGGTCTAGCATGAATCGGGACATTACATATGACATCATCTCAGATCGGGCATAAATGGATACATGAATTATTTGTCGGACATTCTGGGAGGTTTCACAACATGTTTCGAATGACAAAGGTTATTTTTTGATTTGCTAACACTGTTAGAACAAAGTCATGGATTAAAGGGCACACAAAGAACTCAAGCTACTAATATATTGTCAATCATAGTATATATGTTGGTTCACAATGTAACATTCAGGAGAGCTAGTGAACGATTCCAACATTCTACGTAGACATAAGTCAGTTATTCATAATAGAAATTCGTGCTCTGACTAATATGACCACGAACATCATAGTTCATATTGATCCTCAGTTTCGTGTTATTCCTTCACACATAAAAAATGATGAAGATATATGCCATTTTTTAAAGATTGTATCAGAGTGATTGATGGAACACATGTTGATGCACGAATACCTATTGAAAATCAAGTGTCGTACATAGGTCGTCACGGAAGCCCAACTCAGAATTTGATGACAGTTTGAAACTTTTATTTGTCTTTTACTTACGTTGTTCCTGGTTGGGAGGATTCTACACATGAAAGCCGCATATACCATCGTGCAGTAAGGGATCTAATGAGCAAATTTCTATTTCAACCTTAAGGTACATATTCTCTGTTTTACATATGTTGTTTTTTTTTGCAAAATGTGATTGTTGTCTAATCTTTTCTAATACTGAAGGTGAATATTATCTTATGGATGCTGGTTATCCATTAGAGAAGGGGCTTCTGAAACCTTTTCCTGGAACAAGATATCATTTGCCTGACTTTACTCGGGGTAATCGGCAAATAGATGGACGTCGGGAAATATTTAATAAAGAACACTCCTCGCTTCGTAGTGTGATCAAAAGGAGCTTTGGGGTATGGAATGAATCATACTTTGCAAAATGCCTCTATCTGATTTCTCAAAGTCGTGTGTCATTGTTGTAACTACGATGACACTGCATAACTTATTTAAAAAACATCCATCACGTTCAGGCCTCGAGTTTGATGTATATGATGGAAACAAGAGCTATGTCCATGCTGATGCCTACATGCTGCGACCAAATAATCGTCAAAGAATAGTCAATCCAAATCTGAATATCGCACTTAGTACATTTGAAGGAACGGAAGCTACTGAAATGTTAAACATCAGAGACTTTATAACGGATCTTCTAATGGAATATCACAGATAAAATACTTTGAGGCTTTTAATATTGTAAGCTATATTAATAATTTTTTTATAAAATTGATTAATTAAATTACCCTTACTATGCAGTTGATGTTTGATAATCAAAAGCACTGGTGCATGTTCGAAGCAGATCAAACTTATGAGTTTTGTTTGAAAAAAATCTTTTAATTAGTGTATTTTATTTTATAATAGAATATCAGAGTTGTTGCGACCAAACTCAACTCCCCAGTCTGACCAGATTAACTTAGACCGTCTTAGCTTATTAAGCGGTCGAGCGTACACACAGTCAATGAGAGAGAGAGAGAGATTATACATACAATGTTTTGACGTGGAAAAACCCCTCAACCGGGTAAAAATCCATGCGACTGGATCTGTGTCGGTTGAACTCCACTATCTGCTTTTGGTTACAACTTGCTTGAAGAATTGAGGCTGACAGACCTCTCCTCGTTACACTCTGGAGATGAGAAAGAGTTGCTTAGGCTTACAAAGAACAACAAGCTACTTCATGTGAGGTTACTTGTTGGGGAGTTGTGGGCAAACAGACACTTACTGTAGCAGGAATTTCCTTCTTTCCACTCGCTTGTGGACTTAGGCAGATTTTTGGTGCAAAGGCAGTGGTTCGAAGATGGCTCGAATGTGGCTCGTAGGAGGAATTCGACAGAGCTCTAACCTGAGGAGGAAGAAAGCAAAAGAGAGAAAGATGAGAAATGAGGAGGCCCGAGGGTCTTTTTATAGCCTTCATGAGGTGGTTACGGTGGTTATGCGGCTATCCGTACACCGTAACCACCAATATCATAATTTTAAGTATAGTTTTGGGGTGCGTATTATTCGTACAATTAATTTTACTAAATTCAGGCCCCACTTAAAACACGTCCCCCCACTACTGGTGGTTGTTACACGGGTAGTTACCCGTGCATCAGACGGTCGCGATCATGGTAGAACGATCGGATTTTGGGGAAGGCACCCAAAGAGGGTAAGAGAGGTGGCTGGTTACCACCTCAAGGGGACCGGCCCTGGCGAAGGTGGCGAGCCGTTGATGTGGTGCCGGCTAGAGGTGCGGCCGGCCGGCTGCACTCGGGCGGCACACTGAGTCCGACCCCGACGACGGCCACCAATTATGACCCCAGTGCCGTCCTCAAGGTGCGGCCGGTCGGAGCCGGCTCAAGCGGGGATGGGCGGAGGGGGAGGGGGGGGGGGGTGGCTGGCCGAACACACCCGGACAGAGGGCGGGGCGGGGCGGGGTGCATCCGCACCCAACACCTCCCATGGAGACCGTAGGAGGGAAGGGTCCCGCTGGTCGGGCTTGCCGGTGGGATCGCTGTACCTCGGGGCCGCTGGCGCGCGACCGTGAGGTGTGACACTTAAGATGGATGAAAACTATACTGACTTCAACTTGCCTGGTGGCACCGAGAGAGAGGGGATGGCCTTGGTGGCGGTCCTAGGCGGTTCGAGGAACGGGATTCCGTGCATGCCGATCGTGCGCTCAACGGTTCCCCGATTATCTCCATTAGGGATGATGGGATCATGGGGAGTGGGCTAACCGCACCCCAACTATTCTATAAATGGACTTGTCCCCATCAATTTCCCCCCAAAATCCTCGGTGTTAGAAACCGTTTATGAAGAGCAAGGATTTCTCCTTCTACGAGGGATAATTCCGGCGGTGATAATAGCGATGTTGAACGGGGAGGTGCCAGATAAGGTGGATGACGGTGCTTTGCGGGCCAAGGTAAGACGAAAAGAAGAGGATAAATAGGGAATGTGCACGGACGAGGGAGGCTGGATTGCACCGTGCGCACTACTGGGTGCGTGCAACGCACCCCTTTGCTTGCGCGGGCGCTCGTGCCCCCTTTTGGGTAAGCGAGTCGTTGGTTGTGCACGACTTACGTGTGGATCGTGTGCATGCATGCTTGCGCATAACTTGCTCAGCTCTTGACTTCCATGCTAGGATTGAAGTTATCGGGTGCTCAATTGAACACCCGCTACTTGATCAATTTTCTCTAACATTTGTTTTTTTTTCATATTTCGAAGTATCCAACAAGGCCCTTGTTGCTATGCCCTACGCTCACTACTGAGCAATTCACAGTTTGGAGGAAAAGATACAGGTTACCTGCTGATCTTGATGTGAATATACCATATGTTGAAGAGAGGGTTCAGAACCCACCTAGGGGTTGGTTAATAATTTACGAGACGACGTTGAGGTATGGATTCCACTTTCCATCATGCGAGGAGGTGGTGGGCATTCTGAAGTTTTGCGGCATCCCGATTTCCAAGTTCACTCCGCTAAAAATGGCTCGCATTATGGGGCTTGTGGCTTTTTCAAGATGCATGGCTCAAGGTTCTCTTTGGATTTATTCAAGGATTGGTGTGATGTTTGTGTTGATAGTGGAGATAGTGTCGAGATTCGTAACAACAAAAGTTGGCTTAAATTTGAGACTCGGACGGATCATTGTTATGGGAACACCTTGTTTGGATATGTCAAAAACTCTTGGGGCTTGCCTGAGCTCTAGAATTCCATGTCCGATTATTATCGACGTCAGAGGGGGCAAGAGCGGAACTTCACGCTGATACTGGGATTTTCAGGCTCTCGAGAGTTGGCGAACCACTAATTAAGTATTTCCTTATTTTTGGAAGAGAAGCGCCTATCCCAACGTGGCCTTTAGTTGATGTTGAGCATGCCGCAGTCAAAGCATTGGTTCGAAAGAGGAAGTTGGTATTGAGGAGTAGTTATGATGTTGCCGCAGAGTTGCAAACTTCGTCAAGTCTAAGAGATGACCTGATTGAGGAGGACCCTTGTGACGAGCCTATTCCAGTTGATTCAGATCTAAAGATGATAGAGGCATCTTCCCCTCGAGTCCCCTTCACAAAAGTTACAGCTCCCCGAGTGTTTTCTTCTTTGAAGGCAATGAATGACGTAGTAAGTGAACCATTCATCTTTCTTCATTTAAATGGGTTACTTTGCACGACCCTAACCCCTCGCTTGTTGTTTGTAGATTGAAGCTCATGATCATATATCATTCATGTGGAATGACTATTATGTGAGCTTGAAGGACATATACTTGTCTCTTCAGGAGAGGCTCTAGGAAGTAGACTCTTCACTTGCTTAGAGAACTAAGTTGTCAACCTAAATCACCTACAGGGGGGTGAATAGGTGAAATGCGTGCCAAATGCGGAATAAAAAATTAACACAGCACAGATAAGTAATCAAGCAATCACACAGACGATAAGAGATTTATAGTGGTTCCCCAATCTTGGGTACGTCCACTTTCCTCACCGATCTAGCAAATCACTAGACTCGGCTACTCCATTATCTCGGATTGCAAACCAATCCTACACCTCAGAACTATGTTCCTACAAAAACTCGATCCCAAACGGATCTACACTCGGAAGATAAAACTTCCTACCACTCGGAGATAGATCTCCTACAATGAAATTTGTTTGAAAATAAAAACACAAACAACAATTAGCACAGATCTGGATCTTTGACTTTATCTTCTTCTTGAGAGATTTTCGGTTTGAACAGAAACAGTTGAATAAGACTTGAGAGAGAGATCCACGATTCTGAGATCTGGAATCACCACGATCAAGAAAATAAATCAGAGACGATGAAGCACGGAGAGATCGGATGATTCTTCTTGAGTCTGGATCGCTTGAGAATTAGAGATCGATAGCTGCGGCTGAGAGAGGACGATCCAGAGCTTCTTCCGAAAACTTTAATGGCGGCGGAAGGAGAGATTAGGGTTTTCGGGATTTTCTCTTTCTTAAAAATTAATTTCTGTAAACGCGTGTATTTAGTCAAGTCTGAAAAGACCTATTTATAGGCGGTCTCCAACGGTCATAAGCATAATTAAGGATGACACGTGGACCAATCAGAAAGGACTTTTAGAAAATACACAAGGAAACTTAACTTAGAGAAATTCAGGAAATTCGAACAGACATACTCGAGAGACAAAGACATACTCAAGTAAGAGGTTACATACTCGAGTGGATATGAGGGATATACTCGAGTAACAAGATAGAAACTACTTGAGTGTTGCAGGGATCAATACTCGAGTGACTTAGAGAACTTACTCGAGTATGAGAAAATATACTCGAGTATAAACACTTAGAAAAATTTCTCAGATAACACTTGAAGAGCTACTCGAGTATAAGAGTTTGAGATACTCGAGTATAAGGAAGATAGACTACTCGAGTATCTTAGGAAAACTACTCGAGTGATCACTAACCTACTCGAGTATGAAAACCAATCTACTCGAGTACAGAGTTACTTACTCGAGTATTTCAGAGAACTACTCGAGTATGTGGACTTAGAAATTTTCTAGGATAAGAAGTCCAGATCTACTCGAGTTCAAACAGAGCGCTTACTCGAGTAACTAACCATCTACTCGAGTATAAGGTATCACTTACTCGAGTGAAAGAAAATCTACTCGAGTATAAACTTTCATACTTGAGTATATAGAGAATCCACTCAAGTAAGTAGTCCAACCTACTCGAGTACAGACTCACTTACTTGAGTATACTAAAGAAGTACTCGAGTATGTGGACTTAGAAAATTTCTTCTGAGATAGAATTCATTACCTCATAGTCCAAGTGCATGTTGATGAAGTGTGTCCCAATAGAGAGGCTATACATGAGCCAACACCTTGGATCACACAATGAGGAATTACATTGTATGGTCCTGTGTTTGGTAGCCCATTATAGACTGACATTGGTCTACACTTGGCAATAAGAACCTGCACACATACAACTCAAACACAATATCAAATACACCTTAATTCATCTTAGTTCAAGGTCTGACTTCCTACAAATATGAGGTATTGTGGAGACAAATCCCAACAATCTCCCCCTATTTGTAGATGTCAGCACCCTCTACACTAAGGTGAATTAGTTAGAGTAAAAAGAACAACAAAATATATACTGGAAAAAATGAAACAGGAATAATAAAGATAGCCATAATTAGAATCAAATATATATATAGAAATGATTTCAAAAGATTAAAAGTCCATATCCACATCCTCATTCACTCAAGAAGGGGCTCCTCTATGCAGTCTTTCTCTTTTATGCTCTTGCCCCTCCAGGTAGTTGAAAGGTTTGGGAAAATAGGTCTTGGGCCTTGGAGGAGCAGCTGGATTGTTATATCCCCAATTTCTGTCATGTAATCTGATTTTGATTTGAGATACATCATAAGCTTTCCATTCTGCGTTGCTATAGTAGTGATCTCTATTTTCACCAAAATCTGTTACCAGCTTCAAGGTATCAAGGATAAGAGATTTGGAGGTAGGACTCCAAACTTCTGCATGAACAACTTCTTGTCTACCTTCTGTATCTGGGGCAGGCTCTCTCCTTGGTGCAGAACGGCTAGCAGAAGCGCCGTCACCATATTTCCTTTTCTTTCTGGGGGCACCCTGAGAACTTGGAGGAAACTCATCTTGCCACATATCAGCATAAGAAAGAGGAGGCTCAGTCATGTCACCAGAAGGTCTAGGTGAGAAGACTGGCACATACTCTGGAATGTTGGCCTGAGCTGGAAAGTTTGCCTGATCTGGAGCACTTGAGGGAGGATGTTCTTAAAGAGGATCTAGGACCTTTGGAATAATGGCAGGGTTAAGTTGGGAGTTGGGAAAGTTCTGATTATGCACCCATACAGCAGTGTCATAGATATAGAACTTTACAGATTGAAGTTGAGCAAGGATGTCTGCTTTCATATCTTTGACTAGACTATATATCCACAGATGCTTTAGATTGTTCAGATATTTTTTCAACTTGTTCTTTGACAAACTTCTCCCCCTTGGTGATATTTACAGAGAGTTGGGCAATTGCTTCATCTCTAAAAGTTCCAACTTTCTCACAAACTTTCATAACATTTGCGGTAGCATCCTTGTCCAATTGAATCTGATTATTTGCAATTGTTTCAGCTTGATCTTTGAGGACACCTATACTGGTGATAATACGATCTAGAGCTTTGCCACCCAACTGAAATAGTCTCTTGAGCTCATCAGTGTTTTCTTGAATTTCAGCAAATCCTCTACTCATCTCAGTTTCAAGAGTAGAGATCTTGTTGTTCACTGATGCTAGAGAATCATCAAAGTATTTTCTCTGTTCACGGAACATTTGCCCAATCTGACTGACTAAATCTGAGGAGCTAGAGGGATCTGAGGCTGGGGCAGAGGCTGAGGGAATAGGAGCAACACAGGGGGGAATTTCAGTAATCACAACTGAGCTTTCAGCTCTCTTAAAGGGTGGTATCTCAACTGAATCTTCTGTATTGATGAAAGAGGGAAGAGAGAAGTCTAGTGTCCTCAGAGGAGCATCCACTGGTTCAGGAGACATGTCCTCGTCATCAGACAGTAGATTAATCTCTGGCTGACCTTGCTGTTTATCAGGGGACTGATCAGGAGAGGTAGGGGGTACCTTTGCAGGGGAGGGAGAAGGATCCTTAGCAGGGGAGGGAGAAGGATCTGCTTGAGAGTGATCCTCAGGAGATAGCATAACTGAATCATCTTGAAATATTGGAGCATCTGACCTGAGTTCATCAATCAATCTGTTAATATCTTCTGCCGTAGAGAGAAGGAGGAGAGATCTTCTAGAGGTTTTCTTGAGCTTGAACTTCTGAGGTGAGATCTTCTGGAGGTGGAGAAGGAGGAGGAGTAGGATCTTGGATCAGATCTTGCTGAGAAGAGACTTCTGAAGCTTTGTGCTGAGGATTAGATGAGGCAGGCTCCCCCTCAACTATTACACCCGAGGTGGTAATAGTGTGATGTAAAGGAGGAATGGAATCCTGTCATCTGAGACAAGGGGCTCTCTGGGCTCATCTTCTGAGGTAACAGCTGCTTTTGAGGCTTGAGCATTGTTGAGGAGTTTGATTTCATATCTTTGGATTGAGAGGATGGATACTTTCTTCATATGATGGAGGGGAGTGCCTTTAGATAAATCAAACACTGTAGGATTAATCTCATGGAGGAGGAGTGAGATAATCCTGGCATAGCTTGGTTTTTTCACACTTTCTCTGATTTTGTCCAGTATCATCATTCCAAACTGGAATTTCTTCAGGCAGACTATTGCTTGCATAACGTCAAAAAGATTTTGGGAAATATCTCTGAGGGAATAGGTTTTGCACAGAAGAACTTTGGCAATCACATCCACAAGAAATTTGCCCTCTGAATTGTAATCTGCACGGCGGAACGAATATGCTTCATACGGGTTTATTCCACAGAAGAAGCTGGTTCTTTCGAAATCTTCAGGAGTCAGATCATCTTCTTCATCCACCACTGGCAATTTTAACAGAGTAGCTAAGGAAGTTTTGTCCAGACGGATTTTGATCCCACTGACCTTGGATTTTAGAACTGTACCATTTCGCTTGACCTTCAGATTTTTGAAGAACTCCTCGACTTCAGGGAAAATGACTTTGCACGGTGTCTGGAGGATGAACGAGAGTCCGGCGGTGTCGAACAGAATGAGCAGGTTTCGGAAATCATCGGAGAGGTCGGCTATACCTTCAGGGTCGAGCTCTGAGCCGATTCCGATCTTGGAGGAGGGAGCCATCGACGATTCTGGAGTACGAAAGACGAGAACGACAGAGCTCTGCAGGTTCCGGAATATGAAGCGTCGACGGCTACTCGGGAGAATGAAGAGTGGAAAGGATTTCCGATTTCTAAATATATATATTACCCTAATTAAATTTAAGTAGGAGTGATAAGGATAAAATCATACCTGTTACGGAGCGGCTAACACTTTGGTGCGAGTAGAAATTTTTTTCAAATTGCTGATTTCCATATACTCGAGTAGATTTCTCAATACACGAGTATGAGATGGAGCATACTCGAGTAGATCAAGTACATAGACGAGTAGGTTACTAACTACTCGAGTATGTAGATTCTGTTACTCGAGTATTTCCGTTTACTCGTGTATATGTCTCTATATACTCGAGTATATCACTTTGAAATACAATTTTCTTGGGAGAGATTTACTTCCACTGATATCTTTAACTCTGAGCCTGTCTTTGAATCCACCATCACTATTCCTCTTTGTTGAGCAGCCCGAGTTCCGTTTTGAAGAATGAAAACTTGGACTCCTCCAGCGGTTTGGTGAATATATCTGCAACTTGCCTGTCTGTGGAGACATATTGTAGATCTATGTCTCCGTTTTCCACATGCTCCCGCATGAAGTGATATCGAATCTCTATGTGCTTTGTCCGGCTGTGGGAGACTGGGTTGTTGGCGATTGCTATTGCGCTGGATGAGTCGCAAAACAGAGGAACGTTCTGGAACTTCATGTTATAGTCTTCAAATTAATTCTTGATCTATAGAAGCTGTGCACAACAATTGCCTGCAGAGATATACTCTGATTCAGCCGTTGAGATGGCTACACAGTTCTGCTTCTTACTGCTCCAGGAAATAAGTCTCCTTCCGAGAAATTGGCAAGTCCCAGAAATACTTTTCCTGTCGTCTTTGCTTCCTACAAAATCTGCATCTGAAAATCCAATTAGTTCACTATCATTACTTCTTGGGTACCATAAGCCAAGATTTGGCGTACCTTTGAGGTATCTCAAGATTCGCTTTGCAGCAATGTAGTGAGATTCCTTAGAGTTCACCTGAAATCTAGCACATACACATGTGGAAAACATTATGTCTGGTCTACTTGCGGTAAGGTAGAGCAAGGACCCAATTATGCTTCTGTACTTGGTTTCATCAAAAGGTTTCCCTTTCTCATCCTTGTCCAGAGACATAGCTGAGGCCATTGGAGTCCTCATAGAGGTTGCATTCTCCATTCCGAATTTCTTAAGTAGCTCTTTGGTGAACTTGGTCTGTGAGATGAAGATTCCATCCTCAGATTGTTTCACTTGAAGCCCTAAGAAATACTTCAGCTCTCCCATACAGCTCATTTCAAACTTCCCTTGCATAAGTTTAGAAAACTTCTTGCAGAGGTTATTGTCTGTAGAGCCAAAAATAATGTCATCGACATAGATTTGCACTAGCAAAATCTTGCCTTTTATTTCCCTAAGAAATAATGTCTTGTCTATCTTTCCTCTTGTGAACTTGTTTTCAAGAAGAAAGGTAGACAACGTTTCATACCAAGCTCGAGGAGCTTGTTTAAGACCATATAAGGCTTTTTGTAGTAAATAAACATGATTAGGAAAAGTTGAGTCAACGAAACCTGGCGGTTGCTCTACATACACTTCTTCCTTTATGCCGCCATTCAGGAAGGCGGACTTGACGTCCATCTGATAGACGGTAAAGCCCTTAAGTGCAGCGTAGGCAAGGAATAACCTGATCTCCTCCAGTCTTGCCACTGGAGCATATGTTTGGTCAAAGTCGATTCCTTCTTCTTGACGATAGCCCTTGGCGACAAGTCTGGCTTTATTCTTTATAATTGTTCCATCTTCGTCCATCTTGTTCCGGTAGACCCATTTTGTCCCAATGACGTTCTTCCTCTTGGGTCTAGGAAAAAGTGTCCAAACTTTGCATCGTTTGAACAGATTTAGCTCATCTTCCATGGCTAGAATCTAGGATGCATCGGAGTTGGCTTCCTCAAATTTCTTTGGTTCGACCTGTGAAAGAAAACTTAAGTGTAAATTTTTATTAGTTGTACCTCGACGAGTTCTGACGCCATCTCGAGGATCTCCTATGATTTGGTCTAAGGGATGATCCTTCACATGTCTGAACTCTAGAGTCCTTGCATCTGGGATCTCTTCAGCCACTGGAGTTGCATCTTCAGCTGGGATGTGTTCTTCATCTTGATCATCTACCTCTCCAATAGGGGTTATAGAAGTGATCTTGATGAACATCTCATCTTTATCTTGAGTAGATTCATCCAAGCTGAGTTCCTTCATTTTTGTACCTGCATCTTCAATAGGCATACTAGAAGAGTTGTTTTGCAGCAGACTCGTCTCATCAAATATAATGTGTACCGATTCTTCTACCACCAGAGTTTTTCTATTAAATACTCTATAGGCCTTACTATGGCTACTATAACCTACAAAAATATCTTCAAAGCTTTTCTCGCTAAACTTGGTAGTGTGATACTTGCCGTTGTTAAGTACAAAGCACTTACAGCGAAAGATTCTAAAATATGAAATGGTTGGTTTCCTGCCTTTTAGAAGTTCGTAAGGAGTCTTATCATGGTTCTTGTTGATGAGAGCTCGATTTTGCACGTGACAAGCAGTGTTGACGGCTTCAGCCCATAAATACTCTGGAAGTGAGGCATCACTCAACATGGTCCGGCATGCCTCTATGAGTGTTCTGTTCCTTCTTTCAGCTACTCCATTTTGCTGTGGAGTGCGAGGAGAGGAAAACTCATGAAAGATACCTTGACTTCCGCAGAATTCTTCCATGGCTCCAGACTTGAATTCCGTTCCATTGTCACTTCTGATTTTGACTATGGAAGAGTTGTATTCATTCTGGATTTGCCTAACAAAACTAGTGACAGTACTGAAGGTATCTGACTTGTGTTTCAGAAAGAATACCCACGCAAAGCGCGAGTAATCATCCACAATAACCAACGTATATTCCTTACCTCCCAAACTTCTAACTTGCAGTGGACCAAACAAGTCCATATAGAGAAGTTGTAAGCTTCTATTGGAATCCTTGCCTATTATGCTTTTAAATGAACTCCTTGTTTGCTTGCCTTTGATACAGGCGTGACAAAGACTGTCCATAACGCACTTGACATTAGGTGCATCACGTACTAAGTTTTGAGAGAATAGTTTATTAATAGTTTTGAGATTAATATGTGCTAGTCTCTTGTGCCATTGGTCAGTAAGAGATGCACTACTTTTTTCTAAAAGACACACTGGTGTGGAAGAGTCTATACAAATGAAATTTAAACAGAAAATATTTCTGCTTCGAGTGCCTGATAAACAGTTTCCATGTTGTCAATCGATTTTATCAAACACTTGTCAGCATGAAATTCAACCACGTATCCTCTGTCGCATAGTTGGCTTATGCTGATGAGATTGTGTTCCAATCCTTCAACATAGGACACATCCGAAAAGGATACGCTACCGTCAGTAATCATACCGTAGCCTTTAGTTATTCCTCGATCTGAACCTCCAAAGATGACCTTTGGTTCGTTGCATACTGAGGTGAAGTTCTGGAGTAGGCTCCTTGTCCCGGTCATGTGCCGAGAACATCCACTGTCCAAGTACGAGATTGGCATTTTGGTGGTCTTTGGACATACCTGCAATTACAATCACTTAGCCTTAGGAACCCAAACAAGTTTGGGTCCTTGGTCTCGAGTTAGAATACTCCCCCTACGAGCATTAGCATCATGAGTGGTCATTCTCACGTTGCTAACTTGAGGGGTTGTAACATTTCTAGGATTGAACCAACAATCGATGGCAAAATGACCAATTCTGCCACAACACCAACAGTCAAACCTGTTGTATCTTTGCCTAGTGTATTCCTGCTTGATTTTCTGAAGTGATGGTCTAGCAGGAACTTCACTCTTGGAGGAGGAAGCTTCATGATGGTGGTAGCTACATGAAGTCTTCTCCTTCATAGGCTTTTCCACAATAGGTTTTACCTTTGGTGTCATCTTGATGTTATGACCATGAGCATATAGTCCATAGTTCTGAAGTTGAATCTCTTCATAAGGTGCCTTGAAGACACTCTCGCCAAAGTTACGAGGATCCAATCTTGGTATCTTGACTTAGGCTTCTCGGGGATCGGCCTAGAGAAGTGTCCATAGGTGGACTCATAGTCGAATTCGTTCGTAGGAAAGATAACTTTCTTGAACAATACAGGTTCCAAGGGAGCTTTCCCTTTTTCTTCAGCTAGAGCCTTCTGGGCAGCCTTATTCTTTCTCTTGGCCTTGTTTCTCCTAGAAGATTTACTAGAAGCACCAATGTGGCCTATACCAGCACCCTTGGCCTTAGATGAGAACTCAGCAACGAGTGGAAGAACTGTCTTAGGCTTGGAGAAACTCTCAACAAGTTTCTTCTCAGCCTTGAGTTGTTGTTCCAATTCTTTGATGATTTCCTCTTTAAGGTCGAGGTGCTTGAGAGCTTGATTGTATTCTTCCATAGCAGCATCGAAGTTCTCTAGAAGAGAGTTAGTCTTGGTGACTTCTTCTCTCAAGCTGCTCTCACTAGCCTGTCGAGATTTTATCACTTTGGCTTAAGTTTTCACGACTCTGCGACATTTTTCGTAAGCCGTGAGTAACTCCTTATATTGTCCCATGAGTTCAGATTCATCCTCAGAGGAATAGCCCTCTTGCTCATTATCATCATCAGATTCAGAGAGAGGAGTGTGAGATTTTACCTCCCCAGTGAACTGGGGGACTTGTTCATCATCAGAGTGAGCCATGAGCCCGAAGTAAGCTTCCTCTTCTTCACTTGACTCAGATGAGTCGGAGTCGCTGAGAGTTTTGCTCTTCTTGGCTAATAAGCTCTTCTCTGTCCTCTTCTTGTGGTATGAGGGTTTCTTTTCCTCTCTTCTGCCACCCTCTTTCTTCTTGTGAGGGCAGTCCGCGATGACGTGACCTGGCTTATTACAACAATAACAAACGATGTCAGTTGAAATCTGTTTGTTCTGTTTGGAGTTATACCTGTCATGGCTACTTGAGCCATTCTTTCGCTGATCACCGTCATGTCGCGATCTTCTGTATGAGGCATCCTTGCCTCTCCATTGCTTCTTTTTATTCAAGAATTTCTTGAACTACCGCGAAAGCAATTAGAACTCTCCTTCAGATAGTTCTGAGCCTGAGGTGCTTTGCTCGGAGCCTTCTAATTCACTTACTTCTTGAGGAGATGCTAGCGAGGCAGCTTTGCCTTTCCTTGAATTGTTAGCCTTTAAAGCAACCGACTTCTCTTTTGAGGAGAAGCGACTTTTCTCTTCTTCATCTTTTCTTGAGTTGATCTGCAGTTCATAGGACATCAACTTGCCAAATAGATTCTTTGGATCTATCTCTGCTAGTCTGCCAAACTCTCGAATGGAACAGACATTGTTGTCCCATTCTTTGGTGAGAGATCTCAGAAACTTATCATTCAGCTCCCCATTAGTAAAGACTCGGCCATACACTCTCAGTCCATTGACTATCTTAAAGAAGTTTTCAAATGTGTCAGCTATGGGTTCCTTGTGACCTTGTCAGAAGGCTTCATACTTCTTGATTTAAGAGGGATCTCCGATCATCCCTAACTTCCTCAGTCCCTTCCATCAGAGTCACCAGGGATTGCCACATCTCCTTGGCAGATTGGCAATGTATAAGATTTTGCAGCATTGAGTCATCGACTGCACTTGCGATAATATTTTTAGCTTTCTTGTCTAGGGAGACAAGTGCAATCTCGTCCTTATCCAAGTCCATCAACTTCTTTGGGACCTTTTTGGTTGGGTCTATTATTGATACAGTCATAGGAACATGTGGACCTTCTTCCACAATCATGAAGATCCGGGGATCTACTACTTCCATGAAGAACTTAACTCTTTCCTTCCACATAGGAAAATTGTTCTTGGTGCAGATAGGGAGCTTAGCAAAATCCTTGGTCTTACTCATGCTTGATACTTCTCTGGAGACAACTTGGTGAGGATTAGATCAAGGTGTTAACCTTTTAACGATCAACCTCCCTCTGATACCAATTGAGAGAACTAAGTTGTCAACCAAAATCACCTAGAGGGGGGTGAATAGGTGAAATGCGTGCCAAATGCGGAATAAAAAATTAACACAACACAGATAAGTAATCAAGCAATCACACAGACGACAAGAGATTTATAGTGGTTCCCCAATCTTGGGTACGCCCACTTTCCTCACCGATCTAGCAAATCACTAGACTCGGCTACTCCACTATCTCAGATTGCAAACCAATCCTACACCTCAGAACTATGTTCCTACAAAAACTCGATCCCAAACGGATCTACACTCGGAAGATAAAACTTCCTACCACTCGGAGATAGATCTCCTACAATGAAATTTGTTTGAAAAGAAAAACACAAACAAGAATTAGCACCGATCTGGATCTTTGACTTTATCTTCTTCTTGAGAGCTTTTCGGTTTGAACAGAAACAGTTGAAGAAGACTTGAGAGAGAGATCCACGATTCTGAGATCTGGAATCACCACGATCAAGAAAATAAATCAGAGATGATGAAGCACAGAGAGATCGGATGATTCTTCTTGAGTCTGGATCGCTTGAGAATTAGAGATCGATAGCTGCGGCTGAGAGAGGACGATCCAGAGCTTCTTCCGAAAACTTTAATGGCGGCGGAAGGAGAGATTAGGGTTTTCGGGATTTTCTCTTTCTTAAAAATTAATCTCTGTAAACGAGTGTATTTAGTCAAGTCTGAAAAGACCTATTTATAGGCGGTCTCCAACGGTCATAAGCATAATTAAGGATGACACATGGACCAATCAGAAAGGACTTTTAGAAAATACACAAGGAAACTTGACTTAGAGAAATTCAGGAAATTCGAACAGACATACTCGAGAGACAAAGACATACTCGAGTAAGAGGTTACATACTCGAGTGGATATGAGGGATATACTCGAGTAGCAAGATAGAAACTACTCGAGTGTTGCAGGGATCAATACTCGAGTGACTTAGAGAACTTACTCGAGTATGAGCAAATATACTCGAGTATAAACACTTAGAAAAATTTCTCAGATAAGACTTGAAGAGCTACTCGAGTATAAGAGTTTGAGATACTCGAGTATGGAGAAGATAGACTACTCGAGTATCTTAGGAAAACTACTCGAGTGATCACTAACCTACTCGAGTATGAAAACCAATCTACTCGAGTACAGAGTTACTTACTCGAGTATTTCAGAGAACTACTCGAGTATATGGACTTAGAAACTTTCTAGGATTAGAAGTCCAGATCTACTCGAGTTCAAACAGAGCGCTTACTCGAGTAACTAACCATCTACTCGAGTATAAGGTATCACTTACTCGAGTGAAAGAAAATCTACTCGAGTATAAACTTTCATACTTGAGTATATAGAGAATCCACTCAAGTAAGTAGTCTAACCTACTCGAGTACAGACTCACTTACTTGAGTATACTAAAGAAGTACTCGAGTATGTGGACTTAGAAAATTTCTTCTGAGATAGACTTCAATACTTCATAGTCCAAGTGCATGTTGATGAAGTGTGTCCCAATAGAGAGGCTATACATGAGCCAACACCTTGGATCACACAATGAGGAATTACATTGTATGGTCCTGTGTTTGGTAGCCCATTATAGACTGACATTGGTCTACACTTGGCAATAAGAACCTGCACACATACAACTCAAACACAATATCAAATACACCTTAATTCATCTTAGTTCAAGGTTTGACTTCCTACAAATCTGAGGTATTGTGGAGACAAATCCCAACACTTGCCGCCTCTAGAGAGGAGCTAGATCGAGAGGTATCCTAATTTTGGCAGATTGGGTAAGAGTCGAAGTTGGAGTTGGGGGAATCTCAAGCATCATTGCAGATAGAGAAGTCCTTGGTGGAGAAGACCGTGCAGATATTAACGACTGCTCAGGAGGAGATTTATGGCTTGAGGGAGGAGTTGGAGACTTCGAAGGATGAGGTTGCGCGTCTTTATTCAAAAATGTGGGTGCTTGAGATGAAGGCGGTTGAACTTGAGGAGTACATAGATTCCTGCACTATATGTGCGATCGCAATTTGCTTGCTGAGGAGGTCCGTGAGGAATTATGATCCTGAGAGGTTGTGCCTCAGATAGAGGATGTTCGTGAGGTTGAACTTAGACGCGGGATGTCGAAGGCTTTTCGCCTGGTAGCCAAGTTCCTGAAGTGCGGCATCTTGGACCTTAGTTTTGATGATATTTTTGATGATAAAGGTGGCAGGCCCTAAGCCTGATGTAATTTCGGCTGACGAGTAGCGGCTTGCGCTTTTATCTTTATATGCTTGTATACATTTGTTTTTTTTTCTTGTTGAGTCTGATGTATGCTTGCCATTACCCTTTGGTGATTTTGTGTAATATATTTGCGCCTATATTTATATGATAGTATTGTTCTTGTTGTTATTTCCTTTATTGTATGGATCCTGGTAGTCGGCAGAATGTAAGCTTGTGGTGATGTCAGTGAGTGTAGCGAATCAATCCGAGGGTCGGAGAATGTAAGGATTTGATCTGACTGCGGGATTGAGCCTGGCCATGAGAGGATTGTCGGAGAATGTAATTATTTGATCCAGGTGTCGGAGAATGCAAGGATTTGATCTGACTGCATGACCGCGAAGGGGTATGCCCTCGCGATGGCGGGGAGTCGACATGCTGTAACGATAGAGAATGTAGTGATTCAATCCGATTGCCGGAGAATTTAATGATTTTATCTAGTTGTGAGACCTAGCCTGGCTATGAGTCGATTGTAGGAGAATGCGAGGGTTTGATCCAAGTGTCAGAGAATGTAAGGCTTTGATCCGACTGTACGACCACGAGCGGGGCATGCTGAAAGTTATTACTTCAAGGTTAGCTAGTCACCTAGAGGGGGGGGGGGGGGGGGGTGAATAGGTCTATTAAAATTCTTGAGTCCTTTTGTTGTTTCTTATTAACCTTTATATTTTCTTTTGCTTTCTTCCTAAGGTGATCTATAGCTTGTCCTTAGCACCTGCAATAAAACATAAAAACCAACACACAGTAAGCACATCGTGATTTATAGTGGTTCTCCAATTGGGTACATCCACTTTCCCTCCCACCTTTCTAACTTATGTTAGACAATGCAAAAACTCCTCCAAATGCTCCTCGGAGCTTACACCTCAGGCCCTCAGCCTTACACTCAGGTTCTCTTCAGAACCCTACCTCAGAACCACAAAGGTTCCTACCTCAGAGCCCTACAGTGCTCCTACAGCTCAGTGGTCCTCAAACCACCTACCTCAGCCTTATCTCTATAGCCTACATCTTAGGCTTCTCAACCCTACAACTTCAGGCACAAGGCCCTACTCTCAGAGTGCTGCAACACTCCTACAGCTCAATACCCTTCCAGGTACCTACCTCAGTGCCCTTCCAGGCACCTACAGCTAAGCCTCCTCCAAGGCCTACAAATCAATGACACACTTGTCACCTACAACTCAGTGACTCAACAATCACCTACCTTAGGCACTAGGCCCTACTACTCAGGCTAGGAGGACAGCCCTACTCTCAGATCCACACTTGGATCCTACCTTAGTACCCCAGCAGGGCACCTACCTCAGTGACTAATTAGTCACCTACAACTCAGGAACAAAGTGCCCCACAGATTAGATTCAGGAAAGCTGAATCCTACAGGAAATTAATCAAGAAGTTGAAATAAAATAAAATCTTGACTCTAAGATAAATCTTAGAGTCTACCTTGCTGGACTGAGCAGATATCAGTCCAGCCCTCTTACTGTAGAAGGAATTAGACTTCTTCAACAGCTAGCTCCTTTTCTGTTGCACTGAAGAACAACTATCTGCTATCTAAGGCCGACGACGCTTCACACATCTATCTCTCCTTGCTGATTACATGAATAAGCTACCTTGTTCTGGAAAGAACAAACTTGCTGAACTGGAAAAAGCTTCAACTATCTTTCTCTACCTTTCTGGCTAGCTCTGCTGGACTGGACTTTCAAGCTCGTCGGAGAAGATGAAGTCCAACCGTCTCTCTTTTCATTTTCTTTTTTGTTCCTGTGTTCGTTAACCCTAATCCCCTTTTCTCTCTTCTTTTTAAATCTGTTGATTTGAATCAACGACACGATTTGAATGTGGGACCATCCAAGGATGGTGAGCGCCACCTCCCTCAAAAGAGGACAAATAGTAGCTTCCGACGCTACTATAGCTTTCCCGCAATGGCATGAAATACTCTGACTATGCTCGACGAATGGTGAGTTGGGTTCGACGAATTTTAAAATAAGTTCGACAAATTCTAAAATAAGCTCGACTCACTCAGAACCTTCAACCTTTAACTTCAGCTCGATGAAAGGTGATCTATGTTCGACGAATTCTGAAATAAGTTCGACAAATTTTGAACAGAGCACGACAAACTCAGAATCTTCAAACTTTAACTTGAGCTCGACGAAAGGTGAGCTGGGTTCGACAAATTCTGAAATCAGTTCGACAAATTATGAACTGAGCTCGACGAACTCCGAATCTTCAAACTGTAACTTGAGCTCGACGAAAGGTGAGCTCAGCTCGACGAAGTCAGAATTCAGTTCGACGAATTCTTGACTGAGCACTTCTTTAGAGGTGTTGAGTGAGCCTGCTTCACTCAATGCTTCTATACTTAGAGAATTTCTGTTGGTTTTGTCTCAGAGGTTCCTTCTCAACTGTCTCAATAGTTTCTTCGTCACAGCTGTGACTATCTTCTATCTCAGCGGTTTCTTCTCAACTGTCTCAGCGGTTTCTTCTTCACATCTGTGACTATCTTCTGTCTCAGCGGTTTCTTCTCAACTGTCTCAGCGGTTTCTTCTTCACAGCTTTGACTATCTCCTGTCTCAGCAGTTTTGTTGAGACCAACACTTCTGTCAATGCTTTGCATTGAGCTTCTCAGCTGTCTCAGCAGTTATGCTGAGACATTCTTCTCAGCTGTCTCAACTACCTTGATGCTTTTTTCCTTATACATTCTTCTCAGCTGTCTCAGCTGTCACTGCCGTTGAGAGCGTTGAGTGTGCCTTCATCACTCAATGCATTTTGTCATAGTTAAATTACCTGACTTCCAACTTAACCTTTTTGTTCACCTGTCCAATCAAGGACAACCTGCATGCATGATCTTAAGCACACATCAATTACATTATATGTGAATGTCATTGACTAGTTTTACTTCTTACAAATCTGGGACTTTAGGATCAATAGACCCAACAATCTCCCCCTATTTGAAGAAGTCAAAACTTTGCTTGATCAATAATACAAGTCATTGACATACACAGTATATTCACTAAAACCTGTGTAACATCATTAGATTTTGGAAATGTTACCACATTTCTCCAGCCTGTGGAGAATTACTTACTCCCCCTGGCTTGCTGTCAGTCAAGTGGCATTGCTACTGGGTGAGCCACCCTTACTTCAGCACCACCTAGCTTTGAGCATCCAACATCTTGGATTGGTCAGGTATTGATCAAGTTTACTTCTTTCCCCCTAACTGCTCTCCCCCTTTTTGACTTTTGCAATATGGATAACTTTGTGGAGTTTTTCTCCCCCTATCTCTCTATGATTGATCTCCCCACTTTGAATCAATTCCATTACAGCTGTTGGGCTTGCTACCCCTCAACATTTGCACACTAGCTTCAATAACTTGAGGAAGGACTTGTACTACCTGCAAAATAGACAGTACTGTATATAGTAGAGGAGAGAATTGAAGCTACACAAGATTCAACATACCCAATTACAATTTGAAGGTGTTGAACTTGGCTTCATCTAATGGCTTAGTAAAGATATCAACCACTTGCTTGTTTGTGGAGACAAACTTAAGGCTGATGTCTTCCCTTTCCACATGTTCTCTAATGAAATGATACCTAATTTCTATATGCTTAGTCATGTTATGGGAGACAGGATTTATAGATATAGAAATTGCACTAGTAGAATCACAAAAGAGTGGAATTCTATTTATCTGAATATTATAGTCCTGGAGTTGATGCTGGATCTACAATAACTGAGCATAACAGCTCCCAGTTAAAATATACTCTGACTCTATAGTTGAGATTGCAACACTTGTTTGCTTCTTGCAACTCCAAGAGATAAGACTTCCACCTAAATATTGACAGGAGCTAGAAGTTCTCTTCTTGTCCTCTTTGCAGCCTACAAAATCTGCATTTGAATAGCTTGTTAGTTTAAACTCCCCATTCCTAGAGTACCATAGGCCAAGATTTGGGGTGCCCTTAAGATATCTCATGATTCTTTTCACAGCAGTATAGTGAGACTCTTTAGGGCAGGCCTGATATCTAGCATAGACACATGTTGCATACATAATGTAAGGCCTACTTGCAGTATGGTAGAGAAAGGAGCCAACTATACCTCTATACAAAGTTGGATCAACAGGTTTCCCTGGATCATCTTTGCCTATAGGTATACTTGAGCTCATGGGAGTTCTTATGGTGGAAGCATTTTCCATACCATATTTCTTGACTAACTCCCTGGTGAACTTTGACTGGGATATGGATAGACCATCATCAGTCTGTCTTACTTGGAGTCCCAAGAAGAACTTCAGTTCACCCCTCGTCTCAAACTTCCCCTGTATAAGTTTTGTAAACTTCCTACAGAGGTCGTCATCAGCAGAGAAAAATATTACGTCATCAATATAAATCTGGACTATGATGATCTTGCCCTTTGATTCCCTTAGGAATAGGGTCTTGTCTATCTTCCCCCTTGAGAATTTGTTCTAAAAAAAAGGTAGACAATGTCTCATACCATGCTCCAGGGGCTTGCTTGAACCTATATAGAGCTTTCCTAAGTCTATACACAGTAGTAGGAGAGTTAGAATCTATAAAACCTAGAGGCTGGTCAACATAGACCTCTTTCTTCAAGTCTCCATTCAGGAAGGCTGACTTCACATCCATATGGAAGACCTTGAATCCCTGGAAGGCAGCAAATGCAAGGAATAGGCCGATTGCTTCCAACCTTGCAACTGGGGAAAAAGTCTGATCATAATCAATCCCCTCTTCCTCTTTGTACCCCTTAGCCACCAGTCTTGCTTGATTCTTTACTATAATGCCATTTTCATCAAGTTTATTTCTGAAAATACACTTGACTCCAATGATATTATGTCCATCTGGTCTGGGAACCAACTTACAGACCTTGCATCTTTTGAACTGGTTCAGTTCTTTTTGCATAGCACCAATCCAGAATTGGTCTTGATTAGCCTCTTCAAATTTCTTGGGCTCTTCTTGTGACAGGAAGCTGGAGTAAAGAGCTATGCTGAAACTCCTGCTTCTGGTCTATACACCTTGGCTAGCCTCACCTATTATCTGATTTGGAGGATGATCTCTCAGATATCTAACTGTTGGGGGCAGCCTGACTGCTTCTTGCTGAGCATCAATTTCTTCAGCTGGTTGGTCTTCATCTCCTGTTGGACTATCCTGTGCTTCCTCTAGACAACATCGCTCATCATATTCTTCTTGCACAGCTGGGTATTTATTTTAGATGGAGATCTTTTCCATCATAACTTCTGTACCTGCAAAACTAGGAATAGAGCATGACAGCTCACAGTCAATCATGCTTGACTCATCAAACACTACATGGACAGATTCTTCTAAAACTTGATTAGTCAAGTTATAGACTCTATATGCCTTACTATTATTAATATACCCAACAGAGATCCCCTCATGGGATTTGGCAGCAAACTTAATCACTTTTTACTTACCATTGTTCAAGATGAAACACTTGCAACCAAAGATCTTGAAATAGGATATGTTTGGTTTTCTGCCCTTCAAGATCTCATAGGGAGTCTTCTTATAGCCTTTGGTGATACAATCCCTATTGAGAACATGAAATGCAGTGTTAACTAGCTCAGCACAGAAATATTCAGGGAGAGAAGTGTCACTCAACAATGTTCTCCCAGCTTCTATGAGAGTCCTATTTTTCCTCTCAGCTAACCCATTTTGTTGGGGTGTTCTTGGAGAGGAGAATTCTTGATGAATCCCTAGCACTTCACAGAAAGTAGTCATGACAGCAGATTGAAATTCAGTTCCATGGTCATTTCTTATTTTGACCACTGAACTTGCAAGTTCATTCTGAATCTGCCTGACAAAATTCATGAAGACATCAAGGGTTTCATCCTTTCTTCTAAGGAAGAACACCCAAGCAAATCTAGAATAATCATCAACCACCACAAGGGTGTAGACCTTCCTACCTAGACTTTGAATAGGCATAAGACCAAACAAATTCATATGCAGGAGATATAAGCATCTCACTGAGTCCTTGGTCCCTAAGCTCTTGAAGGAGGTCTTAGTCTGCATCCCCTTCTAGGAAGCAACATAGATACCCTCCTTGGAGCATTTTATTTTGGGACCATTCCTAACTAGCTCATCACTGAAGAGCTGACCAATGGTCTTATAATTCAAATGAACCAGTCTCTTGTTCCATTGGACACAATATAGGGGAACTACTATCTAAGCAAGAAAAGTTTAAACAATAAACATTCTCACTCCTAATGCCTATTAAGATGACACTTTGGTAAATTAACCTCTTGATGTGGCACTTGTCCTTGTGGAATGAAATGTCATAACCAAGGTCACATAGTTGGCTTATTCTTATGACATTGTGTTGCAACCACTCCACATAAGCTACCTTTATGATGGTGATTATGCCATTTGAGATCTTACCATAACCTCTGGTTATTCCCTTGTCAAAGCCTCCAAAGATGTCCTTAGGTCCATTCTTTACTGGAGAGAACTCCTTTAACAGTTCCTTTGTTTCAGTCATGTGCTTGGAACATCTACTATCCCAGTACCATTTAAGGGAATTGGTACTTGAACAAACCTGATTTTTTTTACCTCACCTTAGGACCCCAATATCTATTAGGTCCTAGGTTCACATTAGCCTGAAAATAAGCTTGCCTTCCTGTAGTATTCCTGACAGGTTGGCTACCTCTAGACACTGAAGGATTATGTCAGCAATCTGTAGCATAGTGACCCACTTTGCCACAACACCAGCACTCATGGACATTATATCTCCTTTTCTTTTTAGGACCAACATTTGGCTGGACTGCTCCCTGAACAGTGGGAATATGTGCTGCTATATATCTCTGATTTCTTTCAGCAATCATTTGACTGAACGTAAGTCTTTCAGCTAACTGTTTTGGTCTTTTCTGAGACCCACCAACAAAATATCTCTTTTTCAGCTAACATACATCTGATGGCATCAGAAATTGCCATTCCATGCTTGCCAAAAGACTCACCTTGAGTCAGTACTTTTGCTGGATGATTCAGATTTCCTGAAGCAGCATTATCCCTGAGTTTTGGGGTTGGGGAACCAAAAATAAATGATCCAGGATGGGCCATTTGAATTTCCTCATGGGCAGCCTTAAAGGCTCTCACATGGCTGTATCTTCCACCTTGGTTATGGGCACATTTGTCCATACCAGTGGATATGCCATTCTCCCAGTGACCATAACAGCTTTCATGGTCATACCGGTTAGAAGGCAACAAGACTTTCTGAAAAGAAACTAGAGGAAATGAGGCTAGAGGCACAACTGGTGCCTTCCCCTTTCCTTTTGGATTGGGAAGTCTAGCAGGTCCCTTAAATCCTAACCCTTTCTTACCCTCTTGGGTAAAGAGGGTGTCAATTAAGGGAAGCACTGTGCTTGGCTTAGAAAACTTGTCCACCAGCAATTTTTCATTTAGGAGAACATCTTTTAGTTTCTGGATAAGTTTCTCATTTGAGACTCTTACCATAGACTGTATATCAATGATCCCCTTAAGCTTGGCTGATTGTGCAGCCATATCATTGAGATCCTTTTCTTGGCCCTCACACTTGCTCCTAAGACTAAGAAGTTCTTTTGCCTATCTCTTGGAAAGGAGCTTGCACTTCTTGAATGCTTCAAGAAGTTCTCCGTACTTGTCAATTATAGAATTGACATCATCCTCATAATCTGAATTCCCTTCATCTCTTGATGATTAGGCTTCAGAATCTGAGCTAGCCTCATGACTTGAAGTAGAAGACAGAGATTTGGAATTTACCTGAGCTTGTCCAGGCTGATCCTGGCTGCTCTCTTCATCTGTCATTGCCATAAATCCATTTCATTGAACATCTTCTTCTTCATCTTCATCCACCTCTGAGTCACTTTCTAAATGTGACAGAGGGGCCCTGATCCCTATCCTAGTAGTAGGATATTCTTCAGGTTCTTCTTCAGCAACAACCATTAGCCCAATGTAGGCTTCTTCTTCTTCACTGTCTTACCCAGAGGAAGAGTCAGACCAGGTCTTTTCCTTTTTGGCCACAAGGGACTTCTCTTTCTTCTTCCCCTTGTGGTGCTTCTTCACTCCTTCTTCTTTACTCTTCACTGGGTAGTCAACAACTATATGCCCAGTTTGCTGTAGTAGAAACAAATAATATCAGAGGAAGTTTGTTTATTAGAGTTAGGAGCATACCTGTCCTCCTTAGAGGATTTTCTTCTATGTTGTGAGGAAGAGGAAGGCCTGCTGTTCTTCCTATGCTCCTTCTTCATGAATTTCTGAAACTGCCTGGAGAAGGCAGCAAAGTCCATATCGGACATATGGATGTCTGAGGTGCTTGTCTTTGAGCTCTCAATTTTTGACTCAGTAATTCTCCTGGGTAAAGAGTTCTTCCTTCTGTTCCTTGTTGGGGAATCAACATTGAAGGCCATAGACTTCTCCTTGGCCTGTGACTTACTGCCCTTCTCTTCTTCCTTTCTTGCAGCAAGCTGCATCTCATATGATAGTAGCTTTCCAAACAGGGTTGGAGGAGGAGTGTCAGCTAACTTGGCCATTTCCCTAATGGAATAAATCTTTGTGTCCCAATCCTTTGTTAGGGACCTGAGAAATTTGTCATTCATCTCATAGGTGCTGAAGATCCTTCCATATGTTCTCAATTCATTCACTATTCTAAAGAACCTCTCAAAGCTCTATTCAATGCCATCAGATTTTCCTTGTCTGAAGGCCTCATACTCATTGTTGAGCATGGATTTTTTGTCATCCCGCATCTCCTCTGAACCCTCCATGAACATAATTAGGGTGCCCCACATCTCCTTGGAGGTCTTACAGTGCACCAACTTTTATAAGGTTGAATCATCTATTGCACTAGCAATAATGTTTGAGCTCTCTTGTCCATGGAGGCAAGTAGGAGCTCATCTTTGTTCATTTCATCATAAGATTTAGGTGTCTGGATGTTGGCATCCAGAACAGAGGTCTTCATAGGAATGAAGGGTCCTTATTTGACTATGATGTATATCCTAGGGTCAACAGCTTTCATGAATAACCTAACCCTTTCCTTCTAGAGGCCAAATCATTCCTTTCTATAGATTGGAAGCTTCATGGCCCCCAGCTCCTTGTAGTTTACACCAGACCCCATACTTATGTCTTATAGCTAATCTTGGAGGTATACTCTGATTGTTAAATCCTTATTGAGTAACCTCCCTCTGATATCACTTGAAAGTTATTACTTCAAGGTTAGCTAGTCACCTCGAGGGGGGGGGGGTGAATAGGTATATTAAAATTCTTGAGTCCGTTTGCTGTTTTCTTATAAACCTTTATATTTTCTTTTGCCTTCTTGCTAAGGTGATCTAGAGCTCGTTCTTAGCACCTGCAATAAAATAGAAAAACTAGCACAGAACAAGCACACAATGATTTATAGTGGTTCCCCAATTGGGTACATCCACTTTCCATCCCACCTTTCTAACTTATGTTAGACAAGGAACAAACTCCTCCAAATGCTCCCCAAAGCGTACACCTCAGGACCTCAGCCTTACACTCAGGCTCTCCTAAGAATCTTGCCTCAGAACCACAAAGGTTCCTACCTCAGAGCCCTGCAGTGATCTTACAACTCAGTGGTCCTCAAAGCACCTACCTCAGCCTTATCTCTAAGGCCTACAACTCAGGCTTCTCATCCCTACAACTTCATGCACAAGGCCCTACTCTCAGAGTGTTGCAACACTCCTACAGCTCAGTACTCTTCCAGGTACCTACCTTAGTGCCCTTCCAGGAACCTACATCTCAGCCTCTTCCAAGGCCTACAACTCAGTGACACACTTGTCATCTACAACTTATTGACTCAATAGTCACCTACCTTAGGCACTAGGCCTTACTACTCAGGGTGGTAGGACAGCCCTAATCTCAGATCTACACTTGGATTCTACCTCAATAACCCAATAGGGAACCTACCTCAGTAACTAATTAGTCACCTACAACTCAGGCACAGTGCCCTACAGCTCAGATTCAGGCAAGCTGAATCTTATAGGAAATTAATCAAGAAGTTGAAATAAAATAAAACCTTGACTCTGAGATAAATCTCAGAGTCTACCTTGCTAGCAGATATCAGTCCAGCCCTCTTGCCGTAGAAGGAATTAAACTTCTTCTACAGCTAAATTCTTTTCTGCTGCACTGAAGAACAACTATTTGCTGTTGAAGGCTGATGGCCCTTCATACAGCTATCTCTCCTTACTGATTAGATGAATCGGCTACCTTGTTCTAGAAAGAACAAACTTGTTAAACTGGAAAAAGCTTTAGCTATCTTTCTCTGCCTTTCTTGCTAGCTCTGCTGGACTTGACTTTCAAACTTGTCGGAGAAGATGAAGTCCAGCCGCCTCTCTTTTCATTTTCTTTTTTTTCCTGTGTTCGTTAACCCTAATTCCCTTTTCTCTTTTCTTTTTATATCTATTGATTTGAATCAACGACACAATTTGAATGTGGGACCAACCAAGGATGGTCAGCGCCACCTCCCTCAAAAGAGGACAAATAGTAGCTTCCGGCACTACTGTAGCTTTCACAGAATGACATTAAATACTCTGACTGCGCTCGACGAATAGTGAGCTGGGTTTGATGAATTTTGAAATCAGTTCAACGAATTCTGAACTGAGCTCGACTAACTCAGAATCTTCAACCTTTAGCTTGAGCTCGACGAAAGGTGAGCTGGGTTCGACGAATTCTAAAATTAGTTTGACGAATTCTGAACTAATCTCGACGAACTCAGAATCTTCAAACTTTAACTTAAGCTCGAAGAAAGGTGAGCTTGGTTCGACGAATTCTGAAATCAGTTCGACGAATTCTGAACTGAGCTTGACGAACTTAGAATCTTCAAACAGTAACTTGAGCTCGACGAAAGGTGAGCTTTGCTCGACGAACTCAGAATTCATTTCGACGAAATCTGTACTGAGCTCTTCTTTAGAGGCGCTTTGTGAGCCTGCTTCACACAATGCTTCTGGAATTAGAGAATTTCTGCTGGCTTTGTCTCAGTGGTTCCTTCTCAACTGTCTCAGTGGTTTCTTCTTCACAGTTATGACTATCTTTTGTCTCAGCGATTTCTTCTTCACAGCTGTGGCTATCTTCTGTCTCATCGGTTTTTTTGGGTACATTAGGAACAGTGTACCTGATCTGGAGAAGTCCCCTAGACAACTCAATGATATACCCAAAGGTGTATTTGATGTATGCTAAGTTTACATGTGCAGGTTTAAAGGTGAACAAATTATTCTAAGTCAAAGTGTCAAGTCAATACTTTTGTGTCGACACAAGACAGATCAGTAGTCAACACAAAGAATAGAAGATGTGTCGAGACAATACTTCCACACTAGAAAAATCAGTAGTCAACACAAAGAACAGAAGATGTGTCGAGACAATACTTCTGTGTCGACATAAGACAGATCAATAGTGAACACAAAGAACAGAAGATGTGTCGACACAGATAACAGATGTGTCGAGACAAAACTTTTGTGTCGACACAAGGCAGAACTAAGATGTGTCAACACAAATAACAGATGTGTCGAGACAAAATTTTTGTGTCGACACAAGGCATAACTAAGATGCGTTGACACAAATAACAGATGTGTCGACACAAATAACAAATGTGTCGACACAACTAATCTATCTCAACGCTTTTGTTCTGAGATGATAACTATTCCAATTATGTAAGTGTTGGGTCTGTCAAAGATGTCTCAGCACAGATTTAGAGACAGCTTGTCTATATCAATGCTTATTTGTCAGAATGTGCTGAGTCAACATTAATCAGGTCAAGAAAACTCAGATCATTTTGGTCGGCACAGGAAGACTTTACTTCTATAAAGACAGTTCAAGGAAGTATTTGCTGGCAGTTGCTGATGTCATCAATACCAGTCCAAGCCATCTGAGATTTCTATAAATAAGAGGTGTTGCCTTCAGAAGATATACATAGATACCAATACACTGAGCGATTCTATTAATCAAGAAAAGGAAAGAGAAGAAGAAGTTGATCTTCAAGAAAGTTTTCAGATCCCTTTTTCTAAGGTTGATCTGGTGATTTTGTAATCTGTTCATCAGCATCTTCAAACTATTCAATCTGATCTTCATCAAGAAGTTGCTGATTCAGAAGAAATTCAATTCAGCCTGGTTATCTATCAAGAAGAAATCAAACTGCAGCTGAGTGAAAGAAAATGTACACACAGATCCAACAGGTTACAGATTTTTTGTTTTCTGTAAACTATTTTATCAAATTCCATTGTAAGATCTCCTAGATCTAGATCTCCTAGAGATCTGAGTGGGTATAAGATCTTATTCTCTAAGTTTTGTAATCCTAATCTATAAAGGATGAGGTAGGATTCTAGGTGAATCTGAGGTAGGTGATTTGGGGTAAATAATTGAGATTATAGGCCTAATTTATAAAGGCTGAGGTAGGAGATTGAGAAGATCTATGATGTAGGAGATTGTGATATCTCTGAGGTAGGACCAGTGGGTCTGAGTGTAGGTTTCTTGGAGAGAAATTGAGCCTTGTAGGATCTGAGGATCTGAGTTGAGAAGGAGGAGCTATAACCTTATCTAGCACATTGCTAGTGAGGAAGAAGGGGGAAAGTGGATATACCCTAGATAGGGGAACCACTATTAACTTACTGTGTCCCTTGTGTTGTGTGCTGTGTTCTTTGCTGTGTATGTTGTGATAAGTTTTATTATTGTTTATGCTGGGTACAACTTATATTCTGAAATGCATTAGGGCTCATATCAAAAGTTAAAAGAACTTCAAATAAGTTTAATAGGTCACCTATTCACCCCCTCGGTGACTTTCTACCCATAGGCTTGACTTTCAAGTGGTATTAGAGGGAGGTTATCCAAAGATAGACCTAACAGTCTGAAAAAGATCCTAAGGGTAGTTGAAGGTTATCTGACCTATGACTTCTTAATCAAATAGAGAACACAGTTCCATGAAATTGCCCATCTGCACTAAGGACAATTTTGCTATATGGAAACAAAGAGTAAGACTATTCATGGAAGCTTCAGACCCAAGAATCTATGTTAAAATTCAAGATGGACCCTATGTGCACATGAAAACATCTGTCCTAGATGCAAATATTCAAACTCCCAAGACATTGTCAAAAATGACAAAGGATGAGGTCATACTTGCTACTATGGATAAAAGAGCACAAAACATAATAGTGAGTGATATATACAACTCCACATTTCAAAATCTAGTACACTGTAATTTTTCTAAGGAAATGTGGGATACCTTGATAGTTTATATAGAAGGCACAACAGAGGTGAGAGATGACAGAAGATCACTCTTTAACCAGTAATATGAGGCATTTAGACAAGGGAAGATCGATTCTATTGAACAAACTTATGAAATGTTCTTTAAGATAATCAATGATTTGAAGAACTATGGGAGAAACTTATCAAACTATGTATTGAATGACAAGTTCCTGAGATCCTTAAATAAAGAATGGGATATCAAGATTTGTGCAGTAAGGGAAATGAGAAATCTGAGAAATCTGCTTCCCCAAGACTTATTTGGGAAATTAATGTCACATGAGCTTCAACTCAATTCAAGAAAAGCTGAAGCACAAACTACCAGATAATCATCCCAGTCTAAATCATTGGCCTTTAAAGTTGACTCTTCCAAGAAAACTAGAAGGGAAATTCCATCATCACTAGAAGAGATGAAGAGACAGATAACACTGTACCTTGTTCTTCTTTAGAAGAGATATCAGATGATGAACTTGCCTTATTTACAAGGCAGTTCAAGAAGATGTTAAGAAGAAGAAAATAGTGGAGCAAAAGGAAACCTTCTGCTTCTAGTTCTCACAAAAGCAAAGACAAACACAGAGACAAATTTGTGATCAGGTATGACTCCAATCAGAACAAACAATCTAAGACTGATACTATTTGTTTTTGTTGTAACAGGCCTGGGCATGTCATTGCTGATTGCCCAATAAAGAGAAAGGAGAACAGAAATTCCAAAGAAAGGAAGTTCTTCAAGGATAATAAATAAGAAAAAGGTCTGATGGCTAAGAAGACAAAGACCTTGTCTGATAGTGATTCTAATTCAACTGAGTCAGAAGAAGAATATGTGGGGATGTATTCATATGAGGAGGAGTTCATCAGAAGAACCATCTATAAAGGAAATAACTCCACAACTTCATCATCTAATGGTGATTCTGAAGAATACATGGAAATCAATCTGATGGCTATAGCTAATGATCCAGAAACTGAATCTCACAACTGTGAGAATTCTCAGGTAATTTATGATAACTCTTCCTACATTAAGACTTCTGGCTATGAGTCTGGAGATGAGGTAAACCCAGGTGAATTACTGGTTGATCCACATGAGATTAACTCAGGGACTAAAGAGAAGCAACATATATTTAGGATTGGTAAATTGCTAGCTACTTTAGTCAGAAGCAAGAAGCTTGTTAAAGAACAAGCTATAGAAATTTCATCACTAAAAAGTCTTGAGTATCATCACAAGATGGATACTCAAAAACTTGGTCTTCAGGGGTCTAAGTTAATAATGTTAACCAAGATCATTGATGACAAAATAAATGAAATTAAGAAAAAGGATGCAATCATTAAGGAGCTAGAAACAAGATTCCTAAATGAAAGGAAATTGGTTGAGACGTTCTCAAAACCAAAGACTATTTTGCCTATTATAGACACCTTCTCAAGAAAACCTAGAGGTGGTCTGGGGTTTATTAAACCCAAGAGAAGGAGGGGCAAAAAGCAAAAGGGATCAAAGGGTCAGATAATTCCACAATCAGCTGTACAATCTAACAATCCAAGAGAGCATCTAAATCTGTGAGACAAGGCCCATCTTGTGTTCACAATCAAGATAAAGCCAAAAGTGCTAACTCCTGTCCAAAGGGGTGTCAGCACAAGGATTCTTTTGTTCCTCCTGAAAGGAGATATAATAGATTTGAATGATGGTGATGTGGAAAGGTAGGACACTTTGCCCTAGATTGCTGGTTCAATCCAACAGTACCTCATAGTCTCACGATAATTCCATTCAAGAGATCAATTGGTGGCTTTGATAGAGTCACAGCTAACAAGAACCTAGGACCCATGACTACTTGGGGTCCTAAGGAAAAGTAATTTCTTATTTTGCAGGAATGTCCAAGCTCTAGACCAATCTGGTACTTGGATAGTGGATGCTCCAAACATATGACTGGAACTAGAAAAAATCTGAGGGAATATATTCCTGTGGAAAATGGACCAAAAGTGATCTTTGGAGGAGCTGAAAAAGGCATCAACAAAGGTTTTGGTAAGATCACAAATGGTCTAGTCACAATCACTCTGGTTGCTTTTGTGGAAGGGTTACAACACAATCTTCTAATCATTAGCCAATTTTGTGATTTGGGATATGACACATTGTTACACAAATATGAGTGCCTAATAAAAAGATCAAGTGATCAAGAGGTCATCTTGAATGACACTAGATATGGAAATGTATACTATTTAAAATTCCTATGTAATAAGTCTGACTCACCCCTATGTGTAGCTGTAAGTGAGAAAGCTTCATAATGTGGTCTATAGCACAAGAGGCTAGCCCACTTGAACTATAAGGCTTTAGGTAAACTATACAGCAAGGAGTTTGTTAGGAATGGTCCTAACATGAGATACACTAAGGAGAGCATCTGCCCAGCATGCCAAAAAGGCAAGCAGACAAAAGCTTCATTCAAATGTTGTGTATCCAGAGACTCTGTGAGGTGTTTATACCTCCTGCATATGGACTTGTTTGGTCCTATGCCCGTTCATAGCTTCGGAAGGATAGTCTATACACTAGTAATTGTTGATTACTACTCCAGTTTTACTTGAGTATTCTTTTTAAAGAAAAAGTCTGAAACTCCTGATGTCTTCAAGAATTTTGTGAAACAAATTCAGAATGAACTTAACAGTACTGTGGTCAAAATGAGAAGTGATCATGGAACTGAATTCCAATCTGATTATATGACAAAGTTTTGTGAATAACTAGGAATTCAGCAAGAATTTTCTTCACCAAGAACACCCCAGCAAAATTGTATATCTGAGAGGAGAAACAGAACTCTCATTGAAGCTGGTAGAACCTTGCTGAGTGATTCCTCACTTCTAGAATATTTCTTGGCTGAGGCAATTAACACATCCTGTCATGTTCTAAATAGGGCTTCAATCAACAAGAGATTAAATAAAACTCCATATGAACTTATGAAGGGCAGAAAACCAAACATAGGCTATTTAAAAATCTTTGGATGTAGATGTTATGTCTTAAACAATGGAAAAACCTATTTAACCAAATTTGCTGAAAAGTCTTATGATGGGATATTTATTGGTTATAACAACCATAACAAAGCCTATAGGGTTTATAAATTGAAAGATCAAGTTGTAGAAGAGTCAGTCTATGTTGTATTTGATGGAAGTTCTATGTTCTATGATGATAAGATAGGTACTTCAAACACAACACAAGTGGACTTGAGGCTAAAAGAACTGGCCATGGATGATACAAAAACAGGCAAGCATAATTTGCAAAAGGAAATCAATATTGTTGAAGAAGTACTAGGACAGGAAGAACCTGGAGAAACAACTCAACGGTATGATCAAGATGGTCCAGGAGAAGAAGTGATACTACCAGTGGCTGTCAGGCACCCAAAGGATCATACAATAGAATTGATCATATGTGATGTTGCTCAAGGAGTTACCATAAGAAGCAGACATCATAACATAGTGATGTATTCAAGTTTTTTGTCACAAACAGAACCTAAGAAGTTTGAAGAAGAAAATATGGATCCATTTTGGATTGGTGCAATGCAAGAAGAATTGAACCAATTCAAGAGGTGCAAGGTCTGGAAGTTGGTTCCAAGACCTGATGATTACAATATCATTGGAACAAAATGGATTTACAGAAACAAACAAGATGAAAATGGAGTGGTAATAAGAAATAGGGCTAGACTAGTTGCAAAGGGTTATAGACAAGAAGAGAGAATAGACTTTGACCAGACCTTTGCACCAGTGGCTAGGTTAGAAGCTATAACACTCTTCCTAGCCTATGCAGCTTATAAAGGTTTCAAAGTAAACCAAATGGATGTTAAGTCAACTTTTCTGAATGACAAACTCAAGGAAAGAGTATATGTAGAACAATCCTCAGGTTTTGTTGATCTAATTAAACCTTCTTATGTCTATTTACTTTCAAGAGCTCTCTATGGATTAAAGACAGATCCAATTGCTTGGTATGAGACTCTGTCAAAATTCCTTTTAGAGAATAAATTCTCTAAAGGAAAGATTGACAAGACACTATTCCTAAGGAAAGTCAATGGTAGGACAATTTTATTACAGATATATATTGATGACATAATATTTGGTTCAACTGATGATTCACTTTGCACTAAATTTGCTAAGCTAATGCAAAGTAAATTTGAGATAGTAGCAGAGTGAACTTAAGTTTTTCCTGGGTCTCCAAGTTAAACAATCCCAAGATGAACTTTTCATAAGTGAATCAAAGTTCACCAAGGAGTTAATCAAAAAGTATGGCATGGAAACAACCACTACTATGAGAACTCCTATGGGATCAACCATGTCTTTGGACAAGGATATTACTAGAAAGCCAGTTGATATTACCTTGTACAGAGGGATTGTTGGATCACTACTTTACCTAACTTCCAGTAGACCAGATATAATGTATGCTACTTGGATCTAAGCTAGATATCAAGCCTTCCCTAAAGAATCTCATTACAAAGCAATCAAAAGAATACTGAGATATTTAAAGGGCACACCAAATCTTGGCCTTTGGTATTCTAGGAGTAATGATTTTGAACTGATTGGATATTCAGATGCAGATTATGCAGGTTGTAAAGAAGACAGGAAAAGCACCTAAGGATCATGTCAATTTCTGGGTAGAAGACTAGTCTCATAGAGTAGTAAAAAGCAGACAAGTGTGGCCATATCAACAGCTGAATCTGAGTACATCTCATCTGGGAATTGCTGTGCTCAACGTGTGTGGATTCAGCATCAGCTACAGGATTATCAGTTATAGATTAGTAAATCTACTTTTTTTGTGACTCTATTAGTGTTATTTCAATTGCAAATAACCCTGTATCTCACAGTAGAACTAGACATATTGAAATCAGATATAATTTCATTAGGGAACATGTAGAAAATCAAGACATCAGCTTAGAATATGTTCCTACTAATAAGAAAATAGCTGACATATTTACAAAACCACTAGAAGAAGAAAAGTTTAATTTCTTCAAATTTGAGCTAGGCATGTTAAGTATTGAATGAGCCTAAACATAGACTAGGTCAAAAAAATACAAGCATGCTATCCTACTGTCACATCAAGATATAGACATCATCAGGATCAGGAGTCAAAATTTAAGGAGTCAAAAATCTGGCTAAGTATGTTTTTTGTCGAGACAAATCAAGTGTGTCGACACAAACTAGGGTTGTCGACACAAGTTATTTATATGTGTCGACACAATCTACACTGTCCTGTGTCGACACTATTTGTTGAGATGGCGTGAGGTGCGTCGACACAAGTCGACACATTTTCTCTGTCGACATATTCTGATTGTTGAACTAAGGAATTTTTCCAAACTTATGAATTTGTTTTTAGGTCGCCCATTCACCTTCTCAGTAGAATGGACTATAAAAAGGACATAAACTATAGAAAATCTTCACCAGATCCTTCTCTCTTGCTTAGTGTTGAAACCCAGATTTTCTGCTGTCGACTCTCATCAATTTCTCGATTTAACTATTTCGAAACCAACAACAATGGCTCCAAAGACGGTTGATAATATAAATGAGGGATACAAACTTGTGCGCCATGGATTCAACTCGGCAGACGAAGAGATTACAAATGTCATTGGACTAATCCCAGAAGCTGGAATTGAGTACCTATTATCTGAGCCGACGATCATATGGAAAAGGGAAGTAACAGAACTTCTGATAAAAGCCTCGATTGATTCTTACGCCTCAAAGATCAAATCGACCGTAAATGGACAGAAGGTCAAGATCACAGGCAAACAGTTAGCTCAAGTATTTCAATTACCTAGAGTTAAACAAGAAGATATAGTCGACTCCACCTAGACTACTGTTGGACTTCAATGGTGTGGTTTGGAATCAGTTTCAAAGATTGGGAGTTCACTGAATAGGAAAGGTATGAACACCCAAGGAAAATTTCTATTTGAAATTGTTGGGAAGGTTATGCTGTGCAAGACTAGTGCACATGACAGAATCTCGGCTCACATGTTTGAAATAATGACTAGGATAATTTTCAAACTTCAGACAGACTGGAGCAGACAATTGTTTGATTTAATTACTAAATGTATCCAGAAACCCAACATGGGTAGAATACTGAGTTTGTATTTAAATAAAGTGATTCCTAATGAACTTAATCTAAAATTGGGTTAAAAAATAAATCACACGCGATGGATGGACATAAGGATATTCTCCAAATGGGACAAGTCTTGGCCAAAGATACACCAGAACCACAGAAGCCTAAGGATATCAAGAAAAAGAAATCATTACAAGCAGAAAGTGAATCCTCTAGTGATTCAGAAGAGCAGATCAATTTCAGTTCAGATGAAGCTGAAGAAAGAATCCGTAGGAAAACTCCTAGTATTACAATTGGAACAAGTAATCAGTCCAGGGGGAGTTAGAATCCTCTGCAGCAGTCATTACAGAGAAACATATGGATGAAACAACTGTGTTAAATAGTGATATTCTCACTAACATAGTACAGGATGTTTTCAAAGATCTGACTACACAATAAGATGATAATATACCTGATATTGTGAATGATAAATCTCCTGACAAAGATCCTACTAACACAACTGGAATGGATGTTCACATCCAAGGGGAGAAACCAGATCCTCCTAGGGAAAATATAGCTCCTATAGAAGGTCAACAATCTGCATCAAGTTTAGTAGCAATACACCTTGATCAATAGGGTACAATAATTGAGGGGGAGCAATCAGCCAAGTCTCCTAAGACTATAACTGAAGAGACAGCTGATGTAGACACAGCTATTTAAATACCTAGTTCATCTGACTCTGATAAGGAAGAGGACACAAGGCAACAATAAACTAGAATTTATGAAAGGAAAAAGAAAAGTCTGAGCTATAAGAAAGCTTTACAGTCACTCCAGTCCACTCCATCTGCTTCAATAGATGAGAGTTCTCTCATGGTTTAGCTGTAGATAATACTAGACAAACAAAGAATTGATCTAGAAAAGTATGTGGATGAGAATAGGAAGGATATGGAGTTCTACCTAGTTCAAGACATAAAGTCAATCAGATTTGAAGTGAATCTGATGAAGAAAGAAATGACTGATTGTTTTCACAAAGGAGGCAATGCAGTGGTTTATCTTGCCAAGCAACAATAAGAGTTAAAAGTTCAGACATATGATATAGTGCCGAAACAAGGCTTTAGTCTGGAGAATCAGAAGAGACTGAATGAAAATTTAATGGAATTTCATAAAATCACTCTGAAGAAGATAAATGATCAATCCACTTCCTTAGAGGATAAAGTAAATACTCAACTAACTGAGTTACAAACCAAGCTTTCTGTGGATTAAGATGCAATGCTGAAAGATATAAAGGATTCATCAAAGGCTCTCTCTGATCAAATGACAAAATTCAAGAATTACTACACCACAGGTAACCATTATGTGGTAGATCAAGTGAGATTTCAAAAGGATGATCTAAGAGATCATATTGAGAGAGAAGTCATAAAGGGGGAGAGAGTGATGGTCAAGGCTAGCTCAGAACATGCCAAATGGACTTCTAATAGCATAAGAGCCACACTAGGATACCCTCCTCTATGTGATGATGATCAAGTTGCAGAGTCTAGTTGCCAACCAGCTCTGAATGAAGGAATTGCTCAGGAGCCACAAAAAATCATATACCATCCTTCCCAATTTAAAGACATTCATGATCAAGTTCAACTTATGTATAGTCCACCTCAGCATAAACATAGAGTTAATTCTGAAGAGGTGGAAATGTCTGAAGATGCTCTACAAAGGGAGAGGGAGGTCCAATTGTCAAAGAAAAGATTTAGAGAACAGGCTGAGGAGAGGCCTGACTTTGAACAATGGAGTCCAAAATCAAGGAACATCATTCTTACTGCATGGAAATCAGTCATGGACAACAAACATGACATGGGTAAGTGGTATTCAGAGTAGGAATGGAGGAAGCATGAAGAGCAACAAGAGGCTATTTATAAGTTCAGAAGGGAGCAGAAGGAAGGCTTAATTCCTGCTATTGTTATTGAACCATGCAAATACTTTCATAAGCCCTTTCATTAGTTTGAAAGACAAAGTCTTAAGGCTGAATAGCTTTCCATCATCAAAGCCAAGAAGGGCAAGCAGGTTGCTGATGAAAGTATTCCATCTGTTCAGGCCAAAGTTCAGTCAGGGAAAGGCATTGTGATTATAGAACCTGACCATTCTTAGGATGCATTTACTTTACTTAGAATTAATGTAATTCTATATAGACTCATTAAAATTTTAAGATTGATAACATTTTGGAATATGAATGTGTTATGGTTATTTTTATTTCTGCTGTAAAAGTTCATCTAATTGAATGTTAAATCTTTTATGTTATAATCATCAAGATTATTATGTTGGTGTATATAATTGTTTTGGGGTTATGACTTCTCCATATAGGGGGAGATTGTTGGGTACATTGGGAACAATTTACTTGATTTGGAGAAGTCCCCTTGACAACTCAATGATATACCTAAAGGTGTATTTGATGTATGCTAAGTTTACATGTACAGGTTTAAAGGTGAACAAATTATTCTAAGTCAAAGTGTCGAGATAATACTTCTGTGTCGACACAAGACAGATCAGTTGTAAACACAAAGAATAGAAGATGTGTCGAGACAATACTTCTGTACCAACACAAGATAGATCAGTAGTCAACACAAATATCAAAAGATGTTTCGAGACAATACTTCTGTGTCGACACAAGACAGATCAGTAGTCAACACAAAGAACAAAAGATTAGTCAACACAGATAACAGATGTGTCGAGACAAAACTTCTGTGTCTACACAAGGTAGAACTAAGATGTGTCGACACAGATAAAAGATGTGTCGAGACAAAATTTCTGTGTCAACACAAGGCAAAACTAAGATGTGTCGACACAGATAACAGATGTGTCGACACAAATAACAGATGTGTAGACACAACTAATCTATCTCAACGCTTTTTGTTCTAAGATGTTAACTATTCTAATTATGTAAGTGTTGGGTCTGCCAAAGATGTCTCAGCACAGATTTCGAGACAGCTTGTCTACATTAATGCTTATATGTCAGAATGTGCTGAGTCAACATTAATCAGGTCAAGAAAAGTCAGATCATTTTGGTCGGCACAGAAAGGCTTTACTTCTATAAAGACAGTTCAAGAAAGGATTTGCTGGCAGTTGCTGATGTCATCAATACCAGTCTAAGCCGTCAGAGATTTCTATAAATAGGAGGTGCTGCCTTCAAAAGAAATACATAGATACCAATACACTGACTGATTTTATTCATCAAAAAAAAGGAAAGAGAAGAAGAAGTTGATCTTCAAGAAAGTCTTCAGATCCCTTTTTCTAAGGTTGATCTAGGGATTTAGTAATCTGTTCATCAACATCTTCAAACTATTCAATCTGATCTTCATCAAGAAGTTGCTGATTCAGATGAAATTAAATTCAGCTTGCTGATCTATTAAGAAGAAATCAAACTGCAGCTGAGTGAAAGAAACTGTACACACAGATCTAACAGATTATAGGTTTTCTGTTTTCTGTAAACTATTTTATCAAATTTCATTGTAAGATCTCCTAGAGATCTGAGTGGGTAGGAGATCTTATTCTCTGAGTTTTGCAATCCTAATCTATAAAGGATGAGGTAGGATTCTGGGTGAATCTGAGGTATGTGATTTGGGGTAAATCACTGAGATTATAGGCCTAATTTATAAAGGCTGAGGTAGGAGATTGAGGAGATCTCTGAGGTAGGAGATTGTCATATCTCTGAGGTAGGACAAGTGGGTCTGAGTGTAAGTTTCTTGGAGATAAATTGAGCCTTGTAGGATCTGAGGATCTAAGTTAAAAAAGAGGAGCTATAACCTTATATAGCATATTGCTAGTGAGGAAGAAGGAGGAAAGTGGATGTACCCTAGATAAGGGAACCACTATAAACTTGTTGTGTCCCTTTTGCTGTGTGTTGTGTGTTGTGTTCTTTGCTGTGTATGCTGTGATAAGTTTTGTTATTGTTTATGCTGGGTACAACTTATATTCTTAAATGTATTAGGGATCATAGCAAAAGTTAAAAGAACTTCAAAGAAGTTTTATAGGTCCCCTATTCACCCTCCTATGTGACTTTCTACCCATAGGCTTGATTTTCAGGTTTCTTCTCAACTGTCTCAGTAATTTCTTATTCACAGCTTAGACTATCTCCTGTCTCAGCGGTTCTGCTAAGACCAACATTTCTTTCAACGCTTTGCATTGAGCTTCTCATCTGTCTCAACAGTTATGCTGAGAGATTCTTCTCAGCTGTCTCAGCTGTCTCGACGCTTTTTCCTTAGACATTTTTCTCAGCTGTCTCTTGCGTTGAGAGCGTTGAGTGTGCCTTCATCACTCAATGTTTTTTTGCCTTAGTTAAATTACCTGACTTCCAACTTACCTTTTTTGTTCACCTTTCCAATCAAGGACAACCTGTATGCATGATCTTAAGCACACATCAAATACATTATATGTGAATGTCATTGACAAGTTTGACTTCTTACAAATCTGGGACATTGGGATCAATAGACCCAACACATGCCCTAGAGATGGCGGGGAGTCGACGTGCAGTAATGACGGAGAATGTAATGATTCAATTTGATTGTCAAAGAAGCGAATGATTCGATCCGGTTGTACGACCAAGCCTTGCTATGAGCCAATTTCCGTAGAATGTAAGGATTTGATCTGGATGTTAGAGAATGTAAGGATTAAATCCGACTATACGACCATGAGGGGGCATGCCTTAGCGATGGCGGGGCGTCGACCTATAGTAATGACAGAGAATACAATGATTCCATCCGATCGCAGTAAGAAGTAATGATTCGATATGGTTGCGCGACCTAGCCTAGGTGTGAGTTGCTCGTCGGAGAATGTAAGGATTCAATTCGGGGAGTGGTCTAGCCTCGCCAAAGAGTTGGCTTCCAGAGAATATAAAGATTCAATCCAGAAGTGACCGAGCTTGGTCGGGATTTGCTTGCCGGAGAATGTAAGGATTCGATCCGGGGAGTGGCCTAGCCTGGCCAAAGAGTTGGCTTCCAGAGAATGTAATTATTTGATCTGAAAGTAACCAAGCCTGGCCACGAATTGCTCATCGGAGAATATAAGGATTCGATCCGGGGAATGTCCTAGCCTGGCTTAAGGGGTCATGAGGAAATAATAAGAAAAACACAGTGCGATATGATTGATTTTACGATAATTTGCGCTCATCGCGGCTCGTGACTTTTATATTATAAGGAGTAAAAGAATGAAAATCAAAATACAAAGAAAATAATAAATAAAGAAAAATAAGGATAAGGGTGGTGCTTGGTTCTTCATCGGCGAAGGGTCCTCTGCTCCTAATGAGAGATACCTTTTTTAATAGTAACTTTGCTGCACAGGTCGATGTCATTGGCCTCAAAGGTGGTTGTTACTGTTGGTTGAGCATGCTATAAGTGTACAACCCCATATCCGGCAAGTGGCGGTCGACAGAAGCCAGACCGGCCAAAGTACAGCAGTCCGGCTCTCCCAAGTGGGGTGGATCATTTGAGGGGAGAGTGGAGAAGGTCGGCTTGCAGCGGGTGAGTGGATTAGGTCGGCTCGCACTTTCCCCGGGGGTTCGGTGTGGAGTGGGCGAGTGGGGCAATCTGGGCCCGCGCTCGCCCAGGGCTTGGAAGAGGCGGTGAGTGCCAGCTCCATCAAACATTCACCGCCCCCGGCGAGTGGAGGTTCCAAAGGGCCACTCGCCCAGTTTTTTTTGTGATGTATCTTTACTATTTTGCCCCCGTTATCCTGCCTATAGCCTATTAGAACAGTGGAGTTGCGTTGTTGACAGAGCCAGTTGGGCTGCACATAGCTATTTTGAACAACATAGGTTGGCTATTTGCCGGTCTTTTTCAGAAATCTATCAATATACACAAGGGGGTACTTTAAAAGGCATGCTTTTCTTGTACCCCAGACTTCTTGCACTTTCTGAGAAACCTTTAGCTCGACATTTGGCTAGGGAGGGGAATCACTCTAACATCTTCCGGGTATATAGTAGGACCTCCATGCCAAACACTTGGGTCTGTTCCCTATTCTTTTTCCTAAGTTGTTTGGCTCGCGAGAGAGAAGTAAGTGTGCAATCACCCATTCCCCAAGGGTGAACTACATAGAGACCGAGTTTTTCGGTTTCAACATTTTTGTGAAGTAAGCGTGGAGCGTGGTCAGCACAGAAAATCTTCAGCAGGCTCGATGATTGGAGGAGAAGGAAAATATTCAGACAGGGCTGACTCGCCACCCCCTTCCCCTCTCGCCACGGTGGGGATGTTCGAGGAGTTCAGGAAGGAGGTGCTTGGCCTCGTCAGGTTGCACTCGGCGCGCGTGCCGTGTGCTCTACACCTGCTATCCCAATCGCCGCAACCCCAGCTCTATGCGAGGATGCCCCTGCTCGGCAAGCTGGGAAAGAGGCTGTAGAGGAGGGGAGGGAGCTTGATATCCCCAGGCGAGTGCTCTTCCCTAGATCAGTGAGCAGAGGCCGGTTCGGAGAGATGGGGGTGCGAGAACCTCTGGCTCGCCGAATAAGGGGGGAAGCCCTTTAGTGAGTTGGTTTCTTCTGCCCCAGTTCTAGAGGGGTTTAGGGAGCCGGAGATATCCTACTACACTGGGAAGGATGACCCAGTCCAACACATCCAATGGTTAGAGGATGTGGTTTTGATAAGGTAGATGTAGGATGCCTTTAAGTGCAGGATCTTTGCCATCACCCTCAAGGAGAAGGCGAGAGAGTGGTTCCACTAGCTACCAGCCAACTCAATCTACTACTTTGAGGACCTGTGCCGGGGGGTTTATGCTGAGGTTCACCACTTCCAAGAAGAGGAAGGAGTCAGATTCCCTGTTCCACATCAAGTAGGGGGTGAATGAGACCTTGGCGATCTACGTAGACCGGTTCCAGGAGTAGGTCACCCAGGTTTAGGAAATGTCAGGGCACACCCTAATGATGGCCTTCACCTTGGGGCTACAATAAGGTTTCTTCAGGATGGAACTGAAGTTGGTACTACCTCTCTCCTATGAGGAGTTGATATAGAGGGCGTAAAGGGAAGTCGATGGGGACGTGTAAAACCCCGAGTTTGCAAAGAAGCTGGCCATGTGGTCCACAGAGGAGGAGAAGGGGCAAGGAGGAGGCCGAGGTATGGAGGTGAGGAGAGCTTAATCCCAGCAGCGGGAACATCAGCTGCAGCTATAATAGTAACAGCCGAGGTGGGGCTGCCAAGAGCTGAATAATCAGCTAGTCTAGAGGCATCAGGAGTGGCAGGATCAGGGCTAGCGGAGAGGTCTCCATAGAGGAGACAACCGCCAAGGGTTACAGGGTCAGTTCCATCCTCCAGGATGGAGGCTGGGCCAGAGGCCTCCTCTCCCCGATCAGCATCAGTCCATGGAAATAGCCATGCAGAGGAGGAGGGGCCAGCAGAGGAGAAGAAGGGAAGTTAGGGTAGAGTTACCCTACTATTACTTCCACTAGGAGGAGAAGCATACTACGACCACGTGCCCAGAGTTCCTCAAGGTGAGAGGAAATAGGGAGCAGCAGCAGCAGCAGCGGGACTGCCGAGAGGTGCGGATCGAGGAAGTCCTGTATCGGGCAGAGAAGGATAGGTGTCAGGATTGGGCCGATGTTGGGGCCTGTGGCAGGATAAGAGTGATCCATGGGGGGGGGGGGGTAGGAGTAGGAGTTGAGGCTTCGCGGCATGCCTGATCATGAGTATCCATTCTATGATGTATTGGTCATTCAGACTGTGGTTGAATGGTTTACTATCTCTAGGATCCTCATTGACAATGGGAGTTAGGTCATTGTAATCTTCGAAAAGGCATTTGATACGATCAAAGTGGATGCTACGAGGGTGCTTGCCTCAGACGGGACTTTGTTTGGGGTTATCCAGGGAGAGGAAGGAGGTGGAAGGAGGAGTGGGGCTTCATGCCACTCTGGAGTGGGGGGGGGGGGGCTATCCTGAAACTGTAGGTTCGTCATCATAGATGCCCCCAGCAGTTGCAATGCCATCTTCGGACGACCTCTCATCAATGCCTTCCACTGTGTCCCCTCTTATTTCTACCAATGCTTGAAGTTTGATGCTGAGGGAATCCAGGTCTGGGTCCGAGGAGACACCAAGGTTGCGAGGGAGTGCTAATTCACCGTGGTGAACTCCATTTCTTGGCAGGAGGGGGCCGAGGAGATGGAGCGGATGATGGAGGTGGCGGAGCATGAGGTAGGGAGAGAGAAAATGGTAGTGGAAGAGAACTGTGCCCAGATAGGGATGGAGGAGGTCTAGGAGGAGCTGACCGAGGCAATGACCGTGGAGGAAGCTGAGGAGGAGGTCCTTTTCTCAGGAGGGGGGACGTTGGAGAATGGGGAGAGCAGTCTCGTCTGGAGGTTACGGAAGAGGTGGTGGAGATGGAAGTTATCACCCTTAGGGTGAAGGTGGAGAAGGTGCGCATCAGTGGGGGGCTGACCCCGATGGACTAGGAGAGAATGCGGGCATGCATCCAGAAGAATGTGGACATCTTCGCTTGGAGCACAGTAGAGATATCAGGGATTGATGCGGACATTGACTGCCACCACCTCAATTTGGATCCAGAAGCTCACCCCATCCAGCAGAAGAAAAGGTCCATCGCAGACAAGCTTGTCGAGCCCATCAGAGAGGAGATGGCAAAGCTCTTGAAGGCTTGCTTTGTATTCGAAATTCAATACCCCGACTGGGTCTCCAATATTGTAATGGTTAAAAAAGGAGATGATCGGTGGAGAATGTGTGTTGATTTCTCTTTTTTAAATAAATCATGTCCTAAAGATTATTACCCTCACCTCGGATCGACGCGATGTTTTACTCAGCCGTCGGTTTTCTTGTAATGAGTTTCTTAGATGCTTTTTTAGGTTATCATCAGATCAGGATGCACCCCCCGATATAAAAGATGCCCCCTTCATCACTAGGGATGGGTGTTACTGCTACAAGATGATGCCCTTTGGGTTTAAAATTACAGGGGCGACATACCAAAAGATGATGGATCGGGTCTTCCAAGAGCAAAAGGGGAGGAACCTGGAGGTATACGTAGATTATTTGATGATCAAGATCCGGGAGATGGACTCCCACCTCCAGGAACTGGAGGAGACCTTTGGTACCCTTTGGAGGTACAAGATGAGATTGAACCCCTTGAAATGTGTTTTCGGGGCCAGCAGGGGCAAGTTCTTTGGTCATCTTCTCACCCCCATAGGGGTTGAGCCGAATCCTAACAAAGTCAAGGCGATCATGGACATGGAGCCACCTCGGAATGCTAAGGAGGTCTAGCGGCTGACAGGAAAGTTGGCAGGGCTAAGCAGGTTCCTTTCCCGGGATAGGGAGAAGTGCTCTCCCTTCTTCAAAGCATTGAGGGGAGGCAAGAAGTTTGAGTGGACTAAGGAATGCGAGGAGGCATTCCAGGCCTTAAAGAGGCAGTTAACTCAGGCCCCCCTACTCTAAGGGCCAAAGGAAGGGGAGGACCTATCTTTATATCTTGGGGTCGGAGCAAAGGCCTTGAGATTCGTCCTGATTCGGGATGAGGGGAAGAAGCAGCTACCCATATACTACGTAAGCCAGGTCCTGAGGAAGGAAGAGCTCTATTATTCGATCTTGGAGAAGATGACCTTTGCTCTGGTCATCTTGGCTCTGAGGCTTCGACCTTATTTCCTGGCACACTCTATCCGGGTAGTGATGGACTACACCCTCCACAACATCTTTGAGGGGGTGGAGCATTCAGGCAGGTTGGCAAAATGGTCGGTAGAGTTAAGATAATTCGATATCTCCTTTGTACCCCGCCTCTCGATCAAGGCCCAAGCAATGACCGACTTTCTGGCTGACTATGTGGTTGAGGTGGCGGAAGCGGAACTCACTTGCCCGGTACCTGGAAGGTCATGGTGGACAGTGCTTTTGGAAGGCATTCTTGGGGGTGGGGGTGATCTTGGAGAGCCCTCAGGGAACGAGGATCGAGAAGAGAGTGGTGGTACATTTTCCCATCACTAATAATCAGGCCGAGTACGAGGCTGTAATAGCAGTGTTGCGCCTAATCAAGGAGCAGGGGGTGTATGATGTGGAGGTCCTCACTGACTCCATGGTGGTGGCCTCCCAGATCAATGGGGAGTTTGAGGTAAGGGAGCCTAATCTCTAGTTGTACATGGCCAAGGTGAAGGGGGTCATCGGTATGTTCTAGACCTTTTCCATCCGACATGTGCCGCAGGAAGAGAATGAGCAGGTTGATTAGATAGACAAGCATGGTCCCCGGGTGGGGGTACCATCACTGACCTGTTCCGTCCATCCATCCAAGAAGGAGAACTGATGGAGGTGGACCAACACCCCTCATGGATAGATCCATTCGCAACATTCCTATCCACAGGGGAGTTCCCAATAGGGATGGATAAGAAGAAGTTCAAGAATAAGTCGATATATTATCTCATGCGCGACAGAAAATTGTATAGGAATATTCTCTCCGGGATGTTGGCATGTTGCGTGGCCGAGAAGGAGGTTCAGAGGATTCTAGAGGAGGTGCATTCAGGGGAGTGTGGAAGTCATTTAGGAAGCAGAACCTTGGAAGGGAGGATAGTCCGACAGGGGTACTTTTGACCGACCCTTAGTCAGGACGCTACGGAGTTCACAAGGAAATGCCACAAGTGCCAGTTGTTTGCCCCCCTTCAACTCTAGCTAGCTAAGCAGCTCAGGATTATCACGGCCCCCTAGCCATTCTCCATTTGGGGGATGGATTTAGTAGGACCCTTCCCCCAAGCCAGTGGACAAAGGAGGTTCTTGCTTGTTATGGTCGACTATTTTTCTAAGTGGTTGGAAGTGAAGGAGCTAGCCAAGATGACCTCACACGTAATCAGGAACTTTATTTTGGGGGAGATCATCTGCCGACATGGGCTGCCCTAGGCCATTGTCACGGAAAATGGGCCTCAGTTTTCCAGCACCGAGTTCATCAATTTCTATGGACAGCTCGGGATCGATCTCAGGTTCGCGTCGGTCCTCCATCCAAGGAGCAATGGGCAGGTGGAGGTGACGAACAAAATTATTGTCAACCTCCACAATAAGAAGGTGGAGAATCTAAAGGGTAGCTAGGTGGAGCAGCTTCCTTCTGTTCTTTGGGCCCTTAGAACCACTCCCAACACGGACACGGGGAAGACCCCCTTCAAGCTCTCCCATGGATGCAAGGCCATGCTTCTAATAGAGTTCGAGGTCCAGACACCTCAGGTGGTTGAGGCATATGAAGGAAGGGAAGAATGGCAAGCGGAAAACGAGGAGGAGCTACGGCTCTCCCTTTACATGGTGGAAGAGTTGCGTGATCTCTCCGCCATCTGACAGGAAGAGGTAAAGCGAAGAATGGTTAAGTACTTTGATAAGCACGTCAGGGTCAAACAGTTCACAGAAGGGGACTTGGTCCTGAAGAAGGTGGATGCATCAGGGAGATCAGCGATAGTGGGGAAGCTCAACCCTAACTAGGAGGTCCCGTATATTATCTAGGAAGCTGTAAGGTCAGGGGGGTACCGTATCCGAAATGTGGAGTGAGAGACCTGGAGTCACACCTGGAGTGGTGATGACTTGAAGCGTTTCTATCCGTAAAAAGATGTACACCCATTCCTTCAATGAATATGAAATCCTTCGATGCTCCAACATTTTTGCAGATCAAATTTGTGGCATGTATTTATCAAGCTAAGTCCTGAAATGCTCCCACTACCAGGTTTCCCCCTAGCTGGCAGGGCTGGAGTGTGATGGAAAGTTTTCTCGCTCTAGGGTTAGGTATCGAGATGCTCCCACTGCCAGGCTTCCACATAGCTGGCAGGGCCGGGATCCTCGAGTGACGTCATTATAACCCTAGAGGGTTGAGTCTGGTTGATGATCAACGCCCTCCGTTAGGCTCTCACCTAGCTGATTGGGCCAATGGTATCGCTCGGAGGTGGATGGATGGAAAGTTTTCTCGCTCTTGGGTTAGGTCCAGAGATGCTCCGGCTGCCAGGCTTCCACCTAGCTGGCAGGGCTGGGATCCTCGAGTCACGTCGTTATGACCCTGGAGGGTTGAGTGCGGTTGATTCTCAACACCTGTCGTCAGGCTCTCACCTAGCTGATTAGGCTGGTGGTTGCGCCATGAGGTGGATGGATGAAAAGTTTTATCGCTCTGGGGTTAGGTCCTGAGATGCTCCCGCTTCCAGCTTCCACCTAGCTGGCAGGGCCGGAATCCGCGAGTGACGTCGTTATGACCCTGGAGGGCTGAGTGCGGTTGATGCTCAACACCCGCCTTCAGGCTCTTACCTAGCTAATTGGGCTGGTGGTAGCGCCCGAAGGTTAAGTGATGGAAAGTTTTTTGGCTCTGGGGTTAGGTCCCGAGATGCTCCCGCTGTCAGGCTTCCACCTTGCTGGCAGGGCCGGGATCCTCGAGTGACGTCATTATGACCCTAGAGGGCTGAGCCTGGTGGATGCTTAACACCTGCCTTCAGGCTCTCACCTAGCTGATTGGGCCGGTGGTAGTGCCCAGAAGTTAAGTGATGGAAATTTTTCTCGCTTTGGGTTTAGGTCCTGAGATGATCCTGCTGCAAGGCTTACACCTTGCTGGCAGGGCTGGGATCCTTGAGTGACGTCATTATGACCCTAGAGGGCAGAGTCCGGTTGATGCTCAACACCCGCCGCCAGGCTCCCATCTAGCTGATTGGGCCAGTGGTAGCGCCAAGAGGTTAAGTGATGGAAAGTTTTATCGCTCTGGGGTTAGGTCCCGAGATGCTCCCATTGCCAGGTTTCCACCTAGATGGCAGGGCCGAGTTCCTCGAGTGATGTCGTTATGACCCTGGAGGGCTTAGACCAGTTGATGCTCAACACCCGCCGTCAGGCTCTCACCTAGCTGATTGAGCCGATGGTAGCACCCTGAGATTTACTGATGGAAAGTATTCTGACCCTGGAGATGACATAAGAAGCTACTTAGGGCAAAGGTGTGGGAAATATTGGATCTAGCAAATCTCAGGGCAAGCTGGCAAGGGCGAGCCGAAACCCTGGCAGGTCGGCTAGCCAAAACCTTGGCAGGTCGGCAAGCTGAGACTATTATCAACAGCTATACTCCAGCCCGCCAAAGTTTTTACTTGGAAGATTCTTGGCTTTTTCGCCGTCTCAAAGAAGAAGGGCCATCACAAGCAGGCTGGGTATTCGCGGGCCAAGATCGGCAAACAATCTAGCCTAATTACTATGGGGTGAATATCTAAAGGCAGGGTAAAGGGGACAGCGAGCTTGGATCTCAACATCTACTGTGGAAGGAGAGAGGTGGCGGTCCTCGACAGTACATTTCCACACTCTTAAAATTTTACTTTGGAATTTTTTAACAATTTTAGCTTTACGATAAGGAGAAGGAAGTGTGCTCACGGGCGAGCTGAGTAGTTGTGAGCCTAATGCGGTGAGTAATAAGCCTCTTGACTATTCGGGGGTGGCAAGCTCCCAAGGTCCTCCCCGCGGGAACGAATCCAAACTCAAGTACATTCTAACGACCCGCTCTACCCTGGTGAGGTAGCTCTATGGATGAAGGTAGCTCGCAGGCGAGTACATTGCAGTAAGTTCAAAAAAAAGGAAGAGAAAAATGTGTGCCAAATACCTTTCGCATTAACATGTCATTGTTACAAAATGGCGAGCTCGCCTCAGCGAGGTTACAAAAGGAGTGAAGAGAATTACAATATAAGAAAAAACAAAAAGGTGAGGGAGGTGCGAGTCAGCTCTCGCCCTCCCCTCCAGACGGGTGGTCCTCCTCGCCCTCCCCTCCAGATGTGTGGCTGTCCTTATAGCCCTTGACATCCTTGAACAATGACTCAAAACTTTCGTCCTTCTCGTTGAGAGGAGTAGCCGGCGGGAATAAGTTCGGCATAAGGTCCCTCGATGTGATCTCTTCGCATCCCTGCACCAACACCTTCATGTCTTTCATCATCTGGAGGGTGTAGTCGGCGGTGCTAATGGAGTTGATCCGGAGCCTCTCGGCGACCTCGGCCTTGCTTTAAACTTTTGGACATTTGAGAGGGATGCTCGACTTATCGCCAGACTGAGGGAGGAAGATGTCTGTCTGCCGGATCAACTCGTCCTTGAGCCCTTTGTTCTCCTCCCTCAGTCTATTGTTCTCCTTATCCAGCTCGGTGGCGTGAGCCTCCGTCTCTGTGGCGCAAGCCTCCTACTCAGCAGTGTGAGCTCGCAGCTCTCTCGTGGCTTCGACATACTTTGAAGAAAGGTGTAAGAAGCGAACTAAAACAAGCCGAAAAAGGTATAACTGAAATTTTATTATTAGAAAAAGGTATCTATTACAAAGTTATGCCCTCCCTTATATAGAATGGAGGAGAGATGAGAGAATACAAATAAGAGATGTGGGACTAAAAAATACAGGACTAAGCGGACTATACAGAACAAACCGCATAAGCCGCGCGGTTAGACAGAAGGGATAACCGCACGGCTACCACCAGAGAGAGAGAGACTGCCAGGGGAGACCGCCTGACCGCTCGACAACCGCACAGCAATAGCACAGGAATCAAACCGCTGACTCCAAACCGCCAGACCGCGCGGTCTCCAAACCGCCAAGATAGACCGCCAGACCGCCTGGTCACCAACTTCGACACTCCCCCTCAAGCTGGAGCATATATATCGATCATGCCCAGCTTGTCACAAATATGATGAAACGAGGCGGAAACTGGCATGGTGAAGATGTCAGCCAGCTCTTTATCAGAAGTGACAAAGGGAGTGCAAATATGTTCCTTTAAGATTTCTTCACGAATGAAATGACAGTCAACCTCAATGTGCTTGGTTCTTTCATGGAAGACCGGATTTTTGGAGATGTATAATGCAGCCTTGTTATCACAGAACATAGGTAGAGGATGGTTGTAGACCTCTCCTAAATCCAGCATTAGAGCCCGTAGCCATTTTAGCTCACAAGTGGTCGACGCCATACTCCGATACTCTGCTTCAGCACTGGACCTGGAAACAACAGACTGCTTCTTGCTCTTCCAGCTCACCAGATTGCTCCCAACAAAAGTACAGAAACCGGAGGTAGACTTGCGGTACACTTTGTCATCAACGTAACTCGCATCTGAGTATGCTTCAACCCTCAGATGATCATTCTTCTGAAAGGGCAATCCTTTCCCTGGGGCTGCTTTGACGTACTCCAAGATCTGCAAGGCAGACTGTAGATGGCACTCCCTGGGAGCTTGCATGAATTGACTCACCTTGCCCACAGCATAGGAAATGTCGGGCCTAGTCACGGTGAGGTATATGAGCTTACCAACCAGAAGCCTGTACCGTGAAGCATCTGAAAGAAGAGGCGAATCATCTGTCCAGGTTTTGTCTTCTCCAACAGCCATGGGACATCGGGCAGGTTTGGCCCCAGTCAATCCTGCATCTTTTAAAATATCAAGGGCATACTTATGCTGAGAGATGACTAAAGAGTTGGGCTTCCGAGTGATTTCGATCCCCAAAACGTACTTCGGAGAACCCATATCTTTCGTGACCAGATGTTGGCGAAGATGCCGCTTTGTCAAGGCTACCCCTTCCTGGTCATCGCCAGTGAGAAAAATATCATCAACATATACTGCAAGAACCACCAGTCCCGAAGAGGTTTTGCGAATAAATAGAGAGTGATCAGCAGAGCTGCGAGCAAAACCAACATCCGCCACGATGCCGCTGTACTTGTCAAACCAAGCTCGAGGGCTCTGTTTGAGGCCATAGATTGCCTTCTGTAGCCGGCATACTCATGTCTCCCCCTGAGCAACATACCCAGGAGGTTGCTCCATGTAGACGGCCTCCTGAAGATCACCATAAAGGAAGGCATTCTTGATATCCAGCTGGGAAAGTGGCCAGTCTTTGTTGACTGCCACAGAGAGAAGGACCCGTATAGTGCTGAGACGAGCCACGGGAGAGAAGGTGTCAAAGTAATCAACCCCATAGGTCTGAGTAAAGCCCTTAGCCACGAGGCGAGCTTTATAACGGTCCACAGTGCCATCTGGGCCAAATTTAACCACAAAGACCCAGCGACAGCCAACAACATCTGTATCAAAGGGAGGAGGGACAAGAGTCCAGGTACCCCGCTCTGTTAGGGTCGCCATTTCCTCATCCATAGCCATCTTCCAGTGAGGAATAGCAAGGGCCTCCTAGTAGGAACGAGGTGTGGTAGTGGCAGAGATAGCCAGCACAAAGGCCCTGTGAGAAGAGGTAAGACGATCATATGAAACAACAGCAGCAAGGGGGTGTAGGGTACACGTCCGCACCCCTTTGCGAAGAGCGATAGGAAGATCCAGGTCGACGGGCTCTTCGGTATCCAGAACATCTGTGTCAGAGAGAGCTGGCCTGGGAGGAGAGAGCGACGGTAGTGGAGATCTGGGAGATGGAGGTGGAGAGAGAGGCGGAGGGAGAGGAGTGGGCGGAGACGGAGGATGGGCGGATATTGCAGTAGGAGACGAGGGAACGAACGGAATAACAGGAGAATCAGAGGTGGGGGGGAAGAGACGAGGAGTCATCCGAGAAGTAGGAGGAATTCTCGAAGAAGGTAACGTCAGCGGAGACGAACTGCTTACGAAGAACAGGGCCAAAGCAACAGTAGCCTTTCTGAGTGGCGGAGTACCCCAGAAAGACACATTTGGTGGAGCGAGGGGCGAGCTTATCACCAGTGGCAGATAGGGCATGCACAAAAGCAGTGCACCCAAAGATTCGGAGAGGGAGAGGAAAAGACTCCTTGCCTGGATAAAGGATAGAAAAAGGGGTTTTCCCTTCAGAACGGAGGAGGGAATGCGATTGATGAGATAACAGGCAAGAAGAACAACATAGCCCCAATATGAGCGAGGGACATGCATTTGAGTCATCAATGTGCGAGCGACATCGAGGAGGTGACAGTTTTTGCGTTTCGCCACCCCATTTTGTTGGGATGTATAGACACAGCTTGTCTGATGAATAACGCCATATTGCACACAGAAGGAGGTAAAAGCATGACTTAAGTACTCTTTTGCATTATCAGAGGGAAAAGTTTTAATACCAACACCAAACTGATTTTTGATTAAATGATAATAGGAGGTCCATACATTAAAAAGTTCAGAGCGATCTCGTAAGAGATACACCCAAGTACATCTAGAAAAATCATCAATAAAGGTTACAAAATAAGTACTACCCCGACCAATAGTAAGGGTAGGAGCAGGCCCCCAGATATCGGAGTGGAGTAGATCAAACGGACGAGTAGAGCCCCGACCTTGCTTCGACGGGAAGGAGGAACGGTGATGCTTGCCAAGTTGACGTGCTTCGCAGTTGAGAGTAGTAGTGGAGGGAGGGAGGTGGGGTAGAAGCTGATGTAGAAGCCGTGGTGGAGGATGACCGAGACGGAGATGCCACTGGAGAAGATCCGTACAAGAAGAAGAAAAGGCGGACAAAGCGGAAATGCTGTCGAGAAAGTAGAGGCCGCCGCTCTCAGTCCCAGTAGCAATCGTCCGCTGGGAGCTCGGATCCTGAAAAGAACAAGAAGAGGCAGTAAACGTTACAGAACATTGAAGCTGCTTGCATAAAAAAGTAACCGACAATACATTGCACAGAAACTTGGGCACATAGAGAGTGTCCTTTAGCTGAAGGGACGGAGTAACATGAACCACTCCAAACCCATGAACCGGGGAGGGAGAGCCGTCTACAATGAGGACCGGGGGAAACCGATCATGCTGTTCGAGGAGAGATAAGCACTGAGGATTGCCTGTCATATGATTAGTTGCACCGGAGTCGATAAGCCATTTACCTTGAGTGAACACATGGGCACTACCTGATGATGTGACCACGGAAGCAGACGGCTTGGAAGAGGAGGCGAAAGAGTCACCCGAGGGACGGAGATGGGGATGCTTTGTCCAGCAGCGGTCAAGAGTATGTCCGGTGCGGCCGCAGTGAGAGCAGAGGTAGCGGGAAGAAGGACGTCCGCCAGACTGATGACTGCGGCTACCAGAGCCACTCCGCTGAGTTTGATGAGCATAGTTATCCGGTGGAGAAGGAGCGGGCAGAAGCGGGCGCTGAAGGAGAGAGGTGACAACGGCGATGCGAGCAGCGGTGGCATCTAAAGTAGAAGATTCCGCCTCACCCAGAATTTGTTCGCGGATTATGTCATAAGTGTCAGGAAGACGGAGCAGATAACACACAACCAGAAGCTCCTGGAAGTGCTTGTGTTATTGAGCCAGATCCGCAGAAAATGGGCGATTCTGAAGAATCTCAGCCCCAAGAGCTTGAACTTGTTGGTAGGCCGCAGCAGGAGACAAGGTAGGCCAGGCAAAGGGGTCCGCATACAACGTATAGATGTGGGACGTCTGAGCCCCTTTAGAGTACAGAGCAGCAAGATGAAGCCAAGCGGCCATCACCATCTCATCATGATGGATGACGGGAAGGCACTCATCAGATAGACTGTTAGCGAGCCAAGTACGCACAAGCGCATCACTCGCATCCCGGTCATCAAAGAGAGGTGAAGTGGTAGGAGGGGGTCATCAACGAGATGGTGGCGTTTGCGTTGCGAGCGAAGGAGAAAAGTGAAAGAGACGCTCCAATCTGGGTAGTTGGAGCCAACAAGCTTAGAAACGGTGCCAAGGTTCCCGGAAGAAGTAGGAGGTAGAGGCGGAGCCGGATTGGCAACAGGGGTGGCGGCAGGAGTGGTGGTAGTGGAAGCATCAGAAAGAGCCATCAGGAAGACGCACGGTTAGGAAACAAGCCGCGCGGATAGGCAGAAGAAACCTGCAGCAGTCAGGATGTCAAACACCAGCGGCCAGAAAGACCACGACCAAGCCGCAGTATCAAGCAGAGGGGAAGAAGTCGAGCGGCAAGCAGACAGTCCCCCCGAACAGAAGCACAAGAGAAGGCAAGGCACACGACGATAGGTCGCGGCGAACAAGGCGACAGATCGCAGTGAACAAGGCAACAGGTTGCGCACACAGTGGGCAACGACAAGGAAAGAAGGAGACCGCGCGGACAGGCGCAAGCCGGAGAAGCCAGTCGTGCGGACAGAGAGGGCTCACCGAATTAGGAGGAAAGGATCGATTCCTCTGATACCATGTAAGAAGCGAACTAAAACAAGCCAAAAAGGTATAACTGAAATTTTATTATCAGAAAAAGGTATCTATTACAAAGGTATGCCCTCCCTTATATAGAATGGAGGAGAGATGAGAGAATACAAATAAGAGATGTGGGACTAAAAAATACAGGACTAAGCGGACTATACAGAACAAACCGCACTAGCCACGCGGTTAGACAGAAGGGCTAACCGCACGACTACCACCAGAGAGAGAGAGAGACCGCCAGGGGAGACCGCCTGATCGCTCGGCAACCGCACAGCAACAGCACAGGAATCAAACCGCTGACTCCAAACCGCCAGACTGCGCGGTCTCCAAACCGCCAAGATAGACCGCCAGACCGCCCGGTCACCAACTTCAACAAAAGGCAAGGTAAGATATACATGCGAGAGAAAAAATCCTAAGGAAAAAAGTAAAGGGATGGCCGACGCTTACCATCCCGCCGGTGGCCTTTGCGAGGAGGTTCTTGGCGACTTGCAGTCGCCTCGCCAGGTCGACAACATTATCCTTCACAAGGTCGTAATCCTGCTTGACTTTCAGCAGCTGGTGGTTGAGGTTGAGGCCACGACAGACCACCATATGATGCAGCTCTAAGGCTCGCATCTATGCTTGCAGACCCTCGCGACCGAGCTGCCGAAGGGTTAGGCCTTTGTAGGCCTCGGCATCCTCGCGCCCATACAGGCCGAAGCCCAGCGCGTAGGCATGCCCGGAGGTAGGTTGACTCCTCGACCAGGAGGGATGGAGTGATGAGATGGATACTCTGTGGGTCAGCTCATCAAACCACACCATCGACTCGCCGGCCGGGTCTTGTGACTTTTCCCCAAAGCCATAGAGGGGGTGGCTCTTCGGCAGGCCCGGATCGCGGGCCACAATTGTCGCTGCAGTAGGGGAGGCGGAAGGCTCACCACTCTCTAGTTTTTTCTCGAACGATCCCTTCAACGAGCTCTATGGTGACCATTCGAGTGTAGTCTCCGGCAAGCTTATGCAAATTTGTTGTTGTTGTTGTTTCCCCCTCTTGGAGACCAGGGCCTTCAACATCTTTGGCGGTGGGGGGCGGCGAGGCGAGTTGGACCCTTCAAGGCCAGGTCGTTTCCGGCTGAGGAGGGTCCGCCAGACCCCAGGTCGCCTCGACAGGCCGCCGTCACTGCTCGCTCGCACGTGAGCGGGTCCGGGTAGAATCCTAAATCCGTATGAGGCAGATGCTCGGGAATTGATCGCTCCCCTACAGATAAGGACTTGGGATAGAAAAACGATGATTGAAGGAGAGCCGGTAGGAAGAGGAGGGAAGATTTATACCTTCGCTGGGAAGAACAGGGAGGAGCAAGTCGAGGCCCCTTTGAAGGAAGGCGACCTCGAATTTCTTCCCCAGGAAGAACCTGAGCAACTCGGTGTCAACGCCGAATAGCGTTGGAGGCTGATATACCTCCTCGCTCTTTTGCTGGGAGGAGAAGAGAATGTTGCCCAGGTCGCCCTTAATGAAGAAAACCTTGGAGACCCAGTTGTTGTTTTTATTTGCGGTCTCGCAGATCTTAATATGCGAGCCCATCAGGAAGGCGACCCCGTCGCTTGTCATACAATAGGTGAAGAGTTTGCGGAAGACGGCGAGGTTGAACTCAATCCACTCTCGACAGAGGTGGCAGGCGAATGCGACCATCATGGCGATCGCAAGTACTTAAGGATCTGGCAGATCTATGGCCAGTGGGGAAAGCGCAACTTCACCTCGAAGTGGGATATGGGGAAGGAGAGCTCGTCCCAGAAGAAAGTGTTGATGGCCTCGCCTTCTGTGGGCCGACACGCCTCATAGTCTGGTGGCAGGTACTCGGTCTTGAAGGCGACGAGATAGCGCTCGGTGGTGTTTCTGTCAAAGAAGAGGTATTCGGCGAGCTGACAGGCGCACTTGGACTGCTCGTCGGCATAAGGTCGCGTCTTGACCATGTCTGCGAAAGAGTTGGGATGCGAGAGCGGGTAGAGAGCAGAGCAGCAAAGGGGGGTATGAATGCAATTAAGGTGATAGCTAGGGGGTTGGTGAGGGGGCTATTTATAGAAAACCGGATTTATGGCCGAGCTGACCGGTCGGTCCAGTTTGCCAGCCCCAGCTCGCTGATTCCAGCTCGCCAACTGACTCAGAAACCTGTCATATCCTAGTGCGAGCTAAACCTAGATAGCACATCCTATTATTTCAAATAACATTGAGTTATAAAAAATTATTTAAGTTATTACAGACAGGGACATTCGTAGCCCCGAGAATGAAGTTCATTACAAGCAAAGAAAGTTCGAACAATCCACGCGAGCTGGGGTGCTGGGGGCGAAGGCTAGTAGGCTCAAGTAGGGATCCATTTCCATCTACCCCGACCTTGCGCCCCCATCCCCGGAGGTCGGCGCATGTTAAGGAACTCGCGGACCAGGTCCAGGTCCCTGCTGAAGGTCTGCAGGTTTTCATCGATTCTCTCCATAACTAGTGTAGGGGACATCATCTCACCTGCCGAGCCGTGCTCTACCCTTTCTGCAATAAACACGTAGTCCAACTCCAGCGCCTGCAGACTCTGCTCGCGATATGCGCCGTCCGCTCAAAGTTGGCGCAAGGTGGCATCCTGCTTCTTAAGCACTTCTATTACTCGCCGCCTCAGCCTAATAGGATCCAGCGAGTAATCTAGGAAGATTTCCACCCAAGGCTCAGGGGGTGGCGAGTGGAGAGCTTGTTTTGAAGATTCTTCGACTTCAGAAGGAGTAGGGAGCCCTGAAAAGAGGAAGAACAATCAACTCAGGTAAAAAGAGGGTACATGCATCAAAGAGGCCTAGGAAAAACATTCTAAAGAAAGCAGAGCTAACGAGATGAGCTCGGCAGTTCTTGGAGGATGTGCGGAGGAGGTAGGGCTAAGTGTTGGGTATTGCATCCACAATAGACCTGATTTGAAGAAGAGCCCGAACAAGCTAAGTTGAATTGACAATGTATTTAACAATTCTATCAAGTTGTGCTTGCAGCTATTCCATGCTAAGTACACACCAATGTCAGAGTACAGTGGGTCAATATACACGGGTCTGCGCAACGTAATCCTTCATTTTGTAGATCAGTGTGTTGATCCACGCGTGCTATCTCTATTGGAGTGTACTTATTTTCAAGTACAGGGTCAAGGTAGATCAAGAGCAGAAGAAGGAGCAAGGATGGGTCAAAGACCAAGCTATCAAAAGAAGGAAGGAGGAAAATTCTTCCAAGTAAGAATCGACGGGAGCGTTAGTGATTCCTGCCGACTTCGACGGGAATCACTAAGTGACTCCCGCCGACTACTTCAGGCCGGCAAAGTTAGAAATTCTGCCAAGGCAGAATCGACGGGAGTCGGGAGTGATTCCCGCCGACATTGACGGGAATCACAAATGACTCCCGCCGATTTTTCCTTAGGTAGATTTCGCCGCTCGCTGGACCGGTCCAGGCCACCTTGCTCATTTTGGCCAAAACTCGGAATTTCTGAGGTGGGCCCCACAACGGTCTTTTAGGGTTTGCCTTTTGGTATAAATACGATGTTTTCCTGTTGTCTATAGGACACACCAAAATATGAAATGAGAAGCCGATGTCGTGACCTAGCGCATCGCAAGCTCCGCCCGCACGCACATCGCCGATTGGAAGTTGTCGCCACCGCTGATCTCAGCTTGTCTATGATCGCTCGATGACAGCACCGAGGCATGCAGCCGGTCTCACGTGTCTCTCTCGAGATCTCTTGTGTTCCGATTCGTTGAACGAGACTTGTTATCCCTTCCGAATCGGTTGAGACATTTGATCGGACTGAGATCGTTCGAAGACCTAGCTTGCTTCGTCAAGAAGTTTGGATTTACAAAGCATCGCCGCCGCACTTGCTTGCCGCCTCCGATCTTGACAAGATCCATTCCAAGTGAGAAATCCGGTTGTGGACTCTTCGTACTTTTCGTGCAAGCTCAACGAACGAAGAAGGACATCAGAATCTCCATAAAGCATTGTTTGTATTTTTATTTATATTCAATTTTGTTGTAAAGGAATTTTCATTCCTATTTCTAAGGGTTGGGTGCAACCCGTTGTGGTGGAGTTGTGACTCCGTTGTTCGAGGGGTTCCTTCCGTGGTTGGGGGAGTGTTGCTCCTTGTGTGAGGATTGGATTTCTATCTGTTTGGAGAAGTGACTAAGTCATCCCGTGGTGGGAGATAGGTCGAAGGGGGAAAGTTGACGTACCCAAATCGGGGAACCACTATAATTCTTTATGTGTTTTTTGTGTTTTGTTTGCTTACTTGTGTAGGTTAGTTTAATTCCGTAAAAGACAGCACAACACCTATCCCCCCTATAGGTGGATTAGGTTGACACTAGATACTTTCAAGTGGTATCAGAGGGAGGTTACTCATCAATAAGGTTAACACCTTGAGTAAGATCCTGTGTCTAGTGTCGAGAAGAAAACAAGATTCAAGCATAGAGCTATACACAAATGCCTCTCCCCTGAGACGGTCTGCAAGCATAAAAGAATATTTTCCCATCTGGAAAATTAGAGTTCAGTTTCATCTGGAAACCATTGACCCCTGTGCTTTATATATTGTGGAAGAGGGTCCCTTCATTCCTATGAAGGCTTCTTACTCTGGAGAATATCTCCAAATCCCAAAGAGTCCCGCAGAGATGTCTGAAACTGAGTTCTCACTATTCAACTTAGACAAGCTCGTTCGACAGATCATTTCTGATATTTGGTCAGGATCATCTCTTACAAGGTTGGATAAGTGTAAGACTGCAAAGTCCATGTGGGAAACAATCTCTGACCTCATGGAGGGAAAGAAGACTGCCTGGACTGAATGCCAGTAAGAAGATGAAGCATACGTGGGGGTCCTCATCTCTGAAGATTAAAGTCAAGAACAACCTTTCAAAATCAGGGCTACCGTTTCTCTATCAGAGACTGAAGAAGAGATTGAGGAATTCAGTTGTGATGAAGAGGAAACATCAGCTTCTGTAGACCATAACTCTAACCCCGATCAGCCCAATCAGGACCAGGTATCTTCCTCATCTTGCTCTTTCCCACATGTATCTCCTGAAGACAGGATAAGTTCAGAGGATTGTCCATTAGTTGATGCCAGGGATATTAACAGCTTTGATCAATAGATTGAAACTCTAGATTCGCTTCGAAGAGCCCTTCAGGAGAGCAACTTGCTTGTTGAGAAACAAGCTAAGGAAATTGCTCAGTTGAGGACCATGATGGACCTCCAATTGGAATCCATCAAGGTGAAGGACTCAAAGATCTCGGATCTAGAGTTTTATCTAGAGACCGAGAAGAGAATAGTATCTAATTTTTCCAAGGTAGATGCTATTAAGAGAAAGGAAGAAAACGGGTGGATCTCGCAAATTATAAATTCGTGGAGAAATGGGGAAACTGTTTACAGACCCCCCACACCGAGTAGGAAGGGCACACATCATTCCTTCAAGTATGACCATAAGAAAAACTATGGTCACTGCAAGAATGGTCGGCCCTCATGTGGAAACACCAATAGTGTAAGGGATGTTATGGATACCCGTGAAAAAATACACACGGCTCATCATGAACCATTTGTATTTATGGCCTTAGCTCCCACACTTCATGATATTATAGGAACCGGCTCTCACAGGATATCTTCCCACCCTAGGATAAAGGGAAAGGGAGTTGGCAAACATGTAGCAAGCATCACTGGGGCCCCCTGATGTGTGCTGGCAGAAAAGAAAGCACCACCTCCCAGGCCTCATGATACTCCCCACATGTTCACCATCAGACCCACCTCGAGTCTCGGTGGAAAGGGAAAATCTGAGAGCAGAACCAGCTCTGCCCCTTACAGACCTAGGATCATGACTAACTCCGTTAGTTGATCCGGTCAGAAAAGGAGGTACAATTACCATGAGTGTTGGTGCTGTTGCAGAGTGGGTCACTTTGCCATAGACTGTTGGTACAATCCTTCCGTGCCAAGGGAAAGGGTATGTCCACGTCTTCCGACAAGAGACAGCCTTCCTTTCAGAGATCCTGTCGGAAGGCATGCTGTATTTTATACTGACAAGAACTTAGGACCCAATACCTATTGGATTCCTAAGGTAAGGTAATTTTATTTTTCAGGATAGTCTAAGTACCCATGAACATGATGGGACTTGGACAAGAGATGTTCCAGGCTTGTTCTGGAACAAGGAACATGGGAAAAGATATAAGCTAACTACAGTGTCCTTCATGTACATGACACTCTTCGTGCTCCAAAAAGTCGATCCGAATGATCATCCTGGTAATCTCAGCAATTCTTCTAGTGGCATTCTTGAAGATGCAGGTGCAAGGCTTGAACAGCTAAGTCTAGATGAGACTGCTAAAAATGAAGCTCCCAAGTACGTCAAGGTCTCCATCTCAACACCAACTGGAGAAGATGACGGTCAGGATGGAGAGATTCTCCCAAAAGAGGGAGGAGCCCGAGAAGCTGTAGGAGCTCTAGATGCAAGACTCTTAGAGCTCAAATGCGTGATGGATTAGCCAAGAGATTAGATCATAGGAGATCCTCGGGACGGTGTCAGAACTCGCAGAAGTATAATTAACGAGATTCTGCACCTTAGTTTTCTGTCACAGGTTAAGCCAAAGAAGTTCGACGAAGAGAACAAAGATGCGTCATGGATATTTGCCATGCAAGATGAACTTCATCAATTCGAACGATGCAATGTCTGGACGCTAGTTCCCAGACCAAAGAAATAGAATGTGATCGGCACTAAGTGGATCTTCAGAAACAAACTGGATGAATACGGTGTCATCATCAAGAACAAAGCCAGACTGGTGGCTTAAGGATACAGACAGGAGGAGGGGATTGACTTCAACCAAACCTTTGCACCAGTTGCAAGGCTCGAGACGATCAAGTTGTTCCTGGTGTATGCCTCTCACAAAGGATTCACTAACTATCAGATGGACGTGAAGTCTGCTTTCTTGAATGGAGATTTAAAAGAGGAAGTATAAGTCACCCAACCCCCAGGTTTGTTAATCTAACTCTCCCTGATCATGTTTACTTTCTTAATAAAGCATTATATGGCTTAAAATAAGCTCCTCGAGCTTGGTATGAGACTCTGTCTAGTTTTCTTCTTGAGAACAAGTTCTCGAGAGAAAAAATAGATAAGACATTGTTTCTTAGGGAAGTCAAAGGCAAGATTTTGCTGGTGCAAATCTATGTCGATGATATAATATTCGACTAAACGGACAACAACCTGTGCAAGAAGTTTTCCAAACTTATGCAAGGGAAGTTTGAATTGAGCAGTATGAGAGAGCTGAAGTATTTCTTGGGACTTCAAGTGAAACAGTCTGAGGATGGAATTTTCATCTCTCAGATGAAGTTCATAAATAAACTCCTCAAGAAATTCAGAATAGAGAGTGCAACCTCTATGAGGACTCCAATGGGATCCACTGTGTCTCTGGACAAGGATGAGAAAGGGAAACCTTTTGATGAAATCAAGTACAGAAGCATAATTGGATCCCTGCTCTACCTTACTGCTAGTAGACCGGATATTATGTTTTCCACATATGTTTGTGCCAGATATAAGGTGAACACTAAGGAATCTCATTATGTCGCTGCAAAGCAGATTCTTAGATACCTTAAAGGTACACCAAATCTTGGCTTGTGGTACCAAAGAAACAATGATGTCGAGCTGATAGGATTTTCAGATACTGACTTTGCAGGAAGCAGGGATTATAGGAAAAGAACTTCCGGGACGTGCCAATTCCTCGGAAGAAGGCTTATATCGTAGAGCAGTAAAAAGCAGAACTGTGTCGCAACCTCTACGGCTGAATCTGAGTACATCTCAGTAGGCAGCTGTTGCGCACAACTTCTATGGATCAGAAATCAACTCGAAGATTATGACTTGCAGTTCAGAGAAGTTCCCATGTATTGCGACTCCTCGAGCGCAATTGCAATTGCGAACAATCCAGTGTCGCACAACAGAACAAAGCATATTGAAGTGAGCTACCACTTCATTCGGAAGCATGTGGAGAACAAAGATATATCTCTATGCTATGTCCCCACGGATAAGCAGATTGCAGATATCTTCACGAAGCAACTAGACGAGGCCAAGTTCAATTTCTTCAAAACTGAACTCGGCATGCTGAACTTTTAAGATTGAAGACTGAAAGGCTCAAGGCTCTTGGATCAAGGGGAAGCATCTGCTAGGAACTCAAGATCGGGCACGGATGCAATAACTGAGGGAGAGCATTTTGCTCCAAGTGAAGTCCCAGGTTTGTAGAAGCCAAAAAGGGGGAGATTACCCTCTCGGCCAAGGCTAAGGTGGCCGCTAATACTAAGTAGGCCACAAAGGCTATGTTGCTCTCAGATAGGGGGAGATCACCTCGGCTAAGGCTATGTTGCTCTCAGGGAAATGGTAATGAATTCCACACTCAACTGAATTTTCATTTTATGATTTTCATTTCCATCTGTTCTATTCACCTTAGCTTGTAGGGTTTAGGCCTCTTCAAATAGTGGGAGATTTTTGGGTATTGCATCCACAATAGACCTGATTTGAAGAATAGTCTGAACAAGCTAAGTTGAATTGACAATGTATTTGACAATTCTATCAAGTTGTGCTTGCAGCTATTCCATGCTAAGTACACACCAATGTCAGAGTGCAGTGGGTCAATATACACGGGTCTGCGCAACGTAATCCCTCGTTGTGTAGATCAGTGTGTTGATCCACGTGTGCTCTCTCTATTGGAGTGTACTTATTTTCAAGTACAGGGTAAAGGTACATCAAGAGCAGAAGAAGGAGCAAGGATGGGTCAAAGACCAAGCTATCAAAAGAAGGAAGGAGGAAAATTCTTCCAAGTAAGAATCGACGGGAGTCGTTAGTGATTCCCGCCGACTTCGACGGGAATCACTAAGTGACTCCCGCCGACTACTTCCGGCTGGCAAAGTCAGAAATTCTGCCAAGGCAGAATCGACGGGAGTCGGGAGTGATTCCCGCCGACATCGACGGGAATCACAAACGACTCCCGCCGATTTTGCATTAGGAAGATTTCGCCGCTCGCTGGACCGGTCTAGGCCGCCTTGCTCATTTCAGCCAAAACTCAGAATTTCTGAGGTGGGCCCCACAACGGTGTTTTAGAGTTTGCCTTTGGGTATAAATACGATGTTATTCCCGTTGTCTATAGGACACACCAAAATACAAAACGATAAGCCGACGCCGTGACCTAGCGCATCGCGAGCTCCGCCCGCCCGCACATCGTCGATCGGAAGTTGTCGCCGCCGCTGATCTCAGCTTGTCTCTGATCGCTCGACAATAGCACCGAGGCAAGCAGCCGGTCTCACGTGTCTCTCTCGAGATCTCTTGTCTTCCGATTCGTTGAACGAGACTTGTTCTCCCTTCCGAATCGGTTGAGACGTTTGATCCGACTGAGATCTTTCGAAGACCTAGCTTACTTCGTTAAGATGTTTGGATTTACAAAGCATCTCCGCCGCACTTGCTTGCTGCCGCCGATCTTGAGAAGATCCATTCCAAGTGAGAAATCCGGTTGTGGACTCTTCGTGCAAGCTTCAACAAACGAAGAAGGACATCGGAATCTCCATAAAGCATTGTTTGTATTTTTATTTACATTCAATTTTGTTGTAAAGGAATTTTCATTCCTATTTGTAAGGGTTGGATGCAACCCGTTGTGGTGGAGTTGTGACTCCGTTGTTGGAAGGGTTCCTTCCGTGGTTGGGTGAGCGTTTCTCCTAATGTGAGGATTGGATTTCAATCCGTTTGGAGAAGTGACTAAGTTATCCCGTGGTGGGAGATAGGTCGAAGGGGGAAAGTGGACGTACCCAAATCGGGGAACCATTATAATTCTTTGTATTTTCTGTTTTTTGTTTGCTTACTTGTGCAGGTTTGTTTAATTCCGCAAAAGACTGCACGAAACCTATTCCCCCCCCTTATAGGTGGATTATGTTGACACTAGATACTTTAACTAAGTTCTTGTTGTGACCTGGAGGATTGACCCCTGGGGAGATGAGATTGAAGCTGGGAACCGGGATGTCCCTGGCCCTTTCCCCCGCGAGTGCAAGAGTATTTGTTGGCTGCTGAGAAGGATGCGAGCTGGAGACTTGATTTTCAGTAAACCCACTCTCGTTGTCCTAAAGGGGGTGACTTGCTCTACATGCGAGTGTCGTGGGGAGTCGGCCGCGAGTCGTCATGGGGGGTGTAGACTCGCGGTGTTGAGGTCTCTGCATTGGATTGATGATTCTCGGGGTCGGCGGGAATGTCGACGACCATTTTCCCTTTGAGGTCAGCGGCCGGTTTAGAGGAGGAGGCAAGCCCGGGAGTCAAGGTGGATTCCAGGTTGCGGTAGATGGATTCAACATCTTTTGGGATGAAATTGGCCTTCTTGGCAGGATTGAATTTCGTCGGCTCGTGCAGTGCGGCGATGGGAGGCAGGCCAACTAATGCGTCAGCTCGAGCGGCGTTGAGCTTGCGGGAGAGGCTGAGATTCTCTTGGAGTTCTTTGGAGAGAGGCATCTCAGCAAGTATCAAGTAAGAAGGAATGGCAAGGGTCGCCCAGGTACGTGAATATATATATTGCCGCTGGTGGAGCCCACCAAAAGATTCTCTGGCCCCTGCCACAGTCGCCGCATATTATGGGATTGGATGATTCTTTCCGAGCTTGGGCCAACCTATCAAAGAGCGGGGATTGTGTACAACCCCATATCTAGCGAGTGGCGGACAATAGAAGACAGACCGGCCAAAGTCTAGCAGCCCGGCTCGCCCAAGTGGGGTGTATCGTTTGAGGGGCGAGTAGAGCATGTCGGCTTGAACTCGCCCTAGGGGCTCGACGAGCAGTGGGAGAGTGGAGTGGGTCGGCTCGCACTCGCCCCGGGGGTTCGGTGTGCAGTGTGCGAGTGGGGCAAGCTGGGCCCACGCTCGCCTAGGGTTGGGAAGAGGCGGCAGTGCTAGCTCCATCAAGCACTCACCGCCCCCGACGAGTGGAGGTTCTAGAGGGCCACTCACCCAATTTTTTCTGTGATATCTCTTTACTATTTTGCCCCCGTTGGCCTGCCTATAGACTGTTAGAACAACGGAGTTGCGCTGTTGGCAGACCCAATTGGGCTGCACATAGCTGTTTGGAATAGTGGAGGTTGGCTATTTGCAGGCCGTTTTCAGAAATATATAAATAGACCTAAGGGGATACCTCAGAAGGCATGCTTTTCTTGTGCACCAGACTTCTTGCGCTTTCTGAGATACCCTTAGCTCGGCATTTGGCTATGGAGGGGAAGTGCTCTAAGATCTTCCGGGTGTTTGGTGGGACCTCCACGCCGAGCCCTTTGGTCTGTTCCCTATTCTTTTTCCTTAGTCATTTGGCTCGTGAGAGAGAAGTAAGTGTGTGATCACCCCTTACCCAAGGGTGAACTCCACATAGACCTAGTTTTTGGTTTCAACAATAAATAGCAGGTGCGAGTTGCTTTCTGGTTCCTGTGAACGACTTCTATGCCTCTTGGGGTCACCAGCATCATAGATAAGTGTGGAATTGATGCAATTTTTCCAAAAATCGATTGGACCGACCTTCCGAAGATGGCGTTGTAAGGTGAACTTGAGTCGATGAAGATAAACTGCATATCATGAGTAGTCTGCCTCAGGAATTCACTCATTGTTACTGGCAGGGTGATTATTCCTTGAAAGTGAACTGAGTGGTTACCGAAGCCATAAAACATGTCCCGTGGCGGGACTGAGATGTTGTTTGGTGAGTTTCATACTATAGAGAGTGGATATGAATAAGACATCGATTGAACTCCCGTTGTCCATGAGAGTTCTTTTTTATATTAAAGCAGGGATCTCCGACTCCTATACAAATGATGAGCGGGTTTTGTTGTGTGTGTGTGTGGGGGGGGGGGTCTATAATCCTTTGAAATATTCATTTACGAAGGAGATGGTGAAGTCCTGGGTTGATCCCCAAATTCTTGCGAGCTCCATCCATTGTTTCGACTGGGAATACCTGGGTAGAGAGGAATGGGAGCCCGACGATGATTTCGATGTTGTCGACCATTTGTCTGGCACCATAGGCCCCCTGTTGCGTGTTCTGTCGGTCTCTTCCTTGGTGCGGTGCTTGATGACCTTGCATTTATCCTTGAAAAAACCATCCAAGGAGTCCTTGGCGGATAAGGCACTCAATTTTAATCTTTAGTCCGGAGCATTCTTCGGTAGTGCGACCAGTCATACGGTGAAACTCGCAGTATTTTGTCTGGTCACCTCTTGGGTTTGGCAGCAACATTCTCAGTCACTGGAATGCTGGATCATCTCGAATTGCCTACAACACATTAGTCCGAGTGATATTTAATGGAGTGTATTCTCGGGGCGGTCGCTGACCCGTATCCCTTGGTGGGTCACGACGATGATTGTCGTTTTGACGCTCTTCCCGACATCATTCCTCTTATCTTGTAGGGGCCTGCTCTTGCCCCTCTTCCTCTTTTGTCCTCCTTCAAACTGTTGGCAGTGCGCTTCGATAGCCTCGTTAGATGCTATATGGGCTTCGACCCGATGGACAAGGTCTGGATAACTTAGCACAGTTTCCCTCATGAGTGCGGAATAGATGGCTCTTGGATGAAGTCCTCCGAGGAAAATGCCTTTGAGAAGTTCGGGGTCGACCCCTGAAATTTGCCATGCTTTTGAGTTGAATCGACGAAAGAAATCTTTGAGAGATTCTCCCTCATTCTATTAGATACCTGAAAGGGGCGAGAGATCCCGAATAATTCTTCAGTTGACCACGAACTATTTTGAAAATTGGCATGCTAAGTCTGTAAAGTTGAAGATGGTTCCCTCTCGAAGAGAATGAAATCAGGTGCGGACTTGACCCTTCAGAGTGGCTGGAACACTTGATATAACAACTGATCTGGGGAGCTAAAAATACTAATTATGGTGAGGAAATGGTTGACATGTTCGAGCGGATTATCTGTTCCATCGAACATCTCGATGTTCGGGAGCTTGAAGCTGTGTAGGACTAGATGAGCTAGAACCTCGAGGGAGAGCGTGGAGCCCTAGTGGAGAGGGCGACGCAAAAAGATGTCCCGTCGTCCAAGCTATCCCTATTCTTGGAAAATTACCTCACGCATCTCCTCGCAGGTGAGCATATCACCCGGTGGAGCACGGGTTACTTTTTCCAGATGATGTTGGTGGCCGCCTCCAGCGTCCAAATGAGCATGGTGCAAGGAACTAAAGGCATCGGAAAATTCTTCATATTCATTTTCCCTAGGGGGGGGGGGTGCTTGCTGAGGCAGGATGCGATCCTAAAGCTGGAGGCAGGGGATTAACCGACGCGGGAGGCTAAAGAGGAGCTGGAGGAGCTGTGATATTCTGGAGGAGGGAAAGCACTTCGACCTAGGGCTCAACCAATTATTGCATGCGACCTTCCCAAGCAGGTACGACGAGAGAGCAGCCTCACCGCTGAGAGTCACATTAATGAGCGACTGGGAGGGAGACGACTCAACACGCCCTCTAGGAGGTGATCCATTGGTAGTTCAGGTGCTCCTTCTTGCCATGTGAGTAATTCATGAGTACCGCTGTGTAGAGGGCATCATTTTCTAAATATTTAGAGGATGCTAGGAACTGTTTCCCACAGATAGTGCCAAACTATTGCGGTAAAACTCGACGCCCCGGTTGGACTAAATTAACTTAGACTGTCTTAGCTCACAGAGCGGTCGAGCGTATACACAGTCAATGAGAGAGAGAGAGAAAGATTATTCATATGATATTTTGATGTAGAAAAACTATCAACCGGATAAAAAACCACTCGACCGGATCTTTGCAAGTCGAGCTCCACTATCAACTTTCAGTTTAAACTTGCTTGAAAAATCGAGGGCGACAGGCCGCTCCTCGTTACACTTTAGAGATGAGAGAGAGTTACTTAGACTCACGGAGAGCAACAAGATGCTTTGCGTAAGGTTGCTTGCTAGTGCGTTGCGGGAAAACGGGCACTTGCTATAGCAGAAATTTCCTTCTCGCCACTCGCCCGTGGACTTAGGCAGATTTTTGGTAGAGAGGCCGTGGTTCGAAGGTGGCTAAAAGGTGGTTCGTGGGAGGAATTTGACAGAGCTCTGACCTGAGGAGGAAGAAAGTAAAAGAGAGAAAGATGAGAAATGAGGAGGCCTGATGGTCTTTTTATAGCCTTTAGGAGGTGGTTACGGTGGTTTTGCGGCTATCTTTACACCGTAACCATCAATATCATAATTTTAAGTATAATTTTTGGTGCGCATTATTCGTATAGTTAATTTTACTAAATCCAGACCCCTACTAAAAGCATGTCCACCTTACACTATTGGTGGTAGTTATGCGAGTAGTTACCCACATATCAGATGATCATGATCATGGCGGAACGATCGAACAAAGGCGAAGGAGCCCAAAGAGGGCAAGAGAGGCGACCGACCACCACCTCATGGGTGGACGGCCTTGGCAAATGTGGCGGGCGGCCGAAGCGATGCCGGTCAGAGGTGCGGCCAACTGACAGGAGAGTGATGACTAGTTTTAGTCATCGTTTTTGGAGTAATTTAGTAGCCTAAATGCCTTAGTTTATTTATAATTTATGCTTGTTATTTCTTGTTTTAATATCTTTTTATAATATATTAAAATTACTAGTTTAATTATAGTTTCATTGTTTTGTCGCAATTTTATTTTATGTTATTATATAAAAATATATAGTTTTATTATATTATTATACTTGTTATGTATTATGTTTTATGTTTGTCTAATTTTAAGTTATAAATGTTTTATGTGTTATGTTTGTTAAGTTTAAATAATTAATGTTATGTTTATGTTATGTTATTATTATGTTTGTTATTGTTATGTTTATTTTTGTTTTATCTTTAAACTAATTAATAGTATGAATTAGTATTATATTTCATGTTTGTTAATTTTAATATCAAGTTTAAAGTATCTAATGTTTTATGTTTGTTATAATTAATGTTATCTAATGTTTTGTCTTTTTATTTTGTAGGTTTAAAGCATGCAGCCCCCTTTAATTCAAGTGCAGCCCACTTCGAAGACCATGCAGCCCATCAAGCAAACATGTCAAACCAAGCCCATCTAAGCCCAATTTGGAGCAGCCCTCTTCCCTCTACCCGAGCCCAACATGCCTTCAAAGCTTTTTGCCGGCCACCTTGCCACCTCTCTCTCCCTCCTCATTAATAATTCCACATGCATGCATCTTTCTCCTCCACATTAATTCATCCTTTCTCTCTCTCCATTATTTAATATATTATTGCATGCATTCCCCCTTAGCATGGCCGGCCACTTATCATTCATCCCCCCCACTCTTTATTTTATATTCTCTTTTCATTATCATATAATATAATGCATGCATGTAGCCATTATCTCTCCCCTCATTAATTAACATGCATGAACCCTCCTCCATACCTATGGCCGGCCACCCCTATGTCTCCCTCATTCTAGATCATTCCTCCCTCTCCTATATAAAGGAACCCCTCCCCCTCTTTTTTAAAGTGAAGTAGTTTTTTAGAGTGAAGTAGTCAAGTAATTTTAGTTTAGTTTTTGAGAGATCTTGTAGAGAGCAAGTGAGGGTATTTTCTTATTTTCATGTTGTAGTTTTTATGGTTATTTCTTTCCTTTAGTAGTATACTTTTGTCTTGTTATAATTTTTGTATCTCTTTTATTATGCAATGAATATATTTTCTTTTTCTCTTATTCTCATCTACTTCTCAATCATGCGTAGTTAGTTCTTTTTGTGCCCGATCGCGATGATCTTTGCAATAGAATAACGTATCTTTATTTTTATGTTTGCAATTGTATTTTTCTATTTTTGATCCTTCCTTGATCTATTTCGTATCGACTCCGTATTTCTAGTATACGGTAGTAGATTCCGATCTCGTATTTGAGTAGCCGAGAGGCTCGTGAATATGAAAGATCACTCAAGGAAGGAAGGAGTTGAACGCACCCCTAGAGATAGGATGACGTAAATCCTCCGGATTGGAGTCAAATCCAATAGTGCGGGTCACTTCGATAATGCGACTTTAGGCCTTTTTGACTTGAAAGAGATTTCGATCGAAACGTCTACAAGTTAGAGGATTTAATGCTCTAGCGAGATTACTTCCTAATTTCGGATCCGTCACGGTCTTAATAGATTTACAATTGTTAAACTAAATTATTTCGTTATTTTATTTCAAAGTGAATCGTCGATCGCGCACACTTTTCTCGTAATAGTTTATTTCTCTTTAAGTTTAGTTTATTTTAATTTTCAAATATCATTAATCGTTCGGTAGGATAATAGAGTCGTTGTGAGTAATAGTACTTGCCTGCCCCGAGTTTTTATACGACCTTGATATTTTTCATATCCTATGCTATATTTCGATAGGTACACTTGCTTTAATCGAGTATAGATTGGAGAATACGATTTTCTCTATCATGTTTTTGGCGCCGTTGCCGGGGATTTTTTTGGCAATATTAAGAAAGCTTCGAGTTTATTACTTCTACTAAAATCTAAAAAAAAACAAATTATTATTATTATTATTATTATTATTATCCACCCACCTCATCTAAATTCTACCCAACCTAAAATCTCTCGAAAAGGGTAAGGGGCTTTAAGCGCCACCATTTTACCTAGTACCGGGCGAACCCTTCACCGGGTAGTCCTTGGGAAGTTCGAGAGCCAATCCATTAAAAAAAACCTATTTTAAAAAATATATATATTTATCTAAAAAAAAAACAAATCAAAAAAAAAATAGCTTTTCTTTTTCTTTTTTGTAACAGTTTTTTTTATGGAATCATCATATTTTTGCGCTTTTTGCGGGTCGCCCGACCATTTTTATTCTGAATGTCTTTCGGGAACCCCTCCCTCTCTTGATTTTAATTTTTCTGGGGAAGGTCAAACTGGCCAATTTGACCCTTACTCCAATTTTTGTCCAACTTGGGAGATGGGCAGCCCGTATTTTTCTTATGATTTTGCCCCGCAAAGCGCCGCGCCTATAAATTTTTATTTTAATTCTATCGATAATGGGTATTTTGAGTTGCAAACTTCTCTTAATAATATTAATTCGCATCTCAAAACCATTATGGATTCTTTTTCTCGTGAGGCCGCTTCTTTTTCTTCGTCTTCTTCTCCGTCTCCTCCAATTTCTTTATGTAATGAGTCACCGGATATCCCGGCTTGTCTTGTTCCTCTCGAGGAGGATAACTATTCGGATATCCCGGATTGTTTCCTTCCTCCTTTGGAAGACGCCTCTATGGATATTCCAGTGTGCTTCTTACCCGTTGAGGATGACGAGACGTCTTTTATTTCTCCATCTGAAGACGTTGGTGATTCCATTATGCTTTCAAATTCAACTGTTCCTAATTTTTCTCTTTTTAGCGAATCTTCTTTTTCTTCTTCTTTTATTTTAGATAACTCTTCTTTAGTTCTTTCTTCCTTTTCCTCTCCCGAAATTTCACAAGACTCTTCTTCTTCTTGTGAAATTTCCGATGATGAAATTTCTTCTTCTATTTTTTTATTCCTCTTTCTATTTCTTCTTCTTTTTATTCTTCCTCTTTTGACGACCCATTCTTCCCCAATTTACATACGGCGGAGTTCTTCCATAACTCCGTCCGTTCTTTTTTGGGCGTCATTCTCTTGAAGTTTCCACCCCATGCCGGTGCGATTCTTCATTTTTTCTTTTTTTAGTTTACTCTCCTAAGCGCATACTTAGGGAGTTACCTCTTCATTTCAGTTTTTATTTTCCCTTTAGCTAACAAATAACGTCCGGCTCAGCCGACGTTAAACAGAGAGCGCTCTTGGGAGGCACCCCTTGCTTATCCTTTTTGTTTCTTTCTTTTTGTTTATTTTGTTTTGCAGGAATAAAACCCCCGACGTTTCGTTTGGCTCCATCAATTCATCTCTTCCTTAGGCCCGAGCCGGTGTCCAGCTCAAGCATGGGGGAGCGACATCTGCATTCGGCCTTACGACTCCGGGGAAGTCGTTTTCTTTTTTTTTTTACTTTATTGTATCCCCCCTCCCCTTTCTTCGTCTTTTTTTCTTTCTTGTTTTTATCTTTCATTGAGGGCAATGAAAGGTTTAAGCAGGGGGAGGGTTTTGTTGTTTTCTTTTTTGTTTTCTTTTCAAAAAAAAAAAATTTGTTTTAAATTTCAAAAATGTTTAGTATAGTTTTATTAAGTTCTTTTTAGTACTACTTTTATTTAAGCCTTATCAAAAATCCAAAAAAATTAGAAAAATAAAAAAAATTCCAAAAAAAGATAATATTTCAAAAACCCAAAAAATTTGAAAAATGTCAAAAAATCAAAAAAATATAATAAACCTCATGCTTAGATTTTTGTTATTTTTAGAACTTTAGTTTGAGTTAGTTTATAAGCATTTTTATTTGCTAATCTTTATTTCATCATGTTTAGTTAAATGTTACTTTTAGTGATTTTATTTTGAGGATAATCTTATGATTTTAATTTTGCTTAGAGTAATCTATTTAGCACTTCTTCTCTTTTATTTTAAATAGTTTCAATTTTGTAGTAATTTTGCTAAACAATTTTGGAGTTTAATTATTCTTATTTCATGCTTTTAGATTCTTAGGAAATCTCAATCTACTAGTAGTTGCTCTCTAGTGTTTTAGTTTATTTTCTAAAATTTTGTTTAAACCCCATCATTTTTTCTTTTATTGTTAGATCATATGTCATGGGAATAAGAGGATAAAATTCATTATTCCTTGGTAAACATATGCAACCCAAAAAAAAATGATGTAGAGAGGAATTAAAAAGTTTATATATGTCGGGGGAAGTGATAGGATGTTAGTCTATCATTTTCTTGTATTACATATATTATTTAAAAAATAAAAATGAGTGGGGTGAGAGGATAAAATTCATCACCTCCAATCAAAGACCTCTTCATGTTAATTTCCTCCCTAAACCCCTTAGCTAATATCATTATCTTAGTTTTTAAATTAAAATATGTGGAGAGCATAAGTAGTAGGTTGTCTTTTTCCTTAAGTTTCTTTTAAGTCATGGTTTTTATAATCCCAATATAACCTTGTTTGCACTTTACTCCATTTTGAATGCTAGTTAATTTATTAGAGAATTTTTGGCTAAATTCTTCTCTCTTTTCACTTTAATTTCATAATTTAGGACTTGATTCTTAAATCCCTAAATTTTATTTTTGGCTAGATTTTGGTGTTGATAAATTTTTAGTTCAATTGAAAATTTTATAATGCCTTATAAATATTTCTCTTCCTTTTGCTCTGGAATAGCAAAAGCCTAAGCATGGAGGAGTTTGATGACTAGTTTTAGTCATCGTTTTTGGAGTAATTTAGTAGCCTAAATGCCTTAGTTTATTTATAATTTATGCTTGTTTTTTCTTGTTTTAATATCTTTTTATAATATATTAAAATTACTAGTTTAATTATAGTTTCATTGTTTTGTCGCAATTTTATTTTATGTTATTATATAAAAATATATAGTTTTATTATATTATTATACTTGCTATGTATTATGTTTTATGTTTGTCTAATTTTAAGTTATAAATGTTTTATGTGTTATGTTTGTTAAGTTTAAATAATTAATGTTATGTTTATGTTATGTTATTATTATGTTTGTTATTGTTATGTTTATTTTTGTTTTATCTTTAAACTAATTAATAGTATGAATTAGTATTATATTTCATGTTTGTTAATTTTAATATCAAGTTTAAAGTATCTAATGTTTTATGTTTGTTATAATTAATGTTATCTAATGTTTTGTCTTTTTATTTTGTAGGTTTAAAGCATGCAGCCCCCTTTAATTCAAGTGCAGCCCACTTCAAAGACCATGCAGCCCATCAAGCAAACATGTCAAACCAAGCCCATCTAAGCCCAATTTGGAGCAGCCCTCTTCCCTCTACCCGAGCCCAACATGCCTTCAAAGCTTTTTGCCGGCCACCTTGCCACCTCTCTCTCTCCCTCCTCATTAATAATTCCACATGCATGCATCTTTCTCCTCCACATTAATTCATCCTTTCTCTCTCTCCATTATTTAATATATTATTGCATGCATTCCCCCTTAGCATGGCCGGCCACTTATCATTCATCCCCCCCACTCTTTATTTTATATTCTCTTTTCATTATCATATAATACAATGCATGCATGTAGCCATTATCTCTCCCCTCATTAATTAACATGCATGAACCCTCCTCCATACCTATGGCCGGCCACCCTATGTTTCCCTCATTCTAGATCATTCCTCCCTCTCCTATATAAAGGAACCCCTCCCCTCTTTTTTAAAGTGAAGTAGTTTTTTAGAGTGAAGTAGTCAAGTAATTTTAGTTTAGTTTTTGAGAGATCTTGTAGAGAGCAAGTGAGGGTATTTTCTTATTTTCATGTTGTAGTTTTTATGGTTATTTCTTTCCTTTAGTAGTATACTTTTGTCTTGTTATAATTTTTGTATCTCTTTTATTATGCAATGAATATATTTTCTTTTTCTCTTATTCTCATCTCCTTCTCAATCATGCGTAGCTAGTTCTTTTTGTGCCCGATCGCGATGATCTTTGCAATAGAATAACGTATCTTTATTTTTATGTTTGCAATTGTATTTTTCTATTTTTGATCCTTCCTTGATCTATTTCGTATCGACTCCATATTTCTAGTATACGGTAGTAGATTCCGATCTCGTATTTGAGTAGCCGAGAGGCTCGTGAATATGAAAGATCACTCAAGGAAGGAAGGAGTTGAACGCACCCCTAGAGATAGGATGACGTAAATCCTCCGGATTGGAGTCAAATCCAATAGTGCGGGTCACTTCGATAATGCGACTTTAGGCCTTTTTGACTTGAAAGAGATTTCGGTCGAAACGTCTACAAGTTAGAGGATTTAATGCTCTAGCGAGATTACTTCCTAATTTCGGATCCGTCACGGTCTTAATAGATTTACAATTATTAAACTAAATTATTTCGTTATTTTATTTCAAAGTGAATCGTCGATCGCGCACACTTTTCTCGTAATAGTTTATTTCTCTTTAAGTTTTTTTATTTTAATTTTCAAACATCATTAATCGTTCGGTAGGATAATAGAGTCGTTGTGAGTAATAGTACTTGCCTGCCCCGAGTTTTTATACGAACTTGATATTTTTCATATCCTATGCTATATTTCGATAGGTACACTTGCCTTAATCGAGTATAGATTGGAGAATACGATTTTCTCTATCAGAGAGCGTCTGCCAGTCGCACTCGGCAGGCACACCGGGACGGCCCCGGCCACCAGACGCGACCCTGGCACCGGCCACCGGGCGCGGCGCCGACAACGGGTGCCGTCCCAAGCGGTGGGAGACCGACCGAACACACCCGAACGGAGAGCGGGGCGCGGCTGACCGCACCCGACACCTCCCACGGAGGCCACAAAAGGGAAGGGTCCTGCCGGCCGGCGGGATCACCATGCCCCGCGGACTTGGGTGCGCGACCACGAGGTACGTCCCTCATGATGGCCAAGAACTGTCCTTGCTTGAGCCGGCTCGCCAGCGGCGGGAGAGAGGGGCCGGCCTCAGTGGCCAGTCCTGGGCTGTTCGGGGAACGGGATTCCGTGCATGCGGATCGCGCGCGATTGCGCATTCGGATCGTGCACACGGCGGTTCCCCCATGATCTCCATTTGGGATGATGGGATCTTGGGGAGTGGGCTAACAACACCCCCAGCTATTCTATAAGTGAATATGTCCCCATTAAGAGTGCTTAAAATGTAAACTAAGTTAATTTATTTGTTTTAATTAATTGTCGATTATCTCTAATTAAAAAATTTGCTTTCAAAACGCACAGCTGTTTTGCCAAATTGCTTAATATTTCTTCGTTTGAAACTACGCTGCAACAATTGTTCTTCCAAACAGAATCACAAATTTTGTCATCACTCTGCAAAACAACTGATTTTTTCATCACTGCTTCTCACTACTGTTTCTCTAGTCGCTACAGCCACGTCATACTGAGCATAAAACCGTAAATCGAACTGGAACCGAACCGTAACCGCAAAATACTAGACCGGACCTTTCACTAATAATTCGGGTCCCGGTTTGAAATTTTGGAACCGTTAACAACATTGATATGGATGTGGTTCTTTTATTTTATTATCTAGACCGGAAGCGGAACCGCAACATGCAAGTCTCCAGCGATTTCAGGATTTGTAGTCCCGATCCGAACCAGATCGAAGCATAATTGAACCGCGACAAGTTTATTATTATTATTTTTATATAATATTGTTGATAGGTCCCATTAGAATTTTTAGCCACGCCCCATGCCCAGGGTGCGGGTATCCGGAAACTTCTGCTAACGTTGTAGCCGTCCGAGACGAAATCGTCGCGCCAACCGTCATCGCAGCCATCATTGCCCGAACCGCCATCGTCGCCATCGCCTCCATCCCTACACTGAACCGCAATCACCACCGTCTTCGCCTCCATCTCAGCAGCATCTCTGCCGCACCGCTTGATGGGCGCCGGCCCGCCGTCGATCATGCAGCCACGTCACGCACCGACAAAGGTTCCACGGGCGGCCTCAAGTTTTTTCCTTCGATCTCTCTACTGCTTTGTTTCTGTGTTGCACAATGATGGAAAATAATGTTGGATGGTCAAACTTGAACCAAAAAAACTAAAACTAAAAAAATGGCATGCAATGATTAGTTCCATATTGTTTACGCAATCGGTCCACTAACATTTATAATATGCCTCGTATCTCCTATCTTTGACCCGGATTTTAAAATGAAAAAATGGGTGCGATGGTTTAACAAACAACGCATTTCATGGCAGAAATCAGAATGGAGTTTTCTTCTTAATGGCAAAAGCAGGGAGTAATTAATACCCATGAAGATAAAGAGTTCCTATTGGTTTTCTCCCAGAGCGGTGAATCTGGCAAACCTGCCATGGTTTCCCCGGACTCACAGTTAACACAAAGAAACCATGGAAACGCACTTCATCCATGTGACCGTGACCCGGCTCACCAGCCACCGGCCCCATGTGGCTGGACGGCCGCATGTCCGAGCGGACGGCTGGCCGCACGGCCGCCCGCTGCAAGGATGGCCTTTGGCCATCCAGTTAGGGTGGCCACCATGTAGCTCAAGTCGGGCAGCATTTTCGTCGTTCGGTGCTGGCCGTGCGGCCCATTCCTGCCGGCCTCCGTCCTCACCGGGGAACCCCTCCTCTTGCGGGAATGGTAGTTATTTTTTTTGGCGGAGGCAGTTATTTTCCGGTCGGGGGTAGTTTCGTCATTTGCGTAAATATGGTGATCCACGTGCTCTAAACGGAACAATTCTAATCATCTGGCCGGTGGTTATGAGGGGAAATTACCGGGCCGCCCCACCTAAAATCTATAAATAGACTTTTACTCCCTTTCATTTTCACTCTCTTCTCCCCCGGAAAAATCCTCCTACGGATTTTATCTCTCCTCATCCCTTTCTCTCTTTATGTCCTCTTGCCCGCACGCCCCTTTGTGCACACATCCCTCTCTGTGTGCGCTCCTCTTTGCGTGCATTTTTTTGCACGCATGCCCTACGTGCCCTCGCTCCTCCTTCGTGGGCATGCCCCTTCGTGCACACGTTCTCCCGTGCGCACGTTCATCAGTGTGCAAGTCCTTTCTGGTGTGCGCTCCCCCTCTGTGCACGTCCCTCAGAGCGCTCCACCATCAAGATCGTTTCAAGTGCGCCTCAGTGCACTCCACCATCAAGACCATCCAAGCGTGCCTCCGTGCGCTCCGTCGTTAAGACCGTTCCAAGTGTGCCTCCATGCACTCCGCCGTCAAGACCATCCAAGCGCATATCCCCGCGCTCTACCATCAAGACCGTCCAAGAGCGCCTCTGCGCACCCCGTCGTCAAGATCATCCACTGTCCTGCGTGCCTCCACGTGCCCCTCCATCAAGACCGTCCAAGCATGTCTCCACGCGCCCCGCTGTCAAGACCATCCAAGTTTGCCTCCACGCGCTCCGCCGTCCAGACTGTTCCAAGCATGTCTCTGCACGCTCCGCTGAGACCACAAAGTCTCATCAGAGTCAACAGACCAAGCCCGTCAGAGCGTTGAAAGTTCGTATGCCCTGCACCGCCAACAGTTTATAAGAACAACTTCAGAGCCCGCCAAGGACTACTAAACTGCAGTTCAACGCGTAGAACGCTCAGCATTCTCTACACCCTCGACTCAGCTGCAAGATCATCGGGCGGAGACAAGTCAGCCATTCCAGGCTCATCCAAGTGCGACAGGAGACAAGCCCCAGACACCAGGATGAGCGTAGCAAGTTGTCCCCACTTCTGAGCATCAACAAAGTACTCCAAAGCGAGGCCAGTGCATCGCTGCCCACAACTCGCGAAGAAATACTTAACTCTGGAAGTGATGGCATGTCACCCTCCGAGTTCTTTCCTTTCCCTATCTCCATAATTGTAATGAGTGGCGGCATATTGCCCTCGAGTTCTTCAAAGAATCCCTATAACAAAAACAAACAAATAATGCTGGTTTGGCCGACATAGATCCGACCACGTGGTTTTTCATCTAGCTGACGAGTTTTCCACGTTAAAAAAGTTCTCTTTCCAGCGTTTACTTACTGTGATTGTTGTTGTGCTCGATCGCTCCCGGGCTAAGGCGGTTCAATTTAGTGTGGTCTAACGGAGCCTCAAGCGATCCCCAACAATTGTTATTTTTTAATAATTTATTTGTAATATCTATACTGATTAAGGGTAAAACTGGTGCAGTTTGGTATGGTTTGAACTCAAACCGCAATTGCACCAAAATGGGTTGGTTTGGGACTGAACAAAATCGCACCGCACTAAAATCATGTTGTGTGGTTTGACATTGACGTGGTTTGTAATCGATTTTTGCTAAAAGAATAAAAAACGTCACGTCAAATAACATAAACCAAGACAATTTGATAGAATGTTGGGGCATGAAATATTGAATTTGAAGCATGTTTAATTGATATAAATTAAAGATGCGATGTTTTTTGGCCCAAATAAATTATATGAATAATGCAATAATCTAAAAAAATTATATTTGTAATAATAGCAATGTGACAAGATTTTGTAGGTTTTGCACCGCAAACTATGCGGTTTTGCAACCAACAAAACAACTGCACAACAAAACCGTTTGGTGCAGTTTAAAATTAGTGTGGTCTGATGCGGTTTTGTGATTTTGAGATTTCGATTTTAACTTTTAGCAAAACTTACTATATTATGCAAAAAAATACTCCCCCTTGGCATAATGCAAAATTCATGCGTCCGGGCCTCAGACTTCGAAGTCCCTCTTGCAAAAAAAATGAACGTGTTTATTTTGCTCTCCTGTGTATTATTTTTGACCACCCTCATTCATTACATCAAGTTTGGTTTTGGCTCTGGTTGGAACCGGACTGAACCGCATAGAACCAGACCGAACCGTTAGTGACCGGTTTGATTATGATTCTGGTTGAATCGAAACCGGAACAGTTAACACGACAGTTCAAAAAATTATGTTGGAATCGAAACCAGAACTAGAATCGGTCAAACCAAAAATGTTCTGGTTCTTATTTGAAGAACCATTAATGACCTTAGCTGTTTGGTTTGTGGTTTTAGTAGAATCAAAACCGAATCAAAACTGAGCATATCTTGTTATAAGCATAAAAATATAGGCTATTAGCACACCTATTTTAACTCCAAAAAACACAATCTCAAACCTCACATCCATTAAGTGCACACTCCCTTTTTCCTATTTTCGCCTTCCGCCATTTGCGAGTCCAAGCTGCACGCCCCTCCTTCCCCCCAGTTCATGATTTCGCTATCATTGAAGGAGATCGCATGCAATAGGGAGGTTTGCCCGAAGAACATGTCGCATTGAGTTGAATGTAGGTCAAACCTTTATTTTTTTTACTTCTCCTTCCCTATTTCGACCGAACCTAATTTCTTGAATTGCTTTTTACCTTATTTCTCCCCTAAATCCATCAATATAGGATATTAACACTGTAACACCCCCATCTGTCACATGGGATATAACAGAAGCTCCGTCCGAGGCCCCACGCCATATTCCACGGACAGTCAGCGGAGTTATATATTAATACCAAAATAACTATGAGATGATATCGAAACCTAACACAGAGCCTTCTAGCGGAAGCTTTTAAGCAAGTTAGAAGAACCCATCACAACACATGAATGTCTACAATAACCCAAAGCAGGAATGAAAGTGTAAATACACATAGAGTCTTTGCCTTATGACCTTACAACATTCAACTTGAATTAAAGTGTTTTACATACTTCGGCACGCAGACCGACCATACATGAAAACAATAAAAGTAAACACTTCGCTTTGGCCTTCAAGGGCCAGCACAGCATCAAGGGCCTTAGCCCGCTACTTTCCATGTGACTCACCTGTTCCTTCAAGAACAATCCACCGAACGGTGGTAAAACAAGGCAACGATCAGCTAAAGCTGACCAAATTAAAACAACACCGCCCCTTACTCGAGGCGACAGAGCTCCTTACCTGCAAAGTATTAACAAAACCAAACATAGTAATGAAAGTGCAATTTAAGCACACTTCACAACAAGTGTAGGCACGAACGACCACACCCCATTATTCGGTACATTGGAAAATGTGTACCTGATTTGAAGAAGCCTAACTTAGCTCAATGATATACATCAAGGTGTATTTGATGTTATTTTGAGTTGACATGTGCAGGTTAAGAATGTACTAAAATACAGGAAAAATATTCTAAGTCCATATGTCGATACCAGAAGAAGCTGTGTCGACACTTTAGAATAATTGTGTCGACACTTGAAGAAGGCTGTGTCGACACAGAGAAAAAGAGTCGACAACATTTGTGTCGACACCGAGAAGCAGTGTCGACTCACAGAAGTTTAGGCGACATTAACTGTGTCGACACTGAGAGGCTGTGTCGACACACAGAATTGCTAGTCGACAACATTTGTGTCGACACCAAAAGACTGAGTCGACACACAGAGGCAGAGTCGACAACATCTGTGTCGACACATTCTCAAGGTACAGTGTCAAGAAGCTAAGTCGACATCAAGACAGCTTTGTCGACATAACCAGAGGCAGTGTCGACACTTAAGTCACTTGTGTCGACACATCTTGACAGATGGTCTCGACACTTTCTAACAGATAGTCTCGACACTTTGCTGACAAAGACAAAGGCCCAAGATCTGTTTAAAGACTTGACAGCTTTGGGTTACAACCGGTTTACTAAACCTGTCAGACTTGTCAGAAGTTAGTTAGAAACCGGATCAGCCGGTTACCAAGGAGGAAGTCTATATATATAGACAGATTCAGAGAAGAACATACACGACGACACATTAATCATCAATTGGGAGATAAGATCTATGATCAAGAAAGTGCAAGGCACAGAAGAAGATCTTCGTGAGAAGATCTAAGAAGACATTCTGACGTGTACAACCACTAAGGATCAGTCTAAGTAGAATTCTTTCAAGAATTCTGAAGTATCATAAAAGGTGTTGGATAGAGAGGGATCCAGCCATTTTGAAGACAAGAAGGAAGCTGTCACAGGTTTCTCAAGAAGCTGTCAGGAAATCAACTCAACTAAGTTCAGATTCAAGAAGCTTTGAAGAAAGCTAAGATCCAGTTGATTTTATCCATCAGCTGATCAAGTGCTGTCTTGTTCCTTCTCTCTCAACAAGGGAAAGATATTATAAACTCTTTTTTAAATTCTGTAGGATCTATTTTTATAGATCTGAGTTGTAAGCCTATGTTATAAAGGCTGAGTGTAGGAGATTTGTTCTCTGAGTGGTAGGGATGTTTATGCCTGAGTGTAGGAGAAGGTATTTCTCTGAGTTGTAGGCCTTGTGGCAAGGCTGAGGTAGGGCTTATTAGCCTGAGCTGTAGAACCTTTCAGGGTTCTGAGTTGTAGGGACCTTTCAAGGTTCTGAGCTGTAGGATCTGAGGATCTGAGATAAAGGTGGAAGTTAGGCCGATTCTAGCACACTGCTAGATAGGTGAAAGGGGGAAAGTGGATGTACCCAGATCTTGGGGAACCACTATAAATCTGTGTGCAATCTGTGATGTGTGCATATTTGTGATTGTTGTGTTGTGTTTGATGGAGTGTTTGCTGAATTCTCTTATAATCAGTAATTATATTCTGCCTTAAGTTAAAACAAGCATTAGAACCTATTCACCCCCCCTCTAGGTGTTTAGGTGGTCTTGAAAGTATAACTATCAAGTGGTATCAGAGGGAGGTTACTCAAAGAAGGACTTAACAGTCTGAGTTAGATCCCTAAGGCAGAATCAAGAATCAAGAAAATGGGTTCTGGAGAGAATCACAAGGAACTAGGGTCAATGAAATTACCCATCTACAGGAAAGAGATTTTTTGAATCTAGAAAGAAAGGGTTAGGTTGTTTATGGAGGCTTCTGATCCAAGGATATATATCACAGTACAGGAAGGCCCCTTCATTCCAATGAAGGTATCAGTTCTTGATGCAAATATTCAAACTCCAAAGAGTTATTCTGAAATGACCAAGGATGAGATCATCCTGGCAACACTAGACAAAAGAGCACAAAACATTATTGTAAGTGCTATAGATGATGCCACATTTCAAAATCTGATTCACTGCAAAACCTCCAAGGAAATGTGTGACACTTTGATTGTCTACATGTAGGGTTCTGAAGAAGTTAGACAAGATAGAAAGTCTATTCTCAACCAAGAATATAAGACTTTCAGACAAGGGAATTCTGATAGCATAACTGAATGCTACAAGAAATTCTACAAGAGAGTGAATGAACTAATGTCCTATGGAAGGGTCTTCAGTACCTATGAACTGAATGACAAATTCCTAAGATCCTTGACAAAGGATTGTGACACCAAGATTTGTGCCATAAGAGAAGTGGCAAGACTGGCAGACATTTCTCCTCCAACCTTGTTTGGAAAGTTGCTATCATATGAAATGCAACTAATGGCTAGGAAGGAGGAAAAAAAGAATTCAAAAGGAGAACATAGAGAAAGGTCTGTGGCCTTCAAGGCTGAAGCCACTAGAAAGAATAGGAGGATATCTCCATCACCTCCTAAGGAAGTTGCTGAAGTTAACTCAGAAAATTCAGACAATAAGAACTCAGAAAACAGTGATTCAGATGCAGATTTTGCTGCCTTTACAAGACAGTTTCAGAGGTTCTTGAAGAAGAAGCAGTGGAAGTTAAGGCCCTCCATATCATAGCCAGTTGATGATTACTATCAGAAGAGAAAATCATCAAGAAAGGAGAGGAGCAGAACTAAGCCCAGCAAAGTTACTACATCAAATATTGTTTGCTATTGCTGCAATAGGCCTGGACATGTGGTGGCTGAGTGTCCAGAAAAGAGGAAGGAGTCAACAGACAGAAAGAAGACTCAACAAAAGGGCAAGAAGGAGAAATCCTTTGTTGCTAAGAAGGAGAAGAGTCTTAAAGATCAATCCTCCTCAGAGTCAGAATCTGAAGCTGAAGCATACATTGGACTGTATGCAGCTAATGAAGAAGATGAGTTTATGTAATTGCTAAACTCCGTCTATGAACAAGAAGATCATCAATGTATGGGACTGATGGCTGGATCAGAAGAAGACATGTGCAAGAATCAGTCTGGTCCCAGTAAGGTACATTGTCCTTCTATAAAATCAGTTTGTAGTACTAGTGCAGAATTAGCTACATCTACATCAAGTGATGTAGATGGATCTGAATCTGAAGGAGATGTTCATCAGTTAATAGATAAGTATGGGGACTTATTGCAGGCTCTTAAGAAAAGCAAGAACCTAGTCAAAACTTAGGCTCAGGAAATTGTTGATCTTAAGGTGGCTGCATCTGAGTTTGAAAAAGTATTGGATCAAAAGTTAAATGAGATTGCCAAACTGAAAAATATAACTATTATTCAGATGGGCACAATCAAATATAACAATGATCAAGTTAAAAGTCTGGAGGCCAGACTGAGAATAGAGAAAGATTTAGTGGCTAGTTACTCTAAGCCAAAATCTGTCTTACCTATAATAGATGAGTTTGTGGCTCAAAAGGGTAAGGCAGGATTAGGCTTCAAAGGTAACACCAGGGCTGCCCAATTCAAGAGAAAAGGCATAGCTCCTGTCCAGCCACTAAACCTTAAAGTCCCAGTTATGTTTAGAAAGGTACAAGTGCCTTCTAACAAATATGATCTTGAAAATATTCATGGTCATATTAAGACTGATGTTTTGAAAAACAAGGGTATTAATGCTAATAGGTCTGCCTATGTTCATAAACCCAATGGTTATAAGAAATCAGTGGGTGAAGCTGCAGCAGCACCAGCACTGGACAAAATTTTTTCTGCCAAGGGTATATCTAGACCTAGATACAACAAATATGAATGTTGGTGTTGTGGCAAGAGAGACCATTTTGCCTTAGATTGCTGGCATAACACAAGTGTAAGGAAGAACAATAGTCTACCAGTTAGAAGAGCTGCTGATAGTTTTGATGTGAATGGTACTTACCTGAACCAAGGACCCAAGACTTACTTGGGTTCTAAGGGAAAGTAATTCTGTATTGCAGGAAAGTCCAAGTTGCCATGCCCCTATATGGTACTTGGACAGTGGTTGTTCCAGGCACATGACTGGAACAAAGGGGCTGCTAAAGGGGTACACATCTGTCAAGGATGGACCTAAAGTTATCTTTGGTGTATCTGAAAGAGGGATCATCAAAGGGTTTGGTAACATTTCCTCAAACCAAATTACCATCACTCAAGTGGCTTATGTAAAAGGTTTGAAACATAATCTGTTAAGCATAAGTCAGCTGAGTTATCTTGGATATGACATTTCATTTGTTAAGGATGGATGTCATATCAAAAGGTCAAGTGATCAAAAGGTCATATTGACTGGGTATAGAAAGAGAAATGTTTATTGTCTTGATTTTGTATGTGAGAACAAGGTTTCTCCTATCTGTATTGTAGCTGATGATAATGCATCTCATTGTGTCAAATGGCACAAGAGGCTGACCCATCTTAACTACAAGACAATTGGCCAACTCTTTAGCAAAGAGTTAGTGAGGAATGGTCCTCAAGTTAAGTGTATAAAGGAAGGGATATGCTCAGCTTGTCAAAAGGGCAAACAGACAAAATCCTCCTTTCATAGCCTTGAAAATAAGGATTCAGTGAGGTGTTTATACCTCTTACATATGGATCTTTTTGGTCCTATGCCAGTTCATAGTCTAGGTAGGAAGGTATACACTTTTGTGGTTGTAGATGACTATTCTAGATATACATGAGTGTTCTTTCTGAGACAAAAATCAGAAACTCCAAGTGTCTTACTTAGTTTTGTGAAACAAATTCAGAATGAACTGAACAGTACAGTGGTCAAAATCAGAAGTGACAATGGCACTAAATTTAAATCTGAAAGTATGACAAAATTATGTGAAGACTTTGGGATTTTCCAAGAATTCTCCTCACCTAGGACACCACAGCAAAATGGTATTGCTGAAAGAAAGAATAGGACATTGATTGAAGCTGGTAGAACTCTACTGAGTGACACTTCTCTTCCAGAATATTTTTGGGCTGAGGCAGTAAACACTGCATGTCATGTGATCAATAGGGCTTTTATCACCAAGAGCCACAAAAAGACTCCCTATGAAATTATGAAAGATAGAAAACCAAATCTATCCAACTTTAGGATCTTTGGTTGCAAGTGCTATATACTTAACAATGGAAAGTCTTATCTAACTAAGTTTGCTGCCAAATCTCAAGATGAGATATTTGTTGGGTACAGCATCAATAGTAAGGCTTATAGAGTCTACAACTTGACTACTCAAGCTGTAGAAGAATCTGTACATGTTGTATTTGATGAAACAAGATTAATCAACAGTGAGTTGCCTTGTACATCAAATAATCCAACAGGTATAAGTAAAAGGATGGACAAGCTTTCCATTGTAGAAGCATCAAATGCAGATGAAGTATTGGAAAATGAAGGCTACTGTCCAGGGGGAGTACAAGACTCAATAGAAGTTGATGACAACCAAGAGGTGCAACATAATGAAGGAGCTGGAGACGTTCAACCTGAAGGAAATCTACCTCCAGCTACAAGACATCTAAAAGACCATCCAGCAAATCAAATTATAGGTGATCCAAGACAAGGAGTCCAGACTAGAAGCAGAAATCTGAGCACAGTCCTGCACTCAAGTTTTCTATCTCAACTAGAGCCTAAGAAATTTGAAGAAGCCATCCAAGACCAACACTGGAGTAATGCTATGCAAGAGGAGCTTAATCAATTCAGAAGGTGCAAAGTCTGGGAGTTAGTTCCTAAACCAAGAGACCACAATATCATTGGCACAAAGTGGATCTTTAGGAATAAGTTAGATGAGAGTGGAGTAATTGTGAAGAACAAAGAAAGATTGGTTGCTAAAGGATACAAGCAGGAAGAAGGGATTGACTTTGATCAAATATTTGCCCTAGTAGCCAGACTGGAGGCAATCAGAATGTTCCTTGCCTATGCAGCATATCAAGGATTCAAAGTATACTAAATGGATGTGAAATCAGCATTCCTGAATGGTGATTTAAAAGAAGAAGTCTATGTAGAGCAGTCATAAGGTTTTGTAGATTCTCTTAAACCTGGTTTTCTCTATAGACTTAGGAAAGCATTATATGGGTTAAAGCAAGCCCCAAGGGCTTGGTATGAAACCCTGTCTACTTTCGTTATTGAGAACAAATTCTCAAGAGGTAAAATAGACAAAACTCTATTCCTAAGGGAATTAAAAGGTAAGATAATCTTAGTCTAGATCTATGTAGATGACATAATTTTTGGGTCTACAGAGAACAACCTTTCCAAAAAATTTGCCAAACTTATGCAAGGGAAGTTTGAAATGAGCAGTATGGGGGAACTTAAGTTCTTCTTGGGACTCCAAGTAAGACAGACTGAAGATGGCTTGTCCATATCCCAGTCTAAGTTCACCAAGGAATTAATTAAGAAGTATGGTATGGAATCATCCTCCACCATGAGAACTCCTATGGGAACAAATATTTCAATATGCAAAGATGATGCAGGTAAGCCTGTAGATGAGTCTTTGTAAAGAGGAATAATTGGCTCTCTATTATATCTCACTGCTAGTAGACCAGACATTATGTATGCTACATGTATCTGTGCTAGGTACCAAGCTTGCCCTAAAGAATCACATTATACTGCAATCAAAAGGATCTTGAGATATCTTAAGGGCACACATAATCTAGGCCTTTGGTACCCTAGGAATGGGGATTTTCTACTAACAGGTTATTCAGATGCAGATTTTGCAGGCTGTAGAGAAGATAGAAAGAGTACTACAGGTACATGTCAATTCTTGGGAGGAAGGTTGAAAATATCCTGGAACAGTAAGAAGCAGACTAGTGTGGCAATATCCACTGCTGAGTCTGAATATGTGACTGCAGGAAGCTGCTGTGCACAGCTATTGTGGATTAAGCATCAGCTAAAGGACTATGGTATTCAAGTAAGAAGAATACCTTTATTGTGTGATTCTAAGAGTGTTATATCTATTGCAAACAATCCTGTTTCTCATAGTAGAACTAAACACATAGAGATTATATACCATTTTCTTAGAGAACATGTAGAAAAAGGGGACATCTCATTGGAATTTGTTAAAACAGATTATCAAATTGCAGATGTATTTACTAAGCCACTGGATGAAACTAAATTCAATAAATTTAAAATTGAATTAGGGATGCTGGCCATAGGTTAATTTACCATAAAATTAACTAAGTAAAATGGTGTCGACACATTCAGTGATAAAGTGTCGACACAGAGAAGTCATGTCGACTTGTCAGGGAAATTGTGTCGACACATGAGAAAATGTGTCGACACCTAGGGGTCAAGAGTCGACTCATCCAGAAATGTAGTATCGACACATCCAGTATAATGGTGTCGACACTTACAGATTTTGTGTCGACTCTTATACTAAGGGTCGACACAAAATTTCTGATGCACTACTTAGTATCTCCCGTGTCGACATATCATCAATTGGTGTCGACACAAAGTAGTCATCATTGATGTCGAGTCAATAGAAGTTTGTGTCAACACATTCCGTCTGTGTCGACACATTTAGACTGTTTTTGCCCGACTTTTGACCTTCTTTCATTAGAGGGTATAAATAGGTCGAGAACGTATTCTGTCAACACACTCACAAGGTTTTCGAGACTAAAACCCTGTGTCGACAATCTCTCTTCTCTTCTCTCAAGCTTTCTCATCTTTCCAATGATGCCAAAGGTTGAAGACAACATCAATGAGGGATATGAGTTGGTTAGCGCTGCATTCGACAATGCCGCGCCAGAAATCAAACAGGTGATTTCTCTTCTTGCTGACAATGGATTGGAATACCTTGTTTCTGAACCTTCAAAGATTTGGAAGAAAGAAATTGTCGAATTCTATACTACTGTAACTTTGGATTCCACTGGTCTCAAGATAAAATCTACAGTTCATGGGACTAAGGTTAAAATTACTCTCAAAAGTATACAAAAGATTCTTCATCTACCTAGCATTCAAGATGAAGAAGAGGTCCCAGCCTCAAAGACAAGGGAGGCTCTCCATTGGTGTGGATTGGATCCAACCATAAAGATTGGAGCAGCCATCAACCGAAAGAGAATGAATCAACAGGGAAAGTTTCTATTTGAGATAGTGGGAAAAGTAATTTTGTGTAAACCAGGAGGCCATGATAGGATATCTGCCATGATGTTCACTCTTATGACAAGGATACTCTACAAGATTAACACAGACTGGTCTACAGTTGTGTTTGATAAAATCAAAGAAGGAATAAAGAAGCCAAACTTTGCTAGAATCATGAGTCTATACCTTACTGGGCTCATTCCAGAGGTCATGCAACAGATTCCTGGGTCTAAGATTAATCATATGAGAAAAATGGACATGAGATTATTCTCCAGGTGGGATAGAGTTCTGTCCAAAGAGGTGCCTGATGTGGACAGGCAGGACACACCTGAGACATCACTTGGACATGATCAGGGCACTGAACAACTTCAAGGAGAACAAGTTAGAGAGCAGGCTGAGGACCAGACTGGGTCTACTCAGGTCCAGAAAGAAACATTACCTGCACAGGTGCAGGGGGAGCCAGTTAATTCTCCTGCCCATCACATTTCTAATCCTGAACAGTTGCAGGGGGAGTCAATTTCTGAACAAGTACAAGTGGAAGAAAGAGTACACTTATCAGAAGATTTGAACACTGTTGGCCTTGATGACTCATCTTCTACTCAAGCACAAAAGGAATTCACTCTAGATGAGTTATTTCCTGATGATGGAATTGATACTGATAGGATTGAGGAGGAGCAAGATGTTGAGGGGGAGCGAGTGAATGTTGAGGAAGAACAACATGTCACTAAGACAGAAGTTCCTACAACACCTCCTGAAAGAGTTCATATTGAAAGTTCTTCAGAATCTGAGACAGAAGAAGCCAGGGAGGCTAAGAAAAGGAAGCTCATGGTCTTCAAGAGAAGAAGTCAAAGCTATAAGCAAGCTCTCAAAACTGCAAGTCACCAATCTCCTACTGAGTTTGATTACAATAAGTTCATGGTGAATTTGCAAGTGAATATGGATGAGCAAAGAAGAGCCTTGGAAAAATATGTAGATGAAAGTAATAAGTCACTTCAGTTTGATCTTGCCCAAGACATCAAGTCAATCAGATTTGAGGTAAATCTGAATAAAAAGGAGATGACAGATTGCTTCCACAACAGAGGTAATGCTGTGGTATATCTAGCTCAACAGCACCAAACTATCCTTGGTAAGATGGATGACATTGCATTGAAACAAGGATATGTTCTAGAAAATCAGCTGAGAATGAATGACAATCTGACTAAATCTCACAATGAAATTCTCACTGAGTTGAAAGATACTGCAACAAAGCTGACTGCTGCAAGGACTAAAGATATAGAAGACTTTGATCAAAAGCTCAAAGATGCCCTAGATTCAGTTCAAACTGCAATAACCTCCTCACAGAAAGAAATATCTGCTAAGCTTCAAACATTAAAACCATTCTTTAAAGAGGGTGTGAATTATCTTGATGGCCAGATAAGGTTTCAAAAGAATGATCTTAGGGATCATATTGCTTTAGAAGTCCTAAAGGGGGAGAGGGTACTCACTCATGCTGGCTCAGAACATGCCAAGTGGGTTACCAACAGTGTTAGAGCCACATTGGGATATCCACCATTGTGTGATAATGATGCAATTGCTGAGTCAGGAATACAACAAGGTCTACTTGAAGGCAATCAACCTGAGGTTGCCCAAGTCATATACCCCCCTGCTGATTTTGAATTGATTCATCAGCAAGTACAGGCCATGTACAGTCCTCCAAAGGAGGTTACAAATGTAATTATTGAAAAAGTAGATCAGCCAGGAGCCAATTTGAAAGATCAACAAGATGCTCAATTATCCAAGAAGAGATTTATAGAGGAAGCTGAACAAAGACCTGATTTTAAGCAGTGGAGCCCCACCTCAAGGAACATTATACTAACTGCCTGGAAGGCTGTGAAGGATCAAGTGCATGAAAGAGGAAAGTGGTATAATGAAATTGAATGGCAAAAGTATGAGGCCAGGCAGGTGACCATAGTACAGTTCAGAAGAAAGGCTAAGATGGGGAGGCTATCACCTGATGCTCAGGAGCCGAGCAAGTATTTTCCCAAGCCCTTTCATTACTTTGAAAGGCAAAGGCTCAAGGAGGAAGCTCAAAAGAAAGCTGAACTGTAAGGCAAAAATCCTGCTGATGTTGCTGAACTTACTGTGAAGGCTTAGATTCAATCAGGAAAAGGAATTGTCATCCAGGTGCCTGATCAGTCTTAGTTTAAGTTTATCAGTTCTTTCAAATATTTTGTAATGATTTGTTTGTTAATCCAATCAATGTAAACAAGCTGTAACAAACATTTCTAAATGAATAAACAAAACCTTGTTCTGTAATCATTTCTTCATGTTCATCTTTATTCTGTGATGAATCTGTGGTTAATGTTTTGTTTATAAAAGATTCCTGTTGTATTATGCTCTTGTACATCATCATATTAAATTTTCATAAATGGTGTATATCATTAGCTAAAAGGGTTATGACTTCTCCAAATAGGGGGAGATTGTTGGGTACATTAGAAAATGTGTACCTGATTTGAAGAAGCCTAACTTAGCTCAATGATATACATCAAGGTGTATTTGATGTTATTTTGAGTTGACATATGCAGGTTAAGAATGTACTAAAATACAGGAAAAATATTCTAAGTCTATATGTCGACACCAGAAGAAGCTGTGTCGATACTTCAGAATAATTGTGTCGACACTTGAAGAAGGCTGTGTCGACACAGAGAAAAAGAGTCGACAACATTTGTGTCGACACCGGGAAGCAGTGTCGACTCACAGAAGTTTAGGCGACATCAACTGTGTCGACACTGAGAGGCTGTGTCGACACACAGAATTGCTAGTCGACAATATTTGTGTCGACACCAAAAGACTGAGTCGACACACAGAGGCAGAGTCGACAACATCTGTGTCGACACATTCTCAAGGTACAGTGTCAAGAAGCTAAGTCGACATCAAGACAGCTTTGTCGACATAACCAGAGGCAGTGTCGACACTTAAGTCACTTGTGTCGACACATCTTGATAGATGGTTTCGACACTTTCTAACAGATAGTCTCGACACTTTGCTGACAAAGACAAAAGGCCCAAGATCTGTTTGAAGACTTGACAGCTGTGGGTTACAATTAGTTTACTGAAGTTGTCAGACTTGTCAGAAGTTAGTTAGAAACCAGATCAGCCGGTTACCAAGGAGGAAGTCTATATATATAGACAGATTCAGAGAAGAACATACACGACGACACATTAATCATCAATTGGGAGATAAGATCTCTGATCAAGAAAGAGCAAGGCACAGAAGAAGATCTTCGTGAGAAGATCTAAGAAGACATTTTGACGTATACAACCACTCAGGATCAGTCTAAGTAGAATTCTTTCAAGAATTCTGAAGTATCATCAAAGGTGTTGGATAGAGAGGGATCCAGCCATTTTGAAGATAAGAAGGAAGCTGTCACATGTTTCTCAAGAAGCTGTCAGGAAATCAACTCAACTAAGTTCAGATTCAAGAAGCTTTGAAGAAAGCTAAGATCGATTTCATCCATCAGCTGATCAAGTGTTGTCTTGTCCCTTCTCTCTCAACAAGGGAAAGATATTATAAACTCTTTTTCAAATTCTGTAGGATCTATTTTTATAGATCTGAATTGTAAGCCTATGTTATAAAGGCTGAGTGTAGGAGATTTGTTCTCTGAGTGGTAGGGCTGTTTATGCCTGAGTGTAGGAGAAGGTATTTCTCTGAGTTGTAGGCCTTGTGGTAAGGCTGAGGTAGGGCTTATTAGCCTGAGCTGTGGAACCTTTCAGGGTTCTGAGTTGTAGGGACCTTTCAAGGTTCTGAGCTGTAGGATCTGAGGATCTGAGATAAAGGTGGAAGTTAGGCCGATTCTAGCACACTGCTAGATAGGTGAAAGGGGGAAAGTGGATGTACCCAGATCTTGGGGAACCACTATAAATCTGTGTGCAATCTGTGATGTGTGCATATTTGTGATTGCTATGTTGTGTTTGCTGCAGTGTTTGCTGAATTCTCTTATAATCAGTAATTATATTCTGCCTTAAGTTAAAACAAGCATCAGAACCTATTCACCCCCCCTCTAGGTGTTTAGGTGGTCTTGAAAGTATAACTATCACCCATGCTCTCAGGGCACATTCTCGGTGCCCGGAAAAAAACCAGGGCCCACCACCGTTCATAAGACGGCAACAAACATGCGCATTTTGATAGTCTTTACGGCCTACGCAAGGCTCATGACCCGTAATTATGTCTGTGACATACATCACTACCCACGGACTCACCACATAGCTACTGGGTAGGTTCAGCCCTTTCTTGTTGCTCACATCGTCGGGCAAAAACTACCACGATGTGGGTCGGCCCCCCCATTCCCATTCCTTCAGTCAATATATAACCATGTTATGCTACATGGTTGGCTCGCAGGCCACCTAGCTGGGCTCCCAGAGCTCTCAGCCCCACATCTCAGACCGAAGTCTCCACGGCACAGGAAACAAAAAAAGCTCTCAAGGAGCTACCACCTGCGGTAGAACAACTGTCGCCCAGTATCTAGCAGAAATGTGATTCTACCCATTTTTTCCAAGTGCTCCTTAGAGTTAGTTCCCAAGGTTCCCTGCTGCAATCTACTATGTAGAAACCTGAAAAACAAACATCACGGAGTCTTCTCCGACTAATACAAGCATAATGAAAACATCACCAATCCAAACCAACTTGTCCAGATGGGCTTCACACACCATGCCTATGTTCTTACTTCGATTCCGAAAGTTATATGAAAAACTATGGGGATATACCGTATCTACCCAAAGTAAAAACCTCACGCTCACTGCACACTCCCGGGAGAGGGTTTCCTATACAAAAGGAAGAGGACTTCACAAGTACAAGTTGAGAATCATTACCCTTTGCGCTCTCTTCGGTGCTATGCCAAAGATCTAGACGGATGAACGCGATCACAACAATCTTGCCTCCATAGATCCGGACTCGTCTTACGAATCAGAACTCTGGAACTTCAATAGTGGCGAGATTTATGCTCCGGCACCGCTGCTCATCCTTCAGGAAAACTAGACCAACTCTAAATCCAGAAGAAAATGAAGTGAAAACGGCCAAATCAGGTATTTAAATAAAGCTACCACTGCGCGATAACTAGCTACTGCTGCGCGGTACCTTAATTCAATGCCTCGATTCGAGCACAACTGCCCAAAATCTCCAATCACAGGATGACACGTGGCCAATGCCATTTCGGTTTCACTACCGCTGCGCGATTGGACGCTAACACCGCGCGATAGAGGACGTCAGTTAAGACATGAAACCAGGCGCTATCGCCGCGTGCTAACTTCTACCGTCGCGCGGTATGATCCCGAGAACCATATCAATTAAATTTACCTAGCTATCACCAACGGTAACCCTATCGCCGGGAGAAAGCTTCCCGAGAGGTATGACAGTTTAATACCCCTGCTACCACCATGCGGTAACAACTTTTCGCCGCGCAGTAACATCTTTATCGAGAACTCGACACTTTCTCGAGAACTCGATGCTCTCGACGCAAACCCTAGAGCTACCGCCGGGCGGTAACCCCTAGAGAAGCATCTCACACCTCAAGAAATTTGGGGCGTTAGAAATTTCGTCCCGAAATTTGACATTACAGGAAAATATAAAAATTAAACAAGTCATCTGATTACCTTAGATAAATAGCCCAGGGAACTCCTCCCTCAGAGTTTGCTCGCGCTCCTAAGATAGCTCCACTCTTCCACAGTTGTCCCAAATGACCTTGACCATTCTAATGGACTTGTTTCACAGCTGCTTGACCTCTACGTCCTCGATCCGAATGGGCTTGACCTTCGTCGTCAACCCACTATCGACCAGCACTTTATTAACAGCAATCACTTGAGTAGGCTCTTGAATGGCCTTCCGCAACACTGAGATGTGAAATACATCGTGCAAACCGCTCAACTCCACAGAAAGAGACAAATGATAGGCGGCTTCACCAAGCTGTTACAAGATCTCAAAAGGCCCAATATACCTCGGACTAAGCTTCTTTAAGCATCGAATTTTTGATACGCCTTTAAATTGTTTTATCTTGAGGTATACTAAATCGCCCACCGCAAACTCCACATTCCGATGCTTTGCATTGTAGTACTTGGCCTGCCTATCTTGAGCGATCAGGAGCCATTCTCTAATCAACCGTATCGTTGAATTAGCGTCTTCAACATCCCTTCACTTGTATAAGTTCGATTCTCCCGTTTCTACCCAAGCCAGCAACGTACGACACCTCCTTCCGTATATAGCCTCAAAAGGCTCCATCTAAATACTATCTTGGTAGATGTTATTATACACAATCTTAATCATAAAAAGATGGTCCTCCCACCTTTTCCCAAAATCCAAAGCACACATACGAAGCATATCTTCCATCGACCTGTTCACCCTTTCAGTCTGACCATCTGTCTGTGGGTGAAAAGCCGTGCTGAAGTTCAACTTGGTGCCAAACAATTGATGAATGATCCTCCAATTGTTAGAAGTTAAACAACCATCTCGACGACTAATGATGCTCCAGGGTATGCCGTACAAACGGACTATGTTGTCCACATAAAGCTTTGCGTGTTTCTCTACTGAATCATCCTTCCTATTGGGTATGAAGTGTGACACCTTCGTTAAATGATCAACGATCACCCAAATGAAATCATTCTCCTTGTGCTATCTCGGCAAATCGTGCAAGAAATCCATGGAGATGTCATCAAATTTCCACTCTAGTATAGACAAGGAATTCAGGAATCCTCCAGGCCTCTAGAATTCGTGCTTTACCAAGGAACAAGTCTGATATTTCTCCACATATAATGCTCTGTCTTTCTTCGGACCTGTCCACCAGAACAGTTTCTTTATGTCCTTGAACATCTTGGTGCTCCCTGGGTGAATCGCGTACTTAGTTTGAGGAGCCTCGTACATCAACTCCTCCCGTAGTTTGCCCATACTTGGGATGCAAAAATGACTGTCCTTCCACGATAACCCATCACCGACAGTAAATTGGTCATTTGACCCATCCAAAGCCTCATCCATGAACCACTTCATGTTGTCATCCAACACCAAAGTCTGCCGAATACGATCAGCCAGGTCATACAACACTTCTGTCATGTTCAACCGTGCTTCAGCACCAGACATCTCATCAACACAAGAGATCTCTAAGGCATTTAAAGTTTGAATGAGACGCTCGACATGCATCGTTAACCAATTGGCCTGCACGGGAGCTTCATGACTTAACGCATCCGCAACCGCATTACCTTTCATAGGTACATAGTGTATCTTAAAGGTGTAATAACCAAGGAACTCGATCCACCTTTGCTGACACATATTCATATCCTTTTGATCTGATAGGTACTTCAAGCTCTTATGGTCTGTGTAAATATCGACCTTCAAACCATATAGGTAGCGCCTCCAAAGTTTCAACGCGAATACCACAGCCGCCAACTCCGAATCATGGACCGAGTATTTCCTCTCATGCACCTTCAACTGACATGATCCATAGGCTATCACCTTCTCGTGCTGAAGCATAACACAACCTAATCCACTCTCAGAGGCATCACTGTAAATCTCAAAGCCCTCTGAACCACAAGGAGAACATAAGACAGGCACCGTGGTCAGATGACACTTTAGTTCTTCGAAAGCTTATGCGCACTCCGGCGACCAAAGAAACTTATGATCATTCCTTGTCAAAGTAGTGAGGGGCAGTGTTATCCACGATAAGTTCTCCACGAAGCGCCTGCCATAGCCGAAAAGCCCCAGAAAACTCCGGACTTCCGACATAGAAGACATCACAGGCCATTCCCGTATCGCAACTACCTTCACCGGATCTACTGTAATTCCCTCACCACTAACCATGTGACCAAGGAACGCTGCCGAGGACAGCCAAAACTCATATTTGGAGAACAAAATATGCAAGTGCTCCACATGATCATCCTCGAATAGGGAGTACACTAGGATATCATCGATGAACACAGTCATGGACCGATCCAAATACTCCATAAACATCCTGTTCATTAGATCCATAATGACTGATGGCGCATTTGTCAGCCCGAAAGGCATGACAGTAAACTCATAATGACCATACTGTGTATTGATCGCCGTCTTGGGAATATCACTCTCCCTGATTCTTTGCTGAAAGTAACCAGACTTCAAATCCAGCTTCGAATACACAGTCGATCCAAACTAGCTGATCGAACAAATCATCGAACCTCAGAATCGGGTACTTATTCTTCTCAGTTAGCTTATCCAGTTCCCATTAATCGATACAAATCCAAAAACTTCCGTTCTTCTTTACCACGAAGAGAACAAGGGTATTCCAAGGTGACGAACTTGGACGCACAAACCACTGCTCTATCAATTCTTGAAGCTGTGCCTTCAATTACGCCATCTCTCTCGGTGCTAAGCGGTAAGGAGACCGCAACACCGGCTTGGCACCAGAATTCAACTCAATGGTGAACTCGATCTCTCTCTGGTGTGGGGCTCTAGGGACACTTTCGGGGAAGATGTCGACAAGCTCCGACACAAACAAAACACCGACCAACCCAGGCTTGGGAATCGTAGTCACTAGTTAAGAACCACTCCGCCCCCTCAATAACTGCTAACTTAGTCTCGCTTTTGGTGTTTATCCCTAGTGTGACCACCTTAGGGTTACACCACCTAAAATCTTTAACGACCATTTTTTCGTTTGGTTTGTATATCCATAATCGATACATCAGAAAGCAATAATACGGACCACAAGAAAACCTTGGATGCTAAGGAGCGAGAAGTCCCACAACGAACAATACTCTCCACCACCAAGAGTGGGATAAAGCCCACTTACACAAATCATAAGTCAATAACTAATCATGTCGTAGGTATAAAAGCTATAAGCTAAACCGTACCTGTCATCTCGTCCCTTTGCTTATGGACTTCTTCCTTTTCCTTTGTCTTCGGAAACCTACCCCAATAGTCACGAGCTAAATGTCTCAGCTTTCCACAGTTATAACAGTTGATTGGGCCTCCTTGCCCAAAGGTTGCTCCAGAACAACCACCTTTGCCACTAGAGTACCACTCTGACATTTCATGGACATATGTCATGTCTTTCCACACGTATAATAGGTAAGTGGGACTCGCCCTGCAGTTTCTCGTGACTTAGTTTCTTTGTCTTTAGGGCATCAGCACGACAATCACTGGTAAGGTGTCCTGACTTGCCACAAGACTGACAAACATAAGGGGCTTGACCAGTAGAGGTTCTAGACCTCTTATGACAACTCCTGTGGTGTTCAGACTTTGCAGAAACCGCGGAGTTTGGTACCCTGCAAAATGGCGTCTGGTGGACTTTCCCCAAATCTGCTTCCAATGATCTTGCTGACTCCACCAACGCTCGGAATCCCAATAACTTTGGTCCTACCAATAGAAGTCGTAAATCATCCTGCAGACCGTTATAAAACCTGTTTACCATTGTCTGCTCGTCCTCCAACTCAAACTCTGAGTAGCACCTTATCATGACAAACACATGCAAATACTCGTTAACAGAGTGCATCCCTTGCGTCAAAATCATGTTCAACTACTGATCCGATGATCTTCTTGTTGGGTTTCTCTATGAGGATTGCACAACGCTTGTGCACACAGCGGAAGGAATAAAACATCAAGACAACCCAAAATAGATGGGATCGGGCCATGAAAATTGAATCAAGAAGTTAACAAATAACTAGGCAAAAATTACCTTAGCGGCGTTGAGTCACAACTCAACGGAGATGCTCCAAGCTTCGTGTCCTCATCGGTGGGGAGTTCTACGTGGAATAACGTCCACGTCTCTGCAGAAATCCACACGAGCGGGAGAACCCTGAGCTTCATCGCACGAAGGGTTGGGAGGAAGATCAACCGCACCTTTGCACTTCCCACGGACTGCTAGGTCCGCGCTAGGGAAAGCAAGATCGACGACGGTCGCCGGAGATGATGTCGAAGGCGGAGCGAACAGGCGGCGACGGAACGATTCCGTCTAGCGGGGTCGGGATTCGGCGGATCGGGGATCGGCGGAACTCTTTCCATTGGCTCGATTCATCTACAGGAGTATCCCGATGATAGATAATCTCTTTATCCCAAAAAACTCTAAGTCCCCTATTTATACAAAAGGCATAAACAGTCCAAAGAAGAACGCTATCCGCAGACCACCCAAGTTAGGGTTTCAAAGTCATTCGGCGAGAATCAGCACAAGTTCGGCGAGAATCAGATCCAGATTCGGCGAGAATCAGCAGACAGATTCGGCGAGAATCATCTGCCGATTCGTCGAGAATCAAGGATAGAATCGTCGAGTATCACCAATCGCCGGGAATCAAACACTTTTGATTCTCGACGAATTCGTCGAGAGTCGTCGAGTATCACTCGACGATTCTTGACGAATCATTCGCGATGAATGATTCTCGACGAATTCGTCGAGAGTCGTCGAGTCATACTCGACGATTCTCGACGAATCATTCTCGACGAACTTGTCGAGAGTCGTCGAGTCATACTCGACGATTCTCAACGAATTTGCCTTAGCAATATTTGCCTGACTCCCCCATACTGTATGGTTATTGGTAACCCTTACCAACACAGTCAATCTTCCAATTTCTCCACATGCACTTATGTGCGACCCTGCATGCTCCTATCGCGTTGGCAGTGATATTACATGTTTGACCACTTCTAGATCACCATGGTAACTCCAACAGTCTCCCACTTGATCTTGAAAGTATCAAACCAAAAACCTCACAAACAATGAGCGGCATCTAGCAATGCATCATTGCTCCCCAAGAAATAAGCGTTCATAACTCATAAGCCTTTATGAACAATGTCCCAGCGTTGTCTTTGTCCCTTTGTCCCTTACATCCGGAAAGAACTAGAGGCATGGACCGTGTCACCCTCATAATAGCTCAATCCAAGTTTTTTGATCTAGAACGGACTTCCAGAGAATGGTGAGTCCAATATCACATATTGACTCAACCAAGCATGGTCATGCATTTCTCAGTCCAGTTCCATCAAGGGGCCCATGGACGTAACTCCTGTCATATTGGAGGACAAATCCCATATTTTCTCACACACAAACACCCAAATGATTCGTAACGTGCCCAACAACCACCCTTATCATCAACCTTTCTCAAGGAAGACTTTAGATGGCATCAAAGCACGCTCTTCCTCACTTGATGAATGCTATGATTTCAGGTCAAAGGACCACAACACCATTATCAATTGAGACCTACTCTTGACACGATTAGATAACAATCCACAGAGTAGTCTCAGGTTGGGTCTGTCCAGTACAACTTGTTCATTAACAAGTACCCACGTGACGACTTGATATCACAATATAATGACCTGGGAGAACTTGACATCAGTAAACGCACGTGCTAGTTTTAAGGTATCATCATCACCCTAAGCTTCTATGATGATACAACGACCAGGGACCTTTTAAGAATGAAGCTTCAAATAAATCATAGGCTCTCACATTCAAGTAATGTACTTGATGTCCTATGGAAGCGAACATTCTAAGGGTATTTATTATGATAACATTTAACTATCGCATAGAGAAAACATAATAAAAGAACATGCCATTAATAATAAAAGAAAAACATTGGTACATAATTCATCATATGAATAAAAAATAAACAGCCAACAGAATATATGTTTACATGCAACCCAGAGGCTCTCACTAGAGTTGATCATTTAGGTATCGTATACCCATTGATCTAGTATGACCATCATGCTTTTTCTGCGCGAGAGGCTTTGTCAGTGGATCCGCAATATTCTCCTCAGTCGGCACTCTGCAAATGTTCACATCTCCTCGTTCGACAATCTCATGAATAAGATGGAACCGCCGAAGTATGTGCTTGGAGCGTTGATGGGATTTAGGTTCCTTATATTGTGCAATTGCACCATTGTTATCACAGTAGAGAACTACGGGACCAACAATGCTAGGAACTACATCAAGCTCGTCGATGAATTTCCTAATCAATACAGCCTCCTTCACTGCGTTAGCTGCAGCGATATACTCGGCCTCTGTTGTAGAATCAGCAACTGTCTCTTTCTTGGAACTCTTCCAGCTCACAGCTCCTCCATTAAGTCAAAACACAAAACCTGACTGAGACTTTGAGTCGTCCCTATCAGTTTGGAAGCTAGCATCCGTGTAACCACTTACAACGAGCTCTTCCTCTCCACCATACACCAAGAACATATCCTTTGTCCTTCTTAAGTACTTTAAGATATTCTTGACTGCAATCCAGTGACACTCACCGGGGTCTGACTGATACCTGCTAGTCATGCTCAAAGCAAAGGAGACATCGGGTCGAGTACACAACATTGCATACATGATTGATCCAATTGCCGAAGCATATGGAATCAACTTCATGTGGTCCTTATCTTCACAAGATTTTGGACACTGGTCCTTAGAGAGATTCACACCATGAGATATGGGTAAAAATCCTTTCTTGGAACCGCTTCAACACCTTCTCAATGTATGTACTTTGGGTCAAACCCAGCAACTTCTTCGATCTATCTCTGTAGATCTTAATACCGAGTATATAAGTCGCTTCACCAAAATCCTTCATAGAAAAGTAGTTCCCTAGGTTGTTCTTAACAACTTTCAGGGTAGGAATGTAATTCCCAATCAACAGTATGTCATCTACATACAATATCAGGAAGACAACAATGCCCCCACTAATTCGCTTGTAAACACAAGGCTCATCTTCATTCTTGATGAAACCAAACTCTTTGATTTTCACATCAAAACGAAGATTCTAACTTCGAGAGGCCTGCTTCAGTCCATAAATGGACCTGTTCAGTTTGCATATTTTAGTGGCTTCATTTGAGGATACAAAACCCTCGGGTTGTGTCATGTACACTTCCTCAAGGAGGTTTCCATTAAGGAAAGCCGTTTTGACATCCATCTGCTAGATCTTGTAGTCATAATACGCAGCAATAGCAAACAATATCCTTATGGACTTTACCATGGCAACAGGGGAAAAGGTATCATCATAGTCAATACCATGAATTTGCTTGAAACCCTTAGCCACCAGTCGCCCTTTGAATGTCTGTACATTCCCATCCATGTCAGTCTTCTTCTTGAAGACCCACTTGCACCCTATGGGTCTTACCCCTTCAAGTGGTTCCACCAAGTTCCAAACTTTGTTTGCATACATGGAGTCCATTTAGGATTTCATTGCCTCAAGCCATTTGTCGGAGTCCGGTCCATTAATAGCCGCTTGGTAGGTTGCTGGTTCATCATCATGATCCATAAGCAACACAATACCTATTTGAGACATGAGAAATCCATGTCTCTCAGGCTCAAACCTCGGTCTACCAGATCTACGCAGGACTTGTGTTTCTTGAGCAGGTTCTCTAGCTACAATATCTTGTAGTCCTGTCTCAAAATCAAGTTCCGGTTCATTCACTACTTGTGGTTCTTGAACTTCTTCAAGTTCTAATTTTTCAGTCTTTCTTGATAAGAACTCATTCTCCAAGAAGACGCCAGTCGTTGCGACAAACACTTTGGCCTCGGACGGTAGGTAAAAGTAATACCCTTTCATTTCCTTAGGATATCCCACCAGATAACATTTATCCGATTTGGGTTCCAGCTTGTCAGGCATTTGACGTCGCACGTATGCCTCACAGCCCCAAATTTTAATGAACGACATACTAGGATGCTTCCCAGTCCATATCTCATATGGTGTCTTCAGAACTATTTTCGTTGGAGCGCGATTCAGTGTCATAGCAGCAGTCTCTAAAGCAAAACCCCAAAAGGAAATAGGCAAGTCTGCATGACTCATCATCGAACGTACCATGTCTAGCAAAGTACGATTTCTCCTCTCAGACACACCATTATGCTGTGGTGTTCTAGGTGGAGTGAGGTGTGATACAATACCAAACTCTTTCAGATGATCACAGAACTCATGACTCAGGTATTCGCCACCTCGATCAGATCGGAGTGCTTTAACCCTTTTACCCAACTGGTTTTCTACTTCATTCTTGAACTCTTTGAACTTTTCAAAGGTCTCGGATTTGCACTTCATAAGATACACATATCTGTATCTACTGAAATCATCAGTAAATGTAACGAAGTAGAAATACCCACCTCTAGCCATGGAGCTCATGGGTCCGCATACATCACTATGTACAACACCCAAGAGATCCTCAGCCCTCTCAGTATAATCAGTGAAAGGGGCTTTAGTCATTTTGCCTAACAAACAAGATTCGCATCGCTCAAATGATTCATAATCAAATGTGTCCAAAAGTCAATCTTTATGGAGCTTGGATATGCGCTTCTCGTTTATATGGCCCAAACGACAATGCAAGAGATATGTAGGGTTTGAGTCATTCGTTCTTAGTCTTTTGTTATTTTCTACATTATAGATCTGATCGAGGTATTCGCCACCTCGATCAGATCGGAGTGCTTTAACCCTTTTACCCAACTGGTTTTCTACTTCATTCTTGAACTCTTTGAACTTTTCAAAGGTCTCGGATTTGCACTTCATAAGATACACATATCCGTATCTACTGAAATCATTAGTAAATGTAACGAAGTAGAAATACCCACCTCTAGCCATGGAGCTCATGGGGCCGCATACATCACTATGTACAACACCCAAGAGATCCTTAGCCCTCTCAGTATTACCAGTGAAAGGGGCTTTAGTCATTTTGCCTAACAAACAAGATTCACATCGCTCAAATGATTCATAATCAAATGAGTCCAAAAGTCCATCTTTATGGTGCTTGGATATGCGCTTCTCGTTTATATGGCCCAAACGACAATGCCAGAGATATGTAGGGTATGAGTCATTCGTTCTTAGTCTTTTGTTATTTTCTACATTATAGATCTGATGGTCCAAGTTCAAAACATAAAGACCATTAAAGAATTGGGCTACAGCATAACAAACATCATTCTTAAATATAGAACAATAGTTATTCTTAATTATAAAAGAAAATCCAATCATGTCCAAGCATGAAATGGATATAATATTTCTAGTTATAGCCGGAACAAAATAACAGTTATCTAGTTCTATTACAAGCCCACTGGGCAAAGAATGACGGTAAACCCCTACGGCCACAGCAGCAACTCTTGCTCCATTGCCGACACGCAGGTCCACCTCCCCTTTACTCAACAATCTTCTTCTTCCCATTTCCTGCACATTTGTACAAATGTGTGGACCACATCCGGTATCCAATACCCAAGATGAAGGAGCAGAAAGGTTTATCTCTATAACGTAAATATTCCAAGCGGAAGTCATACCTCCCTTCATTTTTTGCAGACCCTCAATGTAAGAAGGATAGTTCCTCCTCCAATGACCAGCCTTGCCACAGTGGTGGCATTTCCCTTCCTTCACCGTGCTCTTCTTCTTCATCAGTGCAGAAGACTTGAGCTCGAGATGTGACTTAGGTCCCACCTTCGTTTTCTTAGAGCCCTTGGCCTTGGCCTTGCCCTTATGCACCATCAGTATGGGGCTGGCAGGCTTGGCCTTCTTCATGTTGATCTCGACAGTTCTTAATATGCCTAGGAGCTCGGGCAGTGTCTTGTCTATTTCATTTATGTTGTAGTTCAAGACAAACTGCTCGTAACTGTCCGACAACGATTGCAGGATCAGATCTGTGGCCAACTCTTGACCCAGAGGAAAACCCAGTCTTTCAAGGTTCTCTATATTCCCAATCATCTTGAGTACGTGAGTCCCTACTGAGTCTCGAACTCCCATCTTGCACTGAAACAACGCTTTTGTGACGTCAAACCTCTCTTGACGAGCTTGCCCTTGACACATTTTCTTGAGATTCTCGTCAATCTCCTTGCACCCCATGTTCTCATGTTGCTTCTAAAGCTCAGAGTTCATGGTGGCAAGAATAAGGCATTCAATGTCTAAGGCATCATCAGTATACTTCTTATAAGTATCTTTATCAGCACGGGAAGAATTCTCGGTCGGCACCTCGGGGTATTCTTCTTACAAGACATAGAGCTTTCGCTCTTGCCTGAGAACAATTCTCAGGTTCCTGTACCAGTCCATGTAGTTAGTCCCACTGAGCTTATCCATCTCAAGGATGGCTCTCAAAGACAGAGTGGAGTGTGAACCACTTGCCATGGAATTCTATAAGAATTGATGCAGAATAATATCAGGACCAAAATTTCAAATACAATTTATTTTAATTTGGACTTCAATTAAAACTCCCACTATTTTATTTGAAATAATAGCCCTCACTATCAATTTGGAGAGTTCATGTGAGCTACTCTCTTAGTGGACAAGATCCGTATTTCACCAACACAATGAGTCAGCTTTGGCTTTTCTCTCACAATGCGGTTATTTAGGTAGGCAACGCTTGCTAATTGCATCCTCATGCAATTCTTGTATGGTTGGTGAATAACTCCTTATTCGCATCCATCATATGGTACATGCCAACCCTATGCCTCTAGGCACTCAACCTTTGAGGTCACCTAGTTAAGTTATACCCGATGTCGATAGTGGGATATCACAATTATCAGCTCGCACCCTTACCAAGATAGATTAATGTACCTTGCTTTGGCAAGCACACACTTCATCGATCGAGGCAGGAAGAGTGTCATCCATCGGAAGGAATCCGAACACTTAATATTAGAGGAAGGGATTTTGATTATGGGTTAACAATTAACCATGATCAACATTTGATCAATGTGCACATCCACAAAAAACAATTTCTAAAATCCACATGCATCCCTTATGTGCACAACCTTACACTATCAACATTTGATAGAAAGGAAGGGCTAAATCTTAACATCTGGACTCTTCCAAATCTTCAGATTTACATGCATTGGAAAAAAGTAAAGACAACTCAACTTAAAGCAGTAGACAAGCTCGTCTCTCATTATTGGATTCAAAATCCAAAATAATACACTGGTTCACTAACCATTCGAGGGACGGTTACTGCTAAGGAGACAACAATTTCTAACAATTCGAAATCACCACGAAATCCCAGATGTTCTTGGCAGGGTTCTAAGAGGCAGAGCCCCTAACCTGTGGGTTATGGGCCCACCGATTTCCCTTGGAAAAACCATCAACAATTGATGTACCAGGAATAAATCTAGACATTTAGAACACTTCTAAATCCCTAGGTTTACACGCACTGGAATAACCTAACTTCCAAAACAACAATCATGGCCGCAACCTCCCTCTGATACCACAGGTTGGTTTCTCTATGAGGATGGAACAACGCTTGTGCACGCAACGGAAGGAATAAAACATCAAGACAACCCAAAAGAGATGGGATCGGGCCATGAAAATTGAATCAAGAAGTTAACAAATAACTATGCAAAAATTACCTTAGCCGCGTTGAGTCATAACTCAACGAAGATGCTCCAAGCTTCGTGTTCTCGTCGGTGGGGAGTTCTACGTGGAAAAACGTCCACGTCTCTGCAGAAATCCACACGAGCGGGAGAACCCCGAGCTTTGTTGCACGAAGGGTCGGGAGGAAGATCAACCGCACCTTTGCACTTCCCACGGACTGCTAGGTCCGCTCCAGGAAAAGCAAGATCGGCGACGGTCGCTAGAGATGAGGTCGAAGGCGGAGCGAATAGGCGACGACGGAACGATTCCATCCGGCGGGGTCGGGATTCGGCGGATCGGGGATTGGCGGAACTCTTTCCGTCGGCTCGATTCGTCTACAGGAGTATCCCGATGATAGATAATCTCTTTATCCCAAAAAACCCTATGTCCCCTATTTATACCAAAGGCATAAACAGTACAAAGAACACCGCTATCCGCAAACCACCCAAGTTAGGGTTTCAGAGTCATTCGGCGAGAATCAGCACAGGTTTCGCGAGAATCAGATCCAGATTCAGCGAGAATCAGCAGACAGATTCGGCGAGAATCATCTGCCGATTCGTCGAGAATCAAGGATAGAATCGTCGAGTATCACCAATCGCCGGGAATCAAACACTTTTGATTCTCGACGAATTCGTCGAGAGTCATCAAGTATCACTCTACGATTCTCGACGAATCATTCGCGATGAATGATTCTCGACGAATTCGACGAGAGTCGTCGAGTCATACTCGACGATTCTCGACGAATCATTCTCGACGAACTCGTCTAGAGTCGTCGAGTCATACTCGATGATTCTCGACGAATTTGCCTTAGCAACATTTGCCTGACTCCCCCATACTGTATGGTGACTGGTAACCCTTACCAACACAGTCAATCTTCCAATTTCTCCACATGCTCTTATGTGCGACCCTGCAGGCTCATATCGTGTTGGTAGTGAGATTACATGTTTGACCTCTTCTAGATCACCATGGTAACTCCAACACTTCTAATTTCCACTTACTCCAGAGCACCAACCGGTATTGAAGCCACCCCAAGGATAGGTGGTTGCACATGCCTTCCATGTTGGGCATTGATCATAGTTAGCAAAACTTTCGCTACCATTCAGATGGTTTCAGCAGAAGGAGGGGTCGTAGGCATGTCATTAAACACACTTCTCTCCACAAAGTGCTAACATTGTGACTGCACTGCACCACTCTTAATCACCTATAATCAGGAAAAAATTAATTAGGTGACAAAAAATTTCCAAAAAACAATCATAGGAACACCCAAGCTCCTCAAACATGTGTATTTTCATTCCTAAGTGGACATTTATATGTTCTTTTCATGTTATAACGATGACGCACACGCCTGTACTCATAAAACCTTAAAAAGAATCCGTCCACGAATTCTCCTAAGAAAGACCTACACCGTAGTCTGATACCAAATTGTAACATCCCCATCCATCACATGAGATATTACAGAAGGTCCGGTCGGGGCCCCACGCCACATTCCACGGGCAGTCAGCAAAGTAACATATTAATACCAAAATACTATGAGATGATATCGAAACCTAACATGGAGCATTCTAGCGGAAGCTTTTAAGAAAGTTTGAAAAACCTATCATAGCACATGAATGTCCACTATAACCCAAAGAAGGAATGAAAGTACAAATACACATAGAGTCTTGTCCTTATGGCCTTACAACATTCAACTTGAATTAAAGTGTTTTACATACTTTGGCATGTAGGCCTACCATACATGAAAACAGTAAAAGTAAACACTTCGCTTTGGACTTCAAGGGCCAACACAACATTAATTGCCTTAGCCCTCTACTTGCCACATGGCTCACCTGTTCCTGCAAGAACAATCCACCGAACAGTGGTAAAACAAGGCAGCGGTCAGCTAAAGCTGACCAAATTATAACAACACCGTCCCTTACTCGAGGCGGTGGAGCTCCTTCCCTGCAAAGTATTAGCAAAACCAAACATAGTAATGAAAGTGATATTTAAGCACACTTCACCACAAGCATAGGCACAAACGGCCACACATCCCTTGCTCTCAAGGCACATTCTCGGTGTCTGGAGAAAAACTAAGGCCCACCACCGTTCAAAAGACGGCAACAAACATGAGCATTTTTGTAGTATTTATGGCATGTGCAAGGACTAAGACCCGTAACTATGTCTGCGACAGGCATCACTACCCACAGACGCATCACATAGCTACTGGGTAGGTTCAGCCTTTTCCCGTTGCTCACATCACCGGGTCGAAACTACCACGATGCGGGCCGGCCTTCCCATTCCCATTCCTCTAGTCAATACATAACCCTGTTATGCTACATGGGTGGCTTGTAGGCCACCTGGCTGGGCTCCCAGAGCTCTCAACCCCACATCTCAAGCCCCAGGTCTCCACGACACAGACCACAAACAAAGCTCTCAAGGAGCTACCGCCTATGGTATCACTACCACCGCTCGGTATCTTGCAGAAGTATGATTCTACCCAGTTTTCCGGGTGCTCCTTAGAGTTAGTCCCTCATGTTCCCTGCTGCAATCTACCGTGTTGAAACCCAAAAAAACAAACATCACGGAGTCTTCTCTGGCCAATACAAGCATAATAAAAACATCACCAATCAAGACCAACCTATCCAGATTGGATTCACACACCATGCCTATGTTCGTACTTCGATTTCGAACTCTATATGCAAAACTACGAGGATATACCGTATCTACCAGAAGGAAAAACCTCACGCTCACCGCACACTCGCAGGAGAGGGTTTCCTATGCAAAAGGAAGAGGAATTCACATGCCCAAGTTGAGAATCATTACCCTTTGCGCTCTCTTCGGTTCCATGCCAAAGATCTAGAAGGATGAACGCGGACACAACGATCTTGCCTCCACAGATCCGGACTCAGCTTGTGAATCAGAACTCCGGAACTTCAACGGTAGTGAGATTTACCCTTCGGCACCGCTACACCTCCTACAGGAAAACCAGGCCAACTCCAAATCCAGAAGAAAATGAAGTGAAAACGGCCAAATCAGCTACCGCCACGCGGTAACTAGCTAATGTCGCGCGCTACCTTAATTCAATGCCTCGATTCGAGTGCAACCGCCCAAACCCTCCAATCACAGGACGACACATGCCAACGTTGTTTTGGTTTCACTACCGCCGCGCGAAAGGACATTAACGTCGCACGATAGAGGACGTCGGTTACGACATGACACCAGGCTCTATCGACGCACGCTAACTTCTACCGCCGCGCGGTATGATCCTGAGAACCATATCAATTAAATTGACTCAGCTATCACTAGTGGTAACCCTATGTCGGGCGATAGCTTCCCTAGAGGTCTGGCATATTAAAACCTTATTACTGATTTGGTCTAGGATCACTATTGTTGTTTAGGACGATTAGTTTGACCCAATTTGTATATTTCCGGGTCATAGGTTATTTTTCTAGGGTTGCTCCTTTTGAAGATTTCCAAAGAAATGCAGTTTGACGAATGCAGGATTCTATTCGACAAAAGTTGAGCTCTGTTCGACGAACTCAGAGTTCTAACTCTGAGTTTAGCTCGACGAACTCCAGGCTCCGTTTGACGAACGCTGATCATATCCTAGCAACTCAGCTCGATGAACTCCAGGCTCCGTTCGACGAACTCTAGGCTCAATTCGACGATCTCCAGGCGCAGTTCCACGAATCTCTTATAGTGTTCTTAGTTCAGGCTATTTTATATTCAGAGGCAGAATGATTTTAAAAGAATTAATTATTGTCAATTACACTCTGATATTTAATTCTAAATATTCTTAATGAATATTGTCGTTCCAGGCAGCATTAAATATGGATTTATAATAGAGTTTAAATCTAATTAATCTCTAGGGCAGTTACAATTCTCAGAGATGCTTCAGGCATTTCAAAATGGTTTTAATTCAAATATTTGAATTCTTCTCAGGCATTTTATATATTCTTTCAGAAGATTGCTGTAATAGAGTTAATCAACAGATCAATATAGATCAACACATATTCATCAGATTTTCTGCTTCAATCTCTGCAAGTGCAAAGTCTTCATTAGTCAAATATAAGAAGGCCTACACCCTGAAGAAAAGCCTCCCCTCCTGATCTCAAATCTCTACTCAAATCAGGGGGAGCTTTTTGCTTCATCATCCACTAAGTCTTCTCAGAGACTCTTAAAAGAAAAGACAACATCAAGTTTTAGTTTACTTTCTAAACTGTGTACAGGGTTATAACTCCCTTCAAAAGTTAACATCTTGGACAGAAGGCAACAACAAGCAGCAGCGCTGTACCACCACCTGAATGGACAGAAGCCTAGAAAAAGCTGAAGATTGCTGATGCAAAGGCTCTGAACATATTAGCCAAAACAATGTCTGATGACATTTTCCAGAAGGTTGTTGAATGCCCTTCAACTAAAGCTATCTGGGACTCCCTTAATGCAATGGTAGCTGTATAAGCTAATGAAAGAAAGGACAGAAGATCTCACTTGATTTCTCAATATAAAAAAATCAAAAAGGGTAAAAGTGAATCAGTTGCAGATATGTACACAAGACTCAGTCTCAACATTAATGAGCTGAAATCTTTGGAAAAAGATATTACATTGACAGAAGTAAATGATAAAATTCTCATGTGTTTCCCTAGCACATGGGATTCAAGGATTTGGCCAATTAGAGAAGCCAAAAGTGTGAATGAAATCACAACTGAGACTTTGTTGGACAAGCTCAAATCGTATGAGCAGCTCATCAAAATAAGGGAAGCTGAATAAAAGACTCTACCCTCAGTGAAGATGGAAAAGAGCATTGCTTTCCAAGCAACTAAAGAAGAACAAGTTCCACAGAATGAAGATCTTATGGGTCTCTTGGCTAAAAGATTCTACAAGATAGCCAGAAAAGACTTCAGGAGAAGATCATCCATAAACCAAGACAAACAAAGATATTATAAAACTCTAACTAAAGAAATTGTTTATTATGGTTGTAGGAAACCAGGACACATTCTTCCAGAGTGTCCTAAAAATCAAAATAAGGATAAGAAGAAGGAGAAAGACTCTAAGAAGCACTCACACAAATCCTCTTCCAGTAAACACAAAAAGAAGGAGAGAGGTTTTGTTGTTGAAACTTGGAGTGACTCAGACTCTTAATCTTCAACTAGTTCAAGTGAAGATGAAGAAGAGTCAGGAGCAAAAGAAGTCTGTCTGATGGCAATAAATTCATCATGCAACAATTCTAATGTTGAATCTAAGTCTGAAGAAGACCAGGTAATCTCTACATTTGATTTTACTTCAGAACAGTTTAAAAAAGATTTAAAATTACTATGTAAAGATTTGATACAATCTGAGAAAGAAATAAAACTTTTCAGAGAGAAATTAACTGAACTAAATAATCTATCTTCAGAAAACCTAAAACTTAAAGAAGAGTTAAAAATTCTTAAGGATCAAGTAGTTTCCTTAGAAAATAAATTATCTGAGGCAAAGCAGTTGGAAGAATCCCTTAATGGGAGAAGCATCAAACTGATGAATATCACAAGCACAGTCAATGCCAGGCTAAATGGCAAACTAGGCTTGGGAGCTTCATCAAGTCAACCTCATCTTTTATAGAAAATTATTTTAACTCCTCTTATTAAATTTATCTCAGCTAAAAGAAAAGAAAAGGTAGAAGATTTAGATAAGGCTACAGAAGTTGTACAAAAACCAAATCAAAATAAGAATTTTCATAAAAATTATGTTCAAAATAATTCGTCGAACCGAGCTCGACGAAATAAATACTATTCGTCGAACAGAGAACGATGAACTATGAACGCATGGCTTGAGTATAATTATTCAAATGGTTCTCGACGAAATCAATATGATTCGTCGAACTACGATCGACGAATGTGGAACACAGAAAATGAACATATTTATTCTATGAATGGAGCTCGACGAAGTCACTTCCATTCGTCGAACTCAGCTCGACGAACTCAATATAATTTGTCGAACCCAAATTTTCAAAACAAAAATTTTAATCAAAACAAGAATTTATAAATCCTTTTACTCAGTTAATCATTCCTCCTAGAAGATTTCATGCACTTGGTTATAAGGATCAACAGCAGTGTTCTTATATTTCAAATTATTATGAAAGAAAAATAAGACCCAAGGTAACCTGTGTCAAAAACACCTAATTTGTTTTATGCAGGAAAATAACTATCCTACCACAGAGGAACAGTGGTATTTGGATAGTGGATGCTCAAAACATATGACAGGTAGAAAAGAAAATTTAAGTGACTTCAAAGCAAAGCTTATACCTAAAGTCATTTTTAAAGACTCCAACTGTAGATAGACAAAAGGCTATGATATTATCAAGGTTGGAGCAGTTACCTTCAGGAAGATAGCTTATGTGAAAGGTATCAAGCATATCCTTATTTACACCAGTCAATTATGTGATGAAGGTTATCGGGTATCTTTTAAGAAATCATTGTGTTTTATTACATCTGTTAAAAAACAAAATAGTTTTAACTAGGGTTAGATAGGGTAATATTTACTTAGTTAATTTTAATTCTGCAAAACAAGAAATTTGTTTATTTAATCAGATTAGTAAAACTATTGATCTTTGGCATAAAAGATAAGGTCACATAAACCATATGACTATTGATAAATTATCTAAGGACAACCTTATCAGAGGACTACCTTCTGGTTCTTACAAGAAGAAATGATTTTGTAGGGCTTTTCAATTAGGCAAGCAAACTAAAAATAGTTTTAAATCCGTATACTCCATAAACATCCTGTTCATTAGATCCATAATGACTGATGGCGCATTTGTCAGCCCGAAAGGCATGACAATAAACTCATAATGACCATACTGTGTATTGAATGCCGTCTTGGGAATATCACTCTCCCTGATTCTTTGTTGAAAGTAACCAGACTTCAAATCCAGCTTCGAATACACAGTCGATCCAAACTAGCTGATCGAACAAATCATCGAACCTCAGAATCGGGTACTTATTCTTCTCAGTTAGCTTATCCAGTTCCCATTAATCGATACAAAGCCAAAAACTTCCGTTCTTCTTTACCATGAAGAGAACAAGGGTATTCCAAGGTGACGAACTTGGACGCACAAACCCCTGCTCTATCAATTCTTGAAGTTGTGCCTTCAATTCCGCCATCTCTCTCGGTGCTAAGCGGTAAGGAGATCGCAACACCGGCTTGGCATCAGAATTCAACTCAATGGTGAACTCGATCTCTCTCTGGTGTGGGGCTCCAGGGACACTTTCGGGGAAGATGTCGACAAGCTCCGACACAAACAAAACACCGACCAACCAGGCTTGGGAATCGTAGTCACTAGTTAAGAACCACTCTGCCCCCTCAATAACTGCTAACTTAGTCTCGCTTTTGGTGTTTATCCCTAGTGTGACCACCATAGGGTTACACCACCTAAAATCTTTAACGACCATTTTTCCGTTTGGTTTGTAAATCCATAATCGATACATCAGAAAGCAATAATACGGACCACAAGAAAACCTTGGATGATAAGGAGTGAGAAGTCCCACAACGAACAATACTCTCCACCACCAAGAGTGGGATAAAGCCCACTTACACAAATCATAAGTCAATAACTAATCATGTCGTAGGTATAAAAGCTATAAGCTACACCGTACCTGTCATCTCGTCCCTTTGCTTATGAACTTCTTCCTTTTCCTTTGTCTTCGGAAACCTACCCCAATAGTCACGAGCTAAATGTCTCGGCTTCATGGACATATGTCATGTCTTTCCACACGTATAATAGGTAAGTGGGACTCGCCCTGCAGTTTCTCGTGACTTAGTTTCTTTGTCTTTAGGGCATCAGCACGACAATCACTGGTAAGGTGTCCTGACTTGCCACAAGACTGACAAACATAAGGGGCTTGACCAGTAGAGGTTCTAGACCTCTTATGACAACTCCTGTGGTGTTCAGACTTTGCAGAAACCGCGGAGTTTGGTACCCTGCAAAATGGCGTCTGGTGGACTTTCCCCAAATCTGCTTCCAATGATCTTGCTGACTCCACCAACGCTCGGAATCCCAATAACTTTGGTCCTACCAATAGAAGTCGTAAATCATCCTGCAGACCGTTATAAAACCTGTTTACCATTGTCTGCTCGTCCTCCAACTCAAACTCTGAGTAGCTCCTTATCATGACAAACACATGCAAATACTCGTTAACAGAGTGCGTCCCTTGCGTCAAAATCATGTTCAACTACTGATCCGATGATCTTCTTATTGGGTTTCTCTATGAGGATTGCACAATGCTTGTGCACGCAGCTGAAGGAATAAAACATCAAGACAACCCAAAAGAGATGGGATCGGGCCATGAAAATTGAATCAAGAAGTTAACAAATAACTAGGCAAAAATTACCTTAGCGGCGTTGAGTCACAACTCAACGGAGATGCTCCAAGCTCCGTGTCCTCGTCGGTGGGGAGTTCTACGTGGAATAATGTTCACGTCTCTGCAGAAATCCACACGAGCGGGAGAACCCCGAGCTTCATCGCACGAAGGGTCGGGAGGAAGATCAACCGCACCTTTGCACTTCCCACGGACTGCTAGGTCCGCGCCAGGGAAAGCAAGATCGACGACGGTCGCCGGAGATGAGGTCGACGACGGAGCGAACAGGCGGCGGCGGAATGATTCCGTCCGGCGGGGTCGGGATTCGGCGGAACTCTTTCCGTTGGCTCGATTCGTCTACATGAGTATCCCGATGATAGATAATCTCTTTATCCCAAAAAAACTCTAAGTCCCCTATTTATACAAAAGGCAGAAACAGTCCAAAGAAGACCGCTATCCACAGGCCACCCAAGTTAGGGTTTCAGAGTCATTCGGCGAGAATCAGCACAGGTTCGGCGAGAATCAGATCCAGATTCGGCGAGAATCAGCAGACAGATTCGGCGAGAATCATCTGCCGATTCGTCGAGAATCAAGGATAGAATCGTCGAGTATCACCAATCGCCGGGAATCAAACACTTTTGATTCTCGACGAATTCGTCGAGAGTCGTCGAGTATCACTCGACGATTCTCGACGAATCATTTGCGATGAATGATTCTCGATGAATTCGTCGAGAGTCGTCGAGTCATACTCGACGATTCTCGACGAATCATTCTCGATGAACTCGTCGAGAGTCGTCGAGTCATACTCGACGATTCTCGGCGAATTTGCCTTAGCAACATTTGCCTGACTCCCCCATACTGTATGGTTATTGGTAACCCTTACCAACACAGTCAATCTTCCAATTTCTCCACATGCTCTTATGTGCGACCCTGCAGGATCATACCGCGTTGGCAGTGAGATTACATGTTTGACCACTTCTAGATCACCATGGTAACTCCAACAGTCTCCCACTTGATCTTGAAAGTATCAAACCAAAAACCTCACAAACAATGAGCGGCATCTAGCAATGCATCATTGCTCCCCAAGAAATAAGTGTTCATAACTCATAAGCCTTTATGAACAATATCCCAGGGTTGTCTTTGTCCCTTTGTCCCTTACATCCGGAAAGAACTAGAGGCATGGACCGTGTCACCCTCATAATAGCTCAATCCAAGTTTCTTGATCTAGAACGAACTTCCAGAGAATGGTGAGTCCAATATCACATATTGACTCAACCAAGCATGGTCATGCATTTCTCAGTCCAGTTCCATCAAGGGGCCCATGGACGTAACTCCTGTCATATAGGAGGACAAATCCCATATCTTCTCACACACAAACACCCAAATGATTCGTAACGTGCCCAACAACCACCCTTATCATCAACCTTTCTCAAGGAAGACTTTAGATGGCATCAAAGCACGCTCTTCCTCACTTGATGAATGTTGTGACTTCAGGTCAAAGGACCACAACACCATTGTAGATTGAGACCTACTCGTGACATGATTAGATAACAATCCACAGAGTAGTCTCAGGTTGGGTCTGTCCAGTACAACTTGTTCATTAACAAGTACCCACGTGATGACTTGATATCACAATATCATGACCTGTGAGAACTTGACATCAGTCAACGCATGTGCTAGTCTTAAGGTATCATCATCACCCTAAGCTTCTATGATGATACAATGACCAGGGACCTTTTAAGAATGAAGCTTCAAATAAATCATAGGCTCTCACATTCAAGTAACGTACTTGATGTCCTATGGAAGCGAACATTCTAAGGGTATTTATTATGATAACATTTAATCATCGCATAGAGAAAACATAATAAAAGAACATGCTATTAATAGTAAAAGAAAAACATTGGTACATAATTCATCATATGAATAAAAAATAAACAGCCAACAGAATATATGTTTACATGCAACCCAGAGGCTCTCACTAGAGCTGATCATTTAGGTATCGTATACCCATTGATCTAGTATGACCATCATGCTTTTTCTGCGCGAGTGGCTTTGTCAATGGATCCGCAATATTCTCCTCAGTCGGCACTCTGCAAATGTTCACATCTCCTCGTTCGATAATCTCACGAATAAGATGGAACCGCCAAAGTATGTGCTTGGAGCGCTGATGGGATCTAGGTTCCTTATATTGTGCAATTGCACCATTGTTATCACAGTAGAGAACTACGGGACCAACAATGCTAGGAACTACATCAAGCTCGCCGATGAATTTCCTAATCAATACAGCCTCCTTCGCTGCGTTAGCTGCAGCGATATACTCGGCCTCTGTTGTAGAATCAACAACTGTCTCTTTCTTGGAACTCTTCCAGCTCACAGCTCCTCCATTAAGGCAAAACACAAAACTCGACTGAGACTTTGAGTCGTCCCTATCAGTTTGGAAGCTAGTATCCGTGTAACCACTTACAACGAGCTCTTCCTCTCCACCATACACCAAGAACATATCCTTTGTCCTTCTTAAGTACTTTAAGATATTCTTGACTGCAATCCAGTGACACTCACCGGGGTCTGACTGATACCTGCTAGTCATGCTCAAAGCAAAGGAGACATTGGGTCGAGTACACAACATTGCATACATGATTGATCCAATTGCCGAAGCATATGGAATCAACTTCATGCGGTCCTTATCTTCATAAGATTTTGGACACTGGTCCTTAGAGAGATTCACACCATGAGACATGGGTAAAAATCCTTTCTTGGACTCAAGCATATTGATCTGCTTCAACACCTTCTCAATATATGTACTTTGGGTCAAACCCAGCAACTTCTTCGATCTATCTCTATAGATCTTAATACCGAGTATATAAGTCGCTTCACTAAAATCCTTCATAGAAAAGCAGTTCCCTAGGTTGTTCTTAACAACTTTCAGGGTAGGAATGTAATTCCCAATCAACAGTATGTCATCTACATACAATATCAGGAAGACGACAATGCTCCCACTGATTCGCTTGTAAACACAAGGCTCATCTTCATTCTTGATGAAACCAAACTCTTTGATTTTCACATCAAAACGAAGATTCCAACTTCGAGAGGCCTGCTTCAGTCCATAAATGGACCTGTTCAGTTTGCATATTTTAGTGGCTTCATTTGAGGATACAAAACCCTCGGGTTGTGTCATGTACACTTCCTCAAGGAGGTTTCCATTAAGGAAAGCCATTTTGACATCCATCTGCTAGATCTCGTAGTCATAATACGCAGCAATAGCAAGCAATATCCTTATGGACTTTACCATGGCAACAGGGGAAAAGGTATCATCATAGTCAATACCATGAATTTGTTTGAAACCCTTAGCTACCAGTCGCCCTTTGAATGTCTGTACATTCCCATCCATGTCGGTCTTCTTCTTGAAGACCCACTTGCACCCTATGGGTCATACCCCTTCAAGTGGTTCCACCAAGTTCCAAACTTCGTTTGCATATATGGAGTCCATTTAGGATTTTATTGCCTCAAGCCATTTGTCGGAGTCCGGTCCATTAATAGCCTCTTGGTAGGTTGCTGGTTCATCATCATGATCCATAAGCAACACAATACCTATTTGAGACATGAGAAATCCATGTCTCTCAGGCTCAAACCTCGGTCTACCAGATCTACGCAGGACTTGTGTTTCTTGAGCAGGTTCTCTAGCTACAATATCTTGTAGTCCTGTCTCAAAATCAAGTTCCGGTTCATTCACTACTTGTGGTTCTTGAACTTCTTCAAGTTCTAATTTTTCAGTCTTTCTTGATAAGAACTCATTCTCCAAGAAGACGCCAGTCGTTGCGACAAACACTTTGGCCTCGGACGGTAGGTAAAAGTAATACCCTTTCATTTCCTTAGGATATCCCACCAGATAACATTTATCCGATTTGGGTTCCAGCTTGTCAGGCATTTGACGTCGCACGTATGCCTCACAGCCCCAAATTTTAATGAACGACATACTAGGATGCTTCCCAGTCCATATCTCATATGGTGTCTTCAGAACTATTTTCGTTGGAGCGCGATTCAGTGTCCTAGCAGCAGTCTCTAAAGCAAAACCCCAAAAGGAAATAGGCAAGTCTGCATGACTCATTATCGAACGTACCATGTCTAACAAAGTACGATTTCTCCTCTCAGACACACCATTATGCTGTGGTGTTCTAGGTGGAGTGAGGTGTGATATAATACCACACTCTTTCATATGATCACAGAACTCATGACTCAGGTATTCGCCACCTCGATCAGATCAGAGTGTTTTAACCCTTTTACCCAACTGGTTTTCTACTTCATTCTTGAACTCTTTGAACTTTTCAAAGGTCTCGGATTTGCACTTCATAAGATACACATATCTGTATCTACTAAAATCATCAGTAAATGTAACGAAGTAGAAATACCCACCTCTAGCCATGGAGCTCATGGGTCCGCATACATCACTATGTACAACACCCAAGAGATCCTCATCCCTCTCAGTATAACCAGTGAAAGGGGCTTTAGTCATTTTGCCTAACAAACAAGATTCGCATCGCTCAAATGATTCATAATCAAATGTGTCCAAAAGTCCATCTTTATGGAGCTTGGATATGTGCTTCTCGTTTATATGGCCCAAACGACAATGCAAGAGATATGTAGGGTTTGAGTCATTCGTTCTTAGTTTTTTGTTATTTTTTACATTATAGATCTGATGGTCCAAGTTCAAAACATAAAGACCATTAAAGAATAAAGCTACAGCATAACAAACATCATTCTTAAATATAGAACAACAGTTGTTCTTAATTATAAAAGAAAATCCAATCATGTCCAAGCATGAAATGGATATAATGTTTCTAGTTATAGCCGGAACAAAATAATAGTTATCTAGTTCTATTACAAGCCCACTGGGCAAAGAAAGACGGTAAAATCCTACGGCCACAGCAGCAACTCTTGCTCCATTGCCGACACGCAGGTCCACCTCCCCTTTACTCAGCAATCTTCTTCTTCCCAGTTCTTGCACATTTGTACAAATGTGTGGACCACATCCGGTATCCAATACCCAAGATGAAGGAGCAGAAAGGTTTATCTCTATAACGTAAATATTCCAAGCGGAAGTCATACCTCCCTTCATTTTCTGCAGACCCTCAATGTAAGAAGGATAGTTCCTCCTCCAATGACCAGCCTTGCCACAGTGGTGGCATTTCCCTTCCTTCACCGTGCTCTTCTTCTTCATCAGTGCAGAAGACTTGGGCTCGAGATGTGACTTAGGTCCCACCTTCGTCTTCTTAGATCCCTTGGCCTTGGCCTTGCCCTTATGCACCATCAGTATGGGGCTGGCAGGATTGGCCTTCTTCATGTTGATCTCAGCAGTTCTTAACATGCCTAGGAGCTCGGGCAGTGTCTTGTCTATTTCATTCATGTTGTAGTTCAAGACAAACTGCTCATAACTGTCCGGCAATGATTGCAAGATCAGATCTGTGGCCAACTCTTGACCCAGAGGAAAACCCAGTCTTTCAAGGTTCTCTATATACCCAATCATCTTGAGTACGTGAGTCCCTACTGAGTCTCGAACTCCCATCTTGCACTGAAACAACGCTTTTGTGACGCCAAACCTCTCCTGACGAGCTTGCCCTTGACACATTTTCTTGAGATTCTCGTCAATCTCCTTGCACCCCATGTTCTTAGGTTGCTTCTGAAGCTCAGAGTTCATGGTGGCAAGCATAAGGCATTCGACGTCTAAGGCGTCATCAGTATACTTCTTATAAGTATCTTTATCAGCACGGGAAGAATTCTCGGTCGGCACCTCGGGGTATTCTTCTTACAAGACATAGAGCTTTCGCTCTTGCCTGAGAACAATTCTCAGGTTCCTGTACCAGTCCATGTAGTTAGTCCCATTGAGCTTATCCTTCTCAAGGATGGCTCTCAGAGACAGAGTGGAGTGTGAACCACTTGCCATGGAATTCTACAAGAATTCATGCAGAATAATATCAGTACCAAAATTTCAAATACAATTTATTTTAATTTGGACTTCAATTAAAACTCCCACTATTTTATTTGAAATAATAGCCCTCACTATCAATTTGGAGAGTTCATGCGAGCTACTCTCTTAGTGGACAAGATCCGTATTTCACCAACACAATGAGTCACCTTTGTCTTTTCTCTCACAATGCGGTTATTTAGGTAGGCAACGCTTGCTAATTGCATCCTCATGCAATTCTTGTTTGGTTGGTGAATAACTCCTTATTCACATCCATCATATGGTGCATGCCAACCCTATGCCTCTAGGCATTCAACCTTTGAGGTCACCTAATTAAGTTATACCCGATGTCGACAGTGGGATATCACAATTATCCACTCGCACCCTTACCAAGATAGATTAATGCACCTTGCTTTGGCAAGCACACACTTCATCGATCGAGGCAAGAAGAGTGTCATCCATCGGAAGGAATCCGAACACTTAATATTAGAGGAAGGGATTTTGATTATGGGTTAACAATTAACCATGATCAACATTTGATCAATGTGCACATCCACAAAAAAATAATTTCTAAAATCCACATGCATCCCTTATGTGCACAACCTTACACTATCAACATTTGATAGAAAGGAAGGGCTAAATCTTAACATCCGGACTCTTCCAAATCTTCAGATTTACATGCATTGGACAAAAGCAAAGACAACTCAACTTAAAGCAGTAGACAAGCTCGTCTCTCATTATTGGATTCAAAATCCAAAACAATACACTGGTTCACTAACCATTCGAGGGACGGTTACTGCTAAGGAGACAACAATTTCTAACAATTCGAAATTACCACGAAATCTCAGACGTTTCTGGCGGGGTTCTAAGAGGCAGAGCCCCTAACCTGTGGGTTATGGGCCCACCGATTTCCCTTGGAAAAACCATCAATAATTGATGTACCAGGAATAAATCTAGACATTTAGAACACTTCTAAATCCCTAGGTTTACACGCACTGGAATAACCTAACTTCCAAAACAACAATCATGGCCGCAACCTCCCTCTGATACCACAGGTTGGTTTCTCTATGAGGATGGAACAACGCTTGTGCACGCAGCGGAAGGAATAAAACATCAAGACAACCCAAAAGAGATGGGATCGGGCCATGAAAATTGAATCAAGAAGTTAACAAATAACTAGGCAAAAATTACCTTAGCCGCGTTGGGTCACAACTCAACGAAGATGCTCCAAGCTTCGTGTTCTCGTCGGTGGGGAGTTTTACGTGGAATAACGTCCACGTCTCTGCAGAAATCCACACGAGCGGGAGAACCCCGAGCTTCATCGCACGAAGGGTCGGGAGGAAGATCAACCGCACCTTTGCACTTCCCATGGACTACTAGGTCCGCGCCAGGGAAAGCAAGATCGGCGACGGTCGCTGGATATGAGGTCGAAGGCGGAGCGAATAGGCGGCGGCAGAACGATTCCGTCCGGCGGGGTCGGGATTCGGCGGATCGGGGATCGGCGGAACTCTTTCCGTCGGCTCGATTCGTCTACAGGAGTATCCCGATGATAGATAATCTCTTTATCCCAAAAAACCCTAAGTCCCCTATTTATACCAAAGGCATAAACAGTCCAAAGAACACCGCTATCCGCAAACCACCCAAGTTAGGGTTTCAGAGTCATTCGGCGAGAATCAGCACAGGTTCGACGAGAATCAGATCCAGATTCAGCGAGAATCAGCAGATAGATTCGGCGAGAATCATCTACCGGTTCATCGAGAATCAAGGATAGAATCGTCGAGTATCACCAATCGCCGGGAATCAAACACTTTTGATTCTCGACGAATCATTCGCGATGAATGATTCTCGACGAATTCGTCGAGAGTCGTCGAGTCATACTCGACGATTCTCGACGAATCATTCTCGATGAACACGTCGAGAGTCATCGAGTCATACTCAATGATTCTCTACGAATTTGCCTTAGCAACATTTGCCTGACTCCCCCATACTGTATGGTGATTGGTAACCCTTACCAACACAGTCAATCTTCCAATTTCTCCACATGCTCTTATGTGCGACCCTGCAGCCTCATATCGTGTTGGCAGTGAGATTACATGTTTGACCTCTTCTAGATCACCATGGTAAATCCAACACTTCTAATTTCCACTTACTCCAGAGCACCAACCGGTATTGAAGACACCCCAAGGATAGGGGGTTGCACATGCCTTCCATGTTGGGCATTGATCATAGTGAGCACTACTTTCGCTACCATTCATATGGTTTCAGCAGAAGGAGGGGTCATAGGCATGTCATTAAACACACTTCTCTCCACAGAGTGCTAACATTGTGACTGCACTGCACCACTCTTAATCAACTATAATCAGGAAAACTTAATTAGGTGACAAAAAATTTCCAAAAAATAATCATAGGAACACCCAAGCTCCTCAAACATGTGTATTTTCATTCCTAAGTGGACATTCATAGGTTCTTTTCATATTATAACGATGACGCACATGCCTGTACTCATCACACCTTAAAAAGAATCCATCCACGAATTCTCCTAAGAAAGACCTACACCGTAGTCTGATACCAAATTGTAACATCCCCATCCATCACATGAGATATTACAGAAGGTCCGGTCGGGGCCCCACGCCACATTCCACGGGCAGTCAGTGAAGTAACATATTAATACCAAAATACTATGAGATGATATCGAAATGTAACACGGAGCATTCTAGCGGAAGCTTTTAAGAAAGTTTGAAAAACCTATCATAGCACATGAATGTCCACTATAACCCAAAGCAGGAATGAAAGTACAAATACACATAGAGTCTTGGCCTTATGGCCTTACAACATTCAACTTGAATTAAAGTGTTTTACATACTTTGGCACGCAGGCCTACTATACATGAAAGCAGTAAAAGTAAACACTTCGCTTTGGCCTTCAAGGGCCAGCACAACATTAATTGTCTTAGCCCGCTACTTGCCACATGGCTCACCTGTTCCTGCAAGAACAATCCACCGAACGGTGGTAAAACAATGCAGCGATCAGCTAAAGCTGACCAAATTATAACAACACCGCCCCTTACTCGAGGCGGTGGAGCTCCTTCCCTGCAAAGTATTAGCAAAACCAAACATAGTAAAGAAAGTGAAATTTAAGCACACTTCACCACAAGCATAGGCACAAACGGCCACACACCCCTTGATCTCAGGTCATATTCTCGGTGTCCGGAGAAAAACTAAGGCCCACCACCGTTCAAAAGACGGAAACAAACATGAGCATTTTTGTAGTATTTATGGCATGCGCAAGGACTAAGACCCGTAACTAAGTCTGCGACAGGAATCACTACCCATAGACGCATCATATAGCTACTGGGTAGGTTCAGCCCTTTCCCATTGCTCACATTACCGGGCAAAAACTACCATGATGCGGGTCGGCCTTCCCATTCCCATTCCTCTAGTCAATACATAACCCTGTTATGCTACATGGGTGGCTTGTAGGCCACCTGGCTGGGCTCCCAGAGCTCTCAACCCCACATATCAAGCCCCAGATCTCAACGACACAGACCACAAACAAAGCTCTCAAGGAGCTACCACCTGTGGTATCACTACCACCGCTCGGTATCTTGCAGAAGTATGATTCTACCCAGTTTTCCGGGTGCTCCTTGGAGTTAGTCCCTCAGGTTCCCTGCTGCAATCTACCGTGTTGAAACCCAAAAAACAAACATCACGGAGTCTTCTCTGGCCAATACAAGCATAATAAAAACATCACCAATCAAGACCAACCTATCCAGATTGGATTCACACACCATGCCTATGTTCGTACTTCGATTCCGAACTCTATATGCAAAACTACGAGGATATATCGTATCTACCAGAAGGAAAAACCTCACGCTCACCGCACACTCGTGGGAGAGGGTTTCCTATGCAAAAGGAAGAGGAATTCACATGCCCAAGTTGAGAATCATTACCCTTTGCGCTCTCTTCGGTTCCATGCCAAAGATCTAGAAGGATGAACGCGGACACAACGATCTTGCCTCCACAGATCCGGACTCAGCTTGTGAATCAGAACTCCGGAACTTCAACGATAGTGAGATTTACTCTTCGGCGCCGCTACACCTCCTCCAGGAAAACAAGGCCAACTCCAAATCCAGAAGAAAATGAAGTGAAAACGGCCAAATCAGCTACCGCCATGCGGTAACTAGCTAATGTCGGGCGCTACCTTAATTCAATGCCTCGATTCGAGTGCAACCGCCCAAACCCTCCAATCACAGGACGAAACATGCCAACGTTGTTTTGGTTTCACTACCGCCGCACGAAAGGACATTAACGTCGCACGATAGAGGACGTCAGTTATGACATGATACCAGGCTCTTTCGACGCACGCTAACTTCTACCGCCGTGCGGTATGATCCTGAGAACCATATCAATTAAATTGACTCAGCTATCACCAGTGGTAACCCTATGCCGGGTGATAGCTTCCCTAGAGGTCTGGCATATTAAAACCTTATTACTGATTTGGTCTAGGATCACTATTGTTGTTTAGGACGATTAGTTTGACCCAATTTGTATAGTTCCGGGTCATAGGTTATTTATCTAGGGTTGCTCCTTTTGAAGATTTCCAGAGAAATGCAGTTTGACGAATGCTTGATTCTATTCGACAAAAGTTGAGCTCTGTTCGACGAACTCAGAGTTCTAACTCTGAGTTTAGCTCGACGAACTCTAGGCTCCGTTTGACAAACGCTGATCATATCCTAGCAGCTCAGCTCGATGAACTCCAGGCTCCGTTCGACGAACTCTAGGCTCAATTCGACGATCTCCAGGCACAGTTCTACGAATCTCTTATAGTGTTCTTAGTTCAGGCTATTTTATATTCAGAGGCAGAATGATTTTAAAAGACTTAATTATTGTCAGTTACACTCTGATATTTAATTCTAAATATTCTTAATGAATATTGTCGTTCCAGGCAGCATTAAATATGGATTTATAATAGAGTTTAAATCTAATTAATCTCTAGGGCAGTTACAATTCTCAAAGATGCTTCAGGCATTTCAAAATGGTTTTAATTCAAATATTTGAATTCTTCTCAGGCATTTTATATATTCTTTCAGAAGATTGCTGCAATAGAGTTAATCAACAGATCAATATAGATCAACACATATTCATCAGATTTTCTGCTTCAATCTCTGCAAGTGCAAAGTCTTCATTAGTCAAATATAAGAAGGCCTACACCCTGAAGAAAAGCCTCCCATCCTGATCTCAAATCTCTACTCAAATCAGGGGGAGATTTTTGCTTCATAATCCACTAAGTCTTCTCAGAGACTCTTAAAAGAAAAGACAACATCAAGTTTTAGTTTACTTTCTAAACTGTGTACAGGGTTATAACTCCCTTCAAAAGTTAACCTCTTGGACAGAAGGCAACAACAAGCACCAGCGCTATACCACCACCTGAATGGACAGAAGCCCAGAAAAAGCTGAAGATTGCTGATGCAAAGGCTCTGAACATATTAGCCAAAACAATGTCTGATGACATTTTCCAGAAGGTTGTTGAATGCCCTTCAGCTAAAGCTATCTGGGACTCCCTCAATGCAATGGTAGCTGTATAAGCTAATGAAAGAAAGGACAGAAGATCTCACTTGATTTCTCAATATAAGAATATCAAAAAGGGTGAAAGTGAATCAGTTGCAGATATGTACACAAGACTCAGTCTCAACATTAATGAGCTGAAATCTTTGGAAAAAGACATTACATTGACAGAAGTAAATGATAAAATTCTCATGTGTTTCCCTAGCACATGGGATTCAAGGATCTGGCCAATTAGAGAAGCCAAAAGTGTGAATGAAATCACAACTGAGACTTTGTTGGACAAGCTCAAATCGTATGAGCAGCTCATCAAAATAAGGGAAGCTGAATAAAAGACTCTACCCTCAGTGAGGATGGAAAAGAGCATTACTTTTCGAGCAACTAAAGAAGAACAAGTTCCACAGAATGAAGATCTTATGGGTCTCTTGGCTAAAAGATTTTACAAGATAACCAGAAAAGACTTCAGGAGAAGATCATCCAGAAACCAAGACAAACCAAGGTATGATAAAACTCTAACTAAAGAAATTGTTTATTATGGTTGTAGGAAACCAGGACACATTCTTCCAGAGTGTCCTAAAAATCAAAATAAGGATAAGAAGAAGGAGAAAGACTCTAAGAAGCACTCACACAAATCCTCTTCCAGTAAACACAAAAAGAAAGAGAGAGATTTTGTTGTTGAAACTTGGAGTGACTCAGACTCTTAATCTTCAACTAGTTCAAGTGAAGATGAAGAAGAGTCATGAGCAAAAGAAGTCTGTCTGATGGCAATAAATGAATCATGCAGCAATTCTAATGCTAAATCTAAGTCTGAAGAAGACCAGGTAATCTCTACATTTGATTTTACTTCAGAACAGTTTAAAAAAGATTTAAAATCACTATGTAAAGATTTGATACAATCTGAGAAAGAAATAAAACTTTTCAGAGAGAAATTAACTGAACTAAATAATCTATCTTCAGAAAACCTAAAACTTAAAGAAGAGTTAAAAATTCTTAAGGATCAAGTAGTTTCCTTAGAAAATAAATTATCCGAGGCAAAGCAGTTTGAAGAATCCCTTAATGGGAGAAGCATCAAACTGATGAATATCACAAGCACAGTCAATGCCAGGCTAAATGGCAAACTAGGCTTGGAAGCTTCATCAAGTCAACCTCATCTTTTATAGAAAATTATTTTAACTCCTCTTATTAAATTTATCTCAGCTAAAAGAAAAGAAAAGGTAGAAGATTTAGATAAGGCTACAGAAGTTTTACAAAAACCAAATCAAAATAAGAATTTTCATAAAAATTATGTTCAAAATAATTCGTCGAACCGAGCTCGATGAAATAAATACTATTCGTCGAACAGAGAACGATGAACTATGAACGCATGGCTTGAGTATAATTATTCAAATGGTTCTCGACGAAATCAATATGATTCGTCGAACTACGATCGATGAATGTGGAACACAGAAAATGAACATATTTATTCTATGAATGGAGCTCGACGAAGTCACTTCCATTCGTCGAACTCAGCTCGACGAACTCAATATAATTTGTCGAACCCAAATTTTCAAAACAAAAATTTTAATCAACACAAGAATTTATAAATCCTTTTACTCAGTTAATCATTCCTCCTAGAAGATTTCATGCACTTGGTTATAAGGATCAACAGCAGTGTTCTTATATTTCAAATTATTATGAAAGAAAAATAAGACCCAAGGTAACCTGGGTCAAAAACACCTAATTTGTTTTATGCAGGAAAATAACTATCCTACCACAGAGGAACAGTGGTATTTGGATAGTGGATGCTCAAAACATATGACAGGTAGAAAAGAAAATTTAAGTGACTTCAAAGAAAAGCTTATACCTAAAGTCATTTTTGAAGACTCCAACTGTAGATAGACATAAGGCTATGATATTATCAAGGTTGGAGCAGTTACCTTCAGGAAGATAGCTTATGTGAAAGGTATCAAGCATATCCTTATTTACACAAGTCAATTATGTGATGAAGGTTATCAGGTATCTTTTAAGAAATCATTATGTTTTATTACATCTATTAAAAAACAAAATAGTTTTAACTAGGGTTAGATAGGGTAATATTTACTTAGTTAATTTTAATTCTGCAAAATAAGAAATTTGTTTATTTAATCAGATTAGTAAAACTATTGATCTTTGGCATAAAATATTAGGTCACATAAACCATATGACTATTGCTAAATTATCTAAGGACAACCTTATCAGAGGACTACCTTCTGGTTCTTACAAGAAGAAATGACTTTGTAAGCAAACTAAAAATAGTTTTAAATCCGTATCTAAAGTGATTCACCAAGAATTTTGTATTTGCTACAAATGGACCTTTTTGGATTTATTACAGTACAAAGTTTGGTAGGAAAGTCATATACCTTAGTTATTATTGATGATTTCTCAAGATTCACTTGGGTGTTCTTTCTTAGAAACAAGTCAGATAACTTTAAAGTTCTTACAGACTTTCTTAGGAACATCAAGATTGAGTACTCCACTCAGATTGCATTGATCAGAAGTGATCATGGCACTGAGTTTGAATATCTTCTGATGAAAGAATTCTGTGAGAAGGAAGGTATCAGGCATTGTTTTTTTTCTCCTAGAACTCCTCAACAAAATGGGGTAGATGAAAGAAAAAATAGAACCCTAATTGAATCTGTTGGGAATGCTAACTTACCCCTATCCTTTTGGGCAGAGGCAGTAAGCACAACAAACTATGTTCTTAAAAGAAGTCTTATTCATAAGCTGAAGGGTAAGGCTCCCTATGAATAACTTAAGAATAAGAAACCTAAAGTAAATTATTTTAAAGTTTTTGGATGTATATGTTATATACATAATAATGATAAGAAATACTTAAGAAATTTTGAAGCTAAAGCTACAGAAAGAATTTTTCTTAGATATTCTCATGTCAGCAAGGCTTATAGTGTCTTTAATAAATATACCCTTAAGATAGAAGAATCAATACATGTATCTTTTGATGAAACTAACATGTTTTACAAGGAGAGAGATACCTCTACCATAAATTCTTTTCAGGTACCAAATCTGTGTGACAAACTGGATGAGTTAATCCTAACACAAGAGGATACATTAAATCCTTCTCAACAGATTACTGATGATGTTAGTGATGAAGAAAATTAAGAAATCTATGCTGAAAATATTATGGCTAATGAAATTCCACCAGAGGAATTAACACCGTAAATAGTTGAAGAAGCAACTCCACCTATTGACTTTATCACACTTAGAGATCACCCTAGATCTCAAGTGATTAGAGACATCAGCTTGTGTTCAAACAAGGCATCAATTGAATCAAGATCAGATGCATGCTTGTTTTATTTCTCAGATTGAACCTCAATCCATCAAAGATGCAGAACAAGATCGCCACTAGATCATTGCAATGCAAGAGGAACTCAATCAGTTTGAGAGATGTAGAGTTTGGGACTTAGTTCCAAGACCCAAAGACTATCCACTCATTAGAACCAAATGGGTTTTTAGGAATAAGTTAGATGCTCAAGGAGTTATTGTAAGAAATAAAGCTAGATTGGTAGCTCAAGGATACTCACAGGAGGAAGGCATAGATTATGATCAGTCTTTTGCTTCTGTTGCAAGGTTGGAAGCTATCAGAATATTTCTTGCATTTATAACATTCAAGAGATTCAAGGTATATCAGATGGATGTGAAGAGTGCATTTCTGAATGGAGAACTCAAAGTGGAAGTTTATGTAGAAGAACCTCCAGGTTTTATCTCTCCAACTCATTCTACTCATGTTTTTAAACTTAACAAATCCCTTTATGGTCTTAAACAAGCTCCAAGAGCTTGGTATGAGACCCTTGTTAGTTTTCTTTTAGAAAATAAAGTTAGTAGCGACATAATAGATAAACATAGTTTTTTAGACATCATAAATAAAAAATTTTACGAGTTCAAATATATGTTAACGATATAATTTTTGGTTCTACTGATTCCAAACTTTGCAAAAGGTTTTCTGACCTAATGCATTCAAAGTTTGAAATGAGTAACATGAGTGAATTATCCTACTTCCTTGGTTTACATGTGATGCAAACACCTGATGGTATTTTTATATCTCAATCTAAATTTGGTAAAGAGTTAATTAAAAGATTTGGGATGTCAGATGCCTCAGCTATGAAAACACTCAGGCCCTCTAATGCTGTAGTTGATAATGATGAACATGGCAAACCTTTGATCAGAAAATATATAGGATAATCATTGGGTCCTTATTATATTTAACAGCCAGTAGACTAGACATTTTATTTGCCACCTGTATTTATGCTAGGTTCCAAGTAAATCCTAAAGAATCTCATCTAATTTTAGTAAAAAGAATATTAAAATATATAAAAGGTTGTCCAAATCTAGGACTCTGGTATCCTATTGAGTCAGGATTTGAATTAACTAAATTCACAGATGTCTACTATGATGGATGTAGAGTTGACAGAAAAAGCACATCAGGAACTTGTCAGTTTCTTGGTAATAGGCTTATTTCATGGTTTTGTAAGAAACAAACATCTGTTTCTACTTCAACTGCTGAAGCTGAATACATTGCAGCTGGTAGTTATTGTTCACAGATTTTGTGGATTCAAAATCAGTTACTAGATTATGGTTATAACTTAAATAATTCAATTATTTTCTATGATAATACTAGTGCAATATCAATTGCACAGAATCCAGTCCTTCATAGTAGGACTAAGCATAACTTTCCAACTTGCGGGTTCCACCTCACTGAGTTGATTGGGTTGGTGAGAGATATCCTCTTGAGTGCTTTTCTCTATGCCTTGAAAGTAGGATTCACATATGTTGGAAGAAATGCTCAACTATTACGCTATTAATAGCCGGCAATTCAATTCGTAGTCGGACGCGTAGCGCACGGGGCGGTTATTTATGTGAAATCATCTCATAGGAGAAAGGTTCTCAGTTATTCTTCGGAACTCTTTCTCGCATTCAAGCTTATCCATGTTGGAAGAGCTTCGTCAGCATGTTCATCTTCCCGGGTAGTGAATGTTCTTCTTTCATATCTCACCAATGCGAGAAGTCTATATTCTAAAGTAGAATCTATCTAATGAGAAAGAGAAGCTATAAGCCTATCTATTTACCCGTCATAGACCGATCTGCTCCTATCGCTTCCCTCAGTCTAAAGAACCAATCGGACTTCCATGAAACCCACTTCCTTCTAAATTAGCTATGCTTTTGTCAAAGCTTCCCTATGACTTGAAATGCTATAGAAGCAGCCTTTTGATGAAGAAAGTTTGCGAAAGAAATTAGGCATCATTTTCTGAGGGATAATGTAGACAAACATAAAATTAATCTTATTTTTATTTCTACTAATTTTCAAAGAGCTGATATTTTCACTAAACCTTTAGATGGAAAGAAACATATATATTTCTTAAATCAGTTAGGAATGATAGATGGAGAATCATTAATTTGATTTTTTTCTGAGATCGATGAATTGGACACCTTTCGTCAGACGGAGATTGACGAACTGTGAACTTTTTGTGAAACGTTCGTCGAACGGAGATCGACGAACTTTCTTTGAGAAACTTTTGTCGAACGGAGATCGACATATTAGTTTCTAGTACTTTTCGTCGAATAGAGCTCGACAAAATGTGTTTCTTTCGCAAAACTTTCGTCGACCGGAGATCGACAAAATGTATTTCTTTTGAGAATATTTCATCGAAAAGAGTTCGATGTTTTTCTCTTCATCGGACATAGTTTTCCATTTCGACTTCTAAAAACTTATAATTAGGTTTTAATCGAACTCTATCCCGCGCATTTCCATTTCCCGTGCACTTGATCTCTCAATTTTGTAGAAAAATGGCGATTTCTCAGGCGACTCTCTCTCTCTGCGATGAAATTCGATGCTAGATTCGACATCGATATAGACTCATTCCGCCACTCAGATCAAATCTTCCAAGATATTTTGCAACTATTTGAGGCACAGCAACTGTGTAATTTTATGACCACCAGGATCAAACTCCCCGTCATAGAGATAAAAGAATGGGTTCATACAACAAGGATTCCAGATATTACAATCATTATTGGTTCTATCTCTGGCAATCAGGTTCCTCTAACACTAGAAATTTTATCTGAAATTTTTTATTTTGCTAATGGTGAAGATGATATCGAACTATCTAGTTCTGAATTTGATGAGATGTTAGATAGATTGGGTCACTCCTAGGGAAACCCTAATCACCTTCTAAAAAAGAATTTTTCAATTGAATATAAATTCTTAGCCGATATTGTTGGTAAGGTTTTATTGGGCAAGCATTCAGCCTATGACTATGTAACCAGACATCAATTCCTATTGATGTGTGTCTTGGTTAATCAGAAATAAGTAAACTGGGGGAAAATTCTTTTTGACTCTATTAAGAAGAAGATTACAAGTAAATCTGGAGGCTATGGGAGGATTCTAGGAATTTTCTTATAAGCAAAGTGTCCAGAACTTTTGGTCTCTCAGACCATTTTTATTAAAGCTTCTAAGAGGTTAACCTCTGCACTCTTTGGAAGATGGGTGAAACTCTTGAATTCAAGAACACTAATCACCTAGAGGGGGAGGGTGAATAGGTTGAATTTAAAAATTCTTGGCAGCTTATAGATTATCTGAACATAGCAATCATAACACATACCGCAATCACATCAATCACAACACACACAACACAGTACACTGTGATTTATAGTGGTTCCCCTATTGATAAGTGCATCCACGTTCCCCCTTCGCCTATCCAGCAATAAGCTTGATTCGGCCAAACATCCTTCTACTTTCTCAGATCCTCAGATTTTATAGCTCAGAGCCCAACTGGCTCCTATAACTCAGGCACAAGCCCTACCACTCGGATCTCCAAGATCCTACTACTCATGTTCTTCCCAAGAACTCTACCTCAGAGTGAATCTACAATCCTACAGCTCATGCAATCCTACCCTACCTCAGCCTTTATAACCAGGCTTACAACTCAGGCAATCCCGGCCCTACCTCAGCCTTTATAACAGCAGGCTTACACCTCAGGCCTTAGCCTTACCACTCAGATTCAAAATGAATCTTACAGAATTAATCAATAAAATTGAATTACAGACAATAGAGGAAAGTATATGTTTCTGTCTACCTGGACTGAGCAGATTCAACCCTAACTTTGTCTTCCCAGCAACAAGATGATATAGCGATCTTGAATTTATAGCCCGACTTGTTCTGAAATCGACTAGTAAATCAATCTGCTTCTCCTTCAGGAAAGTATCCCGATCTGGACTGAGCAGTAATCAGCCCTTCCTTCTTCTTCTTCTTTGATCCAGTGAATTGATCTTCAGATTCTGGCTCGGGTTGGATCGAAAAGATAACTTCATCTAGGGCACGCCTAGGCTGATTTGTCTTCCTCAGAGAATTACTCTGAACTTGTTGTAGAAGATGATGATCAAAGTAGCTTACTCAGAAGCCCTTCTGATTTGAACTTGAAGTTCTTGGCTTCTGCAATAATGGCGAATAAAGACGACAAATCCGCTTCTCATTTTCTCAGGAAATTAATCTGAAAACTTAATTTGAAAAACCTTATCAGATCTCGATCACTTCTTCTATTTATAATCCTATCAAAATAACGAGATGATCGACAAATGTCCCAGTTTTTAACGGTGATAAAAACCTCAGCTTAATTAACTTGAGATCCACTGTAGACTGATGGCGACGTTAATGTCGATTTGTATCGAATCTGAACTTTATTGACTTATTGACTTTGCTGAGTCAGCATCTTTCTGGACTTAGCCAAAATCAACTAACATTTCTAAAATTCTGCGTTTGACAAAATCTGAACTCAGTTCGACGAAACCTGAGCTCAGCTCGACGAAACAGTGAAGATGAGATTAACGAATTCTCTCAACTGAGTTCTTCCTTCAGGTGAAAGCTGAGTTCGACGAAATCTGAACTCCGCTCGATGAAATTCTGATAGCTGATTTATTATTACAGGAGAAAGTTATGTTCGGCAAAATTTGAAAGCTGAGTTCGACGAAATCTTCTCCTTACAGCTAAAAAGCTGTGTTCGACAAAATCTTCTTCTTACAACTAAAAAATTGGGTTCGACGATTCTGAATTGCGTTCGACGAAAGCTAAGCTCTGCTCATTGAATGGTAGTCTCAGCGGTTCTGGACTTAAAAATTTCTTCAGCTCTTGCTAGATGGCATTGAGAGCATTGAGTGTGTTGACTTCACTCAATGCTATTTTCCCTTTAGCCCATTCTTCAGCTATCTGTCTGATGGCGTTGAGTGAGCTGACCTCATTCAATGATTCTAGACTTAGCCAATTTTTTTGATTCTTCACAGTAAGGCTATACTCAGAGCTTTTTCACTTGGCATTGAGTGAGTGAGCTTCACTCAACGCTACTTCACTTAGTTGAACTTTCTGTCTCCTTAAGCTTTGGCGTTGACAGGCTTAGCATGACGTTGAGGGACGAAGCTTCACTCAACGCTTCTAGACTTGGTCAAAATTCTGGCTTCCACTGCTTATGCTTTGACAGGATAACCTTGTCTCAATGGTTCTTGCCATATGACGTTGAGTGAGTTGAGCTCACTCAATGCTTTTGGACTTAGCCAGATTTCTGCCTTTGCAAGTCTGTCAACTTTGACTACCTGCCTTCTCTCTGCGCTATTAGCTGAATGGCGTTGAGTGAGCTTGCTTCACTTAATGCTTTTGGACTTAGGAATTTTTTTGACTTTCCAGCCTATCACCTTGAGCCCACCTATCATTGTCTCTTGAACAAGCTGTCCAATCATTATGAAAAAGACTAACCTATATGCATCAACTTAAATATACATCAAATATAATTATGTATATCTCATTGACATGTTTTACATCATCAAACCAGGGCCATTGGGATCAATGGACCCAACATTGGGAGAGGGTGATCCCTAAGCTATCTAGGGCTACCTCCTCTAAGATTACTTCTGAAAGCACAAGGGCTGTTCCAGCCACTCTCTCAACCCCAAAAGAGGCTCCTGCTCCTCTTAATTCTTCTCATTTACAATCTCCACATCATTCACCTAGGCAGTCATCTCCATCTCATCTACCATCTTTATCTTAAGCTGTTCCATCAACATCCTTCACTACCAATTCCTCAGTTCCATAGTCACCTCATCAGTCACCACCTTCATCCCACTTCTTTCTTCTCCACCTTATTTCTCTCTATTTCCTTCATCTTCTCCTCACCAATCTCAAATTCATATATCTCCTCCTCTCTCACCCATCATGTAGATCATTCCTGATGACTTCCCTTATCATTAATCCTCGATCTATACCACAACCTTTCTATATCTGTCCAAACTGTGTAAACAGCTCAACTCCCTCTTCATCTACTCAAAATCCATCCTATACATCAACTCAGGCTCCACCTAAGTTTATGTATCTTGATTTATCTTCCATTGCTTTTAACCTTCTTTAATTCATCACTCTAACTATAAAGAAACTCTTGGATGAAGCCTTGACTCCTGTTCTATCTTATATAGCAGAACTTTCTTCTAAAATTGACTCTTCCCTTTTTGTCCCTTCTTCTGGGGGCCTAGATTCAGGTCTCCCTAGATCTAGGCAGGGGGAGATGTTTAATGATGAAGCTCCATATGTAGAAGCTACGGTTGCAGCATTTATTTTTATTGAAGAGCCTAATACGAAGATGACAGTTGAGGACATAGTTTCAGATCTTACAGAAGTTATAACTGTTGGTGATTTCATTATTAATCCCACAGTTGATATATATTCTTTATTATCAGATTGTGATTTACTATACTGTTATATTGCTAGTTTACCAGCCCCAGTTTTTGAAACAGATCCTTCTAGAGCTATAGTCTATTATACTGTTCCTGTTAATACTTATGTCTTAGAATATTTTTTGCAAGATCTTTCTACCAGTTTTGATTCTACCACTCAGTCTATAGTAACTGATACTCAGACTATAATAACTTATATAATGGAGCAGGCTTGTTCCACTCCCACTTTTGTATGGGATGAATCTCCTATGCAAAACTTTGATGATCTTCTTAATATGGAAAAAGAAGATGATAGTGTATATAGACAAGTTGATACAGATGATGTACATACACAGCCAAAGGATCAAATTGTTGATTATACTGATGTATATAAATAGATAAATGATTTATATGATCAGCCTGAAGAGCAGTCTGATGTTAACTCAGAGTCAGATGATTCAGAAGACTCTAGGTTTAATAAAAGAAAATTAAAGAAAAAGGCTCCAGTTAAGGTTGCTCCTCAACTGCAGATGTCCCATACTATATTCTGCATGGGATACCTCTAACTCCAGATCTTCCAAACTGGATGAGGTACTCCAAAAATGAGCAGAAAAATAGGAAGAAGATGTGGAGATATCATTCTCCATCTCAAAAGCCTTGGAGAGGACCTCCTCCTCCACCAGCAGTAGGGTCAGCAGGAGGTGTTTCCTCTTCTCAAAAGCCCTCTTCTCATCATCATTCAAGATCTTCTCAGGATAGACCATCAAGGTCTGATTCTCAAAGTAGCCAGCAACAACATACAAATCAAAGCAGTAGTCAACAGCAATCTAGTCAAGAGAGGCCACTTTCTCCAGTATATGATCCAGAATTGGATCCAGTCTATAGAATGGCAAGGTTTAATGAGCTAGTTGCTCTATCTCAAATTAAGAAAGCCAGGTTAGAAGGCAAGGACTCTTCTTAATTCACTACCATGTCCTCCTATAGGCACCAGGACATAGAAAGATATCAAAAGAAAAGTTTATTCAATGTTGATGAGTACATGAGTCTGCATCCAGAGGTAGTAGTTCCCAGAACTACCTCTTTGAAGATTATTGGTTCTCAAGACCTGACAATGAGTAAAAGGGAAGCTGAAGATCCTAACGAAAAGCTGATTTTCACCAAATCATCTTTAGATTCTCCATCAGCAGCTCCACAGAAAGACTCTTACTTTTGATTATAAGTTTTAAACTTTGTTGATGATTATATACTCATAAAGCACTTTCTTTATATCTGCTGAAAATTTTAAAATTCTGTCAGATTATTTTTGCTTTATGGTTTTCTATTTTTGATAGTATCCTCACCCAAATAAGGGGAGATTGTAGGAACCCTATTACTGATTTGGGCTAGGATCACTGTTGTTGTTTAGGATGATTAGTTTGACCCAATTTTTATAGTTTCGTATCATAGGTTAATTTTCAAGGGTTGCTTCTTCAGAAGATTTCTAGAGAAATGCAGTTCGACGAATGCAGGATTCTGTTCAACGAATGCTGATCATATCTCAACAGCTCAGCTCGACAAACTCCAGGCTCCGTTCGACAAACTTTAGGCTCAATTTGACGATCTCCAGGCACAGTTCCACGAATCTTTTGCAGTGTTCTTTGTTCATGCTATTTTATATTCATAGGCAAAATGATTTTAAAAGACTTAATTATTGTTAGTTACACTCTGATATTTAATGCTAAATATTCTTATGGAATATAGCCATTCTAGGCAGCATTAAATATGGATTTATCATAGAGTTTAAATCTAATTAATATCCAGGGAAGTTACAATTCTCAGAGATGCTTCAGGCATTTCAGAATGGTTTTAGTTAAAATATTTGAATTCTCCTCAGGCTTCATATATATTCTTTCAGAAGATTGATGTAATAGGGTTAATCAACAGATCAATATAGATCAACACATATTCATCAGATTTTCTTCTTTAGTCTCTATAAGTGCAAAGTCTTCATCAGTCAAATACAAGAAGTCCTACACCCTGAAAAAAGCCTCCTCTCCTGATATCAAATCTCTACTCAAATTAGGGGGAGCTTTTTGCTCCATCATCCACTAAGTCTTCTCAGAGACTCTTGAAAGAGAAGACAACATCAAGTTTTAGTTTACTTCCTAAATTGTGTACAGGGTTATAAATCTCTTCAAAAGTTAACCTCTTGGTTCCTAAGTCACCCGATCAAAATACTTAAGCTTGGTTTTTGGGCATCTGATCAAAAGCTCAAAGGGTTGCAAGATCTCCGTTAGAAAATAGATCTTCTCGTGGCAGGGCACCTGATCAAAAACCTGTAGTGGATTCCTAGCTACCAGGGTGGTAGAAGAGTAGACGTACCCAGATTTATTGGGAAACTACTATAAATTTTCTTGTGTCGTCTGTGCTTGCATTTCTTTCTTTATTTGTGTGCTGTGATTTTTCTTTCTATATATATATATCACTTACTTTAAATCCTCTATAAAAATAAATTAAAGTTTTAATTTACACTATTCACCCCTCTCTAGTGTAACTCAGATTTTCTGCTTCAGTCTCTGCAAGTGTAAAGTCTTTATCAGTCAAATATAAGAAGGCTTACACCCTGAAGAAAAGCCTCCCCTCCTGATCTAAAATCTCTACTCAAATCAGGGGGAGCTTTTTGCTTTCAGCATAGATTTTTATCATGGCAGATTAATACCCCTCACTTTCAGAGGAATAGTGTATATTAGATATCAAATAGAGTAATAGTGTATATTAGATCTATCCCTCACTTCCATGGCAAATTAATACCCCTGCTACCTCCACGCGGTAACAACTTTCCGCCGCACGGTAACATATTTCTCGAGAACTCAGCACTTTCTCGAGAACTCGACACTCTCAATGCAAACCCTGGAGCTACCGCCACACGTTAACTAGCTACCACTGGGCGGTAACCCCCAGAGAAGCATCTCACGCATCAAGAAATTTGGGGCATTACAAACACATTTATTTTAACTCACAAAAACTCAAACCTCACCATCATTAAGTGCACACTGTCTCCTTTTCCCTTTTCTGCCTTCCGTCATTCATGAGTCCAAGCCGCACACCCTGCATTCCTCCCAGTTCATGATTTCGCTGCCATTGGAGGAGATCGCTGGCGCTGGGGAGCTTCGTTGGAAGAACGTCGCACCGCCTCGAGTTGAATGTAAGTTCCGACCTCCATTTTTTGCTCCTCCTTCCCTATTTCGGCCGAACCTTAATTTCTTGAATCCTTTCTTACCTTATTTCTCCCCAAATGTGGTGGAAGACATTTTTGTAGACGCATACTCGATTATAGGGTGTTATTGTGAAGATTTCGAAAACTATTTCGGATTATTTGGCATTCCCTCAAACATTAAGACATAATTTTTTTATTATTATTGTGCAATGTAAATGTATTAGAGGTTGCTCACCTCACATCTATCCAACATAAAGTCTCATACAGGCACTGAAATATATATTGTTACACATAGTTAATAAATATTTTTTATTAAAATTTAATTTTCTGACATAAGGTCTCATGTAGGTACTGAAGTCTCTTTTGTATTGGATCTTCATCATTAAATATAATTTTTAATCAAAGGTATAAAATGTTATTTATAATCTTGATTTATATTTTATATGTCGCTAACTTGCAATGGTTTTGTTGTGGCCAACTCAAAGCTCCTAGTAAACCGGACCAAACTAAGCCACCTTAGCCCGTTGAGCAATCGAGCGTGTAAATAGTCACAGAACAAATAAGAAAGTACATAGGGTGATTTTAACATGGAAAACGCCTCAACTTGGTATAAAATCATGAGGCCGATTCAGTGCCGGTCAAACTCCACTATTGGCAACATTTTACAGATTGGTTGTGAAATTGAGGGAATATTGTTGGTGAAATTGAGGGCGACAGGCCGTTTGTCATTACAGCTTGGTGATGAGAGAGATTACATACGCGCTTGGTGGTTGGAAGACCACCTTGCACAAAGCTCTATTTTCACTATTCACTAACAGTGACAGACGTTCCTGGATGCTATCGGGCTGCTCAATTCTACTGTGAGATTAGTTCTTGTGCATTGGTGGGGATTTGTTGGATGTTGTGCATGTTGGAGGCTTCTTGGAGTGGCCGACGAAGCATCATCTTCCTCGGGGTGTTGTGGACTTTGATAAATTTTTGAGTGGCTCGACGAGAAGTAGTGGCTCGTAGGAGGATTTTGGAAGAGGTACGACCTGATAAAGAAAGCTGGGAGGATAAAAGGTTAGAAATGAGAGGGGCCTGAGGGTTTTTATATCCTCCAGGCATTGGTTACGATAGTTATGCGGCTATCCGCATAAATTACTGAGTGCATACCATATTTAACATAGTTTTTGGCAAATAATAATTAATTTATTTTATATATGTATTCCATAATTTACTTGCTAAATATTTCCTCCACTAATCATGGCGATTCTGTGGGTGGTTACCCATGAAAGAGACAGTGGAAATCATGTCGGGATGATCGGATGGCGGGGAGGTCCTCCCTTCGTTGAGCAGCCAATTTGGTGGTTGATGGTCTCCAGAGAAGAAGGAGCTGCGTCTGGTTAGATGTTTGGACGCGAAAAGCAAGGAGGGAGATCGGCCCTAGCGCTGACCGCCCCTACTCGACTGCGGGTGGGGGGGGGGGGGCGGGGGTAGAGGTGCGGCCGCAGGAGGTGGCTGTGGGGGGTGGCCACGGGGGACGACCTCCCCTGGCGACGTGACTTTACGGCTGTGGGAGGCAACCACAACCTCGTCGCCGGGGAGCGGAGGCGGCCGACCGTATAAGCTGGTAGCATGTGGTTTGCACGCATAGCAAGATTCAATGCCCGGATGACTTGCGGATTGCACGCGCGATGGTTATTTCTACGATCCCCACCATGTTAGTGGAGATTATGGGTGATCGGCAACACGCACCCCATTTTTTCTCTAAATTTAATTTGGCCTCATCATTTTCCCCTAAAATCCTCGGTGTTCGGAGCCAAAGCATATGAAAAATGTTGATTTTGCATGATAGACTTTGTTGTGTTTTACTAGATCGCACAACACTTGTGCATACAGCGGAAATAAGGAACAAGAAAACCCAAAAGAAGTTCAGATCTAGCAATGGACATGTATCAGAGGAAAGTTGTATAAATAAAAATACCTTTGCGGGATTGAGTCTATACTCAACCTAGATGCTCAAGGAGATCCGCCGATCACTTTGCGACTACAAATCCTTGTGCAGAATATTATCCGCACCTCTACAGGAAGTCCACACGAATGAGAGAGACTATAGAATCTTGTCGCACTAGATTTAGGTCGGGAGAGAAAGATCTGCATCTTCACAGACCGCTAGGTCTGGTACAAAAGAGACGGCAGAGACACTAGCCGGAATCAAGCTAAGCGATGGCGGCGGGATCGGCGGCGGGTGGAACAACTTCCGTCGGCTTTTATGGTTTTGGGATATCGCACAGTGCTGCTCGTGTACAACCCATAAAAATCGATCTACAGTAGAAATAGTAGTGAGAAAACCTAAAATCCTTCTATTTATATCCAAAGGAATAAACAGAACACCCTGTCGCTATTCGCAGACCCAGGACTTAGAATCCAGCATTTTCGACTAGAAAACCCTTGTCTCGACAAATCATCGAGTATCAATGACATATTCGATGAATCGTCGAGTATACAAACTATACCCGATAAATCGTCGAGTATCCATAAGATATTTGACGAATGGCGGTGAGTGAACTCAATGCCTCAACACTCTCAGTGCTAAACCCATCAAATCAACACTTGACTCGATGAAGGTGTTTAGTGGACTCAACACACTCAACGCCTAAGTGCTAGATTCATCTAGTCAACCTTTAACTTGACGAAGGCGTTGAGTGGACTCAATGCACTTAATGCCTAAGACTCAGACTCATCGAATCAACTCCTTGACTCAATGAATCGTCGAGTATACTCAAGACACTCAACGCTTAAGTGCCATACTCGTCGAATCAACTCTTTGTCTCGACGAATCGTTGAGTAAACTCAACACACTCAACGCCATCATTCGACGAGTCAACACTTGACTCGACAAAAGCGTTGAGTGGTCTCAATGCACTCAACGCTTCCCAAGCCAGGTTGTGTTAAGTCTTTTGAACTCATTATATGAGCAAATCATACTAAGTCAATCTCCCAATTTCTCCAAACATTCTTATGTGTGACCTTAATAGGCTCATACTGCGTTGGCAGTAAGGCTACATACTTGATCACTTCTAGATCACAATGATAATACCAATAGTCTTCCACTTGATCTTGAAAGTATCAAACAAAATCTTCACAAACAATGAGCGGCATCTAGCAATGCATCATTGCTCTCCAAGTAATAAGAGTTTAGAACTCAAAATCCATCGTGACCAATGTATCAGTGTTGGCATATCCCTTCGTCCCTTATATCCGGATAGAACTAGAGGTATAGACCGTGTCACCCTCATAATTATTCAATCATAGTTTCTTGATTTAGAATGGACTTCAAGAAATTGGTGAGCCCAATATCATATATTGACTCAACCAAGCATGACCATACATTTCTCAGTCCCATTCCATCAAGGGGGCCCTTTGATGCAACTCTTATCATATAGGAGGACAAATCTCATTTCTACTCACACGCAAATACCCAAATGATTCGTAATGTACGCAATAACCACCTTTATCATCCAATTTTCTCAAGACTGGACTTTTGATAGCATCAAAGTACGCTCTTCCTCACTCAATGAATGTTGTGAATTCAGGTCAAAGGACAACAAACACCATTGCCACTTGAGCCATACTTGTGACATGTTCATATAACAATCCACAAAGTATTCTCAGGGTGGGTCTGTCCAGTACAACTTGTTCAATAACAAGTACCCATACGATGACTTGATTTCACAATATCATAACCAGTGAGAACTTGTCATCAGTCAATGCACATGCTAGTCTTAATGTATCATCATTGCCCTTAGCTTCTAAGATGTCACTCGACTAGGGACCATTTAAGAAAGAAGCTTCTAAAACATAGGCTCTCATATTAAAGTCACCACTTGACTCATATATAAGCAAACATTCTAAGGGAATTTATAATGTTAAATTACTCTATCATAATAGAAATAAATATACAAAATAAAAGAACTTGCAAAAATATATAAATGAAATGTATACAGTACTCTATTCATCAAGTGAATTATTACAGCCAACAAACATACAATCCACAATACTCCCACTAGGGATGATCATTAAGGTATCGTATACCCATAGATTTAACATGACCATCATGCTTTCTCTATGCTAGAGGCTTTGTTAGTGGATCCGTAATATTTTCTTCAGTCCGCACTCTACTAATGCTCACATCTCCTCGATCGATAATATCTCGAATAAGATAGAATTACTGAAGTAAATGCTTGGAGCGCTAATGAGATCTAGGTTTCGAAGCAAGTGATATTGCACCGTTGTTGTCATAGTAGAGATCTACGGGACGAACAATGCTAGGAACTACATCTAACTCGCTGATGAATTTCCTAATCCATATAGCCTCCTTCGTGGCATTTGCTGTAGCGATATACTCGGCAACTGTCTCCTGCTTGGAACTCTTTCCGCTAACAGCACCTCCATTAAGGCAAGATATAAACCCTTACTAAGACTTTGAGTCATCCCTATCAGTTTGAAAGCTAGCATCCGTGTAACCCTTTACAACGAGCTCTTCCTCTCCACCAAACACCAAGAACGTATCCTTAGTCCTTCGCAAGTACTTTAGGATATTCTTAACGGCAATCCAGTGACTTTCACCAGGATAAAACTGATACCTGCTAGTCATGCTCAAGGCATAAGAGACATCGGGTCGAGTATATATCATTGCATACATAATTGACCCAATCGTCGAAGCATATGAAATCAACTTCATACGGTCCTTATCTTTACAAGACTTAGGACACTAGTCCTTAGAGAGACTCACACCATGAGACATGAGTAAGAATCCTTTCTTATACTCAAGCATGTTGTACCGCTTCAACACCTTGTAAATGTATGTTCTTTGGGTCAAACTCAGCAAATTCTTCGATCCATCTCTATACATCTTAATACCAAGTATATAAGTCGCTTCGCCCAAGTCGTTCATAGAAAACAGTTCCCTAGGTTGTTCTTAACAACTTGTAGGATCAGTTTGTCATTCCCGATCAGCTGTATGTCATCTACATACAATATCAGGAAGACAATAATGCTCCCACTAATCCGTTTGTAAACACACGGTTCATCCTCGCTCTTGATAAAACAAAACTCTTTGATCTTTCCATCAAAATGAGGATTCCAACTTCGAGAAGCCTGTTTTAATCCATAAATGGGTCTCTGTAGCTTGCATATTTTAGTGGCTTCACCTGGAGATTCAAAACACTCGGGTTGTGTCATATACACTTCCTCAAGGAGGTTTCCATTTAGGAAATCCATTTTGACATCCATCTGCCAGATCTCGTAGTCATAATACAAAACAATAGCAAGCAGAATTCTGATGGACATAACCATGACAATAGGGGAAAAGGCCTCATCATAGTCAATACTATGAATTTGCTTGAAACCCTTAGCCATCAGTCTCCCTTTGAATGTCTGTACATTCCCATCCATGTCGGTCTTCTTCTTGAAGACCCACTTGCACCCTATGGGTCGTACCACTTCAGGTGATTCCACCAAGGTCCAAACTTGCTCTTCATACATGGAGTCCATTTCAGATTTCATGGCCTTAAACCACTTCTCGGAGTTCGGTCCATGCATAGCCTCTTGGTAGGTTGCAGGCTCATCACTATGATCCATAAGCAACACATTACCTATTTGAGACACGAGAAATCCATATCTCTCAGGCTCAAACCTTGGTTTATAAGATCTACGTGGAACATATTTTTCCTAAGCAGGCTCTCCAGCTACAACAACTTGTAGTCCCGGCTCAGGTTCAACTTCTGGTTCATTCACAGTTTGTGGTTCTTGAAGTTCTTCAAGTTCTACCCTGGTAGTCTTTCTACTTAAGAACTCTTTCTCAAGAAAGACTCCAGTCCTTGCGACAAACACTTTGCCCTCGAATGGTAGGTAGAAATAGTGCCCTTTATTTTCCATAGGATACCCCACAAGATAACACTTATCCTACTTGGGTTCCAGCTTGTCAGGCATTTGACATCTTACGTAAGCCTCATATCACTAAACCTTAATGAATGACATACCAGGACGCTTCCCAGTCCATATCTCATATGGTGTCTTCAGAACCGCTTTCGTTGGAGCACAATTTAGTGTAAAAGCAGTATTTTCTAGAGCAAAACCCCAAAAGGAAATAGGCAGATTTTCATGACTCATCATTGACTGTACCATGTCTAACAAAGTACGATTCCTCTGCTTAGACACACTATTATGCTACTGTATTCTAGGTGGAGTAAGCTGTGATACAATACCACACTCTTTCAGATGATCACAAAACTCATGACTTAGGTATTCGCCACCTCGATAAGATCGGAGTTTATTAACCTTCTTTCCCAAGTGGTTCTTTACTTCGTTCTAAAACTCTTTGAACTTTTCAAAGGATTTGGATTTGCACTTCATAAGATACACGTATCCGTATCTACTGAAGTCATCAATAAATGTAAAAAAGTAGAAATACCCACCTCTAGCCATTGTACTCATGGGTTCACATACATCACTATGTACTATAGCCAGGATATTATTAGCCCACTCATTGAAAACAGTGAAAGGGACCTTAGTCATCTTGCATAATAAACAAGATTCGCATCTCTCAAATGATTCATAATCAAATAAGTCCAGTAGTCCATCTCTATGGAGTTTGGATATGTGTTTCTCATTTATATGACCCAAACGATAATGCCAAAGGTACATAGGGTTCAAGTCATTCGTTTTTAGTCTTTTAGGATTTTTAATATTATAGATCTGATGTTCTAAGTTCAAAACATATAAACCATTAAACAATTGGTTTATACCATAACAAACATCATTCTTAAATATCGAACAACAATTGTTCTTAATAATAAAATAAAATCCAATCATGTGAAAAAAGGAAATGGATATAATGTTTCTAGTTATGGAACGAACATAATAACAATTCTCAAGTTCAATAACAAGCCCACTGGGCAAAGAAAGACGGTAAACTCCTACGACGACTGCAACAACTCTTACTCCATTGCCAACACGCAGGTCCACCTCCCCTTTACTAAGCAATCTTCTCCTTCCCAGTTCCTGCACATTTATACAAATGTGAGAACCACATATGGTATCTAATACCCAGGATGAAGGATCAAAAATGTTTATCTCTATAAAATAGATAATTGAAGAGGAAGTCATACCTCCCTTCATCTTTTGCAGACCCTCAATGTATGAAGGACAATTCCTCCTCTAATGACCAGCCTTGCCACAGTGGTAACATTTCCCTTCTTTCATAGAGCCTTTCTTCTTCAATGCTGAAGACTTGGGCTCCAGAGCAGGCTTAGGTCCTACTTTCTTCTTCTTGAAGCCCTTGGCCTTGCCCTTACCTTTATGTGTAGTTCCCCCCAACCTTTTCCCAGGTCGAACTGGAGGGTGTACTACTTACCAAAGACCTCCACCCAGTGCTCCTTAGGAGTAACGATCCACCCTATCTAAGCACTAGTTTGCCGCCTTGCTAGGCTAGAATCACAACATTCACCACACATATGAGATTTGCAAAACCATTAAAAGGAAAACACTATCAAATATATATAGAACATTATATATATTTACATGAGTACTAGGGCCATAGCCTAAGTTCTTATATAAGCCCGCAGGATATACAAGTTCTACATATAACTCCTCACTCTCTCTCCCTATCCTTCTCGCTGATACTCACGTCTCGATACTCTAAAGATGTCAGTGGTGCTTCTGCTCGAGTAGTCCTAACTGCTAGGACATTCTCCTGCGGTAAGGGGTCACTACGGTACTCTGTTTCCTATGAATGGTTATTTAAATAACTGTTAGTCATAAGGCAAAGTGGAAACAAATCTCCTCCCCGGATCCATATCCTTGGGATGAGCACACATCCACCCAACAATAGCCGAAGAAAGAGAGAGTTAGTACAACATTTCCTATTTTTAAGCTAGGAGCAACGATAAAGGAAGGGCAGCATAATATAACTGAAATGACAATAATAATAACATCAGTTATAATAAGGGCTCCACTAGTACATCAACACATCAGGTATTCACAACCTATATCTTATCGCAGGCATTCACAGTCATGCACACATATCCTATATTGACATAGTGTGGACTGCTTCTGTTCCAGCAGGGTAGCAAGCCCCACTGGCCTCACCGATGTGGCCATCGGTGACAGTGGCCAGTCCTGCCACTTATGGGGGTAGTTGTACTGCACATCCCCAGGCCCCAACATACAACTTCGTGTACTATTGGATGTGAGCAAAATTCGGTGATACAACATTTTGGATGACCAGCAGAGGAAAACCCAACGGGGAAAAACATAACGACCAGTCACTCGTGGTACCCATCTCCCTATCGCCTTGAGTCGTCGACCTTCCCGCACCTGTACTAACGGTCTGCGGAAGTGTCTGACCTGCAAGAATTCACCGCAAGCAATTTACAAGCAATCAAATAGTCAATTTTTCTAGAACGCACCGAGTCTATGGTGGCCTGCCCTACTATGATTCAATCTTCGGGCATCAACACTCAACTCAACTTTCGATAAGGAGCATGAGAACACTTTATTTGGGGCTAAACCTAGAGGAACACCTAAACTCCGGTTATCCCCAACAAAGGCTCAACTTTAACAGATGGTTTTTTGTTAGAGCAGGACCCATGCTTATAATAGTAAATTGTAGTAATGAAAATGTTGTAATTAAAGCTGCTGATAATATAAGCTGCATAATTAGAGTGCTGGAATGAAATGTGACAAGTAAGAAACTGGAGTAGTACTGAAATGAATGTACTGAATTGAACTTGACCAGTACGGGACTGGAGTAGAACTGAAATGAAAGTACTGAATTCAACTTGACAAGTACGGGACTGGAGCAGAGCTGAATTGAAAGTACTGAATTGAACTTGACTAGTACGGGACTGGAGCAGAACTGAATTGAAGTACTGAATTGAACATGACAAGCACGGGACTGGAGTAGAACTGAATTGAACTTGACCAGTACGGGACTGGAGTAAAACTAAATTAAAAGTACTGAACAAAAATAAATAAAGGAACTGGATCAGTGCAAGACTGGAATAATCATAAAGAAAATGGTTAGTAGTCCAATCACTCCATTTAGAAGGTTTCAGTTCCATCTCCATTCTCAGGAAATGTATCCAGTTCCTTCTCAGTTTTCAAGATTTCCTTGGGTTACACCCATTATTAAGATCTGATAATTTGGTTGCGCCTTTTTAGTTCACGCCTTAATCGGATCAAAGGCTCTATAGAAGATACCCCTTTATTATTTGTCGTGAATAATTAGCAACTCGCGACTCATACTCTACTTTCCGAGTCCGCCCAAACTACCCGAGAGTTGAGGCGCTCAGCGGTTTCACAAAATCTCGAAACGCTCATAGATTGTCCACTTGCCTCGGTCATTCTCGTTGATAAGGTAATTTGAATTTAATATTCAAATTAGGGAGGGTGGTCGCGCGCTCCAATTTTCATTTCAGAGGAAAAAGAGCGAAATAAATTCTAAGTGCGACCATAAGATCCCAGAAATTGGGTAAAATATCAATTCTTATCACCATGCCCCCTAATTTTAATACAACCTCTAATGGGGTATAAAATAAGCCTAGGAACATTTTCATAATTTTTCGAGCCATTTTGGACCTTTATTTTGGCAAAATAAATTTTGTTTAGGCTTTTAAAAATACCAATCATTTTCAAAAATTCTCAAAAATTTTTTGGAGGAAGCCCTCATCAAGGGGAGCATTTTTTATGTTGGCCACTTTTCTCCCAGAGGCCTAGATTTTCTTTTAGAAATTTCTCAAGTTTCTGTTAATAAAAGGGGTCTACAGATAGCCAGATTGAACCCGATACTGCGACTGAGATTGAGCCAGACCATGCCAATCTTTCTTTTGTCCCCACAGTGGATTGGGCACGGATCTATTGTAGGGGTGCTGATGCTGAGATGGTGGCAGAAATCCAGAAATTCTGGGTCGTACGATCTCACCGTTGATATCGGAAGGTGGCTGCGCCCCCCGGTGGTATTGAGGGGGCCAACCTCCACCAATACCGGTCGGCCACTGCCAGCCGCCGGCACCTCCCCCGGTCGACTCTCCGGGGGTTGACACCCTCCAGGGTTGTGGTTTGGCGGCCCGGCGCCGCCGGCCACTGCTAGAGTTAACCTACCAAGAGCGCTGGGGTGGCGGTGGCTCTGCTCCTAGCAACACCGCACCACCAATACTCTCGGGTGACTGCTCGACCACTACACCACCCTCGACAGGTATGCTGTAGGTCCAGCTCCTCGCCGGCGGTGGCCCGGCATCCTGTCGCCGCCTAACTCCAACGTAGGGAAAAATATAGAGGCTTGCTCTTCTTTCGGGTGCCACCAGAGCAACGTTTTCCGGCAGCACCACCATCCTCTGCCACCGGGAATCTCCATTCTCGGTGACCTAACACTCTTCTATAACCATCACCGATGCTAGGGGATGGCTATCTGCTCATGGCCACCACCCGACCTGGAACTTGGATCGGGTGGCGTCGGCGGCGCTTCGGCCGTTGGGAGGTACATGCAGCACATTAGGGAGATAGGGAAGGTGGAGGGGAATAGTATGCACTTGTGTTTGGGGAGCTAGGGAGGGTCCGGCTTGATCAGCCATGCAAGATGGCTGAGGATGTGGGCTCGGGTTGGTCTTTTTCCAACAAACTGGGCTCCAATAGAGGGGGACAGGTGAAGGGTGTGCTCGAGTGAGCTTGTGTGTGGGTATAGCAGGGGGTGGTGTGCCTTTATAGCAAGGGGAGGGATGACCATCCCTCCTCTCCCCGGCATAGGAGTAAACTGAGAGGAGGGTGCTTCCCCTCTTCCTCCTGGCCAGGTGGCGGCATCCTGAGAGGGTTGGTACTGTCATATGGCAGCATCACGGGGGGGGGGGGGGGGAGAACCTTGTGGACTTGGGTTTTAGAAAAGAAAGAAAGAGAGGGAAGTGGGGTGGGGTTGAGTTGGTTGGCCTCCACTTGCCCCAAGGATGGTCTTGCTGGTTAGGGGCCCAAAGTGGGTGAGGGGGGCAAGGACCTAGCTAGCCATGAAGGGGGGGATGGCCTTCTTCTTTAGTGGAAATTTCCAAAACAAATGGAAAAAGGGAGGGTTTGACCAAAGTCAACCCTAGGGGGGGTCCCCCATGCTGGTCAAAGTCAAAGGAGGGTCCAGGTAATTGGGGTGTTGTCAAAGTTGAGGTGTCGTGTCACAATTGGTGTGCGCATGCTTTTCGGTGCACGATTGTTCTTGATTTGACCCCGAGTTAACCACCCATCATCAAAATTGATCGGGACAACTTCTGTTGACTTTGTATCGATCATACGAGTCCAATACCACTTACCACGGTCGAATCGGTGTTCGTTTGGTAAAAGTCAAAAATCTGCACGTCGCGGCACACTAAAACGGTCAAAATGTCTATATTCATCATTAGACCTAGGATTGCGACGCAACGAGTTCCGATGTGCTCATATTGACTATACGACTCCACAGGAATTGACAGAACTCAAATCGGAGTTCTCAGACCGATATTCAAAATCTTGTCTTCGGGACATTTTACGAGGAATGGTCATATCCACCATATGACCTCGGGGTCCAATGGAACGAGTTCTGATTGGCTCGTATTAACAATACGAGCCAATAAGAACTGATAAAACTCAAATAAGAGTTCTCTATATCCATTTCCCACTTAGGGTTACCTCCTACCAGGTCACGGGTAGGGGTTCGGTTCACTTTTATTGGGCCCACTAAGGTTTTGGTGGCCCAATAAAAGTCAGGATGTTAGATTATGCACCATCAGTATGGAGCTAGCATACTTGGCCTTCTTCATATTGATTTCAGCAGTTCTCAACATGCCTAGGAGCTCGAGCAGTGTCTTGTCTATTTCATTCATGTTATAGTTCAAAACGAACTGTTCATAACTGTCCGGCAACAAATGAAGGATCAGGTTTGTGGTCAACGCTTGGCCCAGAGGGAAGCCTAGTCTCTCAAGGTTCTCTATATACCCAATCACCTTAAGTATGCGAGTCCCTACTAGGTCCCGAGCTCCCATCTTACACTGGAACAATGCCTTAATGATGTCAAACCTCTCTTGACGAGCTTTCCCTTGAAAAATTTTCTTGAGATGCTCATATATTTCCTTGCATCCCATGTTCTCATATTGCTTTTGGAGCTCAGAGTTCATGCTTTCCATCATGAGACATTCAACAACTAAGGAGTCTTCAAGATACTTCTTATAATCATCCTTATCAGCACGGGATGCATTCTCGACAGGCTCTTCAGGGAATTCCTCTTCCAAAACATAGATCATTCACTCTTGCTTGAGAACAATTCTCAAGCTCCTGTACCAGTCCAAAAAATTAGTATCACTCAGCTTCTCCTTCTCAAGGATGGCTCTAAGGGACAGGGTTTAGTGCGAACCACTTGCCATGGAAATTCAACAAGGATACAATAGAGGAAAAATTAGTACTACATTTCAAAATACATTTTATTATTTCAATTAGAACTTTAATCAAAATACTCCAACTATTTTTATCAAACTGATAAGCCTCGATATCAATTCGAAGAGTTTATGCGAGTAACTCTCTTAGTGGACAAGATCCATATTTTACTAACACTATGAGTCAGCTTTGGCTTTTCTCTCACAATGTAGCTATTTAGGTAGGAAACGCTTGCCAATTGCATCACAATACAACTCCTTCATTGCTGGTGAATAACTCTTTATTCGCATCCATCATATGGTGCATGCCAACCCTAAGCCTCTGGGAACTCAACCTTTGAGGTCACCCAGTTAAGTTTGACCTAATGTCAACAGTGAGATATCACAATTATTCGTTTGCACCCTTACCAAGATAAATTAATGTACCTTGCTTTGGCAATCCCACACTTCATCGATCAAGGCAGGAAGAGTGTCATCCATCAGAAGGCATTCAAATACTTAATATTGCTTTTGGGATTTTTAAACAATTGATTAAAAATTAATCATGGCTAATAATTAACTATTGTGCACATCTACAAAATAAAATTAGACAACATTCATAATCCAAGTGCATCCAAGATGTGCACAAGAAGGATCATCAACACTTGATGAACTTGGCTAAATCTGAACGTCTAGAACCCTTCTAAATATTCAGATTTACATGCAATAGACATGAGCAACACTTGTTGCCACTTAGACAGTAGGCAAGCTCTTCTCTCTATGTGAGATTCAAAATCTAACATATTTGGTTTCACAAACAAACAAGAGGGACGGTTACTGTCAAGGAGCAACAAGGATATCAATCAATTATGATATCAAAGCAAAATCACATACGTTCTTGGCGGAATCCCAAGAATAGATTTGGGCATTTAGAACATTTCTAAATTTCCAGATCTACACACCATGGATTTAGCACTTCTGATACCATGATCATTGCTGAAACCTTCCTCTGATACCACTATTGGGTTTTACTATATGGCACAACACTTGTGCACACAGCGGGAATAAGGAACAAGAAAACCCAAAAGAAGTTCGGATCTAGCAATGGACATGTATCAGAGGAAAGTGCTGTAAATAAAAATACCTTTGCGGGATTGAGTCTATACTCCCCTAGATGCTCAAGAAGATCAGTCGATCACTTTGTGGCTACAGTTCATAGTGCATAATATTGTCCACACCTCTACAGGAAGTCCACTCGAACGGGAGAAACCATAGAATTTTGTCGCACAAGATCTAGATCAGGAGAGAAAGCTCTGCATCTTCACAGACTACTAGGTGCGTTACAGAAGAGGCGGCATCGACACTCGCCAGAATCAAGCTAAGCGATGGCGACAGGATCGGCGGCGGGCGGAACAACTTCCATCGGCTTTTAGGGTTTCAGGATATCACACATTGCGGCTCGTGTGTAACCTGTCAAAATCTATCTATAGTAGCAATAGTAGTGAGAAAACCTAAAATACTTCTATTTATACCCAAAGGAATAAACAGAACACCCTGTAGCTATTCGCAGACCCGGGACTTAGAATCCAGCGTTTTCGAACAGACAACCCTTGTCTCGATGAATCGTCGAGTATCAATGACATATTCGACGAATCGTCGAGTATACAACTATACTCGATGAATCGTCGAGTATCCATAGGATATTCGACGAATGGCATTGAGTGAACTCAACGCCTCAATGCTCTAAGCACCAAACCAATCGAATCAACACTTGGCTCGACGAAGGCGTTGAGTGGACTCTACTCACTCAATGCCTAAGTGCCATATTCGTCGAGTCAACTTTTAACTCGACGAAGGCGTTGGGATGACTCAATTCCTGAGAATCAGACTCGTCGAATCAACTCCATGACTCCACGAATCGTCGAGTATACTCAACACACTCAACGCTTAAGTATACTCGTTGAATCAACTCTTTGACTTGACGAATCGTTGAGTAAACTCAACACACTCAATGTCATCATTCGATGAGTCAATACTTGACTCGATGAAAGCATTGGGTGGTCTCAACACATTCGATGCTTCCAAAGCCTGGTTGTGCTAACTCTTTTCAACTCATAATATGAGCAAATCTTACTAAGCCAATCTCACAATTTCTCCAAACGTTGTTATGTGCAACCTTGATAGTCTCATACTGCTTTGGCAGTGAGGCTACATACTTGATCACTTCTAGATCACAATAGTAATACCAACAGACTTTTCCTATGGTTATCATGGTGGCGAAAAATGGAGAGGTGCTAGAGATGGCAGGCGGTGGTGGTGCGTACGCTAAGGTATATAGTGAAGGGGCGAAGCGATTGAGCGGAAAAAGGTGCATCTATGTAGGGTTCACCTGTGCACATTGGCGTAGGTAAAACCTGCATAATCAAGGCTATACGTGCAGTCATGGATGCATTAGTGTCAGTGCACGATTGCGGGACTACCTGCGCACCCGCGCGTGGTGGCGGGCTCATATGGACCTACGCATGCGCCCGAGCGCAGGTGCCCGCACGCACCTGCGCGGGCATGGCCATGCCCGCCTACGTGTATCCTTGAACGGATCTGTGCACGCCTGCCTATGCATTTCTGCCAAGCTCGGGTGCTCTCTGGCGCACACTAGAGTGCAGGGCTGTATGAGTGCCCATGTGTGCTTGTGCACGCCTATGCGTGCTTGTGTGGTTCTACATGTCCGCGATAAGGGTGTGGTCTATGTGCTCGTACGTTGGGGCTCTTTTGAGTGCTCGAGGTGTGATTATTATACTTACGAGGCGATATTCTTTTGCCATGTGTGATTTTTTTCAGTGGTCTTTTTTTATGATTTTGCCTTGTCTTACTTATCAAGCTTCAAAGCACAATGCACAATGTCGTCTAATACAGTTACACTCCACGCTTTTCACCAAGCAAATTATGGTTTGGAGAAAAAGATACAGGATACCTGTTGATCTTGAAGTGTAGATACTCCATGTTGAAGAGAGTTTAGAATCTGCCGAAAGGTTGGCTGATGGTGTGTGAGGCAATATTGCAGTCTGAATTTCGACTTTAGCCATGCGAGGAGGTGGTTGATAGTTTGAAGTTCTACGACATCCCTTTATCCCAAATTACTCCTCATGGGATGATTCATATTATGGGGCTATTCGTGTTCTTTAGGGAGCATGAATCGATACTTTCCTTAGAGTTGTTCAGAGATTGGTGCAAGGTCTTTGTTGATGGAGGCATCATGTTGAGGTCTATAACAACAAGAGTTGTCTTGATTTTGAAACTCGTACGGATCGTCTCCATGGAAACACCTTATTTGGCTATGTCCGAAATTCCTATGGCCTATTAGAGATTTGGAATTCACTTCTTGATCATTATTGTCGCCATAAGGCGTGAGAGCGGAACTTTACTCCGATGTTTGGTTTTACATAGCATCGGGAGCGGACAAATCATCTATTCAACATTTCTTTATTTGTGGAGTAGAAACGTCTGCTGCTGTGTGGGCTTTCTTTTATCATGAGTGTGTAGATGCGATGCCACTTGTTCACGATCGGAAGAGGAAGCTTGTGTTGAAAGTTAATAGTATGCAGTAAGGAGCATCGTTCTTCTTCAAGGCAGATAGATTGTCAGATTGAGGAGGTCCTTTTCAGTTCCCTAGATAAGATTACTTTGGCAGATCCTGATCTTGAGGTGTTATTGTCTTCTGCTTCCACCCTGGGTTCCCCATTCGGAGGTCCCTGCCCTCCATGTGTCTTCTTTTTTGAAGGCGATGAGTGATGTGGTGAGTAAACACTTTTTTGGTCTATGGTTTGGTTATTTCGTGCAAATATGACCTCTTTCTTTTTGTTGCTGATTGAAGCTCGAGCTCATATAACATTCACGTGGAACGATCATTATGTGAGTCTAAAGGATGAATATTTGGAACTTCAGGAGAAGCTGTGAGAAGGGGAGGATTCACTTGTTGTCTTAAGAGAGAAGCGAGAATTACATATATCTCACTTTTGGCAAATTGGGTTGGAGCTGAAGGTGGAGCTTGAAGCATCCCGAGCGACATAGCAGATAGAGAAGTCCTTTGTAGAGAAGACTGCATAGTTGTTGAAGAATGCTCAGGAAGAGACTTGTTGTTTGGAGGCCAACCCGGGGGACTTCAAAGGATGTGGTAGAGCGACTTTCTTCATAGGATCAGGAGGCGGAGCTGAAGGTCGCAGATCTTACTGAGTACAAAGATTCTTTGGACTACATGTGTGATCATTGCTTACTTAGCGAGGAGATTTGGGATGAGGTCTGGACTAGAGAGGTGGAGCCCCAGATTGAAGATGTTTTGGAGGTTGTTCTTAGGCATGAGATGTTGAAGGATCTTTGGATGGTGGTTAGGAGACTTAAGTGTGACATATCTGGTCTTAGCTTTGATGATATTTCTGTTGATGATGGTTTGATCTCTAATTCTGATATAGATGTAGTTCACGAGTAATGGTCTTGCATTTGTATGCTTTGTATGATCTCGTTTCCTTGTAACATACTTTGCATCTTTTTTTGAGTTTTTGTGCTTGTACTTTGCAGCAGTTTTTGATGATATGAATGACGCTTTAAGTGCCCTTTCGGCTTGCTTTTGAAATTTTTCTCGACGTTGAGCCTTATTCTAATATTGATTGATCTTGTGTGGAATTAATACCATTATTGTGTACGCGTTCACAATCCTCTTTATTGAATGATCGTGGTTGAAGGATGAGACACAAGTCATGTCATAACTTCCTACTAGGAAGTGGGGCAAACCCCACTAGCCATACAGTAAGAAGTTAGAGCATAAGTCTGGGGAATGTCATTGATAAGTTGACTATTGAACGACGAGACCCGGTGATGTCTCAATCTATAACATCCCATTTCCAACTAGACCCCTAAGAGTGGTTTTGTCATGACAAAACCCTAGGAAGCCCAAGAAAGAGTCAAGTGGACCTGGTGGTGTGGATAGGGCCACTATGGTCTGCACTTAGCAGATTTCTAAACCTTGGTAAAAGGTAATCATGGGGCTTCACCTAGACTCCAAGACCCCACCCATACCCTTATAACCCTAGAAGGGGGTCAATTGGTCACGAAGGACCCATGGAGAGCAATCAAAGGACCTAAGTTGACCAAAGTCAACTATAACCCTAGCTAGGTCAAATTGACCTACACAAGAGTCCATTGCAGTCTATTAGCCAAATATACCCCACCCATACCTCCATAACCCTAGGTAGGGGTCAATTGGTCACTAAGGACCCATGGAGGATAGTCAAGGGAGCTAAGTTGACCAAAGTCAACTCTAAACCTAAATAGGTCAAATTGACCTACACAAGGGTCAATTGCAGTCCCTTAGCCAAAAGGACCCCACCCCTACCCTCATAGCCCTAGTGAGAGGCCAATAGGTTACCAAGGACTCATTGGGACCAAACATAAAGACTAGGTTGACCAATGTCAACTCTTGACCTAAAATGGTCAAAGTGCCCTAGTTAAGGGCCAAGTGACCTCCAAGGGCCAATCCAACCCCACCTTGACCCTAGGGGAGGCTAATGGGTCACCAAGGACCCATTAAAGAAATATCAAGGACCAAATTGACCTAGGTGGGCCCTAGTCCAACTTTGGGTCAAGTTAGCCCAAATGGGCTAACTCAAGCTCAAACCCATTTCAATTGAGCTAACCATGACTTATGTGACCAAATGGACTTGTGGGCTGCCATGGGACATGTAGGAGCCAAAAATTCAGGCTTGGTGACTAGGAGAGAGAAAGTCACCCATGGAGGAGAGAGAAAGAGAAGAAAGAAGAAGGAAGGAGGACTTTGTGCTCCTCCTTCCCCCTCCCCAACCTCCCCATTCATTTCAGAAGGACAAGGGGGAGTGCAACAGCCATTGTGGACTGGTTAGAGCAAGCACCACCCCCCTACCAACCTAGCCGCCATGATTGACCATGGCAAAAAATGGCACATGGCAATTCAGCCACCTAACTCCCTCCTCTCCCTCTTTAAAAGCTTCAGTGAGGTCCAAGGAGTATTTCCCACTCTTTTCCTGAAGAAGCCAAGCCCTTTCCTCCATTTTTGAACAATCCGACCACCACCGGCCACCACCATGCCAATCCGGCGATCAGCACGGCTACAGCCGCCACCACAGGTCCTCCTCCACTCCTTCTTCCATGGATAAATCATAGCAATCCTTAGGTCCAAGGTTCGGGCTCAATTGAGCCCGATCCATTTCAAAAAAATCCTGGTTTTTCCATGGATTTGAGCTTGTCGGGATCGCCGAAATAGGGCTTCCCGGCGGCCAAGCCGCCGCCTGGAGATAGCCCCGACCACCACGAAGGTGGCGGTGGCGGTGGCCGGAGCGCCGGCGGCAGCCGCTGGAAGTTGGCCCAGGCAGGAGCAATCTTGGCCATTAGCGTGCGGGGACGATGACGGGATGCCGTCCAGGATTGCGCCAAGATTCGTGCAATAATGATATTAAACTATAGGTTAAATATTGAATCATTTCATTATATGTCACAGGTTTGTATTATTTGATTTTAATTATTAAAAATAGCTAGAGCCATTTTCAGAGAAAATAGTCAACACATGAAAGGTAGCCCTATGGGTCTACATTTAAACAAAATTGGTTTGAACTAATTTGGGAGACTGGTTTGACCAGGGCACTCATTTTGGTGGGGTCTATACAAATAAATAGGCAGTCATTAAACTAGTTGCCCACACTTCATCCTTGGTCCAAATGGTCTGCAATTTTGGCAGGGAGTCACCCTAAACTATATCTAGAGCCTGCCCAAAAATGGGAATTTTTGGGAATAATTTCCCTATAGTTTTGTAAATAATTTAATTATGCTAGGGTAAATTAAATTATGGGTCAAATGAAGTCCAAATTCATCCAAATTTTGGTTGGATGTATATGAGGTTAATATAGACCTCTGGTTAAAATTTCATTAAGTTTGGAATTGATTTGAATGGGAATCAAGCAAACCTTAGCCTTGCCCTAAGAAGGGCATTTTGGTCCAAAATGTAATTTTGGGTTTGAGTGCCCAATTCACCTCAACAGAGGTTCAAATTTAGGACACTGACTTGGCATGACTTTATACACCTTCCAATGAAAACTTGGGGGCATTGGAGTTGATTTGGCCCAAGATCCTAGGTCAAACCCTAAGGAAGGGCTTTTGTACCTTGTGAAGGACATATGTCCATAACACCTTGTATGACTATGAAACTTTGTAGGGATGGTTTTAGGGTAACTATAACACTCTGGTAAAAGTCTTAGGGTGTTTTGGAAAGTTTGGGACCCACAAAACCCTAACCCTAGTATAGGGCAATAACTTTGTAGGGTTAGAATAGGCTAGTTAAACTCTTCCAAATAAGGTGCAATTTTGGTATAATGGTAATAAGGATATTATTAGTCATTGGTAATTTATTTGGGAATTTTGTAATAATATTTATGGTACTTCATTTGAAACACAAAGGATGCCTCAATTTTAATAAACTAATTATTATGGTCTCTCTGACCCTTGAAAGGTCATGAAAGTTTGGAAGAGGATGTTTTGAATCATTTTAAGCTTATATAAATTATATGAAAATTGTTGGATACTTATTTAAGGTACTTACTTCACAAGCTTGATAAATGATGGAATTATTCAATAATTTAATTTAGTCCATATACTGATAAATAAATTATGAAATTTGTCCCAAACCATTTACATGCCATTAGATTCATACTTGAATTTTCTCTGAATTTTTGGAAGCAATATAGTATTTTATATTTCTTTAAATGAATTTTCAAGGATTAAAATGAAATAATGATTTGGAGATAAAACCTTGCTGAAAAATTTAGATATTTTGGAAGATGAGTTATATCCTTATTTTGAATAACATATAAAATATGTAGAATGATATCTTGAATGAAAATGGTACTTCGTGTTCATTATCAAAAATTTTAGTCATTAGAATAATTATATAAATTATTAAATAAATAAGGAAAATTTTTGGTCTCTGGATTTAGGGCTTAAAGGTCATAATGGACCTCCATTAATTATTATAGGAGTATTAGAAGATTATTTGATTTACTCCCCATTATACATGACATTTAACCTTGTGGTCTGCATTTAGTAAATTGTTGAAAGGAAATGATTTGGCATAGTTAGAGTTAGCCATCTTGCTGGATGTTGTAGATGTGGATGGGTCATCCTAGAAGTTTAGGTTAAGTAGTGGGACATGAGTCGGTAGTGTTGAGTAATGTTTGGGATCGACGAAAGATCGTCTTCCCCGTGGAGTAGAGGGTCAAAATCACCTTAGGTATAGTTTATTGTAATATGAAAATGAAATGGGTAAAACTTAAGTTGTAGGCATAAAGTAAATTGAGGAGTAGGTAGTAAACTTAGGATTTCACACTCTCACACCCCGGTGTCCCGAGAGATAGTTTGGGTTACTCGGGCAATAAGCCCAGTGGTCAAAGTAATGGGCATGGTAGCCCGGGGAGCTTCGGCTCGGTTGTAGGTTATGACGGACGGGTTAGTCCGGTGAGCTTTGGCTCGGTTGTTGGTTATGACGGACGGGTTTAGTCCGGTGAGCTTTGGTACGGCTGTTGGTTATGACGGACGGGTTAGTCCGGGGAGTTTCGGCTCGGTGGTTGATTATGACAGACGGGATAGTCCGGGAAGATTCGGCTCGGTTATTTGTTGGACTCATAACTATTGCATGTGCATAAAAGGTATAAGGTGGTGGGTCTTTGATATTGGGGAGTTCGTTGCACCGACACCAATATCGTTGACTCGGCAAGTGTGGTTTTACACTTCGCCAACAGAAGTCTTGTGCGCCAGCCGGCAAGAGTACGCAGGCGTCCGCTTAGTGCACCAAGCGTTGAGGCGTACGATAGGTCAGACCGGTAGTGCAAATACTAGTTTTGAGGTGGGCGAGGCCCAACCCATCGCTTCCGTCTGCCACTACGGAGGTATCCTGGGAGGTAACGGCTCCGAAAGGGGGAACTAAAGGTCTGTGTACACAGAGTCGAGTGGGTGAGTTGCATTTGCATGTTCACATCATAGCATATTTGCATTTCATATCATAACCATTGCATATAACCTGACACCTAATGTATAAGCGGTATGGGACGCTCTATACATTATGCCTTGCAAAACGACCCCTTGGCCTATAAGTTCGTGTGAGCGTGCTTATAAGTCAAGGTTCTCTTTCAGAATTATTTATATGTTATGTCTGCTAGTAAAACCGACACCCTATCGTATAAATCGGTATGGGACTTTTTATACGATAGGAGCCCTACAAAAGATCCCTTAGCTTATGTGTACTGACATAAGTTAAGGTTACTTATTTAATTTTGTATATTATCATGCTTACACTGTAATTTAGTTCTGCTGCCATCTACAATTTGACTATTCTCCACCTTCAAGTCCTTCTCTTTCCTTCTCCCCGCTCGGTACTTAGGAGCCATGGGAGAAGGGGTGGGGGACGATAGGACTTAGTCTTTTAGACTCACGGTTTTCGAATCACATCATTTAGAGGACCACAGAGCCCAGCATGGAGGAGCAGCCCCGGAGGTCGGCATGCTTGGAGATCGGACAGTCTAGTACCGGAGTCCAGATAGCAGGGACTGTGAGTCCCGAACACTAGTAGTTGTATTAGTTTGCTTCCGCGATGAGTGATTTGTAGTGAGGACTTGATGTACCGGGCATAAGCCCGAGATTTTCATTATATGTACTATCTGTGGACACTCCCTTCGTGGAGTTTATTTTTCTATATATGTGATTTCTGTGGACTTGCTTTTATACTTATGCTATAGTAGAGATCGATTTGGCCGGCAGAATCGGCGTCTTGTAGTGACGACCTTCCCGGGTGAGAAGGTATCACCGCAAGGCAGCGGTTCTGGGCCTAAGACCCTGGTGTCGAAAAAGAAAAAAAATGGGGGTCTTACAAGTGGTATCAGAGGGAACCTCGATAAGAAAAGTAGCAGTCCACTAACCCTGGGACACCCCCACTCGAGTTTAGTTTGGGGACAAACTAAGCAGCGGAAGCAGTGGTGGGCCCATATGGGAAATCACATGAAAATTGTCCACTTTTAGTTAAATCTGTGAGACTTCTTATATTTGACTTCTATTACGCAGCCCCCAGCGCAGCCAACACCACAAGGCGGAGTTCAGCAGACTCCGACTGTTGCACCACCTCCCCCGGTCCCCACTCCATTCCTACACTCGGAGATGGGTCAAACGCTGACAGCAATTCTAGATGCTTTCAGGGCTCAGTAGGTTCCGGCTCCGCAGCTAAACCCGGGGGCCAATTGGTTGAGCATCTTTTGAGGACTCTCTCCTCCATCCTACTTAGGGACAGAATCCGCCGTACGGACAGAAGAATGGCTAGATATTATGTACGAAATGCTGACTGGGATACGGTGTCCCTGGGAGGAGAGGGTGGCCTTGGTTGTCTCCTGTCTGGAGTCCCATGCCAAGAGGTGGTGGAAGACGCTGCTGGACACAAGGTTTGCTAATAGGGAGGTTGCGGAAGTTACCTGGGAAGAGTTCAGGACCGCGGTGCTGGAGCATTTTGTTCCGCAGTCGGCCAGGGATGAGTTGGAGGAGCGGTTCTTACATCTGAAGCAGGGCACCCGGACAGTGGTGGAGTACCATCGGGAGTTCGACCATTTGGCTCGATATGCAGATTCTTACCAGCTAGACGAAGGGGGATACATCAAGAGATTCTATAAGGGCCTGCGGGAGGACTTGAGGGAGGCTTTGTTGTTTGTATCTGACGGGCCTATCTCCCGGATTTTGGAGATGGCAAAGAGGATTGAGGCCGATTGGCACACCACTCGGGGCCGGAAGCGGCAAGCGGAGGATCAGGGCCGGAGAGCCCGAAATGATCAGCGGCAAGGTGCTATACCAGGTGGAAGAAGGACAGAGGACCAGCCTCGTCAGGAAGTGAGGCAGGAGCCGAGGGAGCCGGTGGTAATGGCTCCTCAACCTCTTCAGATGAGGGAGGCACCAAGACCCGGGGGCATGGCATTTCCCCCACCAGAGTGCTACAACTGCCATCAGATAGGGCATATTCGGAGAAACTGCCCCATGAGGGAAGCACCTCTACCAGCACCACAGGTTGCCCCGCATGCCCAGCAGTTGGAGGATGAGGACGTGGTCGAGGACGTGGTTTCCAGGGTGCAGATAGTAGGCAGCAGAGGGAGCAAATTTATGCACTGGATCTGGCTCAGCCCCGGAACCCGGAGCAAGTAATCACTGGTACGCCTGAAAATTTTCCTTATTTATAGTTATTTCCTCATGAAGTTAAATTTTATATGGAAGTGACAATCTAGGAAAGAAAACCATAGCTAGATTCTAAGACATTTAATTTTTCCCAAAACCCCAGGAATAGTTTTCATCAGCGGCAAACCCGCTTATATGCTATTTGATACGGGTGCTTCGCACTCATTTGTATCGGAGGCCTTTATAGAAGGGTTGGAAGGCGTGGAACGATTCACGGGTCTGATGATGAGGATACGATTACCCGACGGATCAGAGTTGTTCACCTCGGCCCACTGCGATATGGAGGCGGAGATCGGTGAAAAGATATTTGAAGCTCCAGCGACGATCATAAAGATGCCAATCTTTGATTTGATCCTAGGAACGACGTTGTTGAGCTGGAAGCATGCTCAAATTGACTGCACGTCCAAGAGAGTTACCGTGAGACATGGAGATTCCTACCTCGTCATTGAAGGTACTAGATCTATTTCCCCTCTCATGCTGTCATCTGTACAGGACGTCAAGGCTCACTTACAGGGGGAAGAAGTGTATGAGGTAATATTTGAAATGACTGAGGCCAAGGTCTCCACCTCGGGTATTCCGGTGGTGCGAGATTTTACCGACGTATTTCCAGAGAAACTGCCTGGGCTACCCTCGCACCGGGAGCAGGATTTCCGGATACAGCTGGTGCCGGGGGCTAAGCCGGCAGCTAGAGCCCCTTACCGGATGGCCCCAAAAGAGCTGACAGAATTTCGAAGCCAACTCCAGGAACTGGTGGAAGCCGGATTTGTTAGGCCGAGTTCCTCGCCATGGGGAGCCCCGGTATTATTTGTGAAGAAGAAGGATCGAACTCTGAGACTGTGCATCGACTACCGAGCACTAAACCGATTGACAGTCCGAAACACATATCCATTGCCAAGGATAGATGAGCTGTTTGACCAGTTAGAAGGTGCGCATTTCTTTTCCAAATTGGATCTAAGGTCGGGCTACTACCAGTTACGGATCCAGGAGGAGGACATTCCGAAGACTGCTTTCAGTAGCAGATACGGGCTATATGAATTTACCGTGATGCCCTTCGGGCTCACAAATGCGCCGTCGGCATTTATGAGCCTTATGAATCAGGTGTTCGAGGAATATTTAGATGTGTTTGTCATCGTGTTTATCGATGACATCCTTATTTACTCAAGGACAGAGGAGGAGCACACACGACATCTGACGCTGACCCTGGAGAGACTACGGGAGCACAAACTTTATGCGAAGATCAGCAAATGCTAGTTTTGGTTGAAGGAGGTGGCCTTCCTAGGCCATATCATCAGTGGTGCTGGGTTGGCAGTGGACCCGGCCAAGATCCAAGCGGTTCGGGACTGGCCACAATTGAAGACGGCCACAGATGTACGAAGTTTCCTAGGACTTGCCGGTTACTACCGGAAATTCATAGAGGGATTCTCTTGTATCGCCCTTCCACTCACATCTCTGACAAGGAAGGAGGTGCCCTTTATCTGGACCCCACAGTGTGAGGCGGCTTTTCAAGAGCTAAAGGGGCGACTCACTTCGGCTCCTATACTTGCTCTCCCTTCAGGGAAAGAAGGATTCCAGGTCTACACTGATGCCTCCTACCAGGGCATGGGTGCAGTGCTTATGCAGAATGGCCATGTGATAGCTTACGCTTCTCGGCAGCTGAAGAAGCACGAGCAAAACTACCCAGTCCATGACTTAGAGATGGGAGCTGTCATCTTTGCACTAAAAGTCCCGCGTCACTATCTGTACGGTGTCCACTGCGACATATACTCCGACCATAAAAATTTGAGGTATGTGGACGCGCAAAAAGAGCTGAACATTAGACAGAGACGATGGGTGGAATTTTTGGCAGACTACCAGTATGAGATGCACTACCACCCGGGAAAGGCGAATATGGTAGCGGATGCACTGAGCCGAAAGACCGCAAACGCCGGAGTAGGAACGCAGTTGATGGCTTTGGAGTTAATTCAGATGTTAGATAAGATGCAAATATCCCTGGTGTCCAAGGATCACCCTGAGTTATACCAAGAGTATCTTTCATCATTAATCACCACTGATGATATTCGAGAAAGGGTCAAGGATGGACAGAGGCAGGATACCCAGCTAGAGCCGATATTCCGGACCTTAGAAGCAGGCACTGCGAGAGATTACACACTGAGGGATGACTTAGTATGCTTCAGAGGACGGGTCTACATACCAGAGGGAGGCCAGATCCGGGAGGACATCATGATGGAGGCTCATTGCAGTCGATATTCGGTACACCCGGGAATTACAAAGATGACTGCAGATCTGAAGAAGACTATGTTCTGGCCTGGCATGAAGAAGGATATCACCTACTTAGTGACCCATTGCAAGGCTTGTCAGTTAGTGAAAGCAGAGTGCCGAAATCCCGCAGGACTATTACAGCCACTCCCGGTACCAGAGTGGAAGTTCGATGATATCGCCATGGACTTTATACATGGACTTCCTCGATCCAGGACAGGGAACGATTCGATATGGGTGATCATCGACCGACTGACAAAGGTGGCAAGGTTTATTCCAATCAGGAAGGATGACTCGGTGGGTGCGTTAGTCTGGAAGTTTATGGAACAGTTCGTCCGTTATTATGGCATCCCCAAGTCGATTGTGTCAGATCGGGATGGACGATTTACATCCAGGGAGTGGAGGTCAGTACAAACTTACTTAGGCACTCGACTAACCTTCAGTACGGCTTTTCATCCCCAGACGGATGGACAGACAGAACAGACCAACCGGACTCTGGAGGACTTACTATGACTCTGCATATTGGATCGCGGTGAACCTTGGGAGAAGTTGTTACCACTGATCGAGTTCTCGTATAATAACAGCTACCAGTCTAGTATAAAGATGGCTCCTTATAAGGCGTTGTACGGACGGAAGTGCATGACTCCGCTGTCATGGATACAGGACGAGGACCCTAAGGCATTGGATTCGGAGTTTGTCGAGGACACCGAGGCTCAGGTGAGATTTATACGGGACAGGATGCTAGAAGCACAGAGCCGGCAGGCTAAGTATTACGACGCTCGGTACCGTCGGGTGGAATTCTAGGTGGGAGATCAGGTGTTCTTGAAGATCCGACCAATGCATGGAGTTACTCGGGTACGCGGACAGAAGAAGAAGCTTAGTCCAAGATACATGGGGCCTTATAGGATCCAGGAGCGGATCGGTCCCTTGGCATACAGGCTGAAGCTGCCACCGGAGCTGGCGAGTCTGCACGACGTATTCCATATATCCTCTCCTAGGAGAGCTCTACTATGCCCAGAGCAGCAAGTTACGACCACAGATGGACCGATAGCATCTGATCGGTCAGTTCACTTAGAACCAGTCCGGATTGACGACAAGGGGGTACGAGTTTTACGCCACAAGAAGGTTCCGTTAGTCAAGGTCCTGTGGAGAAATCACGGAAGAGAGGAGCACACATGGGAGCCCCAGGACTTGATGCGACAAAGACACCCAGAACTCTTCAGTCAGGTATTCCTCACAACCACTCAAGATGTTCAATTTACCTTCCTATTTTAAAATAGTAGGACTAAAATTTCAAGATATGGGCTAAACTTTTGTTTATTGGGGTCTAGACTTTGCCAATTGGGGGATTTGGTCTTAAATTTGACTATCACCTTTAAACCTCATATAATCAAACATGGTGTCGTGACGTAAACCTTTCAACTCTCATGGGATGTTACAAGTTTCTTTCTTCCCGATAGGAGTCCCCGTAGGCTTAACCCTGATTTCGGGGACGAAATCTATGTTTTGTTTATTGGGATTTGTAACATTCCATTTCCAACTAGACCCCTAAGAGTGGTTTTGTCATGACAAAACCCTGGGAAGCCCAAGAAAGAGTCAAGTGGACCTGGTGGTGTGGATAGGGCCACTATGGTCTACACTTAGCAGATTTCTAAACCTTGGTAAAAGGTGATCATGGGGCTTCACCAAGACTCCAAGACCCCACTCATACCCTTATAACCCTAGAAGGGGGTCAATGGGTCACTAAGAACCCATGGAGAGCAATCAAAGGACCTAAGTTGACTAAAGTCAACTATAACCCTAGCTAGGTCAAATTGACCTACACAAGGGTCCATTGCAGTCTATTAGCCAAATATATCCCACCCATACCTCCATAACCCTAGGTAGGGGTCAATTGGTCACTAAGGACCCATGGAGGGTAGTCAAGGGAGCTAAGTTGACCAAAGTCAACTCTAAACCTTAATAGGTCAAATTGACCTACACAAGGGTCAATTGCAGTCCCTTAGCCAAAAGGACCCCACCCCTACCCTCATAGCCCTAGTGAGAGGCCAATAGGTTACCAAGGACTCATTGGGACCAAACATAAAGACTAGGTTGACCAAAGTCAACTCTTGACCTAAAATGGTCAAAGTGCCCTAGTTAAGGGCCAAGTGACCTCCAAGGGCCAATCCAACCCCACCTTGACCCTAGGGGAGGCTAATGGGTCACCAAGGACCCATTAAAGAAATCTCAAGGACCAAATTGACCTAGGTGGGCCCTAGTCCAACTTTGGGTCAAGTTAGCCCAAATGGGCTAACTCAAGCTCAAGCCCATTTCAATTGAGCTAACCATGACTTAAGTGACCAAATGGACTTGTGGGCTGCCATGGGACATGTAGGAGCCAAAAATTCAGGCTTGGTGACTAGGAGAGAGAAAGTCACCCATGGAGGAGAGAGAAAGAGAAGAAAGAAGAAGGAAGGAGGACTTTGTGCTCCTCCTTCCCCCTCCCCAACTTCCCCATTCATTTCAGAAGGACAAGGGGGAGTGCAGCAGCCATTGTGGACTGGTTAGAGCAAGCACCACCCCCCCTACCAACCTAGCCGCCAAGATTGACCATGGCCAAAAATGGCACATGGCAATTCAGCCACCTAACTCCCTCCTCTCCCTCTTTAAAAGCTTCAGTGAGGTCCAAGGAGTATTTCCCACTCTTTTCCTGAAGAAGCCAAGCCCTTTCCTCCATTTTTGAACAATCTGACCACCACCAGCCACAACCATGCCAATCCGGCGATCAGCACGGCTACAGCCGCCACCACAGGTCCTCCTCCACTCCTTCTTCCATGGATAAATCATAGCAATCCTTAGGTCTAAGGTTCGGGCTCAATTGAGCCCGATCCATTTCAAAAAAAATCCTGGTTTTTCCATGGATTTGAGCTTGTCTGGATCGCCGGAATAGAGCTTCCCGGCGGCCAAGCCGCCGCCTGGAGATAGCCCCGACCACCACGAAGGTGTTGGTGGTGGTGGCCGGCCGGGGAGGTGGCCGGAGCACCGGCGGCAGCCGCTGGAAGTTGGCCCAGGCAGGAGCAATCCTGGCCGTTGGCACGCGGGGACGATGACGGGATGCCATCCAGGATTGCGCCAAGATTCGTGCAATAATGATATTAAACTATATGTTAAATATTGAATCATTTCATTATATGTCACAGATTTGGTATTATTTGATTTTAATTATTAAAAATAGCTAGATCTATTTTCAGAGAAAATGGTCAACACACGAAAGGTAGCCCTATGGGTCTACTTGCAAACAAAATTGGTTTGAACCAATTTGGGAGACTGGTTTTACCAGGGGACTCATTTTGGTGGGGTCTATACATATAAATAGGCAGTCATTAAACTAGTTGCCCACACTTCATCCTTGGTCCAAATGGTCTGCAATTTTGGCAGAGAGTCACCCTAAACTATATCTAGAGCCTGCCCAAAAATGGGAATTTTTGGGAATAATTTCCCTATAGTTTTGTAAATAATTTAATTATGCTAGGGTAAATTAAATTATGGGTCAAATGAAGTCCAAATTCATCCAAATTTTGGTGGGATGTATATGAGGTTAATATAGACCTCTGGTTAAAATTTCATTAAGTTTGGAGTTGATTTGAATGGTAATTAAGCAAACCTTAGCCTTGCCCTAAGAAGGGCATTTTGGTCCAAAATGTAATTTTGGGTTTGAGTGCCCAATTCACCTCAACAGAGGTTCAAATTTGGTACACGGACTTAGCATGACTTTATACACCTTCCAATGAAAACTTGGAGGCATTGGAGTTGATTTGGCCCAAGATCCTAGGTCAAACCCTAAGGAAGGGCTTTTGTACCTTGTGAAGGACATATGGCCATAACACCTTGTATGACTATGAAACTTTGTAGGGATGGTTTTATGGTAACTATAACCCTCTGGTAAAAGTCTTAGGGTGTTTTGGAAAGTTTGGGACCCACAAAACCCTAACCCTAGTTTAGGGCACAAACTTTGTAGGGTTAGAATAGGCTAGTTAAACTCTTCCAAATATGGTGCAATTTTGGTATAATGGTAATAAGGATATTATTAGTCTCTGGTAATTTATTTGGGAATTTTGGAATAATATTTATGGTACTTCATTTGAAACACAAAGGATGCCTCAATTTTAATAAACTAATTATTATGGTCCCTCTGACCCTTGGGAGGTCATGAAAGTTTGGCAGAGGATGTTTTGAATCATTATAAGCTTATATAAATTATATGAAAATTGTTGGATACTTATTTAAGGTACTAACTTCACAAGCTTGATAAATGTTGGAATTATTCAATAATTTAATTTAGTCCATATACTGATAAATAAATTATGAAATTTGGCCCAAACCATTTACATGCCATTAGATTCATACTTGAATTTTCTATGAATTTTTGGAAGCAATATAGTATTTTATATTTCTTTAAATGAATTTTCAAGGATTAAAATGAAATAATGATTTGGAGATAAAACATTGCTGAAAAATTTAGATATTTTGGAAGATGAGTTATATCCTTATTTTGAATAACATATAAAATATGTAGAATGATATCTTGAATAAAAATGGTACTTCGTGTTCATTATCGGAAATTTTAGTCATTAGAATAATTATATAAATTATTAAATAAATAAGGAAAATTTTGGGTCTCTGGATTTAGGGCTTAAAGGTCATAATGGACCTCCATTAATTATTATAGGAGTATTGGAAGATTATTTGATTTACTCCCCATTATACATGGCATTTAACCTTGTGGTCTGCATTTAGTAAATTGTTGAAAGGAAATGATTTGGCATAGTTGGAGTTAGCCATCTTGCTGGATGTTGTAGATGTGGATGGGTCATCCTAGAAGTTTAGGTTAAGTAGTGGGACATGAGTCGGTAGTGTTGAGTAATGTTTGGGATCGACGAAAGATCGTCTTCCCCGTGGAGTAGAGGGTCAAAATCACCTTATGTATAGTTTATTGTAATATGAAAATGAAATGGGTAAAACCTAAGTTGTAGGAATAAAGTAAATTGAGGAGTAGGTAGTAAACTTAGGATTTCACACTCTCACACCCCGGTGTCCCGAGAGATAGTTTGGGTTACTCGGGCAATAAGCCCAGTGGTCAAGGTAATGGGCATGGTAGCCCGGGGAGCTTCGGCTCGGTTATAGGTTATGACGGACGGGTTAGTCCGGTGAGCTTTGGCTCGGTTGTTGGTTATGACGGACGGGTTTAGTCCGGTGAGCTTTGGCACGGCTGTTGGTTATGACGGACGGGTTAGTCCGGGGAGTTTCGGCTCGGTGGTTGATTATGACGGACGGGATAGTTCGGGAAGATTCGGCTCGGTTATTTGTTGGACTCATAACTATTGCATGTGCATAAAAGGTATAAAGTGGTGGGTCTTCGATATTGGGGAGTTCGTTGCACCGACACCAATATCGTTGACTCGGTAACTGTGGTTTTACACTTCGCCAACAGAAGTCCGGTGCACCAGCCGGCAAGAGTACGCAGGCGTCCGCTTAGTGCACCAAGCGTTGAGGCATACGATAGGTCAGACCGGTAGTGCAAATACTGATTTTGAGGTGGGCGAGGCCCAACCCACCGCTTCCGTCTGCCACTACGGAGGTATCCTGGGAGGTAACATCTCCGAAAGGGGGAACTAAAGGTCTATGTACACAGAGTCGAGTGGGTGAGTTGCACTTGCAAGTTCACATCATAGCATATTTGCATTTCATAGCATAACCATTGCATATAACCTGACACCTAATGTATAAGCGGTATGGGACGCTCTATACATTAGGCCTTGCAAAACGACCCCTTGGCCTATAAGTTCGTGCGAGCGTGCTTATAAGTCAAGGTTCTCTTTCAGTATTATTTATATGTTATGTCTGCTAGTAAAACCGACACCCTATCGTATAAATCGGTATGGGACTTTTTATACGATAGGAGCCCTGCAAAAGATCCCTTAGCTTATGTGTACTGACATAAGTTAAGGTTACTTATTTAATTTTGTATATTATCATGCTTACACTGTAATTTAGTTCCGCTGCCATCTGCAATTTGACTATTCTCTACCTTCAAGTCCTTCCCTTTCCTTCTCCCCGCTCGATACTTAGGAGCCATGGGTGAAGGGGTGGGGGACGATAGGACTTAGTCTTTTAGACTAACGGTTTTCGAACCACATCATTTAGGGGACCACGGAGCCCAGCATGGAGGAGCAGCCCCGGAGGTCGGTACACTTGGAGATCGGACAGTCTAGTACCGGAGTCCAGACAGCAGGGACTGTGAGTCCCGAACACTAGTAGTTGTATTAGTTTGCTTCCGCGATGAGTGATTTGTAGTGAGGACTTGATGTACCGGGCATAAGCCCGAGATTTTCATTATATGTACTATCTGTGGACACTCCCTTCGTGGAGTTTATTTTTCTATATATGTGATTTCTGTGGACTTGCTTTTATACTTATGCTACAGTAGAGATCGATTTGGCCGGCAGAATCGCCGTCTTGTAGTGACGACCTTCCCGGGTGAGAAGGTATCACCGCAAGGCGGCGGTTCTGGGCCTAAGACCCCGGTGTCGAAAAAGAAAAAAAATGGGGGTCTTACACAATCTACTAACAAGGCAAAGGGCTACCCCCTCTGACCTTGCAGAGATTAAGATATCCGAACCAGGGGGTGTCATTGATTATGACGGTGAAGTACCAACCTTCGAACTGAGGCAACTACGGGGGGGGGGGGGGGGGCAGGCCCCGATGGTGTCATGACCTAAAATAGAGGAGAAGGTTTTACCTTCGATTAGGGTCAATGATAGGTCACATGGAGACGGCAAGGGGTAGGACCTACCAGTTATTTTGGGGTATGTGAGGGGGCGTACCCTGGAGTTACCGTGACCTATCGTGAGGGAGAAGGGCACACATTCAATCCAGGGAAGTGGGAGGTCACTGGGGCATAGCCTAGGCATCGTGTACTTACCGCAAGGGAGGAGGGATAACCTTCGATTCGGGTAAAATAAGGAGTACCATGGTGTTGAATGTTGGAGGTTGGACGGATGAGCTTCAAGTGTTCCCATGACAACGAAGGTAGGAGAAAACAAAATCATATTATTAAATGAAATGTGAATTAAAGTTTATACATACTTATTTTACTTATATTTAGAAAACTTTTTGTGACTACTAGGTCAGACACGTAGAAGTAAAGTTGCATCACTAGAATGTGGTAAAGCGCTTTTGTTTGACTCCAAGCTCTCCCTTGAATGCTTTAATTGGAGAAATGATGACCTGCACAAGCTTGGTAAATGTATAGAAGTGATTGCAAAAGTATTGCCGCATAATCAGAATCTTCTTGGATAACAATGAACTACACATCATAGGTTGCTTGAAAGGATTATTCTCCCAAAGTGACCTGAGGAGTGACATTGCCTAATACTGGGACTGGGGAGCTTCCTAAGATGTGTGCGCTATTTGACTTGAGCTCCAAGTTTCCGCTTGTTAGTTTTAGTTGAAGTAGCATTGACATGAATAATACGTTTACTGTGATCCCCTTGTCCACCAAGACTTGATCCACTTTGGTTAAGGGCTCCCTCCTTTGGCCTTGATGGTGGGTTTGCTCTTTTTTTTCAGTAAAAACTTATCGATTTCCCGAACAAGAAATCACTGAATTTCCTCTTTTAGGAGATTACATTCCCCAATATCATATCTAGGTCCTTAGTGGTATTCAAAATATTTTGAGAGATCTCCTTGATTCGGTGCAAGCGGCCTGAGTCTTTGCAAAGCAAAATGATTGTGAATAACTTGAAAGATCTTGTTCTGAGAGACATGGATTGGCATGAAATTTTCATGTCGGTGATGTTCTTTCATTTGGCAAGCATCTGTATGATGTCCACAACTCTTCTTGGGTTCCGGACGAGAACCATTCACCTACTTCCTTTTTCTAACCGGCTGCTTTCTTGATTCTTTGAAGGCGATCTTCTTGTTGTTATTGGAAGCAAATTGATTGATGAAAAGATATGCTAATTCCTTGAAGTTGTTAATCTTTCCCTCATCTAAGAAGTGAAACCAAGCTTTAGCTTGACCTTTTAGCATGATGGGAAACACCTGACATATGAGCTCTTCCGAGGATCTACAGATGTGCATGATAACCATGTAATGTCTAACATGCAATAGCGAATCACCTATTCTGTCGAACTTGTCAATGTCTTGGAACTCGAAGCCACTTAGGATAGGGTGTGCCAAGATAACTGGGATTGAATGACTAGTATTTGTAAAAAGGTTAGAATTAATCATAGTGTGATGCTCGTCAGGCCTTTGCTCCTTGATAGGTAGGTTGTAAACTTCCTCGCATCTGATCTCGCTGTGTCTAGTATTTTCATTGTTTAGTAGATATTAAGGGTGGTTGACTTCCGGTTCTTTGACTGATTCTTCAGGGGTTGGTGAACTACTTGTTTCAAAGAATTATTTCTTGATATCATACGCCTTGTGCGAGAAATGTTTAGTTGAGGCAGAAAGTACTTCTTGTTATGGAAGATCGCTTGGCTTGATTATCGCAACATAAGCTTGTCCCACTTCATGGTAAAGGGCCAAAATTCGGGCCTAAAGCTCATTTATCTTAGCGATGCACTCAATAATCGTGTTTTCAAGCATGCCAATAGAATCTTGGCGACAGGGCATGTTATCATGGATGGGGGAGGTGCCGACTCTCTCTGGACCTTTTCCTATAGATTCTCGAATGGTGCTAGCCTTCTTTCTAGCCATAGTCTCGATTATGGGAGGTGGATACTATCTTCAAGATCTTTTCCAAGCTCTAGGGGGTGGGGGAGTTTGCTTCCCACAGACAACACAAAATTGTTGCGTCCAACTCAATGATCCTGGTAGAATGGACTAAACTAGGTCGTCTTAGCCCGTGGAGCGGCCTGTAACTCCACGCCCTCTACAAATAATATAATAATAGGTCCGACCGGGACCCCATGTCATATTAAACGAACAGATCAAGGGGCTACAAAATAAAAACAAACATCCATCTAATATATTATAGAGTTAAACATTAGTAAAATCATTTTATTAAAAACCCCCACATAGGAATGCCCACTATAAAGCAAAGGAATGAAAATACATAACCATAATTATTTGGTCGTAAAGCCTTACAAGCTTTTTCACAAGTGTTTATCCATCTACATGATTTACAAACATCGGCACACATGCCGACAATTCATGAATCTAAACACCAAAAACTTGGAATTCAATGGCCAACACAGTAAAGAGCTTTAGCTTGCTATTTCCCACTCGCCTTGCCAGCACCTACACAAGTACAATCCATAAAGGCGTGGTAAACAAAAAGGCGATCAGCTTTAGCTGACCACAATGGTGTAATGACCACACCACATTCCATGGGTGATGATTCTCCATCCTTACAAGAAAACAATGTAACGCCAAATATATCTAAACAAAAATGTGCAACTTAAACACCATTCATATATGCACAACAATCACAAACGCTAGCACGCACGGCCACATGTTTCGTGTTCTCAAGACATACTTTTCATAAACTCTCTTGCACGAGTTGTTCTACTAATCTGATCCGAGTATTGTTAACTTAGATTCTCTTTGAACATTTCGCTAGTCATGTCTATCAACCTTGACTCTCTTCCATTCCAACAACGACCATTCATTACATTAGGCTCTCATGTTGAATGACATGGTGCGGGTTTGATTTATCTAGTGCTTGTTGTTCAAATCCCCATATCTAGACGAACACAGGGTGGGACAGATTTACCTCGACATGTTCTTATCAATACCAATGTATTCCTTATGTTTGGCAAACAAGAACACCAAGCTAGGCACAACAGGCCTTTCAGCTTCTGATGTTAGGCACCTAGTACCCAGGACCTGGGCTTCATATCCATCAACAAAGCTCACTAGTTTCAACTAAGAGAGATATTGCTGGCGATAGCCACTATCACCGAGCAATATCAACAGAACAACAAGCCTATCACAATCTCAGGTATTTCCTAGAGTCAACCTCCAGTACTATATGCAGCACCCAACAACCCCCAGAACCCTAAACTACAAATAAATTTCCACAGAGTCTTCTACGACATGTAATTTAATCATTACCAATTCAGATCAACTTGTCGCAGATGAGCTTCACACAACATGCCTACGTCCGCACATTGATCCAGACCCTATATGCAATACAAGTCAGGGATGCACAACATCAACCCATTGAGAGAAACACTTTAAAGTAATTAGTGAAGGCGCTCTCATGCAAATATGTTATAAGAACTTGGAATAGTATGTCCAATCACCAGAAGGAAATATTGGTACGGCCCCATAAATCCACAGTTTATCTGGATGGAAACACTTACATATCCTTCCTCTCCTCGGATCAACCTTCAGCTCGTGAATCCAAGCTTGAATGCGCCTTCAATGGATGGAAGAAGTCTTCTTTTTCCTTGGTCTTCCTCTTTGCTCTTAGATTTCTAATGAAAGAGAGAGAGAATTACAAAAACATTACTCTCAAAGATTAGCTTACTGCTATTTTGTAAGGTATCAGAATCAATCCCAGCCATCAGATAAAAAGTCCATGAAGGAATGGAAGACCACAGTTTAAACTAAAGAAATCTATTTCAAGTGCTATCGTTGGGTGATATCGACTATCGTCGGGCGGTATCTTAATAAGTGGCAGCTTGAGCGAGTCAGCGACGCTCAACAACCATCTCGCCACTTAACAAACAGGTGACACATGGCATACCAACACATGTCCAACTATTGCTGACGATATCACACTATTGCTTGGCGATAACGTATCAAATACCTCACTTTGTGTTGACTATATCATTTTGTCGTCTGCATCGGCTTGACAGCAATCGTCGGCGATATCTCACTATTGCCGGCTATATCTCACTATCGTCGGGCGATAGTGTCAACAACCCTATTTTGTTTTTTTTAATGGGGAAAACTATAGTGTTACACGGTCGAGCGTGAAAGCAGTCACAAAATAAATAAGAAAATACACGAGGCAATTTTAACATGAAAAACCCTTCAACTGGGTAAAAAATCACGCGACCGATTCAGTGTCGGTCATACTCCACTATTTGCAGTAGTTTACAGATTGTTACTGAAATCGAGGGTGATATGAAGCTCCTTGTTACGGCTTGGAGATATGAGAGAATACAGATGCATTTGATGGACAGCAGACCTCCTTACACGAAGCTCTATTTTCACTGTTCACTGACAGTGGAGGACGTTCCTATATGCGATCGAGCTGCTCAATTATGCTGCGAGGTTGGTTACCGTATGTTGGCCGGGATTTGTTGGATGTTGTGCATGTTGGAGGCTTCTTGGAGTGTCCGACAAAGCGTCTTCATCCCCGGGGTGTTGTGGGCTTAAAAATTTTTTGGGTGGCTCGATTGGAGGCGGTAGCTCGTAGGAGGATTTCAGCAGAGCTTCTACCTGAGGAAGAAGAATGCTGAGATGAGAAAAGGTTAGAAATGAGAGGGGCATGGAGGCCTTTTTATTGGCTCCAGGAGGTTGTAATGATAGTTATGCGGCTATCCGCACACCGTAAGCACCTAAATTACTGGGTGCAGACCATATTTAGCATTGTTTTGGGCAAATAATAATTAAGATATTTTATATATGTACTCCATAATTTCTTTCTAATTATTTCTCCCACTAATCATGACGATTACGTAGGTGGTTACCTATGAAACGGACCATGACAATCATGTCGGGATGATCGGAAGCCGGGGAGGGCCCCCTTCGACAACTAGCTCTCTTGGAGGCCAACGAACGCTGGAGAAGAAGGAGTTGCAGTTGGGGGGAAGTCCAAGTGCGACAAATATGGAGGGCGGTCTACTTACCTCCACTACTCGATCGCAGGCTCGCAACCGCAGGGAGCGACTGTAACATCCCTCAGACAACTAGACCCCTATGAGTGGTTTTGTCATGACTAGGTCATGACAAAATCCTAGGAAGTCCAAGAAGACCAAGTGGACCTAGGAATGTAGGTGAGATCACTAGGGTCTGCAAATAGTAGATTTATAAACACTAGCTTAGGATGATCATGGGGCTTCACCTTGACTCCAAGACCCCACCACAACCTCACCAACCTAATGGAAGGTCCATTAGAGCCCTAAGGGTCCATTGGAGTCAACCCAGGGTGGCCAAAGTTGACCTAGGATCACCCTAGGCCTAAATTGGGCAAGGTGCCCTAACTAAGGGCAATGTGCCCCTAATGTGCCCAACCAACCCTACCTAGGTCTTCCCAGACCTAAGGTGAGGTCAATGGGTCACCAAAGACCCATTGGAGTCAACCTTAGAGGCTAAGTTGACCCAAGTCAACCCTAGCCCTAAAATGGTCAAAGTGTCATAACTAAGGGGCAAGTGACCTCCAAGGTGCCAATTAAACCCTACACAACCCTTCCTAGACCTTAGGGGAAGACAAGGGGTCACCAAGGACCCCTTGGGATCAACTCAAATTGTCATGTTGACCAAAGTCAACTCATGGGTCAAAGTGGTCAACTTAGGTTAGCCTAGCCCAATTCAAGTGGACTAAGCCCAAGTGGTGTTGCCCATTAGTCTAAGGAGTGGAGAGACACATTTTGGGCCCACCAAATTCAGAGAGTGATGACAAGGAGAGAGAGTGGGAGGAGGTTACCCCACTTTGGAGGAGAGAGAAAATGGGGGCTTAATGACTATCATGGCCATAGAGGTTTCATAACCCCTCACTTTGATGGGGCTTTAATTCCTTGGAGGAAGGGGAAGAGTTTCCAGGAGGTGGCCGGCCAGTGGGGTGGCTCAGCCCCCTTAATTTGGCTGAAACCGAAAATTAGGTTTAATGACCATTAATGGTGCTTTGATAAATTGGGAAGTTACAAGCCTCCTCTCCCCAATTCCTTCTTTAAGAACCTTCACCAGGATCAGAGCAGGTGTTTCCCCCGATTACATCTCAATTCCCTTGCTGTTGGTGTAGAAGTTGTAGAGGAGTCAAAGATTGGTGGCCGAAAATGGCAAGGAGGCACATCACCCGCTCTCAGGCCGCAACTCAGGTCCTCCCTTGCTCCTTCTTCCGTGGGTAGATCATAGGAATCAATAGGGATAAGATTCGGGCTCAATTGAGCATGATCGGGGGAAGAAATTTCCCTGGTTTTTCCGAAAAATCAACTTGTCGGGATCGCCGAAAATGGCCCCTCCGGCGGCTGTACCACTGCATGGCGATAGCCACCCCCTCGACGGAGGTGGTGGTGGCGGTTGCCGGCCGAGGAGGTGGCTGGGTGGCAGACGGCAGCGCTTGGAATCAGCTCTAGTAAGATGTAATCTTGGTCGTTGGTGTGCTGGGAACAATAACCAGATGCCGTCTATTTCTGCACCAAGATTCGTGCACCGTTGACTTAGATTTTAGGCATTTAATTAATTTCATTTCATGATTCTGTCACAGAAAATGCTATTAATGTTTTATTTATTAAAAATACTTAGAGGATTGTAAAGAGAAAGTGGTCAACATGAAGTCTGTAGGTCTGGATGTCTAGTTTATTTTAGAATTTATTTGAGTCAATTTGGAGTTCAGGTTAGACCTCAACACTCAATTGGGTGGGGTCTATACCTAGGGCTAGTCAGAGATTTAAATGTGTGCTCCCACTTCACTATAAGTCCAAATGACCTGAAATTTGGAGAGAGTCAATCTTACCTATACCTAGGTCATTTTCGAAAATGGGAATTTTTGGAGATACTTTTTCTATAGTTTTTGAAATTATTTAATAATCTTAGGGTAATTTAATTAGGGGACCTAATGAACTCCAAACCCTCCCAAATTTTGGTGAGTGGACCTTGGGGTCATCATAAGGCTCTGGATAAAAATTCATCTCATTTGGAGATGATTTGGATTGAAGTTTTGTAAACCCTAGCCTTGGCCTAAAGGGGGGTATTTAGGTCAAAGTGTTCCTTGTGAGTTTGAGTGGTCAAATCACCTCAACAGAGCTGAAACTTGGGCTACTGGTTTGATATGATGCCAAACACCCTCACATGGAATTTGAGGTGGATTGGGGTAGATTTTGCCTAGGACCCAAGTACATACCCTAAGGTTGGACTTTGGGGATTTGTGGAGGGCATGGGGTGAAATGCCCTTGTATGGACTTGGTGTTTAGTCCATGTGATCCTAGGGTGGTTAAAAGCCCTAGGGAGAAATATGGTGGGATTTGGATACATGCACACCACTTAAACCACTGGGTAAGTTTTTGGGTCCATACACCTTAGGGACTGTCTAGTGGCTCATATGACTTTGGAACTGTATGACATTTTGGTAGAGGTCATTTTTTTAATCATATTAACCATTGAAATATACTACATAATGTTTGGATTAGTTTATAAGTGGGTTCCATTGAAAAGTGCACTATCATGAGTTGTCTTAAAGAATTTTATTATGTGACTTCCTAACTATGGGTTTGGATGATATTTATTCAAGCTATGTTTTAAGACTATAACAAGCCCTAGAAATTTTTAATATGAATTTTTGATCATTATATGGGGTACTTCATTCACAACCCATCAAGTTGCACCTTCTACTTAGAAATTTATTATGAACAAACCACTCAATGGAAACTTATGAAATTTGGTAAGAAAAACTTTATTGATTTTTTAAAACTCTGTGACTTTTTATGGATTTTTGGAAGTCTATCTGTAGGGGTTGGTTCACAAGGTGCTATTTTATAAGTAAAAGTAATTGAATTTATTTTGATACTTATTAAGCTTGATAAAATGTGATTTTTGGTCAAAGGCCCTTCCTAGTCATCCTTGATATTCAGTAAATTTTCTATAATTTTTGGATGATTAACTTTAGTACTTTCTTCTTTACCCGTAATTAATGGCTTATTATTGGATTAATTAATTAGAGGTCAAATCTTTTATGGAAAATCATGAAATTTTTGTATTTACTGTTATTCCTCCGTTATCTAGTGTTCATAATTTTTTGGTGGCCATTATTTGAGAAAATATTGTACTTCATGTTCAAATTACCCATGTCCTAACTTTGGGGAAAATTAATTAAATACAAAATTAATTTGGAAAATTATAAGTTTCTGGAGTTAGGCTAATCATGTCATGATAGACCCCAATTAAATATCTTAAGGCTTGTGGATTAAAATTTGGAGCACCTCCTATCATATACAACATATAGTATAGGTTGGTCTACATATAGTAAAACTGCAGAAAATGTGATAGCGTTTGAATTGAGCATATGAGTTGGGGTTAATAGTTAGCTGGTTTGGGTAAAATGAGATTGAGTTCATCATTGGAAGTTGTGATGAGGAAAATGCTGGGTTCACAAGGATTAAGAGGTCCTCGAGATCGACGAAAGATCGTCTTTCCTGTGGAGAGAGAGAGTGTGTGTCAAAACACACTAGGGTTAGATCCAGAGTAATATTAAAAGGGATCGGGAATCGGGTATTAACCAATAACACTAAGTGCCTTATGAAAGGGAGCTTTGGGCTTCAACCCATTGTTGTTCCTAGTGCCATCGAGAGCCCTTTACGGGGTATGCCTTGGGCAGTTCTGGGCTAACCTAAACTATAGGAATAATAAACTTCAAGAGCAACCAGTATAACTAGGGGTCCACTTTCACACACCCCAGTGTCTCGGGAAGTTAGGTTGGGTCACACGGGCGGTAGGCTCGGTGGTTTTGGTGATGGGCAGGTTAGCCCGGCGAGCCGATAGCTCGACAGATCATTATGACGGACAGGATAGTCCGGGGAGCTTTTGCTCATTTGTTGGTTGTGACGGATGTGTTAGTCCGGGGAGCCTTGGCTCGGTGTTTGATACATCAAGATTGTATGTGCATCAATTCTAAGATGGTGGATCTTCGGTGTTGGAGGGTCGATGCACCGATGCTAATGCGTTGACTCGGCAAGTGTGGTTTAGCACTTCACCAATTTAAGTCTTGTGGACCAGCCGGTAAAGAGTACACAGGAGCTCCGCTTAGTGAACCAGCGTTGAGGCATACGATAGGTGTGACTGGTATTGCAATTACCGGTTTAGAGGTGGGTGAGGCCCAACCCTCCGATTCCGTTTGCCACTACGGAGGTATCCTGGGAGGTTAGACTCCAGAAAGGGGGAACTAAAGGTACGTGTGCACAGAGTCGGGTGGGTGTGTTGCACTTGCATGATCATACCATTGCATACTTGCAATACATAGCATAACCATTGCATATAACCCTTTATTCCTATTGTATAAGTTGGTATGAGACTCTTTATACAATAGGCTCTGCAAAACGACCCCTTAGTTTATAAGCTTGCGAGAGCGTGCCTATACGCTAAGGTTATTATTCGATGGATATATATATTGCTTGCTTAAAAACTGACACCCTATCGTATAAATTGGTGTGAGACTTTTTATATGATAGGAGCCTTGCAGAAGACCTCTTAGCTTATATGTTTGTATGGACATTCATATAAGTTAAGGTTACATATTTCATAATTTGTCTTACATACTTTTGTTATTGCTACACTAGTTCTGCCACCACCTCCTACCTTTGTTATTCTCCACCTTCATTACCTTTCCTTTCCTTCTCCCCTCTAGGTGCCTAGAAGCCATGGAGGAGGGGTGGGGGATGATAGGACTTAATCTTTTAGACTAACGGTTTTTGTACCAAATCATTTTAGGGGATCGTGGAGCCTAGCTTAGAGGTGCAGCCCCAGAGGTCGGCACACTTGGAGATGGGACAGTCTAGCACCAGAGTTCAGATAGCTGGGATAGTGAGTACCGTTCGCTGGTAGTTGTTATAGATTTGCTTTTGTGATGAGTGACTTGTAGTGAGGACTTTGATGTATCGGGCATGCGCCCTCTTTAGTACTTTACTTATTTATTTCTGTGGACTCTCCCTTCGTGGAGATTTAACTATCTATGTGATTATTGTGTACATGTGTTAGAGTTCTAATTTCATGTACTCTCATACTTTTGCTACTATTCTGTGATCGATATGGCCGGCAGGATCGGCATTTTGTAGTGCCAACCTTCCCAGGCGTGATGGTGTCACCACAAAGCGGCGATTCTGGGCCTAATACCCCGTAGTTTAAAAAGAAAAAAAAATTGGGTCTTACAAGTGGTATTAGAGGAGACCTCGATCGAAAAAGTAATAGTCCACTAATCCTGGGTCACCCCTGCACGAGTTTAGTTTGGGGACAAACTAAGCATCGAAAGCAGTGGTGTGCCCATACGGGGGATCACATGTAAATTGTCCACTTTTAATTAGGTTTGGTCAATTTCATACAAATGGTCTTTATTACGCAGCCTCCGATATAGCCTACACCACAGGGCGGAGTCCAGCAAACTCTGAATGTTGCACCACCTCCCCCGGCCCCCACTCTGTTTCTACAGTAGGAGATGGGGCAGACTCTGACAGCCATTCTGGAAGCTTTCAGGGCCCAGTTGGTTCTGGCTCTGCAGCCAAACCCGGGGGCCAATTGGTTGAGCATCTTCCAAGTACTTTCTCCCCTACCTTACTTGGGGACAAAGTCGGCTATATGGACAGAGGAGTGGCTTGAAATCATGTATGAGATGCTGACCGGGATACGGTGCCCATGGGAGGAGAGGGTACCTTTGGTGGTCTCTTGCTTGGAGTCCCATGCCAAGATATGGTGGAAGACACTGCTAGATATGACATTTGCAGATAAGGAGGTTGTTGACATTACTTGGGAGGAGTTCAGGGCCGCATTTTTGGATCACTTTGTTCCACAGTCGGCAAGATATGAGCTGGAAGACAGGTTCCTACAGTTGAGGCAGGGCAATAAGACGGTTGTGGAGTACCACCGGGACTTCAATCATTTAGCCCAGTTTGCGGACTCCTATCAGCTGGATGAGGCAGGATACATCAAGAGGTTCTATAAGGGCCTGCGAGAGGAATTGAGAGAGGCTCTTTTGTTCATATCTGACGGGCCTATACCTCGAATGTTGGAGATGGCAAAGAGGATTGAGGCAGATTGGCACACGACTCGAGGCCGGAAGAGGCCAACTGAGGATCAGGGCCAGGGTGCCAGAAATGATCAGCGAAGGGGTTTTAGGCCATATTATCAGTGGAGCGGGACTGGACGTGGACCCCGCAAAAATTCAGGTAGTGCGAGACTGGCTTCAGTTGAAGATGGCCATGGATGTCCGAAGTTTCCTAGGATTGGCTGGATACTACCGGAAGTTTGTGCAAGGATTTTGTCAGATAGCCCTCTCACTCACTTCTTTGACGAAGAAGGACACTGCGTTCGTTTGGATGCCGCGGTGTGAGGCGGCCTTCCAGGAGTTGAAGAGTCAGCTTACGTCGGCCCCTACCCTCGCCCTTCCATCGGGGAAGGAGGGCTTTTAGGTGTATGCTGATGCATCTTTTAAGGGGATGGGTGTTGTACTGATGCAGCATGGTCATGTGATAGCATACGCCTCACGACAGCTGATGAAGCATGAGCAGAACTACCCTGTTCATGACTTGGAGATGGGAGCAGTAGTGTTCGCTCGGAAGATTTAGCGGCATTACCTCTATAGTGTGCACGACGACATATTTTTGGATCACAAGAATCTGAAATATGTGGATACGTAGAAGGAGTTGAACGTTCGCTAGAGACGATGGGTGGAGTTTCTATCTGATTATGAGTGTACGATACACTATAACCCATGGAAGGCGAACGTGGTGGCAGACGCACTGAGACGGAAGGCTACTACCTTAGGAGCAAGACCTTAGATGATGGCCACAGACTTTGTGCAGATGTTGGAGAAGATGCAGATATCTCTGGTGTCCGAGGATCACCCAGAGTTATACCGGGAGAACCTATCTTCGATGGTTTCCACCGATGACATTCGGGATCGTATCAAAGCTGAGCAGAGAAGGGATGACAAGCTGGAGCCATTATTCAGGACCTCGGAGGTAGGCATGGCTGGGGAATATACAAAGAGAGACGGGTTGTTATGCTTAAGAGGCAGAGTGTACATACCAGCTGGTGGCAGAATTCAGGAGGACATCATGACTGAGGCACACTGTAGCAAGTATTCGGTGCACCCAGACATCACCAAGATGACGGCCGACCGAAAGAGGACAATGTACTGGCTGGGCATGAAGAGGGATATCACCTACTTCGTGACCCACTGTGAGGCTTGTCAGTTGGTGAAGGCGGAGTGTAGGAACCCAAACAGATTATCGCAGCCACTTCTGGTGCCGGAGTGGAAGTTCGATGACATCGCCATGGACTTCATACATTGTCTTCCTCGGTCACATGCGGGGAATGACTCGATATGGGTGATCATCGACTGATTGATGAAGGTGGACAGTTTTCTACCGATCAGAAAGGATGCTCCAGTGGGTGACTTGGTATGGAAGTTTGTGGAGCAGTTTGTTTGATATCATGGAGTGCCGATGACAATAGTGTCCGATCGTGATGGACGATTCACGTCTAAGGAATGGAGGGAGGTTCAGGCTTATTTGGGGTCACGACTGACTTTTAGTACCGCCTTCCACCCTCAGACGGGTGGACAGACAGAGCACACCAATTGGACCCTGGAGAATTTACTGCGTATTTGCATACTAGACCACGGAGAGCCATGGGAGAGGCAACAACCATTGATTGAGTTCTCGTACAACAACAGCCACCAGTCCTGTAACATCCCATTTTTGGCTAGACCCCTAGGAGTGGTTTTGCCATGACTAGGTCATGACAACACCCTAGGAAACCCCAAAGACCAAGAGAGCTTAGGTAGGAAGGTGAAAATCACCTTGGTCTACAAATAGTAGGTCAAGAAACTTGCTTAAAATAAAAATTAGGACTCGGGCGTTGAGTGCGTCGAGTGCACTCAACGCCATAAGCAGAATGACATTGAGTGCACTGAATCCACTCAACGCCATCTTTCAGGTGGGTTGGCGTTGAGTGCGTCGGGTGCACTCAACGCCATAAGTTGAATAGTGTTGAGTGCAGTGACTGCACTTAACGCTATCTCGTGTTGTCTGGATGGCGTTGAGTAAGCTGAGCTCACTCAACGTCATAGTCTGGGTGGCATTGAGTGAGAAGAACTCACTCAACAGCATAATCTGGATGGCGTTGAGTGAGCTGAGCTCACTAAATGCCATAGTCTGGGTGGCGTTGAGTGAGCAGAGCTCACTCAACACCATAATCTGGATGGCGTTGAGTGAGCTGTGCTCACTCAACGCCATAGTCTGGGTGGCGTTGAGTGAGCAGGGCTCACTACACACCATAACCTGATGGCGTTGAGTGAGCTGAACTCACTCAACGCCATAGTCTGGATGGCGTTGAGTGAGCAGAGCTCAGTCAACGCCATAATCTGGACTGCGTTGAGTGAGCTCAGCTCACTCAACGCCATTGTCTGGAAGGGCCGTATTCTGGATGGCGTTGAGTGAGCAGAGCTCACTCAATGCCATATCTTGGATGGCGTTGAGTGAGCAGAGCTCACTCAATGCCGCAGCATGGATGGCGTTGAGTGAGCAGAGCTCACTCAGCCCCGTAGCCTGGATGGCGTTGAGTGAGCTAAGCTCACTCAACGCCATTTTACTTAGAAACTTTTTAAGCTTGGTTGATGGTTCAGTTGAACCGGGCCGGTATAGGAAGTGGGCCAGAATGCGTTATTGTGCAGTTTTCTCTTATTAAGACTTAGTTAAGTCTTATTTTATGATTTTGACCGGATGTGCCACGTGGCAGCCACCTCCTCTTCCTTCCAGCCATGGCCGACCGATGGTTTGCATGGCCATTTAATGGCTTTTAAGGCACGGCTCCATCCTCTCCCCCTTGAAACGACTAGATTCAACTCCTCTCGGGGAGAGGAGGAGATTCCAACCTTCTCTTAGCTATTTTGGGCCGTTTCATCTCCCCTCCACCATGGCCGAAGCATGCTTTTAATGAGGCATTAATGGCTGGACAGCTTATACCCCCACCTGCAACCATGTTTCTCCCTTAAAAGACTCCCTAGACTTAGAGAGGCAGTTTTCACCCTTGCCCGACAAAGCTAGAGCTTATTACCTTGTTGTTGAGAAATTTCGGCGGTACCACCACTGCGCAAATGGCATCACGACGATCGGCCCGACTCCAAACCGCGAAAAAGGTCCTCCTCTACCTCTTCTTCTATGGATAGATCTTAGGAATTATTAGGAGAGACATCGGGCTTAAAAGAGTTGGATCGGGTGAGCATTTTCATGGTTTTTCCGAAATTCATGGTGGTCGGGTTCGTCGAAAACAACCACTTCCGGCGGCCAAACCACCGCCAACCGATAGCCACCACCTCGACGGAGGTAGTGGTGGCGGTGGCTTGCCAGGGAGGTGGCCAAATGGCTGGCGGTGGCTCATGCAAAGCTACAGGTTTAATGCATTTTATTAGCTTACTGGTTTCGGGTTTTTGAGAAGATGAACAGTGCCATATATTAAGTCTGATATATATTTATATATAATATATAGTAATTTATCACTTTTACCAAGCTCATTTTTATGCTATTAAATGAGGCACTTAGAGGCCGTTTTAGGAAAAATAGCCCGTCACAGAAGTTGTAGCCCTTCGAGTCTCGATTATTCTAAAATTTATTTCAACTCGATTGGATAAGTGGTTTGACAACAACACCCATTTTGGTGGGACCTATACCTAGGGCTATCCTGAGATTCAAATGGATACCCACCTTTCATCCCTTGTCCAAATGAGCTGAAATTTGGTCAGGGGGTCTACTGTAGCTATACCTAGGGCCTGTCCAAAAATGGGAATTTTTGGAGAATATTTTTCTATAGTTTTAGGAAAAATTTAATAAACCATGTATAAATTAATTAGGTGTCATAAACACCTAAAAATTCTGCCAAATTTGGGTAGCTAGTCTTAGAGGGCATTTTAAGGCTCTCGTAATAATTTAATCTCATTTGGAGATGTTTTGAATAGGTTTATATCCAACCCTAGGTTGACCCTTATAAGGTTATTTAGGTCCAAACACCCCCTTGGGGTTTTGAGTAGTCAAATCACTTCATCTGAGGCTGAAATTTTGGACACTGACTTGGCATGGCTAATGTCACCCTTTTAAGGAAAATGGTGTGATTTAGGGTTGATTTACCCTAGGGTTCAATCTCAAATCCTAAGGAAGGGTTTTTGAGTGTTGTGAAGGGCATAGGGGCAAATTCCTTTGTGTGACCTTGTAACTTAGTAGAGTTGAAGGTAGTGTATCCTAAGTTTTCTGGTAGAAATCTTAGAGGATTTGGAGGTAGGTATACACCTCAAAACCCTAACCCTAGTTTTAGAGTAGAAGTTCAATTATGAACACTTAGTCACTAAACCTTAGTTAAAAGTTGTGAAACTTGGGTATAGTAAGTTTTAGACTATGTAGAACCCTTAGTAATTTTATTAGGATTTTATGGATTTTATTTCAAGTACTTTATTTGTTAGGTATCGATTTTCCTAAACTGGTGTTTTAATTATTTTGATTACCCTGTTCATTTTAATCTAATGAAACTTGGTCAGAAGATGCTTTAGGTCTAAATGAATATCCCTGAATTTTGTTACAAATTTTAGTTGATTATATCTAGTACTTCCTTCACAAGTTCCAAAAAGGGCAATTATGGTCAATACATCATTTAGAGCAAATTAGCTACTGTAAAATTATGAAAACTTGACAATGATGTTTTCAGATCAATATCTAGTTGTATAATTTTATTCATGATTTTTAGAAGAATATTTACAATACTTACTTCACAAATATAACTTATTGAGATTTTGGTAATTATTTATTCTAGAACTAAATCCCCATTGAAGAATTATAAAATTTTGCCACTGATGTTTTTAGCACAGTATCTACTCTACAAGATTAATTAAGAATTTTAGATGATTATCTACTGCACTTACATCATTAATGAAAGGAGATATGACTTATTATCAAAATTAAATTAGAGTCCTTAAAATACTAGAAAAAATTTTATATCTTGGCTTTACTGTTAAATTGTTGTTTAGGATTTATCATGATTTTATTAAGCTTTTTACATACCTGAAAAGTGCACTTCATGTTCAATTGGTAGCCCTTGGAGGCTTCAAGGAAAATTAATTAAATGCCAAATAAATTAGGAAAATTACAATTTTCTGGATTTAGTCTATTTGTATCATGATAAGTCTCCATTAAATAATTTAGGGCATTTGGATGATTATCTAGATTATCTCCTATTCGGTTCGACATATAGCCTAGGTTGGTCTGCATATAACAAATTGTTAAATTGCAATAGGACATGATCTGGGATAGTTGTTGGAGTTAGTCATTTTAGCTGGGTGGACTAATGTTGATTATTTCACCATATAAGGATGGGAAGGTTAGTGAGAAGTGGCGTTGGCTAGAGTTAAGAGGTGCTCGGGTTCGACGAAAGATCGTCTTTCCCGAAGAGAGGAAGGTTAAAAATCACACTAGGTTAGTCTATCATAATATGAGAAGGGAATGGGTTAAGGGAATCAACCAATAACAATAAGTGCCTTGCGAAAGGGAACGATGGGCTTCAGCTACCATCATAGTTCTTAGCGCCCTTTGAGAGCCCTTCACAGGGAATACCGGGGGCAGTCCTGGGTTAACGTAAACTGTATTAACAAATTGAAAAGAGTAACTAAGTAATTATGGTTGCACATTCACAAACACTGTTAGCACAGGAAGATAGTGGGGAGCTTCGGTTTGGTTGGTTAAGAGACGAACAAAATGGTCCGGGGAGCTTCGGCTCGATTGGTTAAGAGACGGACGGAATGGTCCGGGGAGCTTCGGCTCGATTGGTTTGATACGATAAATATTTCATGTGCATAGTCAGGAAAGAATGAGGTGGTGGGTCTTCGATATTGGAGGGTCGATGCACCGACACCAATACGCTGACTGGGCAAGTGTGGTTAGCACTTCGCCAACAAAAGTCTGGTGCGCCAGCCGGCAAGAGTACGCAGGAGTCCGCTTTGTGCACCAAGCGTTGAGGCATACAATAGGTTTGACCGGTAGTGCTTTACTGGTTTAGAGGTGGGCGAGGCCCAACCCACCGCTTCTGTCTGCCACTATGGAGGTATCCTGGGAGGTAACGGCTCCGAAAGGGGGAACTAAAGGTCTGTGTACACAGAGTCGGGTGTGTGTGTTGTATTTGCATGGTTCATCATACCAACAAGCATGTCATAGCATAATCGATTCATTTAACCCCTGACACCTAATGTATAAGTGGAATGGGACGCTTCTACAATAGGCCTTGCAAAACGACCCCTTGGTCTATAAGCTTGTGTGGACAAGTTTATAAATTAAGGTTATTATATATATATATATATTGCTGATGATAACCGACACCCCAACGTATAAGTGGTATGGGACAGTTTATACTATGGGAGCCTTGCAGAAGATCCCTTGGCTTATGCGTTTCCGTACATAAGTTAAGGTTATTTTTCCATACTTTACTTTACTGCCACATGTATTATAGAATTGCTAGCATAGGCCCGCTGTCACCTGCTTTTGATTTATTCTCCACCTTCATGTCCTTCCCTTTCTTCCTCACCGCTTGATACTTAGGAGCCATGGGGGAAAGGGCAGGGGATGATAGGGCTTAGTCTTTATGACTAACGGTTTTTGGACCACATCATTTAGGGGATCGTGGAGCCCAGCATGGAGGAGCAGCCCCGGAGGTCGGCCCGCTTGGAGATAGGGCAGTATAGCTCAGAAGTTCAGACAGCTAGGACCGTGAGTCCTGACTTATAGTAGATGTTATAGTTTGCTTCCGCATGAGTGACCTGTAGTGAGGATTATGATGTACAGGGCATAAACCCTTACTTTCAGTACCTTTTACATTATTTTGTGGACACTCCCTTCGTGGAGACTTTTATTTCTATACATGTGATTTCTGTGGACTTGCTATTCATTTATTATGCTATCTTTTTGTGATCGAATTGGCCGGCAGAATCGGTGCCTTGTGGTGACGACCCTTCAGGATGTGAAGTTGTCTCCGCAAAGCGGCAATCCTGGGCCTAAGACCCCGATGTTTAAAAAGAAAAAAAGGAGTCTTACAAGTCCAGCATCGTCATGACCCCTTATGAGGCTTTATATGGGCGGAGATACAGGACTCCTTTGTCTTGGATCCAAGATGAGGATCCGTAGGCACTTGGCTCAGAGTTTGTCGAGGATACGGATGCTTAGGTGCGATTGATACGAGACAGGATATTGGAGGCCCAGAGTAGGCAGGCTAAGTATTACGATGCTCAGCATCGTCATTTATAGTTTCAGGTAGGATACTGGGTATTCTTGAAGATCCAACCGATGCATGGAGTTTCACGGGTGCGTGGTCGGAAGAAGCTCAATTCGAGATACATGGGGCCTTACAGGATCCTGGAATGGATCGGCCCCTTGGCTTATAGATTGGAGCTGCCGCCATAGCTAGCGGGTTTGCACGACGTATTTCACGTCTCCTCCCTAAGGAGAGCTTTACTTCGGCCAGAGTAGTAGATTACGACCACAGATGGGCCTATAGCTTCTGATCGATCGGTGCACCTAGAGCCGATGCAGATAGACGATACTGAGATGCGGGTCTTGCGACGCAAGAAGGTCCCGTTGGTTGAGGTCTTGTGGAAGAATCATGGGCAAGAGGAGCACACTTGGGAGCCACAAGATTTGATGAAACAAAGGTACCCGGAGCCTAAATTGGGCAAGGTGCCCTAACTAAGGGCAGTGTGCACCTAATGTGCACAACCAACCTTACCTTGGTCTTCCCAGACCTAAGGTGAGGTCAATGGGTCACCAAGGACCCATTGGGGTCAACCTTAAAGGCTAAGTTGACCCAAGTCAACCCTAGCCCTAAAATGGTCAAAGTGCCCTAACAAAGGGGAAAGTGACCTCCAAGGTGCCAAGTTAACCCTACACAACCCTTCCTAGACTTAGGGGAAGCCAAGGGGTCACCAAGGCCCCCTTGGGGTCAACCAAATGGTCATGTTGACCAAAGTCAACTCATAGGTCAAAGTGGTCAACTTAGGTTAGCCTAGCCCAATTCAAGTGGGCTAAGCCCAAGTGGCGTGGTCCATTAGTCTAAGAAATGGAGAGACACATTTTGGGCCCACCAAATTCAAAGGGTGATGACTAGGAGAGAGAGGGAGGAGGTTACCCCACTTTGGAGGAGATAGAAAATGGGGGCTTAATGGCCATCATGGCCATGGAGGTTTCATAACCCCTCACTTTGATGGCATTTTTACTCCTTGGAGGCCGGGGAAGAGTTTCTAGGAGGTGGTCGGCCAGTGGGGTGGCTAAGCACCATCAATTTGGCTGAAACCGAAAATTAGGTTTAATGGCCATTAATGATGCTTTGATGAATTGGGAAGTTACAAGCCTCCTCTCTCCAATTCCTTCTTTAAGAACCTTCACCAGGATCAGAGCAGGCGTTTCCCCTGATTACATCTCAATTCCCTTGTTGTTGGTGTAGAAGTTGTAGAGGAGCCAAAGCTTGGTGGTCGAAAATGGCAAGGAGGCACATAACCCGCTCTCAGGCTGCAACTCAGATCCTCCCTTGTTCCTTCTTCCGTGGGTAGATCATAGGAATCAATAGTGATAAGCATCAGTCTCAATTAAGCCTGATTGGGGGAAGAAATTTCCCTAGTTTTTCCGAAAAATCAACTTGTCGGGATCGCCGGAAACGGCCCCTCCGGCGGTTGTGCCGCCGCATGGCGATAGCCACCACTTCGACGGAGGTGGTGGTGGTGGTGGCCGGCCGGGGAGGTGGCTGGGTGGACGACGACAGTGCTTGGAAGCAGCTCCATGAAGATATAATACTGGAAGTTGGCATTCTGGGAACAATAACCAGATGCCATCTATTTCTGTGCCAAGATTCGTGCGTTGTTGACTTAGATCTTAGGCATTTAATTAATTTCATTTCATGATTCTGTCACAGAAAATGCTATTAATGTTTTATTTATTAAAAATACTTATAGGCTTGTAAAGAGAAAGTGGTCAACATGAAGTCTGTAGGTCTGGATGTCTAGTTTATTTTAAAATTTATTTGAGTCAATTTGGAGTTCAGGTTAGACCTCATCACTCAATTGGGTGGGGTCTATACCTAGGGCTAGTCAGAGATTTAAATGTGTGCCCCCACTTCTCCACAAGTACAAATGACCTGATATTTGGAAAGAGAGCAAATCTTCCCTATACCTAGGCCATGTCCAAAAATGGGAATTTTTGGAGATACTTTTTCTATAGTTTTTGAAATTATTTAATAATCCTAGGGTAATTTAATTAGGGAATCTAATGACCTCCAAACCCTCCCAAATTTTGGTGAGTGGACCTTGGGGTCATCATAAGGCTCTGGATAAAATTTCATCTCATTTGGAGATGATTTGTGTTGAAGTTTTGTAAACCCTAGCCTTGGCCTAAAGGGGGTGTATTTAGGTCAAAGTGTTCCTTGTTGGTTTGAGTGTTCAAATGACCTCAATAGAGGCTGAAACTTGGTATACTGGTTTGATATAATGCTAGACACCCTCACATGAAATTTGGGGTGGATTGGGGTAGATTTTCCCTAGGACCCAAGTATATACCCTAAGGTTGGACTTTGGGGATTTGTGGAGGGCATGGGGTGAAATGCCCTTGTGTGGACTTGGTATTTAGTCCATATGATCGTAGGGGTGAAAAGCCCTAGGGAGAGATACGGTGGGATTTGGACTCATGCACACCACTTAAACCACTGGATAAGTTTTTGAGTCCATACACCTTAGGGAATGTCTTGTGGCTCAAATGACTTTGGAACTGCATGACATTTTGGTAGACGTCATTTTCTTAATCATATTAACCACTGAAATATACAACATAATGTTTGGATGAGTTTACAAGTGGGTTCCTTTGAAAAGTGCACTATCATGAGTTGTCTTGAAGATTTTTATTATGTGACTTCCTAACCTTGAGTTTTGATTATATTTAGTCAAGCCATGTTTTAAGACTATAACATGCCCTAGAAATTTTTAATATGAATTTTTAATCATTATATGGGGTACTTCATTCACAACCAATCAAGTTGCACCTTCTACTTAGAAATTTCTTATGTACAAACCACTCAATGGAAACTTATGAATTTGGTAAGAAGACCTTTATTGATATTTTAAAGCTCTGTGAATTTTTAAGGAATTTTTGGAAGTCTATCTGTAGGGGTTGGTTTACAAGGTGCTGTTTTATAAGTAAAGGTAATTGAATTTATTTTGGTACTTATTAAGCTTGATTAAATGTGATTTTTGGTCAGAGGCCCTTTCTGGTCTTCCTTGAGATTCAAAAATTTTTCTACAATTTTTTGATGATTAACTTTAGTACTTTCTTCTTTACCCATAATTAATGGCTTATAATTGGATTAATTAGTTAGAGGCCAAATCATTTATGGAAAATCATGAAATTTGGTATTTACTGTTATTCCTATATTATCTAGTGTTCATAAGTTTTGGGTGGCCATTATTTGAGAAAATATTATACTTCATGTTCAAATTACCCATGGCCTAACTTCGGGGAAAATAAATTAAATACCAAATTAATTAAGAAAATTATAAATTTCTGGGGTTAGGGTAATCATGTCATGATAGACACCCATTAAATATCTTAAGGCTTGTGGATGAAAATTTGGAGTACCTCCTATCATGTACAACATATAGTATAGGTTGGTCTGCATATAGCAAAACAGCAGAAAATATGATAGAGTTTGAATTGAGCATATGGGTTGGGGTTAATAGTTAGCTGGTTTGGGTAAAATGAGATTGAGTTCATCATTGGAAGTTGTGATGAGGAAAATGCTAGGTTTACAAGGATTAGGAGGTGCTTGGGATCGACGAAAGATCGTCTTTCCTGTGGAGAGAGAAAGAGAGGGTCAAAACACACTAGGGTTAGATCCAGAGTAATATTAAAAGGGATCGGGAATCGAGTATTAACCAATAACAATAAGTGCCTTGCGAACTGGAGCTTTGGGCTTCAGCTTATTGTAGTTCTTAGTGCCCTCGAGAGCCCTTCACGGGGTATGCCTTGGGCAGTCCTGGGCTAACCTAAAATGTAGGAATAATAAACTTCAAGAGAAACTAGTATAACTATGGGTCCACTTTCACACACCCCGGTGTCTCTAGAAGTTAGGTTGGGTCACACGGGCGGTAGGCTCGGTGGTTTTGGTGATGGGCAGGTTAGCCCGGCTAGCTGATGGCTCGACCGATCATTGTGACGGATAGGATAGTCTGGGGAGCTTTTGCTCGGTTGTTGGTTGAGACGGACGTGTTAGTTCGGGGAGCCTTGGATTATTGGTTGATACATCAAGATTACATGTGCATAAATTCTAAGGTGGTGGGTCTTCAGTGTTGGAGGGTCGATGCACCGACGTCAATACGTTGACTCGGCAAGTGTGGTTTAGCAGTTCGCCAATTTAAGTCTGGTGGACCAGCCGACAAAGAGTACGCATGTTTTATGCTTAGTGCACCAGCGTTGAGGCGTACGATAGGTCTGACTGGTAGTGCAATTACAGGTTTAGAGGTGGCCGAGGCCCAACCCACCGCTTCCGTTTGCCACTACGGAGGTATCCTGGGAGGTGAGGCTCTTGAAAGGGGGAACTAAAGGTCTGTGTGCACAGATTCGGGTGGGTGTGTTGCACCTGCATGATCATACCATGGCATACTTGCAAGACATATCATAACCATTGCATATAACCCTTGACACCTATTGTATAAGTTGGTATGGGATTCTTTATACAATAGGCCCTGCAAAACGACCCCTTGGTTTATAAGCTTGCGAGAGCGTGCTTATAAGCTTAGGTTATTATTCTATGGATATATATATTGCTTGCTTGAAAATCGACACCCTATCGTACAAATTGGTATGAGACTTTTTATACGATAGGAGCCTTGTATAAGACCCTCTTAGCTTATATGTTTGTATGGACATTCGTATAAGTTAAGGTTATATATTTCATAATTTGTCTTATATACTTTTGTTACTGCTAGACTAGTACCGCTGCCACCTACTACCTTTGTTATTCTCCTCCTTCATTACCTTTCCTTTCCTTCTCCCTACTCGGTGCCTAGGAGCCACGGGGGAGGGGTGGGGGATGATAGGACTTAGTCTTTTAGAATAACGGTTTTCGGACCAAATCATTTTAGGGGATCGTGGATCCCAGCTTGGAGGTGCAGCCCCGGAGGTCGCCATGCTTGGAGATGGGACATTCTAGCACCGAAGTTTAGACAGGTGGGACAGTGAGTCCCGTTCGCTGTTAGCTGTTATAGATTTGCTTCCGCGATGAGTGAATTGTAGTGAGGACTTTGATGTATCGGGCATGAGCTCTCTTTAGTACTTTGCTTATTTATTTCTGTGGTCTCTCCCTTCGTGGAGATTTAACTATATATGTGATTATTGTGGACATGTGTTAGAGTTCTAATTTCATGTACTCTTATTCTTTTTCTACTATTCCATGATCGATATGGCAGGCAGGATTGACATTTTGTAGTGACGACCTTCCCGAGCGTGATGGTGTCACCACAATGCGGTGGTTTTGGGCCTAAGACCACGTGGTTTAAAAAGAAAACAAAATTCGGTCTTACAACGACCATGTGATGATGTAGCCCCATGTGGGCGCGACCTTCCTGTCGCTAGATGCGGCTGCGAGGGGGGGGTGTCCATTGCGGCCGCTGGAGGAGGTTGAGGGGTGTAGCTGCAAGGCGCGACCGCTCTTTGCGGCATTGGGGGCGGCTATGAGGTGCAACCGCAGGAGGCGGCGACAATGGCGTCCATGTGGTACAGCTGCTGCCTGCGGCCGAGAGGTGCGGTCTCTCCTTGCGTTCGTGGGTGGTACTGCAAGGGGAGGCCATGACCTTGCGGATGTTGGAGGCAGCCAGGACCTCTCCGCCGATGAGCAGTGGTGGCCGGTCATTTTGGCCGGCCGCAAACAGTTTGCATGCGTAGTGAGACCCGTGTGCGGATCACGTGCGGATTGCATGAGCTGATCGCACACGTAGTGGTAATTTCCATGATCCCCACCAAATTAGTGGGGATTGTGGGTGATCGGCTACTCGCACGCCATCTTTTCAATAAATTTAATATGGCCTCATCAGGTTTTATATATATGCAGGTATACGAAATATTGGTGAAGATTTGGATGGACGATATTTTGATTGTATTTTGTGCTTTCATATCTCCAAAATTGGATATGTATTTTTAATTTTTATCTTTATTTAGCAGTTAATTATTAATCATATAAAAACTAAGAGGTAAATTTTGACTAGAATGTTTACATTTTTGAAATTGCAATTTTAATGTGACATGGTCAATTTGGTGTGAAAATATCAAATAGGAAAGGAGAAAAAAATTATACTTATTTTGTTTTGTTAATAACGATTTTAAATTCTGGTGTTGTAATAATGCTTTGATGTGAAAATAAAATAATTTGATGTGTCAATAAAATTTGGTTGTCAATAGCGAAAATTGGTATGTTTATAACATTGCTCTATTTTTTTGGTGCTTTTATTGGCATGACAACTAGGGCAAACTAATGTTTATGGCAAACCAAAATAAAAAACCAGAGAGACTTGTGAACCCATAAAGGAGGTCTGCCGATAGCCATTTTACCAATAGTGTGGGCTGCCAATAGCCACATGTGGTCTGCCAATAAAATTTTCCTTCTTTTTTGCCCGACTCACAATTTCAAATTTGCATGAGAGACTATCAGCTATGACAAAATGTAATGTTGGTGCGTGTAATAATTTTCACCATCACGAATTTTAGTGCATAATTGATCTAAAATACGATCATTTTTCAATGTGATCATATTAAACAAATACAACCATATATTTTTGCAAAATATCTACAACATTGAAATCACAGATCATTCAATTATTTTTTCTTCCACACGGTGATCTATTATGATCACTGTGTGTTACACATACATGTGAGATAGGAGAAAGAGCGAAGGAGACAACGGGCTAGGAGAAAATTGTTCATGCGTGTAACGCGTTGAAGATCATGGTAGAGCATGATTTATTAATGTGTGATTGCTCGAAGGAAAATAATTCTATATGAGGAGCGTATTTGGAGGAAGGTGCGAAATTTCATAATTTTTTTTTTGAAAAAAATGTATTTTTTGCTAAATATTTCATTTTTAAAGAAATAATTAACGGAATATTAATTTATTTATTGTTACGAATATTTTAAGTCTTAATATGTATAGTTTTAAGGATAAAAATGTGAAAAATATAGTTGACGAAGGTGTGTTCTTTTGATATTATTCGATTGTATTTTTGCGCCAAAAATAGGTCTAAAATATAGTAATAATTACGTTACTGTTGAGGTCTACTTAATGCTCCTGACAAATTGGGCTAAACTTGGCTGACTTAGCCCGCAGAGCGGTTAAGTGTACACACAGTCACAGAGTAAGAAGGATGCTACACACGATATTTTTACGTGGAAAAACACCTCAATCGGATAAAAAATCACGTGACCGGATCTGTGCCGGTCAAACTTAACTATATGCTTCGGGTTGCAAGTCAGCTTGAGAATTAAGGTTGACAGGCCGCTTCTCGGTACACTTGGGGGTGAGAGAGAGAGAGAGAGAGGGAGAGAGTACATCGGGTTTCGGTGGGAGACAGACCGCCACACTAGAAGCTTGAAGTTAATATCCGCTGGAGATGACGAACGCTCGTTGGCACCGCGCTGATGAAGGTCACGACTGCGAGGCATGCGGAACGTTGTTGGTTCAACCTTCAAGGGTGTTGCGAGCTAGGAGAATTTGGCGGGTGGCTCGCAGCAAATGCTCTCTTCGTGGTGGACTGTGTAACACCCCAGAACTCGAAAGGGTGACGGGTAGCATTTTGAGCCAAATCTGGGTTTTGCTATAGGTGACACGGCCTGGGACACAGGCATGTCCCAGGGCGTGTCGTGCTCGGGTTCGACGTTGGTCGCGTGGTCGACAATTTTTGAGTCAACGATCGTCGGGGGGTGAACACGGTCTGGGACACGGGCATGTCAGTCACTCAGAGCCTCACACTCAATGATCGTTGAGTGAGGGGCGCACGGCCTGAGCCCAGGCGTGTTCGGGTCCGACACGGGCATGTGCAATTCGATACGGGCATGTCGAATGCCCGTGTCCTCCTCGGGTTGTGCGGCGTTTTGTGCTAAGGCAGTTACATGGCCTGGGACACGGGCATGTCCCAGGGCGTGTCTAGCACACGACATGTGACACAGGCGTGTCACATGGTCGTGTTGTGCTCGGGTTGTTTTGGACCTGTGTCGTTGGGGGGGACACGCCCGGTGATACAGGCGTATACTGGCTTACACGGGCATGTCAAGCCTGACATGGGCGTGTTGGGTGCCCGTGTTCTTTTCGAGATGCGTCGGTTTCGAGGGCGAATGGGTGACACGGCCCTGAACACGGTCGTGTAGCAACCCGTGTTTGGCCCAGGATTTCTAATTTTGGTCTAAATCGTTGCCGCCTGTTTCCTTGGTTTGGGATCCAACGGTGGGGGGCTATTCCTGATAAGTTAAAATCGGGAATAGGGCTTTGAAAACCCTCATTCCATTTGGGTTATCTCTCTCTAAAAGCTAGAGAGAAGGGAGAACAAAGAGGAAGAAGAAGAGCTAGATACGGTCACCGGCGGAGCTTCGGAGCTCTAAATCGCGTGCCGACTTCGGATCCGCAGAGGCAAGGAGATTGCGGTGCTTTACATCCGCATAGATTTCCATGGCGCCAAGTAAGAATGCTAGGGGAACGATTCTCATCCTAGTACATGTGAAGTCCTCTTTTCCTTTGCATAGGTAGGCCTCTCACGCGAGTGTGCGATGAGTTGAGGCGTTCCTTGGGGTAGATATATAAAGTCCCCTTTGTGTAGAGTGCGTATGCGAAAATGGACATAGGCATGATGTGTGAAGCCTATCTGGACAAGTTGGTCTAGATCAGTGATGTTGCATTGCAAAATAACTGGAGAAGACTCTGTGTGAATGGTTGTTTTTCGGGTTTTCTACGAGGTAGATTTCAACACGGAGCCTTGGGGACTAACTCCAAGGTGCACCCAGAAAATTGGGCAAATGCGGGATGTTTCCAACATGGTGGTCGGGGAGCCAACTTGAGCATAACCGGGTTATGTGAATTGTGTGATGGAAACAGGACTCGGGGAGTCTTGACCTGCGCATATGGCTTAAATTGACGTTGTGGTATGAGCACGGGTCAGGCGGAACCGTACCCGATCTATGTCGTTCGGTGGAACCGTTGGCATAGATGAGGTTCTTCGACGGTCTATGGCTTAAATTGACGTGACCAATGCCAGGAAGACAAAATGCTCATATTGTTGGCCATCCAAGGGACGGTGGTGAGACGAGAACGTTTATGGCTTAAATTGACGTGACGTTGGCCGGTTCGCCGTGAATGTGCTTTGAGTGCATGGGGTGTGTGGTCATGCGTGCCTACGCCTGTGATGAAGTGTGTTTACACTATACTGCTTTGTTATGCTAATAATGTGCAGGGAAAGAGCATCGCCGCCCCGTGTTGGGGGCTGGGTCATTATAATTTGGTCAGCATAGCTGACCGTTGCTTTTGTTTACCACCGTGCGGTGGATTGTTGCTTGCAGGTGCTGCGGAGCCGAGCGGTAAATAGCGGGCTAAAGCCCAAGTTGCTGTTTTGGCCCTCGAAGGCCTAATTTTTGAGTGTTGTTCTTATGTACTCATGTATGACCGGCCTGCGTGCCGAGGTTTGGAAGACACTTTTATTGAGCAAACTTTTGTAAGGCCGTAAGGCCAATATTTGTGTAGTAAACATTCCTATGGGCTTTTTGTAGTGGACATTCATGCTTGGCTGGGTTCTTTTATCTTTGCAACTTTATAATTTTCTTCCACTAGGTGCTCTGTGTAGAATGTTGTGATTAGTTGATTGGTTTCAATAAGTAACCAACCAGTCTGTTCGTAGTATATGGCGTCGGGCCCCGACCGGACCTACTGCTATATGCTATGTGACGGATATGGGTGTTATAATTTGGTATCAGACTACCAGTTTCGGTCAAGCTTAAATAAATATGTGGGCGAATTCACTTTAAGGGGTGGTGAGCACATGTGTGTGCGTCATCGTTATAACATGAAAAGAACCCATGAATGTCCCCTTAGGAATGAAAATACACATGTTTGAGGAACCTGTGTGTTCCTATAATTGCTATTTGCAATATTGTTTGGTCGCTTATCAGTGTTTTGCACGATTATAGGTGACCAGGAGTGGTGCTGCACCGTCGGAATGGCAAGGTTCTGAGGCAAGCAGCGCACCAAATGATGCGCCTGCAACACCTCCTTCAGCCGAGACCATTAGATTGGTGGCGGAAGCTGTACTTGCAATGATCAATGCGCAGCCTATGAGGCAGGTACAACAGCCTGCTCCTACTGTGGAGCAAGTAACTCTCCAAGCGGCAGAGCCTAGGAGGGTGGAAAAGGTGATGGTGGAGACAGAGTTGCCTCAGAGAGCAACTGAGAAACAACTTAAGCATGTGATTGGTTTCCATCCGCCAGTGTTCTCGGGAACGGGAACCCCGACTCAGGCAGAGGAATGGCTATCGAGAGTCAATAGAGTGCTGATAGCAACGGAGACTGAAGAGTGGCAGAAGACCACGATTACGACGTTCTTGCTGGACGGGGATGCGAGGTTATGGTGGGAAGGGCTGGAGCTACACCACCTGAGGGGAAGACAGTTGGTTGATGTCTCTATGGAGGAATGTTCAAGGTTATTTATGGCTTGATACCTCCCCTCAGCTCAGAGGATAGCGTTGAAAAATCAGTTTCAAAAGTTGGTGCAAGGAGATAGCACCGTGGACGATTATCTCCACGAGTTCACTCGTTTGGGACAATATGCAAGCGCTACCTTTGCCGATGAGGAGCGCAAGACGAACCGTTTATATGAAGGGTTAAGAGATGATTTGAGGTTGTTACTTTCGGGGCCTATGGCGCAGGGTTTCATGACCTTGGTCAACTCGGCCCAGTCCTTAGAAAAGGACATGAAGAATGTTCAAGCGAAGTAGGAATCCGGTGGCAAGAAATCGGAGTTTAAAGTGCCGACTAATTCGAAGTCTTGATATCGCAGGTTCTATAAGAAGGCTAAGACGTCGGGTCCAGCCCCTTCTTTAGGTGCCTCGGGGGCAACTACCAACCGAACCCCAGTTCCTTGTTTTACTTGTGGAAAGACGGGGCATTTTACCCGCGATTGTTGGAGCGGACGATCGAAGTCCGAGAGAAAGCAAGGAGCCACTTATGAAGAGAAGGGCAAGGTGGTGGGGTCAACTGCATCCCACTATGCTCTGACTCAACCGAGAGTCTATAACGTGGGCCAGCAGGAGGCCATCAAACAGGCCGACATGGTGATAGGTATGGTTTAATTTATAGCAAGTTAGCTTTAAATACTGTTATCCAGTGCTTGTTAGCTTAATAATGTTTTTATAGGCTTTGTTCTGATTGGCGGTAGTCCGGCACGAGCACTTTTCGATACTGGAGCTTCACACTCCTTTTTGTCCAAAAGTTTTATAACGCGCATCGGAGTCCCTTCTTTGATGTAGAAGGGCAAATTTGATGTGTTGATACCGAATGAGTGTTCGATGCGTGCGGATAGAGTATGCGCCATAAAGGTTCATATTGGAAGCCAAGTGTTCGACTTGCTAGCGTCGTTGCTGCCGCTAGTAGAGTATGACGTTATCTTCGGTATGGATTGGCTTTCGGAGCAGAAGGCAAGTATCGATTGCAACTGTAATGAGGTCAAGCTGGGTGTTGGGCAGGAGACGACGTTTGCGGAATTGAAGGGGTCGAGCAAGACGTTGATGTCTGCTCTTTAGGTGGTGAAGGCGGTTCGTGCTGGAGCAGAGCTGTTCTTCACGTTAGTGGAGGCTGTAAAGCCTAAGGCCACTTTAGATAGTATCCAAGTGGTATGTGAGTACCCCGACGTATTACCGGGCAATTTTCTCAGAGCCCCAACACAGCGAGAGATTGATTTCACCATCGAGCTAGTGCCAGGTGCAAAACCTGTGTCACATTCTCCTTATAGGTTTGCGCCTAAGGAGATGGTGAAGTTGAAGGTTCAACTAGAGAAGTTGATAGAGCAATGGTATGTGCGTCTAAGCTCGTCGCCTTGGAGCGCACCGGTCCTCTTTATTAAGAAGAAGGACGGGAGTTTGCGGCTGTGTATCGACTATAGGCAGTTGAATAAGCTAACGGAGAAGAATGAATACCCGATCCCAAGGATTGATGATCTGTTTGATCAGTTAGTCGGATCATCGGTATATTCGAAGTTGGATCTGAAGTCTGGGTATTATCAGCTGAGGATAAGGGAGTGTGATATCCCAAAGACGGCATTCAGCACAAGGTATGGGCACTTCGAGTTCATGGTCATGCCGTTTGAACTGACGAATGCACCATCGGTGTTTATGGATTTGATAAACAGGACGTTTCGAGAGTACCTAGACTGTTTTGTGATCGTCTTCATTGACTACATATTGGTGTACTCGCAGTGCGAGGAATATCACTTCAAGCATCTGCATCTGGTGTTGGAGACGCTGAGGAGGAATGAACTCTATGAAAAATTCTCCAAATGCGAGTTCTGGCTACCCTCAGTAGCATTCCTTGGTCATATTATCAGTGGGTAAGGTATAGCAGTGGATCCAACAAAGATTGTTGCGATACGGGAGTGGCCTGTGTTGTCTTCGGTAGCGGAAGTCCGTTGTTTCTTGGGCTTGCTGGCTATTACAGACACTTTGTAGAGAACTTCTCGCGGATAGCGTTACCTCTCACGAAGTTTACAAGGAAGGATCAGAAGTTCTTGTGGACGCAGGAGTGCGTGAAAGCATTTGAGGAGCTGAAGGGACAGTTGACCACGACGCCAGTGCTACGTTCGCCGAGTGGGACCGAGGGGTTCGAGATTTATAGTGATGCCTCAGGTAGTGGTTTGGGATGCGTGCTGCTGCAGCATGGAAATGTTATTACGTATGGATCGCGTCTGCTGAAGGTGCACGAAAGGAATTATGCGGTCCACGACTTGGAGTTGGCGGCCGTGATTTTTGGGCTTAAGCTCTGGAGACATTATTTGTACGGCGTAAAGGTCGATATTTATACCGACCATAAGAGCCTGAAGTACCTGTTGGATTAGAAGGATCTGAACATGAGGCAGCGGAGATGGATGGAGTTCCTGGGGGACTATACGTTCAAGATTCATTATGTACCCGACAAGGGCAATGCAGTTGCGGATGCGTTGAGTCGCAGGGCTCCCGCCCAAGCCAACTAGTTGTCGGTTCATGATAAGAGGCTAGTTCAGGAGTTGGAGGCGTTGGAGATCTGTTGTGTGGACAAGAAGACTAGCACTAAAGCTTTGTTGAACTGGACGAAAGTTCAGTATGACCTGGTTGATCGCGTTCGGCAGGCATTGGAGTTGGATGGTAGCATAAAAGAGCTTATGAATGTAGTGTTGGATGGGTCAAATTCCCAGTTTTAAGTTGAGGATGGGCTATTAAGGAAGGACCATCGTTTGTGCGTCTCAAGCGGGGGAAATCTATGGGTGGAGTTGATGTACGAGTCTTATAATACCAAGTACTCAATCCACCCAGGAAGCACGAGGATGTACCGGGACCTAAATAAGCTGTTTTGGTGGTCAGGGCTCAAGAAGGATGTGACACTGTTTGTGGCTAAGTGTCAAACGTGTGCCTTGGTAAAGGCGGAGTGCCAAAAGCCCTGAGGATTCTTGAAATCCTTGCCTATTTCGGAATGGAAGTTCGATGATATATCGATGGAATTTATGCATGGCTTGCCAAGGTCACAGAAAAGGAACGACGCCATCTGGGTGATCTTAGACCGGTTAACAAAGGTGTCACACTTTATTCCGTATAGGAAGAATGATTCAGTGGAGAGACTGGCGAAACTATATGTGGACAATATTGTCAGACTGCACGGTGTGCCCCGCAACATCATGAGTGATCGCGATGGGCATTTTACGTCTAATGATTGGAGGTTGGTGCAGCTGTTGCTGGGGACTAAATTGAAGTTCATCACAGCCTTCCATCTGCAGACGGATGGGCAGACCGAGAGGGTCAACAGAACTATAGAATATATGCTCCGCATGTGTGTTCTAGACTTTGGGAAGCATTGGGAAGACCACCTGTATTATGTGGAGTTTGCGTACAACAATAGCTACAAGGCAAGTATACAAATGGCGCCCATCGAGGCCCTGTATGGTAGGAAGTTTCGCACGCCGTTATCGTGGCTAGAAATGGGTGAGGAAAGGTTGTACAAGAAATAGGAGGTGGAGAGTGCTACTTCTTTGGTGCGGATAATTCAAGAGCGTTTGTTGATCACTCAGGACAGGCAAGCTAAGTACTACAATGCCAAGTACCGGAACGTGGAGTTTGCGGTCAACGATTGGGTGTACTTGAAAGTAAAGCCGTTCAAGGGTGTTTTGCGGGTGAGATGCATGAAGAAGTTGAGCCCAAGATACCTTGGACCCTTTGAGATTCTGGAGCTGGTCGGCGAAGCGGCTTATAATTTGAAGCTATCGGTGGAGTTGAATGGACTACACGATGTATTCCACATTTTTGTATTGCAGAAGGCGGTGCAAGAGCCTTCGCAGGTGATCGCGGTTGATCAAGTGTCGGTGGACGAAGGGCTGACGACTAGGGTCATGCCCGTTCGTATTGAAGACTTTGAGATCAAGCGACTCCGTAACAAGGAGATCCGGATGGTCAAGGTCTAGTAGGACAATTGCGGTCGGGAGTAGCTCTCTTAGGAACGGGAGCAGACCATGTTGGAGGAGTACCCAGAGTTATTTCTCTCAGGTAACGTTTTTTGTTTTTTCTTATCTTTCCTTTGGTAATTTTGTGGACGAAATTCTTTTAAGAGGGAGAGAGTTGTAATGCCCCGAAACTCAAAAGGGTGATGGGTAGCATTTTGAGCCAAATCTGGGTTTTGCTAGAGGTGACACGGCCTGGGACACGGGCGTGTCCCAGGGCGTGTCATACTCGGGTTCGGCGTTGGTCACGTGGTCGATAATTTTGGAGTCAACGATCGTCGGGGGGGTGAACACGGCCTGGGACACGGGCGTGCCCCAGGGCGTGTCAGTCACTTAGAGCCTTACACTCAATGATCGTTGAGTGAGGGGCGCACGGCCTGAGCCCAGGCGTGTTCGGGTCCGACACAGGCATGTACAATTCAACACGAGCGTGTCCAATGCCCGTGTCCTCCTCGGGTCATGCGGCGTTTTGTGCTAAGGCAGTTACACGGCCTGGGACACGGGCGTGTCCCAGGGCGTTTCTAGCACACGGCATGTGACACGGGCGTGTCACATGCCCGTGTTGTGCTCTAGTTGTTTTGGACCTGTGTCGTTGGGGGGGGGGGGACACGCCCGACGACACGGGCGTGTCAAGTCTGACACGGGCGTGTTGGGTGCCCGTATTCTTTTCGAGACGCGTCAGTTTCGACGGCGAATGGGTGACACGGCCCTGAATACGGCCGTGTTGCAACACGTGTTCGACCCAGGATTTCTGATTTTGGGCTGAATCGTGGCCGTCCTTTTCCTTGGTTTGGGATACAACAGTGGGGGGCTGTTCCTGATGAGTTAAACAGGGAATAGGGCTTTGAAAACCCTCATTCCATTTGGGTTATCTCTCTCTAAAAGCTAGAGAGAAGGGAGAGCAAAGAGGAAGAGGAAGAGCTAGATCCAGTCACCGGCGGAGCTTTGGAGCTCCAAATCGCGAGCCGACTTCAGATCTGCATAGGCAAGGAGATTGCGATGCTTTCCATCCGCATAGATTTCCATGGCGCCAAGGAAGAATGCCAGGGTAACGTTTATCATCCTAGGACATGTGAAGTCCTCTTTTCCTTTGCATACGAAGCCCTCTCACGCGAGTGTGCGATGAGTTGAGGCGTTCCTTGGGGTAGATATGTAAAGTTCCCCTTGTGTAGAGTCCGTATGTGAAAACGAACATAGGCATGATGTGTGAATCCTATCCGAACAAGTTTGTCTGGATCGGTGATATTGCATTACATAATAACCGGAGAAGACTACGTGTGAATGGTTGTTTTTCGGGTTTTCTACGAGGTATATTGCAATAGGGAGCCTTTGGGACTAACTCCAAGGTGCACCCGGAAAATTGGGAAAATGCGGGATGTTGTCAACATGGTTGTCGGGGAGCCAACTTGAGCATAACCGGGTTATGTGAATTGTGTGATGGAAATGGGAAACGGGACTCGGGGAGTCTTAACCTGCGCATATGGCTTAAATTGACGTTGCGGTATGAGCACGGGTCAGGCGGAACCGTACCCGATCTATGTCGTTCGGTGGAACCGTTGGCATAGATGAGGGTCTTCGGCGGTCTATGGCTTAAATTGACGTGACCAATACCAGGAAGACAAAATGCTCATATGGTTGGCCGTCTTAGGGATGGTGGTGAGATGGGAACGTCTATGGCTTAAATTGATGTGACGTTGGCCGGTTTGTCGTGAATGTGCCCTGAGTGCACGGGGTATGTGTCCGTGCATGCCTACGCCTGTAATGAAGTGTGTTTACACTATACTGCTTTGTTATGCTAATAATATGCAGGGAACGAGCATCGCCGCCCCGTGTTTGGGGCTGGGTCATTATAATTTTGTCAGCATAGCTGACCGTTGCATTTGTTTACCACCGTGCGGTGGATTGTTGCTTGTAGGTGCTACGGAGCCAAGCGATAAATAGCGGGCTAAAGACCAAGTTGCTGTGCCGGCCCTCGAAGGCCTAATTTTTGAGTGTTTTTCTTATGTACATGTATGACCGACCTGCGTGCCGAGGTTTGGAAGATGCTTTTATTGAGCAGACTTTTGTAAGGCCATAAGGCCAATATTTGTGTAGTAAACATTCCTATGGGCTTTTTGTAGTGGACATTCATCTATGGCTGGGTTCTTTTATCTTTGCAACTTAATAATTTGCTTCCGCTAGGTGCTCTGTGTAGGACGTTGTGATTGGTTGATTGGTTTCAATAAGTAACCAACCGGTCTGTTCGTAGTATATGGCGTCGAGCCCCGGCCGGACCTACTGCTATATGCTATGTAACGGATAGGGGTGTTACAGACTGAGCCAAATTTTCTCGTGGAGAGGCGGTGGCTCGTAGGAGGAATCCGACAGAGCTATGAACTGAGGAATAATAAAGATGGGAGGAGAAAATGTGATAAATTAGGATGCATGTGACTCCTTTTATAGCCTCCAGTAGGTGGTTACGGTGATTATGCGGCTATCCGCACACTGTAACCACCAACATCACAATTTTAAGCCTGATTTAGGGGAATATTATTTGCATAATATTATTTCCCAATTATTTAATTAAGTAAATTCCCACTAACCATGGTGGTTAGTGGGTGTTTTTCCCCAAAATTGAGGGTGGCGATCGTGACAGAGAAATCGAATGACAAGAAAAGGCCGGCCAGGATGGTCGACCTCCTTAACGGCGTACGGACGCCGACGAAGTAGGGACGCATCCACGGGGAGGGGCCGCCTTAGGGAGGGCCACCGAAGAACGGCCGCCCCCTGCGGCCGACTCCCCGCTACCGGGAGGCGGATGTGGAGCATCCACTCCTTAAAGTGGGTTCTCTGCGGCGATAGGCGGATGACTCTTGTGGGTTCTGCTCAGCGGTCGGGATGCGGTCGCCCCTAGAGGGTGGCGTTCCGCAGCGCGGAGGCGAGTATAGAGCGGTCAGTGCTTACTGGCGACACCCCACGACCGGGCGTCAGTCTTGGTGCGGCCGTCTAGGTATGGGCCGCCTGACATCAGCAGAGGTGGCACCGACATTCCTGGCACGGCGGCGGCTTGGACAGTGTGGGTAATGGGATGAGCACACATGTAACGCCCCCGATTTTTCTGCGATTATTTAATTCTTGTTTGGCTTTACGTAGACGCGTTTTATTGACTTGTGCAATCTATGGAGTGTGGTCTTAACTCCTTAGAACTGATTGGCCTATTTTGTAGCCTATGGGCAAGATCTCCCTAGCAAGCCGAGTCGTTTTGGGTGACCCGGTGTGGCCTCTCGGGGAATGCTTGTGTTTTGGCTTTGGTTGGGTATAACTCGAGTTCTGTTCGACGAAAGTTAATTTCGACTTCGCCGTTGTGTTCGTAGCATGGATGTTTAGCCGTTGTGTTCAAAAGTTAATTCTTGTTCGTCGAAAGTTAATTTTGGCATTGAGTGAGTCAACCTCACTCAACGCCAAAGCTGATTTGGAGTTGAGAGAGGTGGACTCACTCAACGCCAAAGTTAGTTTTGCGGCTATGTGCTAAGGCGTTGAGTGAGTTGACCTCACTCAACGCCGTAGCTATTTTGGCATTGAGTGAGGTTAGCTCACTCAACGCCACAGCCAGTGTTGCAGTAGGCATTGACTGAGTGAACCTCACTCAACGCCATAGATGTTTTGGCGTTGAGTGAGGTTAGCTCACTCAATGCCACAGCCAGTGATGCAGTAGGCATTGACTGTGTGAACCTCACTCAACGCCGTAGTTGTTTTGGAATTGAGTGAGGTTAGCTCACTCAACGCCACAGCCAGTGTTGCAGAAGGCATTGAGTGAGTGAACCTCACTCAACGCCATAGCTGTTTTGGCGTTGAGTGAGGTTAACTCACTCAACGCCACCGTCTGTTTAGGCGTTGAGTGAGTGGGGCTCACTCAACGCCATGCCGTGTTGAGCCATCTCAACGCTTTTTCCTTACTTTTATTTTCTCTCCCGAGTGAATTTCCTTTGGTTTAGAGGTTTCTTGTCGTCTATGTTTTTTCAAAGGCCGAATCGTGGGTTGTGGTTAGTAGTGGTGGTTTGAAGCTCTTAATAAGGGTGAAGTTGTGTGACTTAGCCGTGGCCACACTTTTATCTTGTTCCAGGTACGGGCTGGGCAAGTTGGTGGGAGGTCCCTAGTGCTTTCACATGTAGACCCTTGAACTTTGTTTCTTGGAAATGGTGGTTGGGGGACTGAGTTTGCCTCCGACCCGGATCCGCATTATTTTTGCTATTGCCATCTCTCACAACTTAGGGTGTTAGACGTCTCTTCCTTTGTATAGTGCAACATTTTGGGCTCATGGTAGCCTTGTAAACTCTAAAGGATATTTTGGCAGGATTGTTGTTGTTTCCTCGAACATAGTGCTTTTCCCTTTTTGTCTTGCCTTGGACAGTGGTGTTTGTTACGGTTTACTTACTCTTCTTGCTTATCATTTAGATTAACATTTCCGTTCAGCTTATTTGTTTTGCTTTCTGAGGTATTCTTTTCTTCTTTGAATGCCTCAGGTTCTGGTTAGTAGCCGATTAGGCAGCTAGTTGTGTTGTGCTGTTGCTGGTGGTCTCTCGTTCTGTGGAGATCAGTTCTCTGGTCTTGTGAGGTAGTTTTGTGCTTCTTTCTTACAGTCATACATACTTGCCAGTTAGTTCGTGTCAGTTTGTTGGCGCCCACTGGTAGTTTTACCTTGATACTAGATATGTTATCTTTTTGCTGCTACCTTTTCTGGAGATAGTCTACTTGCTCTTGAAATTATTTATGCTAGGTTGCTAGTTACGTTTAAACCTAAAAACACTATTATAAGTATATCTCATGATCAACATGTTTTATAAAAATCAACACTATTTTCCAAATAACGTAAAAAGATCATTTTCCTATATATAGTATAAATTAATGTAGGGTCCTGCATAGTATAAGTTGTCCTATAGGGGCACTTATGCACTCTTTTAGGATGTCAAACCTGAATAAAGTATTTTTCGTAGCGTATAAGTATAGTTTTTAAACTTTGGACTAGATGATCCACTGAGCCGAGGGATACGGCCTTTAAAATGTAACTGATTTTATAATCATTAAACTTATGAATTTTCACAGTCTAGTTAAATGGTGTTCGCCTGAGCGTCGACAGTTATCCACTGCTCGACGTGGCATCATGATGCGTGTTTTCTCATACTCTAATGCTTCTTAAATTTGTGGAAAATCCGGGTTGTGACAACATAGGGGACCACGTGCGGTGATCGTGTGCGTGACTGTTAAACCCATGATCCCACTAATTTGGTTGGGATCATGGGGAGTGGGCTATTCGCACCCCGGGTCGCTATAAATTATGAAGTCCCCATAACATGCCCCAACAAATTTTGGTACTTAGAATCGAAGTATGAGCAGAGCGAGGATTTTTCTGTGTCTTCTTCCGGGGTGATCATTATGGTGATGAATGAAAAGGTGCCGACGGGGGCGACGGGTGACAACGCGAATGCCAAGGTATGTTGCAATTTGTTTTACAATAAGCGGGACACTCGGTGGTGGAGGCATACGAAGGCGAAAGAGCGACGACGAAGGCACGATGGTGATGGTGCTCGGAGAATGAGGCGTCCGGGAGGCGTACTCGCGGGGGTATCCGCACATGCATGCTGGTAAGGGCCGGGTGCGGGCATCCGTGCTCTCTCGGCCGCGCGCCCCCGCGAGTGCGAGTGTGCGGGATGCTGCGTGCATGAAGGATGTTGCACGAGCGAGGGTGAGCGGGTGGTGGTTCGTGCACACCTGCACGCGGTGCCGCACACGCACCCGGGAACACCTTGGGTACGTGTGGTGCCGCGCTCGCACCCATGTATGCCTCTAGAGCGCGCGGCGGTGCGCCGTGCGATGTCGCACGCGCACTCTCGTGAACATGCGCTTATGTGTGTATGCTTAGGGCGCGAAGTTTGAGAACCATTGCGTGCACCTGTATGTGTGTACACGGGTGCACGCCTTTGGCACTTACGTGTGTGTGCTTAGGGCTGTGAATGCTCATTTGCGGGGAGCCCTTTTGTGCACCCCATACGAGATTTTAGAGCCGCCGATGTAATTTTTCTTTGCTTTGACTTTCAGGTCACGAAGCATAATGCGCAAGCTCGCCCGATGTGATTGTGCTCTACACCTACCAGAGAGTTGATTGTAATTTGGATAAGAAGATACGAGTTACATACTGATCTTGAAGTAAGAATTCCCTGAGCCAAGGGAAGAGTTCAGAACCTGCCTAATGGTTGGTTGACAATATGCGAGACGACGTTATAGTCTAGATTTCGGTTTCCGCCGTGCGAAGAAGTGGTTGATATCCTGAAATTTTTCTGCGTCCCTATGTCATAGTTTACTCCACTTGGGATTACACGCCTCGTGGGGATAGTTTCTTTCTTTAGAGAGCACGACTCAAAGTTCTCCTTGGATCGGTTTAGTGTCTGGTGTGATGTTCGTGTTGATGGCGGTGTATTGGAACCCTATTACTGATTTGGGCTAGGATTACTATTAGGATGTTTAGTTTGACCCATTTTGTATAGTCTAGGGTCATAGGTTATTATTTCCAGGGTTTCACCTTCAGAAGAATTCCAGAGAAATGAAGTTCGACGAATGCATAATTCAGTTCGACGAAAGTTGAGCATTGCTCGATGAACGCCGAGCTCAGTTCGACGAACCAGAGTTCTGACTCTGAGCTTTAATCGATGAATGTTGAACTCCGTTCGACGAACGTTGATCTCCTCTCAAAAGCTCAGCTCGACGAACTACAAGCTCAGCTCGACAAAGTCCATTCTCAATTCGACGAATTCCAGAGTCAGTTCGACGCTTTCCAGGATTCAGTTCGACTAAATCTTTGCAGTGTCCAGATAGTTTTATATTCAGAGGTAGATTGATTTTAAATGGCATAATTTTAGTCAGTTATACTCTGGTATTTAATGCTAAATATTCTTCGTGAATATAGCCATTTCTGGCAGCATTAAATATGGGACTTTCATAGAGTTATTATTCTAATTAATTACCAGGGCAGTTAAGGAGTGATTTTATTCCAAATATTTGAATCTAGCCGTTACAAATCCTTAGAGATTCTTCAGACAATTCAAGGATAGTTTTTAAAATTCAAATGGTCGAATTCTTCTCAGAGAATATATATACATTCAGAAAATTATTGCTGATAGATGAAGAAATCAAGAAATAGATTTTGGATTACTGACTGAGACATACACAGAGCTTTTTGATAATTTGCTTCTGACTCTCCAAGAGAATCAATTTCACATCATCCTGAAAATTCTACTAGAGAGAAACAACATTCTTGAAGTCCTACATCCTGAAGAAAAGACTCCCTCTCCTGATCATAAACTCTACTCAAATCAGGTGGAGCTTTCTGGTTCAACATCCACTAGTCTTCTCAGAGAATCTTAATAGAGAAGACATCATCTTTTTTTGTTTATTTTCATAAACTGTGTACAGGGTTCTTAACTCTCTTCAAAAGTTATCTTTTGGTTTCTAAGTCTCCTGATCAAAATACTTAATTTTGTTTTTGGGCATGATCAAAAGCTCAAAGGGTTGCAAGATCTTCCTTAGAAAAATTGATCTTGTGGTGGCAGAGCACCTGAGCAAAACCTGTGGTGGCAGGGCACCTAATCAAAAACCTGTAGTGGATTCCTACCAGGGTGGTAGAAGAGTGGATGTACCCATGTTTTTGGGGAACCACTATAAAATATCTTGTGCCGTCTGTGATTGTTATTCTCTTTATTTGTGTGTTGTGATTGCTTCTTTATATACGTATCAATAGTTTTTAAATCTATTATAAAACTAAATCAAGTTCTTAAAATACCCTATTCACCCTCCTCAAATGTTAAGTAGATCTATCCCTCACTTTTAATTGGTATCAGAGGGCAGGTTCTTTGGTTTTACAGTCTAACACCTGAACCATAAGATCTGATAGATTTTAGTTTTACCTACAAATTTATCATGACACAAAATAAGGAATATTCAAGCACTAGACCTCCTGTGTGCAATCTAAATAAGTTTGCACTATTGAAGGCAAGGATTAGACTTTGTATGAACTCTATTGATGAAGATATCTACAACTCCATCTTGACAAGTCCTCCTTTACTAGTGGCAATAACAAGTACAGGTGTTGTACCACCTCCAGAATGGACAGAAGCCCAGAAGAAAGCAAAAATTATTGATGCCAAGGCTATGAACATTTTAGCCCAAACAATGTCAGATGATATTTTTCAAAAGGTTGCTGAATGCTCTTCAACAAGGGACATCTGGAACTCCCTCAACACAATAGTTGTTGGATCTATTGATGAGAGAATGGACAGAAGATCCCACTTAATCTCTCAATATAAGAATTTCAAGAAGGGAGAATCTGAATCAGTTGCTGAGATGTACACAAGGCTCAGTCTCATTTTTAATGAGCTGAAAACCTTAGAGAAGGACATCACAGTGACAAAAGTCAATGATGATATCCTCATGTGTTTCCTTAGCATATGGGATTCAAGGATCTAGCACATCAAAGAAGCCAGAAATTTAAATTAGATTACAACGGAGACCCGGTTGGGCAAGCTAAAATCTTATGAGCAGCTCATCAGAACCGGAGAAGCTGAATAGAAGTCTTCACCCCCAGTAAGGAAAGAAAAGAGCATTGCTTTCCAAGCTACTGTAGAGGAAGAACAGCATCCAGGGAATGAAGACCTCATGAGTCTTTTGGCCAAAACATTTTATAAGATGGAAAAGAAAGACTTCAGGAGAAGATCTTCCAGAAATGATGACAAACCAAGGTATGATAAAACTCCCACTAAAGAAATTTTTTGTTATGGTTGCAGGAAACCAAGACATATCCTTCCAGAATGTCCTGAGAATAAGAAGAAAGATAAGATGAAGGAGAAAGACAACAAGAAGCACTCACACTAATCCTCTTCCAATAAATACAAAAAGAAGGAGAGAGGCTTTGTTGCTAAGACTTGGAGTGATTTTGATTCAGAATCTTCATCTAGCTCAAGTGAAGATGAAGAAGAAGTAAAGGCTAAAGAAATCTGTTTGATGGCAATCAATGCATCATGCAGTAATTCTGAGTCTGAGTCAGAATCTGAAGAAGACCAGGTAATATCTACTTTTGATTTTACTTCAGATCAGTTTAAATTAGACTTCAAATTACTATGTAAAGATTTAATAAAATCTGAGAAGGAAATAAAACTTCTCAAAGAGAAACTAACTGTATTATACAATCTTTCTTCAGAAAACCTTGAACTTAAAGATAATTTAAAATTTGCTAATGAACAAATAGGTTCTTTAGAAAACAAGTTAAATGAAACTAAAATGTTTGAAGAATCCCTTAATGGGAGAAGCATCAAACTGATGGATATCACTAGCATAGTCAATGCTTGACTCAATGACAAACTAGGCTTGTGGGATTCATCTAGTCAGCCTCATCTTCTTCAGAAAAATATTTTATCAACCCCTATAAACTTTATATTAGCTAAAGGAAAATAAGTACTACAAATTACAGATAAAATTACTAATGTTTCACAAAAGAATGAATCAAAGAAAAATAGAAATTCACAGAAAATTATGTTTAACAAAATTTGTTGAACCAAGATCGATGAAATCATTATTATTCGTCGAATGGCGATTGACGAACTCTTAACCCAGAATTTGGGTATAAACACTCAACAGCTGGTGCTTGACGAAATCAATATGATTTGTCGAACAGAGATCGACGAACGTGGAATGCAGAAAATGAATACTATCATTCTGTGAACCGAGCTCGAAAAAATCAGTACTATTCATCGAACGAAGCTCGACGAAATAATTATAACTCGTCAAACCCTATTTCCTCAAACAAAAATTTTAATTCTTTTCAAAACAATAATCAAAAACAAAAATTGAAAAACCCCTTTACTCAATGGATCATCCCTCCTAGGAGATATCAACCACTTGGTTATAAAGATAAACCAGAGTGTTCTTACATTTTAAATTATCATTATGAAAGAAAATTAGGACATAAGGTAACCTGGGTCAAGAACACATAATTTGTTTTTATACAGGTAAAGAACTATCCTACCACAGAGGAATAGTGGTATTTGAATAGTGGTTGTTCAAAACACATGACAGGAAGCAAGGCTAATCTAATGGATTTTTAAGTAAAGCTTGGACCAAAATTCATCTTTGGAGACTCCAACTATAGACAGATAGAAGGCTATGGAAATGTCAAGGTTGGAGCAGTTACCTTCAAGAAGGTAGCCTATGTGAATGGTCTCAAGCATAACCTTACACTAGTAGAAAATCGACTTTAAGTGACGAATTTTTTGGTCATTAAAAATTGCATTTTAGTCACTAAAGATAATTAGTGACTAAATATTGTCTGTCACAAAGCGGTCACGAATGCCCCGCCACTAAATGTTTTTAGTGACCAAAATGAGTTACATCACTAATCGTATATATTTAGTGATTGAATTAACTATAGTCACCAAAAGTTTCTTTTGTGATGAAATTGATTTGTTCACTAAATTAATTTTTAGTGATTAAGTTGAATCAGTCACTGAATGAACATTGAATGACCATATTAATTCAGTCACAAAAAGTTTACTGGTGACCAAATTAATTTGGCCACTAAATATTTTTTTGGTGACTACATTAAGCCGGCCATGAAATGCTATTTTAGTGACTAATCTATTTCGGTCACTAAATAATTCTTTAGTGATCAAACTGATTAAGTCACTAAATATTATTGTAGTGACCAAATTAATTCGTCACCGGATGTGTAATTTCAATGACACACTATGTAATTACTAAAGAGAACACGATACACTATTTTTAATAATACCATGTACTTTCATTTTTTTATTCCTTATAATTCAATATTAAGATATTCAAGCACAAAGAAAAAAAATAAAATATACAATCATAACAGAATTTTGTTCAACATTATTTTATTAATAAAGAAAAAAAGTGGGAGATAGCATAAATCTCTCAATACAGAATAATAGTTTTAAACCATAATTAAATTAAATACATATTCGTTCTTTAGCTCATTTAAATGTGCATTTTATAACTTCTGAGATAATGATAGTCCAAGTTAGAAGCAGGCCCAACATCTCATGGCCGGTGGAAGATCTGCTTGCACTTTTCGAACTTTGTCCGTGAGATGAGTTAGGTACTCACTGATCTCCACCTCACAATTGCCGATGGCAGCGGCGGCGACGCTCAACACATTGATAGTCTTCTTTGTACGCTTAACCATGTCCCCGTTGAACATTGAAGGATCGCCAAACACTAGCCTTCTTAAGATTCTTCACATTTGCGTCATGCACTGGCAAGACCTGAAGGTAGAGTAATAATCATTATGCCAATACAAATAATTTATACAATTTTATATTATTATTATGCAAAATATACCCCTAACCACCCCCACCAGGGTGCAAAGTGAAAAACTGAGAAAAAGATCAAAAGAGCTCTCTTCAGACTCACTTCATCAACAGGAGGTTTACCCCAACCTCCGGGATGATAACCAAAACTTGCTCCAGGAGGGATTGGGGCATTTAATCCCGGAATTTTCAGTTGGGGATATGATGGTGGAGGACCATACCTCTGACAAGTAAGATCAATTTAGATAAAAAATGAAATACAACAACAACATTCAAGCCTTTATCCCACTACAGTGGGGTCAGCATATTGAAATGAATTCAAAAAATTATTATACAAACAAAACCTTAAAATTTAACCTGCATATTAATAAGCCATGGTGGCGGAGAACCCTTAGGCATACCAAGAGCTTCCTTCAGATCTTGTGATAAAATTCCAGGTTTTTTTTCCCTCAGTTTAACCTGTCAAATCGCTAAAATAATGGGGAAAAATAGTGAGAGGTCGTTCATATTAAAAAAATTCAAAAAATGAAAAATGAACTTGGAACACAGAAGACACCTACCTGCTCAAGGTGAGCTACACTCCTCATATATAACGGCTGATTCAACAGCTTAAGAAGCACAACAAAACTTAGTTTTCTTTTGGCAATTCTCAGAACATAGTTGTTTTAGTAACATTAAGCAGATTTTTTTATTCCCAGGCCCCAATATGATCTGCAGCATTAGGAAGAAGGTTACTAAATCAAAGAGGAACTTAGAACCAGCAGAACTTAACTAAATTTACACAGAAAACATGAAATAAAGAAGCTAGCAAATTTCATGCAGGAGCTTAAAGAAGAATACAGAACAAAAGGAGAACCTGGTGATCACAATTGCAGCAGGCATAGAGGAGAATCTTCCGTTCCCTGTCTTCCTTCGGATACAAAATATTGTTGCTACGAGTGCGGAAAATGTCTCAAATATATCAATTTTGTATTGAAGTAAATAAAGTCAAACGGATGCTGCTCACCACTCACGGCAGAACTTCATGGCGCTCATGGCTGCTGCTAATTAAAAATCCCGTCTTTTCTCTGCTTTAAAAAAAACAACAACACTTGTTTGATCCGTTCAGGTGATCAAAAGCGCAAAGATCCCGCAAGAATAAAGAGGCAGAGATATGCTGCAATTTTTGAGGCAGTTGTGACCTCTATGCAGAGTTTCCCTGCCCATTTCAGTCCACGAAAATGAATGAGTCAAATTTCTCCAGTGCCTGAAAAGAAAAAGAAGTTAATAAACATGAATCATTGCTCCAAAAGAAAACAACTTCACCGCAATTCAATACGAATCTAGAAAATTCGATAACTGAAATCTGCATCCCCAAGCAAATACCAAGATATGGAACATTATTTTCCCTAGCATATTGAGCAGCCAATATCATTCCGGGCACTCCACGATCACCGAATCCACAAGGGACCAAAATGCACGAACAACTCTGAACATAGATGATGTGAAGAAAAGAAGTTACGCTTACCATTGAGGACCTCATATGCTATAATATTTGAATTTTGAAATGTTGTTTTAATGCATTCTACTAAGAATTCGCAAAAAATACATAAGACTCTAATTAACACAGGAAAAGTGGGAATCTTTTGTTCAATACAAGTTTCAATCACTGCAAAGGAAAAAAACTCGGACACCTACTATGCAGTGCAAGTATATCCAGTGAAATAAGCTGTGACATATACTTCAACTGGGGGCTAGGAAACTTCATGGGAAGACAAAATATCCTTTTAAATGCATTCAATCCAACAATTCCATTTGAAAGAATGCAGCCCATGCACTTCACAGTCCATAATACATGTTTTATATATGAGAGAAAAAAGATCCCTGGTTCAGTAAACTATAAAGATCACCATATGTTTTAAGGTTACAATCAAAGAAAAAACATACTTTGATAAATTTCTATACATCATTAATTCATCTTGAGTGCTAGATATGAGCATATCATTGCAAGTCTTCAGTCTAAATATTTTTTCATTTTTATGCTTCAATGCTGGACTATATCTATCTTATGAATGCATTTTCTGTCCGTTGATTTACATGTACAAACTACGTGATGTAGGGTATGCTTGGTGAGCGTGCTCGGGCATCTAAGGGCAAAATGTCTAGTGCATAGTGACGTGCAAAATGTGCTCATGGTTAATGTGTGCAGTTCGAAGTTAAATGCAAGCAACTTTAGGATAATCTGTTGGCAGATTACCAAGTTAATAACAAAACAATAAATATTGAGCAAAATTCACGGCAATTTGCAGATATAGTGAAAATCAACAAATTGTAATTCGGCTCTGACTGGAGTTAACAAGCTAGAACATGAGGTGAATAAGCCAAACAATCTACGTAGAATAAAAAAAAAATAAGTAACTTACAATTAATCACCAATAGGTAGGGCAAACATCCTGGACAATAAACAAACTATGCAACCAAAAAATACGAACTTACGAGAGTTGGGGCTGATTTGAGATGCTCCGCGGATGCAAAATGAGTTCAATTGTTGTAGGAGGCTCGGTGCGGCTATGGGCTAGTTGTCGGCAGAGGAGTGATGGTGGAGATGTGGAGGAAACCTCACGTGGAGTTGGGGGGTGAGGGTGACTGATGGATCGCGGGATGTAGCGGTGTGGGAGAGGAGGAAGCAGAGCCCATCTTGGAGGAAAAGAGCTCCAAAAACCTGAGCCCATCTAGAATTTTTAACTCATCAATCAAAGGTTGCAAATAGATGTCTATATCATTCCCAGGTTGTCCAGGGCCGGGAATAATCAAAGATATGATAAAATTAGGAGTTTTCATGCATAACCACGGCGGCATATTATAAGGCACTAAAACAACTGGCCATACACTGTAATTTGTACTCATAAGACCAAAAGGATTAAAGCCATCACTTGCTTTAACAAAAATAAATTTCAAGAAATTAACAGGTTAACATTAAATAATCAATAAAAAAAGTAAGATTAAATCATGTAGAATCGGGCACTACCAAAAATAACTTATGCTTGGAAAGATGAGATTCTATTTGTCCAAAGTTTTTTGAATTTGAAAGGTTCTACTTATGCTTGGAATGATGGCAACTACATGAAATGATGTATGTTTGATCAGTAGCGAAGTGTGGGCATGAAGGTTAAAGATTAGTAGCATTGCCTGCATATATTAAGCACTAAATTGGGTATCCACTGTGGCAGCCTGGCAGGTATGGCATGTACTCACAAAAGATGTTCACTAAAATACTACACAAGCCTGCTGAAAACTGTGGATCAATAAGAGAGAAGTTAAAAATACTATATTTTTCTGCAACACAAAACAATAATACCCTAAAAATAAAACAGTATTAAAGTTGTGCAGTCCAATAAAAGTCTCATCCAAAGAAAATCTACTAAATTCATAGGTTCTTACTCCGCCTAAATCTTGCTATAATTAAAGTTCTTGACCCAGTAGTAACAAAATGAATGAAATAAACATTATACTTGTTAGAACTTCAAATACAGAAAATAAACTGGAGCATTCATCATATAGGGACATGATCTATTTAGAAAAGAACTCTGAACCAATTTATGGGGGAAAGATTGTCGTAATAGTAATATAACCTCTTTCAATTGGATTAGAGAACTTGGAGAGATGAACACAAGTACTGCCTGAGTTGATTCCAAGGAGCACAGTATACAGGTAAATCACTAGAATTCAAATTCTAAGACCCAACTAAAAAACTCAAGCGGAACTGAGTTGTTCAGCGCAGGCTGGCAGAGTTTGGTTGGCACCAACATTGAAGGATGCCCTCATCCTAACTTTTATGGGCATTCTTTAGTTAATATCTTACACTAAAAAGTTAGAGAAAAGGAAATGAGATGTAACATTTTATGTTTTACCTGAGAAAGTCTCATAAAAGAGAGTACTTTTCAACTGCAGAGATCAATAACTAATACTAATGCTAATATCTTACAGTTTTTAATTAATTGTGAAATTAAGACTATAACAAATATACAGCAAATGAAAACAACGATCACCAAATTGTTTGATAGCCCCACCATCACTGTGTTGTCATTTTTCTGAATCAAGTATTGTTTATGACATAAGTTTGTTGGTGAGAAAGAGAGGTGAGCCTGAATGAAAAAATTCCCAAAATGATTTTGAAATACCTGGAAGAGGAAGATGAGCGGCGGGGGCTTTAGAGCGACGGGGCTTCGAGCGACGGCGGCTTCGAGCGATGGCGGCTTCGAGCGACGGCGGCTTCGAGCGATGGCGGCTTCGAGTGGTGGACGACGGATGCAGGAGAAGCGCGAGCGAGGGGAGAGGGGCGAGGTGCTAGGGTTTCCCGTAAAAGGAGCGACAACAGCGGGTGTAGTGAAGGAGGAGTGGCAGCGGCCGGGGCTTCGACTGGTGGCTAGCCGTCGATGCAGGAGAAGCGAAGGGGATGACCGGGAGTTGCGAAAATTTTCTGAGAGGAGGGTTTCTGCATCTGCTAATTGACGGTGCCGGTCGGGATTTAGGAAGTTACGGGAGATGATGCGGCGTGTGTTAGTGGAAGTTAAAAGTTAATTAGTGGGATGGGGTGTTAGTGTCGTGAGAGTGAGAATTTTGTGATAAAATTGCTGGGTGATCAAATTCATGCTAAGTAAAATTGTTGGGCCTTATCTAAATTAAATTAATGTTAAAAATTGAAGATTAGTTAATGTGTCTTATTTTTTTAAACACATTACTGTAAATTATACAGTCGCCGCAATGTGTTTCGAGCCCTCAACTTCATCCTCGTCTGCAAGCAGCTTCTTCGTCCACCTCCTCATCGCCCCGCCCCCGTCAAATTTCATTTATATAACACCAATCTTTCTGTAGAAGCTAAGATCTCTCCTGACATATTCGTTATGGTTGGTTAAAATCAGATGTAATTAAATATAATTAAATATAATTAAGATTAAATATTATTTTTTGGGGGTCACTGATCAAAGCTGGTGGCATGGACAGAAAGGACTCGTGCAATGCACCTAACACGTCGATGTATCATTCGCCAGCACGTCGTTGGAGTCGTTCGGTCGTAACCTAAATTGTGACAAAGTTAAAGTTTTTTGCTTGAGTAAGTGAAAACAACTGTCTAGTACTCATATATTTTTAATTATAGACATGATAAGTTTCTTATAAATTAGAAGAGATATATATTGTCTCTAAGTATTTTGGTTACTAAGTAAATTATTTTGTAACCAAAAAATTATCATTAAATATAGAGTTATAGTGAAAAATTTATGTGTCTCACTAAAAAACATACATTTAGCGACGAAATATATTTTATCACAAAATTAATGAATACGTACATTTAGTGACCGGTCTTAAATTTTGTCACTATAGCCATGTTTTTAGTGACTGTACATTGATTTTGTCACTAAACACGTCTCTTTAGTGACCGACATTATTGTCGTCACTGAAGATGTATCTTTAATGACTGAAATTTTTTTGGACACTAAAAACACATTATTAGTGATTAAATATATTTCGTCACTAAAATTTGGTCACTAAAACCATGTTTTCTTGTAGTGTTATCTCCATAAGTCAATTATGTGATGAAGGTTATCAGGTAACTTTTAATAAGTATTTATGTTCAATTACTTCTAGTTTAAATAAAATAGTTTTAACTGGAGTTAGACAAGGGAATATCTACTTAGTTAATTTTAATTCTGCAAAAACTGAAATCTGTTTATTTAATCAGTTTAGTAAAACTAGTGAACTTTGGCATAAAGGTTAGGACATGTAAACCTTAAGATTATTACTAAACTATCTAACGATAACCTTGTCAGAGGACTACTTTTTGGTTCTTACAAGAAGGAAGGATTTTGGAGGGCTTGTCAATTAGGCAAGCAAACTAAAAATAGTTTTAAATCCATTTCTAAAAGTCATTCACCCAGGGTTTTGTTTTTGCTACATATAGAACTTTTTGGACTTATTGCAGTACAAAGTTTGGGAGGAAAGTCATATACCTTAGTTATTGTAGATGAATTCTCTAGATTCACTTGGATATTTTTTCTGAGAAACAAGTCAGATAACTCTAAAGTTCTTAAGAACATCATGATTGAGTACTCTACTCAGATTACATTGATCAGAAGTGATCATGACACTAAGTTTGAATCTCTTCTAATGCAAGAATTCTATGAGAAGGAAGGTATCAAATATTGTTTTTCTAGCTCCTAGAACTCCTCAACTAAATGGGGTAGCTGAAAAGAAAAATAGAACCCTAATTGAATCTGCGGGAACATTACTTGTAGATGCTCATTTGCCCCTATCCTTTTGGGCAGAGGCAGTAAGCACGGCAAACAATGTCATAGAAGTCTAATACATAAACTTAAGGGTAAGACTCCCTATGAATTACTTAAATCTAAGAAACCTAAAGTAAATTATTTTAAAGTTTTTGGTTGTAAGTTTTACATTCATAACAATAATAAGAAACACATAAGGAAATTTGAAGTCAAAGCTGTAGAAGGAATTTTTCTTGGATATTCTCAAGTCAGCAAGGCTTATAGGGTTTTTAATAAATCTACCCTTAGGATGGAAGAATCTATGCATGTATCTTTTGATGAAACTAATATGTTTTACAAGGAGAGAGACACCTCTACCATAGAATCTTTTCAGGTACAAAATCTGTGTGAGAAAATGGATGAATTAATCCTAACCCAAGAGGATACAGTACATCCTTCTCAATAGATTGCTGCTGATGACAGTGATGAAGAAAATCATGAGATTTATGCTGAAAATATTGTGGCAAATGAAATTCCACCAAAAGAATTAACGCCACAAGTAGTTGAACAACCAAATCCACCTATTGATCTTGTCACACTTAGGGATCATCCTAGATCTCAAGTGATTGGATACATATCAACTGGTGTTCAAACAAGGCATTAATTGAATCAAGATCAGATGCATGTTTGTTTTATTTCTCAGATTGAACCTCAATCCATCAAAGATGAGGAACAAGATCCCCACTAGATCATTGCAATGCAAGAGGAACTCAATCAGTTTGAGAGATATAGAGTTTGAGATTTAGTTCGAAGACCCAAAGACTATCCAGTCAATTGAACCAAATGGATCTTCAGAAATAAGCTGGATGCTCAAGAAATTTGTTGGAATACCCTATTACTAATTTGGGCAAGGATCACTATGTTATTAGGAAAATTGTTTGACCTAGTTGTATAGTTGAAAAAGTTAAATTAGAATGAGTCTAGGGCTAAGAACTTAGGTTTGGAGCTACCCTCAGGACCATTCAGAGATCAGGACTAAGTACTGAGACAAGACAATTTTCGTCGAGCTCGGGTTGACGAAACGTCGAACTCAGTTCGACATTCTCTGAGCTCAAGTCTACAAATCGTCGAACTCCGGTCGACGATCTTCGACCTCAGATCGACGTTTTGTCTTCAGCTATTTTCCAAGTCGATGAGCTCAGGTCGACGATCGTAGAGCTCAGGTCGACGTTTTCTGTCTGCTGTGAAAATCCAATCTCTGAGCTCAGTTCAACGATCGTAGAGCTCAGATCGACGATTTCTGTGAGAGATCGACGCTTTCAGAATTCAAACTCAATGACAGTTATGGAATTAATTCAAATTCCTTCAGAGTTATTTTCTGCATTTATTACAAAGGATTTTCTAGTCGTTTCAAGCAATCTGATGCAAGTTTCAAGGAAGGACTAAATAGAATGTTTCTTAGGACTTTCCTCAGAGACAGTTGTCATTTATGGAAGCCATTTATTACTGAATAACGACCATCAATGTCAGATTTTTGATATACTCTTGCATAATAGAATAGAGACTACAACAATAACAACAATACATAGAGAATAAAAAGAGATACAGAAGAATTAGATTACAACACAAAAGATTGAACAATAAAACTTCTCTGATCAACAGTTCATCTTTTGTGATTTTCAAATCTACTGAATCTTCAAGAACACAAGAAAATTCTACTGTAGAGGAGATCTTTTGCTACTCAACTCCTCCAAATCTTCAAGTGTTCAAAAGCTTCAACATCAAGGACTCCAGACACCAAACATTTCAGCATCTGCTGGAATCATCTTCTGCTGGAGATCTGAAGCATCTGAAGACCTATCACCCTAGCAAAGCTTTCACTCTTGAACCATTCTACATCTCAGGGGGAGCTTTGACAACATCAACAATCCACTAGTCTTCTCTCTGTGATTTGAGACAGAGAAGACATCATCACCTTTTTATTTTACCACCATCTGTATAGGGTTATCTCTCCCTTCAAAAGTGAACTCTTGGTTTCTGAGACCTGATCAAAACTCAGTGGTGGCAAGACACCAGATCAAAAAATCTGGTTTGGTTTTTGAGCACCTTATCAAAAGCTCATTGGTGCCTAGGACACCTGATCAACCCTTCCTGCAGTGGATTCCTACCAAGGGTGGTAGAAGAGTGGATGTACCCAGGTTATTGGGGAACCACTATAGATCTGTGTGTCTTCTAGTTGCTGTGTGTTTGTCTTTGTTGTGTGTTGTGTGATTCTTTATTTCTTGCTTTAGTTTTTACTTCACTGCAAGCACCTTACACATATACATAAATTTAAGTCTTCCACTGCTTTACCTTGTTAATTGTGAATTATTTTAAAATACTCTATTCACTCCCCCTCTAGTGTTATGGTAGATCTTTTCCTCACTTTCAATTGGTATGAGAGGGAGGTTGGTTATTAAACATCTAAATTTTCAACAGATTGGTTGAACAGGCTAATAGCTGAACCAAAAGATCCTTGATAAGATAAACCTTCTATAGAGGATAATTATTACTTTTTATATTATATTTATTTTCATACAAAACCATGGCACAGAACAAAGATTATGCTAGCATCAGACCTCCAGTGTGAAACCTCTCTAAATTTGCAGTTTGGAAGGCAAGGATTAAGCTTTACATGAATTCTATTGATGATGACAATTTTAACTCTGTTTTGACAGTTTGTCCAAGACCTCAAGTGATCACAAGTACAAGTGATGTTCCACCTCCTTCAGGAGCAGATGCAGAAATAAAGAAATGGAAAGTTGTAGATGCAAAGGCTATGAATATTCTTTCTCAGACCATGTCTGATGAGATATTCAAAAAAGTGTCTGAATGCAGTTCAGCAAAAGAGATATGGGACAAGTTATCTGAAATTGTCTCAGGATCTGCTGATGAAAGGAAGGACAGGAGATCCCATCTCATAAGTTAATATGAGAATTTCAAGAAAGGAGAAGCTGAGTTAGTTGCAGATATGTACAACAGGCTCAGTCTGATAGTTAGTGAGTTGAAGACATTGGATAAGGAGATCACACTCACTGAACTAAATGACAAAATCTTAATGTGCTTCCCCAGCACTTTGGATTCAAGAATCTGGCCAATTAAAGATGCCAGAAGTCTAACTGAAATAACTACAGAAGCTCTTTTGGGCAAGCTTAAATCTTATGAGCCGCTCATTAAGAATAGGGAAGAAGAGCAAAAGATTACTTCTCCAGTCATCAGAAAGGATAAGACCATAGCTTTCAAAGCCATAGAAGATAAGCCTGAAGACAAGGTCACAGGCAATGAAGAATTGATGAGCTTGCTAGCCAAAAGATTCTATAAAATGGCCAGGAAAGATTTCAGAAAGAGGTCATCAAGAGGGCATGAGAAGCCAAGGTATGACAAATCAAATAATAAAGAAATAATCTGTTTTGGATGCAGGAAACCAGGCCATATTGTGCCTGACTGTCCAGAAAATCAGAACAAGGACAAGAAGAACAGGAAAGATAGGAGAAAAGACAAGGACTCCAGGGGAAACAACAGCAACAAATCCTTCTCCAGCAAAAATTAACATATAAGGAAGGGGTTTGTAGTTGAAAGCTGGAGTGATACAGAAGAAGAATCAGAAGCCTCATCCATCTCAAGTGATGATGAGGATGATGCTGAGGAAAAAGAATTCTTCATGATGGCAATCAATGCCTCCCAGTAAAACTCTGATGCAGAACAAGAGTCTGATTCTGAAGCTGAAACTGGATCTGAAGAGGATGAGGTAATAAACTCTTTTGATTTCACTTCTGAGGACTTTAAAATTGAATTTAAGACACTGTGTTTAGATTTGCTAAAGTCTGAGAAAGAGATAATCTCTCTCAGAAATCAATTATCTGACTACAGTATCCTAAAGTCAAATAACCTCAAACTCTCTGAGGAGTTAGAATGCTGTAGGGAGGAGATAGCTTCACTGAAAAGTGAGCTATCCCAGGCAAATAAGTTTGAAGAATCCCTTAATGGGAGAAGCATCAGACTGATGGACATTACAAGCACAGTGAACTCAAGATTCAACAGTACACTGGGCTTAGGTGCTTCATCCAGCCAACCTATAGTATTAAGAACCCCAATTAAATTTATTTCTGATAAAGTAAAGGGTGTTGTAGAGGTAGCTAGGAAGAATCCAAATTTACCTAAGGAAAATCAAGTTCAACAGAAAATGCCAAACAGAGCTCGACGATCGTCGAACAGAGCTCGGTGATCCAAGGCCGGATCGTCGAACTCAGATCGACAAATTCTGAACTCTGAACTCTGGTATAGTCGATCTTCGAACGGAGCTCGACGATCTGACCCAAGATCGTCGAACTCAGGTCGATGATCGTCGAACGGAGCTCAGAGCTTTGAACCTTCTTTCAGAGGTAAATCTCAAGTCAATCCTAGAAGTCCCTAATCCCAAAGCTTCAACCCTTATACTGAATGGATAGTACCTCCTAGGAGATACCATCCTGAAGGTTATAAGAGTCAACCTGGGATGTCTTTTATTTCTGAATTTAAAGGATATCAACCTAGGCCCAAGGTAAACTAGGTCAAAAACATATAAGCTAATTATGTGCAGGTGAAGACCTATCCAGAAGTGAACCAACAATGGTATCTGGATAGTGGGTGCTCAAAGCACATGACAGGGAGCAAGGACAATCGCACATCCTTCAAAGCCAAACTTGGACCCAAAGTGATCTTTGGAGATTCAAACTTTTGTCAAACAAAAGGATATGGTGCTGTTCAGATTGGCTCAGTCACATTCAAGAAGGTGGCTTATGTGGAAGGACTGAAGCACAACCTAATCAGCATCAGTCAACTCTGTGATGAAGGATATCAAGTGACATTCAACAAATCCTTATGCCAGATTAAGTTAGAGGATAACACAATAGTGTTAACAGGTAAAAGGAAATGTAACATTTATCTTGTAGATTTCCTTTCAACCAATATAGATATCTGCCTATTTAATTCAATCTGCAAACCAAATGATTTATGGCATAAGAGACTAGGACACTTAAACCTTAGAACCATTGCTAGGTTGTCCAAGGACAACCTTGTTAGAGGACTACCTTCTGGCCCCTACAAGAAGGAAGGACTCTGCAAGGCCTGTCAATTAGGCAAGCAAACTAAAAATAGTTTTAAGTCACTTAATAAGAGTGATTCACCTTGGATTTTGTATCTGTTACACATGGATCTTTTTGGACCCATTACAGTGCAAAGCTTAGGAGGGAAATCTTATACTTTGGTGATTGTAGATGACTTCTCAAGATTCACTTGGGTATTCTTTCTGAGGAAGAAGTCTGATAACTTTAAGTGTCTGACAGAGTTTCTCAAATGTATACAGATTGAGTTCAATACTCACATTGCCCTGATCAGAAGTGATCATGGGAGAGAGTTTGATTCTCTTCTTATGCAAGAGTTCTGTCAGAGTGAAGGGATCAGGCATACTTTCTCAGCTCCTAGAACTCCTCAACAAAATGGGGGAGCTGAAAGGAAAAATAGAACCCTAATTGAATCTGCTACTACATTATTGACAGATGCTCACCTACCTCTATCTTTTTGGACTGAGGCAGTGAACACCTCCAACTATGTGATGAACGAAGCCTAGTACATAAACTGAAGGGCAAGACTCCCTATGAATTGCTCAAAGGGAAGAAACCTAAAGTAAACTATTTTAAAATTTTTGGTTGTATTTGTTATATTCACAATAATGACAAGAAATACTTAGTAAAATTTCAAGCTAAGGTTGATGAAGGAGTGTTTCTGGGATACTCCATGATCAGCAAGGCTTATAGGGTGTATAATAAATCTACTCTTAAAATAGAAAAATATGTTCATGTTTCTTTTGATGAGACTCACATGTTTTATAAGGAGAAGTCTGCTTCTACCATAGAACCTATGCAGGTACACTCTCTTTCAGAAAGTATGGACAGATTACAGGTTAAAGAAAAGGATACAGCTCCTCCACCTATCCAGCAAAAGGATGAGAGCATTGATGATGAAGAGGATGTGCAACATCTAAAAGAGCCAGTTGTTGTTCCACAAGAGGAAACAACAACAATGGTTGGTGAACAATCAACACCCCCTGTTGATTTAGTAACAACAAGAGATCATCCAATCTCCCAAGTGATTGGAGACATCTCAGCTGGTGTGCAAACCAGAAATCAGGTCAACCAGAACCTGATGCTTACTTGCTTTCTATCTCAAGTTGATCCTCAATCCATTCAAGATGCAGAACAAGATCCACATTGGATCATTGCTATGTAAGAGGAACTACATCAATTTGAGAGGAATCAAGTTTGGGAACTAGTTCCAAGGCCTAAGGATCACTCAATTGTTGGAACAAAGTGGGTGTTCAGAAACAAGTTGGATGATCAAGGAGCTATTGTAAGGAACAAGGCAAGGCTAGTTGCTCAAGGATACTCTCAAGAAGATGGAATTTATTATGACCAGACCTTTGCACCAGTGGCAAGGTTAGAGGCCATAAGAATATTCCTTGCTTATGCTGCTCACAAAGGATTCAAGGTCTACCAAATGGATGTGAAGAGTGCATTTCTCAATGGAGACATCAAAGAGGAAGTCTATGTTAGACAACCTCCAGGTTTTATCTCTTCAACTTATCCTGACCATGTTTTCAAATTGCATAAAGCATTATATGGTCTCAAGCAAGCTCATAGAGCATGGTATGAAACCTTAGCATGCTTTCTTTAGAAAAATGATTTTATAAGGAACTGGTTAAGAAATTTGGTATGTCTGGAGCATCTTGTATGAAAACACCTATGCCTACTAATGCTGTATTAGATGCTGATGAACATGGAAAACATGTTGATTAGACAACATATAAAGCAATGATTGGATCTCTACTGTACCTTACAGCTAGTAGACCTAATATAATGTTTACTACATGCATATGTGCTAGGTTCCAAGTAAGCCCTAGAGAGTTACACTTAACTTTAGTAAAGAGGATTCTCAGGTATTTGAAAAGTTGTCCAAATCTAGGACTCTGGTATCCAAAAGACTCAGGATTTGAATTAACTGGATTTTTAGATGCTGATTATGCTGGATGTAGAGTAGACAAGAAAAGCACCAGTGGTACTTGCCAGTTCCTTGGTAACAGACTTGTCTCCTGGTTCTGTAAGAAACAGACATCTATATCCACTTCAACTGCTGAAGCTGAATACATGGTAGCAGGCAGTTGTTGCTCACAGATTCTGTGGATTCAAAACCAGCTCCTAGACTATTGCTATAACTTAGAAGGGTCAAAAATATTTTGTGATAATACTAGTGCTATCTCTATAGCACAAAATCAAGTCCTCCATAGTAGGACAAAGCATATAGAAATTAGGCATCACTTTCGAAGAGACAATGTAGAGAAAAATAAAATTGAAATTCAATATACCTCAACTGATTTGCAAAGGAGAGATATTTTCACCAAACCTTTGGATGAAAAGAAACACACCTTCTTCCTAAATCAGTTAGGAATGTTAGATGGAGGAAGTTTAAAATAAATCCCAAGATTTTTAAATCTAAAAACAGACCAAGACTAGGCTAAAAACTTATATTTTCTAGTGTCTGTAGGTTCAGTTTTGTCTCTGAACTGCGCTCGACGTTTTTCCAAAAATCGTCGAATGGAGATTGACGCTTTCCAATAAGCGTCGACCGGAGTTCAGCATTTTCCAGGCAGCGCTAGGCTATCTTCCTCTGGTCAACGATCGTCGAACGGAGTTCGATGCTCTCCAGTATCGTCGAACGGAGATCGATGTTATTGAAGACTCTTCAGATTCCATTAGAAGCCCAGATCGTCGAACGGAGTTCAACGATCCTTCCTTTCCGCTGTCGAACCCTAATATAAAAATAATTTTTCGTCGTCGTTCTTTGATTGCGCATTCATACTCTCTGCAATTTCTTTCTTTCCCTCCAAACTCTACTGCACTTGGTTGCGTTTGGTAAATTTTTGCAGGTCTTCAATGACGGTGAATGTTGCGGCTCTCGCGAAGATGAAGTTTGATACCGGGTTTGATATTGATATGGATTCATTCGATGGCAGCGATCAAATCTTTAAGGATATCCTGGAACTATTCAAGGAACAACAGCTAGTGGATATTATGTCGACCAGAATGAAGATTGCGGCTGACAAAATAAAGGAATGGGTATTTACTGCAAACAATCTGGATGAGAATACCCTAGTCAGTTCTATCAGCGGGATTCAGGTACAATTGTCCCCTACCCTTCTGACTGAGGTATTCAACTTAAGTTCTGGAGATGACTCTACTGATATGTCTAGAGAAGAATTTGATTCTATGTTGGATAAAATGGGTCACTCTACTGCAAACCCTAATAAGTTATTGAAAAAGAATCTATCAATTGAATTTCGTTTTTTGGCTGATATTGTGGGGAAAGTGCTGCTGGCTAAGCACTCAGCACATGATACCATATCAAGGTATCAGTTCTGTCTGATGGGAGCTATAGTGGATAAGAAACATCTGAATTGGGGAACAATCTTCTTTGAATTGATCAAGAAGAAAATTAATAAAAGTTTTGTAAATTTTAGGAGGATTTTAGGGGTTTTCCTGCACTCCAGGTGCCCAGAGCTGTTGGTTTCCAATGGGATGCACATTAATGCATCTAAAAGATTAACCTGTGCCCTATTTGGGAAATGGGACAGGCAGATCATCAATCCTGCCAGGACTACTATAGCTTCAGGCACAAGGACTCCTGTAGTCACTTCCCCTCAAGCTCCAGCCCTCATAGAAGAACTGTCTTCCTCCACCTCTGCTCCTCCTTCTCCTCCTCTTGTTTCTACCTCCACCTCCACATCAACCACAACAATCTCCCCCATAACCATCTCTTCCCCCACAACAATCTCCCCCATAACAATTTCCTCAACCATAAACATCTCTTCCCCCATTACCATCTCATCACCTCTTTCACCTCCAGCCACCTCAGAATTATTCCATCCACTCCATTACTATCCACCTCTTACCATTCCATCCTTCAACATATTGGAAGATTCCCTCATGGATGATTCCCCTTCCTCTCCTCCTGAGCTTCCCTCTACCTCCTCCTACCAACAACTTCTTCATGATATACTCTCCCAACCATCCTTCACTCCATCCATCTCCACACCTATACCATCCATCTCCACCATCCCTATATCTCAACCATCAATAATCCCATCAACCACAGCATCAACTGCAGCCCATTCACCATCAGTTCAAGAAATTCCATCCTCCACCTCTACTCAAGTCCCACTTGAGCAAGTGGATTTATCAGCTTTAGCAGATAGGCTATATGGGATACTAGCCCCCAAGCTAGTAAGCCTGCTGGAGACCACCATGGCTCCACTCCTGCAATCAATAAAGGAGCTATCTGATAGGCTAACCTCTTTTTCCTCTCCTCAGGCAGTTCCTTCTATGGAGTGCATTTATCCAGTCATGTCTAAATCAAGGCAGGGGGAGATGCCTTATGAAGCTGAAGTAATGCCTGCTGCTCCAGAACCAATTCTCACAGCGGACCTCAGGTCACTGTTGTCTGCTTTTGATCTTCTTCATAGAAGAAGCTTACCAACTCAGGGAGTTGAAGATCTCACTAAGGCCATTGTGCCTATTTCTGTATGTGATCCCAACCTGATCATATCCTATGTCAAGTCTCTTAAGGCTGAGGAAACTATTGCTTCTATTAGTGCTGTTGCTGCTCATATTTCTATTGAATCTACTGATATTGAGATGCTGTCTGCTGATACTGCTGTTGTTGAAGAACTGGCAAGTTATCTGGAAGAACAAGTTTCTGAGAATCCTGTTGATGCAACTGCTCATGCTGAGGTTCCTGTTGCTGTTCCAACACCTCCTACTCCTGCTGATTCTGAGAAATCAAAACTTTAAGAGGAATACATAAAAAGAATTGATGATCTTTATGAAAGACCACAAAGCTCTGACAGTGACAAATTCTATACTGAATCTGATGAATCTGCTGGCACCATTGCCAAAAAGAGGAAAGATAGAAGCAAAGCTATGATGAGAGTTCCTCCTGCCAAGGCCAAAGATGCAAATGACATACCCATGTTATATTCTTCATGACTGCCAGATTACAGAGCCTTGGATGCAATATTCCAAAAATCAGTCAAAGGCTATGAAGAAGAAAAGGAAACCGGACAAGTATGAGAAAGGATCCTCTCAGTATCAACCTCCTCCTCCTCCTCCTCCAGATTCAGGATCTGGTGGAGGCTCTGCATTTCAATCTTCAGATTCAAAGCAAAGTTCCTCTCAACCCTCTCAAGGATATCAGCCCAGAGGACAGTATCAAAAAGGTTATCATTCAAGAAGAGGACAACACAGAGGAAGTCAGAGAGAATATAAAACCTATTCCAAACAGCAAAGGGAAGGACAAGGGCATATGGATTCAACTCAAGGTCCTTTTCCTTACAAACTCAGAGATACTGTTGTTACAAGAACATCTACTGCTTCAGAAACCATAAATAGATATGAACCTTCAATTCCTTTTGAGGATCCAGAAAACAATCCTTTATCATGGACTGCCAGGATGAAAGAGCTTGTTGCTCTAGATCAGTTGAAGAAGGCCAGAGAATAAGGGAAAGATATTTCTAACATCACTACACTTTCAGAACAAAGAAAGACAGAACTGGAGAGATATGCTTCAAGAAAGTTCTTTGATCCAGAAGATTACATGAAACTGCATCCTGATGCTGTAGTTCTAAGGCCCAGATCCCAAACCTCCTTAGGTGTAGAAGATGACAGAAGATAAAAGAAGGATGCTCTCAATCCCAATAGGGAGATTTTATTTAAGAAAGGCAGTGAAAGGAAATGAATTCTGTAAGCAGACAGTAAATCTATATCTGAACATTTGCTGATTTCCTTTTGAGTTCTACAATGCTGCTTTTATTATCTTTTCTGCATTGTTAGTTTAGTTTTTCTTTTTCTATATGTATTATTCTGTATTTCCTGATTATGTCCTATAAATAGTAATCCTAACCTAAATAGGGGGAGATTGTTGGAACACCCTATTACTAATTTGGGCAAGGATCACTATGTTATTAGGAAAATTGTTTGACCTAGTTTTATAGTTGAAAAGGTCAAATTAGAATGAGTCTAGGGCTTAGAACTTAGGTTTGGAGCTTCCCCCAGGACCATTCAGAGATCAGGACTAAGTACTGAGACAAGACAATTTTCGTCGAGCTCGGGTCGACGAAACGTCGAACTCAGTTCGACGTTCTTTGAGCTCAAGTCTGCAAATCATCGAACTCCGGTCAACGATCTTCGAGCTCAGATTGACGTTTTGTCTTCAGCTATTTTCCAAGTCGCTGAGCTCAGGTCGACGATCATAGAGCTCAGGTTGACGTTTTATGTCTGCTGTGAAAATCCAATCTCTGAGCTCAGTTCAACGATCGTAGAGCTCAGATCGACGATTTCTGTGAGAGATCAACGCTTTCAAAATTAAAACTCAAAGACAGTTATGGAATTAATTCAAATTCCTTCAGAGTTATTTTCTGCATTTATTACAAAGGATTTTCTAGCCGTTTCAAGAAATCTGATGCAAGTTTCAAGGAAGGACTAAATGGAATGTTGCTTAGGATTTTCCCCAGAGACAGTTGTCATTTATGGAAGTCATTTATGACTAAATAATGATCATCTAAGTAAGATTTTTATATACTCCTGCAGAAGAGAATAGAGACCACAACAATAACAACAATACACAGAGAATAAAAAGAGATATAAGAGAATTAGATTACAACACAAAAGATTGAACAATACAACTTCTCGGATCAATAGTTCATCTTTTGTGATTTTCAAATCTACTGAATCTTCAAGAACACAAGAAAATTCTGCTGTAGAGGAGATCTTCTGCTACTCAACTCCTCCAAATCTTCATATGTTCAAAAGCTTCAACATCAAGGACTCCAGACACCAAACATTTCAGCATCTGCTGGAATCATCTTCTGCTGGAGATCTGAAGCATCTGAAGACCTATCACCCTAGCAAAGCTTTCACTCCTGAATCATTCTACATCTCAGGGGGAGCTTTGACAACATCAATAATCCACTAGTCTTCTCTCAGTGATTTGAGATAGAGAAGAAATCATCACCTTTTTATTTTACCACCATTTGTACAGGGTTATCTCTCCCTTCAAAAGTGAACTCTTGGTTTCTGAGAACTGATCAAAACTCAGTGGTGGCAAGACACCTGATCAAAAAATATGGTTTGGTTTTTGAGCACCTTATCAAAAGCTCATTGGTGCCCAGGACACCTAATCAACCCTTCTTGCAGTGGATTCCTACCAAGGGTGGTAGAAGAGTGGATGTACCCAGGTTGTTGGGGAACAACTATAGATCCTTGTGTCTTCTGGTTGCTGTGTGTTTATCTTTGCCGTGTGCTGTGTGATTCTTTATTTCTTGCTTTAGTTTTTACTTCACTACAAGCACCTTACACTTATACATAAATTTAAGTCTTCCACTGCTTTACCTTGTTAATTGTGAATTATTTTAAAATACTCTATTCACCCCCCCACCCCCCACCCCTCTAGAGTTTAGATAGATCTTTTCCTCACTTTCAGAATTATTGTAAGAAATAAAACAAGATTGGTAGCTCAAGGATATTCACAGGAGGAAGGCATAGACAATGACCAGACATTTGCTCCTATTACAAGATTGGAGGCTATCAGGATCTTTCTTGCATATTCAGTATTCAAGAAATTCACAGTATATCAGATGGATTTGAAGAGTGCCTTTCTAAATAGAGAGCTCAAAGAAGAAGTTTATGATGAATAACCACCAGGTTTGATATCTCCAACTCACTCTTCTTATATTTTTAGACTTAACAAAGCTCTTTATGGTCTTAAACAAGCTCCAAGAGCTTGGTTTGAGACTCTTGCTAGTTTTCTTTTAGAAAATAAATTCAGTAGAGGCATAGTGGATAAAACATTATTTGTTAGACATTATGTAACATCACATTTCCAACTAGACCCCCTAAGAGTTGTTTGGTCATGACTAGGTCATGACAAGACCCTAGAGAACCTAAAAGATCAGGTGGACTTGAGAATAAAGGTGATTGTGTTAGATGGTCTTCAAATAGTAGATTCCTAAACTCTTGTTTAGGATGATCATGTGATTTCACCAGGACTCCAAGACCTCACCAACCCTTGGAAAGGCCCAAAAAAACCCTATGGGCCCATGGGAGTCAATTCTAGGTGGCCAATTTGGCCAAGGACCCAACTATGCCTACTTTGGGCAATTGACCTATGTAAGGACAATGTGCCCTTAGTAAACCCAAATAACTCTACCAAGTTCTCTCTAGACTTAAAGAGGGGCCAATGAGTCAATAAGCATCCATTGGGGTCAACCAAAATGGTCATGATGACCAAAGTCAACTCTACCCAAGGTCAAGTCAAACCCTAGCCCAATTGGGCTAACCCAAGCTCAAGTCTTTTTCCCCTTAGGCTAACTTTGATTTCTTAAGTATTAGGATTATATTGGATGCACTTATCCTAGAGAGTTGACGAGTCAGCATGGTCACTAGGAGAGAGAGAGAGAGAGAGAAAGCTTCATTTTAATGGAGGAGAGAGAATTTTGGGAAGAGGAAGAATGGAGTGGGGCTCGGCCAAGGGAGGCCAACAACCACCCTTGATGGCTACAATCAACTCCTCTAGGGAAGAGGAGTTGATTCCAACCGTTTCTCGGCCACCAAGGGGCATATTCAGCCCCCCTCCTCTAAACCCGAGCCATGCCATTAATGGATTTGATGGGCAATGAAGGTTCCAACCACTCCCCTCCCAAATTGACCATTTAAACATCATCAGTGGGCAGAGGGAAGCATTTTCGAACTCTCACCTGGAAGGAACCAGCCGTCCCACTGTGCTGTAGCAGAAGCTGAGTGCTGCCTCCGTCGTCCATGGTGTCCCGCCGCTCCTCTCGCCTTCAGGCCGCCGGAAAGGTCCTCCTCCTCTCCTTGTCTTACGATTAGATCATAACAATGCCTAGGTTCAAGGTTTGGGCTCAATTGAGCCTAAACCAATTTCAGATTTTCATGGTTTCGGCCGAGAAATTCCCTTGGTAGAACCGCCGGAATTTGCCCCTCCGGCGGCCGAGTCGCCTCCAGTCGATAGCCACTACCTCGACGGAGGTGTTGGTGGTGGTGGTCGGCCGGGGAAGGGCCGGGATGGGCGGCGGTGGCTGCTGGAAGTGTCTCCAAGTTCGGGCAATCTCAGCCATTGGCTGGAGGTAGACGATGAGCCCGGGCCCTTGGATTTGCGCCAAGATCCGTGTTGGATCAAAGGTAAATATTTCATTTTAATTGATTTTCTGTCACATTATTTACAGTATTTTGAAATAAATATTCAAAAAATAATTAGGAGCCTCTGATGAAAAAGTGAAAAACATAAAAGTTGTAGCCCTAAAGGGTTTACTTTCATCCAAAATTGATTTGGACCTATTTGGAACTCTGGTTGGACCAGGGCATCCATTTTGGTGGGACCTATACCTAGGGCTATTCTGAGATTGAAAAGGGTGCCCACACTTCATCCCTTGTCCAATTGACCTGAAATTTGGGCAGGGTGTCAACCTTAGTAATACCTAGGGTCATTACAAAAATGGAAATTTTTGGGAATACTTTGTCCTATGGTTTTTGTTATTATTTAATAATACTAGGGTATTTTAAGTGGTCTAATGGCCTCCAAACCCTCCCAAATTTTTGTGAGTGGTCCCTAATATTAGTTCCTAGCTCTGTAATAAATTTCAACTCATTTGGATAAGTTTTAGTTAGGGAATAACCAAACCCTAGTTTTGCCTTAAGGAGGTGTTTTTGATTAAAAAGTGCACTTGTGATTTTAGGTGACCAAACCACATCACCAGTGGCTGAAACTTGGGCCACAGGTTTGTTTTGACCCTTAGCATTCCCCTATGGTTTATAGGGTGGTTTGTGGTAGGTATGCCCTTGGACCCAAGTTCAAACCTTTAGGCTGGTCTTGGGGGATTTGTGAAGGGCATAGGGTCAAATGCCCTTGTATGGTTGTGATTTTTGGTGGAGAGGGGACTAGTAAAGTTAAATTCCTCTGGCCAAAATCTTAGGAGGTTTGGAGATTGATGCACCCCTCAAAACCCCAACCCTAGGGTTAGGGTAGAATCATCTTTGTATAACACAAGCCCATATAACTCATCAAAAGGGTGTGAAAGTTAAGGAGCATGAGTTTTAAAGTAGAAAGAACCCTTAGTAATTATACAGGATTTTTATGAGCAATATTTTTGGTACTTCATTTGTTGGTTATGATATAACCCTAATTAATTTTTTAATTATTAAGAATCATTCTGTTCTTTGAAACCCCATGGAACCTTGGCAGTGAATGTTTTAGGTTTAAATTGTTGCCCCTGATTTTTAGTATAACTTTTGTTTGATTAAATCTAGTACATCATGCACAAATGATTAAAAAGGGGTTTGGTGGTATAAAATTATTCATAGATGATATATCTATTGAACAATTATGATACTTAGGCACAGATAATTTCATGCCTAAATATGCTTGTAGTAATTTATTCATAATTTTTAGAGGGTTGATTATAGTACTTTTCGTACAAGTCCATATTATTGAGGTTTTTGGTAATTATTTTATTTAGAGTTTAATCTCTGCTGAAAAATTATGAAACTTGGCCAATGATGTTTTTAGAGTTTAATTAGCCAATATAATTAATTCATAATTTTTGGATGACAATTTTCCGTACTTGTTTCATTAATAATGAAAGATATAAATTATTTCTAAAATAGTTTTAAGGCCCCTTAGATGCTAGAAAAATAATGATACCTTAGATTTATATTACTGAGTTAACCTAATATTTATCATAATATTTTTAGGCATCTTGCATGATTACTTAGGGTAGTTCATGTTCAAACTAGTAACCCTTGGAAGCTTTAAAGAAAATTAATAAAATGCCAGATAAAATAGGAAAATTACAATTTTCTGGATTTAGTCTATTTGTACCATGATAAGTCTCTAGTAAATAATTTAGGGCATTTGGATGACTATTTGGATTATCTCCTATCTGGTTCGATATATAGCCTAGGTTGGTCTGCATTTGACAAATTGGGTTAGCTGCAATAGGATATGATTGGACATGGTGTAGGAGTTAGTCATTTTGCTGGGTTGGATAGATGCAGATGAATTCACCATAGAAGGATAGGAAGAGTAGTGAGAAGTGGTTGGGCAAAAGTTTAGAGGTGCTCCCCGAGGAGAGGAAGAGTCAAAATCACCCTAGGATTAGCCTACTGTAATATGAGAAGGGAATGGGTAAAGGGAATCAACCAATAACAATAAGTGCCTTGCGAAAGGGTATGATGGGCTTCATCTACCATCATAGTTCCTAGTGCCCTTTGAGAGACCTTCACGGGGTATACCGGGGGCAGTCCTGGGCTAACGTGAACTATAGGAGTGATAAATCTTAAAGAGAAATTAGAATAATTAGGAGTTCACTTTCACCCACCACAAAGTCTCGGGAAGTTAGTTTGACTATGATATTCGAGCGGTAGGCTCGGTGGTTGTGGAGAAGGACGAGATAGTCCGGGGAGCTTTGGCTCGGTTAGTTTTTAGTAGGACAGTTTGGTCCGCAGAGCTTTGGCTCGGTTAGTTTTGAGTCGGACAGTTTGGTCTGCAGAGCTTTGGCTCGGTTGTTGGACACGTTAAATATTGCATGTGCATAAAGAAAATAAAAAAAGATAAGGTGGTGGGTCTTCGGTATTGGAGGGTCGATGCACCGACACCAATATGCTGACTCGGCAAGTGTAGTTAGCACTTCGCCAATAGAAGTCCGGTGAGCCAGCCGGCAAGAGTACGAAGGAGTCCGCTTCGTGCACCAAGCGTTGAGGCGTACGATAGGTCTGACCGGTAGTGCTTTACTGGTTTAAAGGTGGGCGAGGCCCAACCCACCGCTTCCGTCTGCCACTATGAAGGTATCTTGGGAGGTTCGGCTCCAGAAAGGGGGAACTAAAGGTCTGTGTACACAGAGTCGGGTGGGTGAGTTGCACTTGCATGATCACTTCATACCCACTTACATTTCATAACATAATCATTGCATATAACCTTTATCACCAATTGTGTAAGTGGTATGGGACGCTTACACAATTGGACTTGCAAAACGATCCCTTGGTCTATAAACTTATGTGGGAAAGTTTATAAATTAAGGTCAAATTTTTCTTATATATATTACTGTTAATAACCGACACCCCAATGTATAAATTAGTATTGGACTCTTTATATGATGGGAGCCCTGCAAAAGATCCCTTGGCTTATGCGTTTTCGCATATAAGTTAAGGTTACTTTTCATACTTTACTTTACTGCCACATGTACTATGAAATTTCTAGTATAGTTCCACTGCCATCAGTTTCTTGATTACTCTCCACCTTCAAGTCCTCCCCTTTATTCCTCTCCGCTCGATGCCTAGGTTTAATGGGGGGAAGGGGTGGGGGATGATAGGACTTCGTCTTATAGACTAACGGTTTTTGGACCACATCATTTAGGGGATCGTGGAGCCCAGCATGGAGGAGCAGCCCTGGAGGTTGGCCCTGATTCAGACAGCTGGGACTGTGAGTCCCTGATTCTTGTAGTGTTTTATTTTGCTTCCATTTGAGTTACTATATAGTGAGGATTTGATGTATCGAGCTTAAGCCCTTATTTTCAGTACATTTATATTCTGTGGACTCTCCCTTCACGGAGATTTTATTACTCTGATATGTGATTTTTATGTGGACTTGTTTTTACTTTATTATGCTAACTTTCTGTGATCGAATTAGTCGACAGAATCGGCACTTTGTGGTGATGACCCTTCAGGGTGTGAAGGTGTCACCGCAAAGCGGCGATTCTGGGCCTAATACCCCGGTGTTTTAAAGAAAAAATGGTGTCTTATAAGTGGTATCAGAGGAAACCTCGATCAGAAGAGTAACAGTCCACTAACCCTGTGTCACCCCCGCTCGAGTTTAGTTTGGGGACAAACTAAGCAGCGGAAGCATGGTGTGCCCATGCGGGGATCACATGTAATTGTCCACTATTAATTAGTCTTGAGTCAATTGCTTACGGATGATTTTTGATAGGCAGCCTCCAACAAAGCCTACACCACAGGGTAGAGTCCAGCAGACTCCGAATGATGCACCACCTCCCCCGGTCCCCACTCCATTCCTATAGTAGGAGATGGGGCAGGCTCTGATAGCCATTATGTAGGCTTTCAGGGCTCAGCAGGTTCTGGCTCCGCAGCCAAACCCGGGGGCCAACTGGCTGAGCATATTCCGAGGACTCTCTCCCCTATCCTACTTAGGGACAGAGTCAGCTGTCCGGACAAAAGAATGGATGGATATTATGTACGAGATGTTGACAGGGATACGGTGCCACTGGGAGGAGAGAGTGCCATTGGTGGTCTCTTGCTTGGAGTCTCACGCCAAGAGATGATGGAAGACGTCACTGGACACGGCCTTTACGGATATGGAGATTACAGAGATTACTTGGGGGGACTTCAGGGCCGCGTTACTGGAGCATTTTGTTCCACAGTCGTCTAAGGATGATCTGGAGGATAGGTTCCTGCAGCTGAAGCAGTGCAATAAGACAGTGGTAGAGTACCACCGGGAGTACAACCATTTAGCCCAGTTTGTGGACTCCTATCAACTGGATGAGGCAGGATACATCAAGAGGCTCTATAAGGGCCTGCGGTAGGACTTGAGGGAGGCCCTACTGTTCGTATCTGACGGGCCAATACCTCGGATGTTAGAGATGGCCAAGAGGATAGAGGCTGATTGGCAAGCTACTCGGGGCCAGAAACGGCCAGCGGAGGATCAGGGTCGAGGAGCAAGGAACGATCAGAGACGAGCACGTATCACGGACAGGAGAAGGGTCGAGGACAAGCCTCGTCAGGACATAAGACAGGAAATAAGGGAGCTAGTGGTGGTGGCTCCACCACCTCTTCTGACACGGGAGGGCCAGAAACCCGGAGGAATGGCATTTCCCTGCCAGAGTACTTCCATTGCCATCAGGTTCGGCACATCCGCAGAAATTGTCCTATGAGAGGGGCACCCCCAGCAGCTCCACCGGCTGCCCAACCAACACAGTACTTTGGAGGCCGAGGTCGTGGCCAAGGACGTGGATACTAGGGGGAGATTGTAGACAAGAAAGGGAGCAGGTGTATGCTTTGGACCTTGCGTAGCCTCGGAACCCAGAGCAGGTCATAGTAGGTACGCAGAAGATGTTTAATTATTTTAAAAGAATTCCCCTTTCTCAGTGGAGAGATTCACGAGCTCAGAGATTAGGGTGCGACTACCCGATGGATCTGAACTCCTTACCTCGGATCACTGCAACATTGAAAGACTTTGTTTCAAGAGCCTAAACACCTAGAGGGGGGGGGTGAATAGGTTCTAATTTTTTTAAGTCTTTTTGATTTTAAGGCAAACAGATATTTGTAACTTCTTTTAGAACAGAATAATTCTATCTACAGAAATTAAAAACAACACATCAGACACCAGATCTATAGTGGTTCCCCAAGATATGGGTACATCCACATTCCCCCTTCGCCTATCCACCAGATAACTGGATTCAGCCTAACTTCCTTCCAGTGGCTTTGATCCGCAGATCTTACAAACTCAAAACCCCAAAATGGTTCCTACACCTCACACTTTACATAAGTCCTACCTCAGATTCTTCCCTGAATCCTACCTCAGGCCTCAGCCCTACCTCAGCCTTTATAATTAGGCTTACAACTCAGACTTTCCACAAGTCCTTCCTCAGGCACACAACCCTACCTCAGCCTTTATAATTTTAGGCTTACAATCTCAGATCTAACAATAGATCCTACAAGATTTTGTGAGTAATAAGTATCAGAAAACTTCACCAGCTAGATTTCTTTGTTGATGTTGTCTTCTTGATCAGTTCTTTTATAGACTGATCCTTCTGATCCAACCGAACTTAGCTTTTCAAAGCTTCTTGATTAGGACAAATAAGGTGGATCGTTTCTTGAAGTTGAAGTTTATCTTTAGTCTGCTTCTTCCTTAGATTAAGATTGAACTCTGAATCTTTCTTGCAGACAACCCTTGATCTGTCAGAATTCTTCTTATTGATGCCTCACGTTATTTTCTTGTCTTTGTAGCTCCCGATCTGTCTCTTATATAAAGCTTGCTTCAGGGTTACCAGCTGATCTGGTTCATAACAGACTTCTGACAGTTCTGATAGTGGTGTCAGACCGGTTAGTTATGACAGCTGTCAAGTCACCAGTCACGTCACCAGGTTCTATAATGTCTTTTCAACTCAACATACAACACTCAGCAAACTGCTTCACATGTGTCGACACATATAGGCAAAGTGTAGACACAAGTCTTCAAGGTGTCGATAAAAATACTCCAAGTGTCGACACAATCATACTTCTGCTTCTCGACACTGCTTTTTGTTGTATGTGTCGACACAAGTCCTGTGTGTCGACACAACACCTTCTTGTCTCGATATTTCTGTTGCAGACAGATGGTGTTGAGTGTTTGTCAAATGGCGTTGAGTGTGTGTCGACACAAGTCCTGTGTGTCGACACAATTACTTATGAACTCGACACTGCCTCTTGAGAGTTGGTGTGTCGACACAAGTCCTGTGTGTCGACACAATTACTTCAGGTGTCGACATAGCTCCTGAGTGTCGACTCATATTCTATTTAAGTGTCGACACAATTTTGTTTTAAGTTGTCGACATAATTCTGGATGTCGACACAGTTGCTTCTTTAGGTGTCGGCATAGCTTTGAGTGTCGACACAACTTCTTTATAAGTGTCGACACAAATTTTTGGTGTCGACACAACTTCCCTGAGTGTCGACACAATTCGCTTGTGTGTTGACACAGCTTGCCTGAGTGTCGACACAAGTTTCCTTAGTGTCGACACAGTTTCTTCATAAGTGTCGACACTTGTACTTAGAAAATTTTCCTTCAAAATTTTTAAACCTTCACAATGAAACTCAAACTTCTATCAAATACACATTATTGTAAACATTTCAGAGCAGGTTATTACATAATTATTGTAAACAACAGACACTTAATACTGAAACAGATTTCATTAATTAGTAAAATTATGGTTTACAAGAATTTCTTATAGAACAAAAGGAAAAATAATACATTGTTCTATTACAAGAACCTAGCAATCCTATTACTGACTAGGTTCCTTAATAACTATTCCTTTGCCAAACTTGATTTTAGCCTGCACAGAAGGTTTAGCATCTTCAGCTGGCTTTTTCCCTTTGAGAGCTTTCTTCTCCAATGCTTCAGCTTTGATCTTCTGTCTTTCAAAATAGTGGAAAGGTTTGGGGAAGTACTTGCTTGGCTCTTGAGCATTAGCAGGTAGCTTCCCAGCCTTAGCACTTCTTCTATGCTGTAGAATTGCTTCTTGTCTAGCTTGATATTTATTCCATTCTTGCTCAGAATACCACTTACCCCTATCATAGGTTTTATCTTTAACAGCTTTCCAGGCAATAAGTATGATATTTCTAGAAGTTGGGCTCCACTGCTCAAAATCTGGATTCAGCTCAGCCTGCTCTCTGAATCTCTTCTTGAAAAGTGGAGCTTCTTTTTGAGCTTCTAATGCCGCTTCTGACATTTCAACCTTTTCCAGAATTATATTTTGTACCTCTGGTGGAGGACTATACAATTTCAGCACTTCTTCTTGAACCATCTCAAAATTAGCTAGGGGGTAGATCACTTGAGCAACTTAGGGCTGATCTCCATCAAAATATTCAGGTTGAATCTCAGACTCAGCTACATTAGCATCATCACAAAGAGGAGGATATCTAAGAGTATCTCTGATGCTATTGGTAGTCCATTTAGCATGGTCAGAGCTGGCTTTGACTAGTAATCTCTCCCCCTTTATGACTTCTCTTGCAACATGATCTCTTATATCTTCTTTCTGGAATCTTACCTGATAAGCTATATATTCAGTTCCCTCTTTAAAATAAGCTCTGAATTTTGTCAGGAAAGTTTTAATTTTCTCCTGAGATTCTTGAAATGTGGCTTTGATAGCAGATATATCTTCCTAGATTTGCTTGGAGATTTCAGCCTTCAGAGTAGTGCTAGAATTAGTGAGCTTTATCAATATTTCATGATGTGAATCCTTGAGATTTTCATTCATCCTTATCTGATTCTCCAGTACATTTCCCTGCTTTACTTCAATTTCATCCACTTTAGCTTGTATATCTTGCTATTGCTTGGCCAGGAACACCACAACATTACCTCCTTTATGGAAGCAATCTGTCATCTCCTACTTATGTTGATTCACTTCAAATCTAATGGATTTTATGTCCTAGGCCAACTGAAACTGTAACTCCTTATGAGTTTTATCTACATATTTTTCTATAGACTGTCTTTGGTTATCCAGTTTTATTTGCATCTGGACCAGTAGAGAACTGAAGTCCATGCTTGATGTAGATGTTGCAGTTCCCAATTATAAAGCTTTCTTATTTCCAGAACTTTTCTTCTTTAACACAGTCAGCTTTCTTTTCTTAGCCAATGTGGCTTCTTCATCTTCAGAAGATTCAGATGTACTTTGAATATCAACAGTTTCCTTTTTAGCTGGGGTATCCTTGGATAACTCCCCCTCAGTCCTTGGAATTTCCTTTTCTTTTTCAATTTCCTCCCCCTCAGTCCTATCAATAAGAGGATCAGGAAATAATTCTTCCATTATAAATTCCTGTTGTATCTGTTCAGAAGGAATAAGAATAGTTTTTTTAAAAAAAAATACTACTTGAAAGACCTCTTTTGTTGTGTACACAAAAGTGTTCCTTTGAGCATTTTTTTGAGGAGAATCTTATAATACATCACTAGTCTGTTGAGAAGATACTTACTTGTTCATTTTGAGCATCATTCTTATCAGTTTCTTTAGCTGCAGTGTTGATTTCAGATACAACATCCGTTATTGTGTCTGCAACTAAGTCACTATCCAGGACAGCAACATCAATACCTCCCTTTTGGGTAGGCAACTCAGTTTCTTTTTCTAGGTTTTCTCCCCTGGAGTAGAGTCAATTTGTTGCTCTTTGGGCTCACAGTCCTTTGCTTGAGCATGAACATCTTGTTATTGCTGATCTTCATCAGAACTGAAGACCACTTCCTCCTCAGAATCAGTGGAGGAGTCGGCCTGTACAACCACCTTCTTTTTCTTCTTATCTTTATTAGTTTGCTCCTTAGGAGTAGGGACTTCTTTGGTTAGAACTCTGTCCCACCTTGACAGTATCCTTACATCGATTTTTCTCATATGATTTATCTTAGAGTCATTAGCTTGTTTCAGAACATCTAGAATTACTGATGTTAAGCATAGACTGAGGATCCTTCCCAGGTTAGGTTTCTTCATTCCTTCTTTTAGTTTATCAAACACTACTATTGCCAAGTCAGTGTTTATCTTTAATATGATTCTCACCATCAGATTGAACATGTGGGCAAAAATCCGATCATGTCCACCTATCTTGCAGATAATCACTTTGCCAATAACTTCAGATAGAAATTTTCTTTGGGAATTCATCTCTTTTCTGGTGATAGAGGATCCAATCTTGATATTGGGACTCAGCCCACACCAGCTTAAAGCTCTTGTAATTTAGGAAGGGGTTATTTCTTCTGTATTCTTGATCAATGGAAGATGTAGTGATTTCCTGATAGTTTTCAATGTGAGTTTCACTCGGGTATCTTGAACAGTCGCCTTGATTTTCTTGCCTTCTGAATCCACTATAGCAGTTTAGTAGAACTCCATAACTTCCTTCTTCCAAATTTTGGTCGGTTCTGAGACCAAAAATTCGAGTCCATTTTCAGAAATTAGGGAAATAACTCCCTGAATTTCGTTAGAAGCAGTTATGAAACCTTCGCGAACCAGTTCGTAACCTTCGTTAACCTTGTCTTCTTGGTGTGGCTCCATTGATGTAAGTACTAGAGGAGAAGAGAAGAGAAGGTCTATGTCGGCAGAAGGTGTAGAGTCAAAAATTCTGATAGCATAGTCGACCAGATTTTGGATTCACCTTTTTATAGTACTTGAGTCAGGGGCAGATCAAAAGTCGGGCTTAAGTCAACAAATTAGTTTTTATGTCGACAAAAATGACCTAGGTCTTTATAGAACTTTAGTTAAGTCGACACAACTATGTGTCGACATACTAATGTCTTAGTCGACAAAACGTATTTTAAGTCGACACATTTATGTGTCGACATACTTGAGTCTGTGTCGACATACTTGTGTCTGTGTTGACACTGACAACTTAAGTCTCGATAGAGTTGTGTCGACACCAACTTTTTGTGTCGACATAAATATCCTCACAACTTATAGTCTCGACAAGGTTGTGTCGATACCTATTCTCCTGTCGACACAGATACTGTTTCTGTGTCAACACATCCTTTTCCTGTGTCGACACAATCATACTGAGTGTGTTGACACAACTTTCTTGTGTCGACACAAACTTTGTACTTAGAAAAATTTCAATAGAAATTTGGTGCTTACTGATTCAAATCATGGAAACTTATGTTAACCAATTCTAGGTTCAACATACCTAATTCAATTTTGAAATTATTTAATTTAGTTTCATCCAGTGGTTTTGTGAAAATATCAGCTATTTGATTATCTATTTTTACAAACTCTAGACTAATATTTTTCTTTTCAACTTGTTCTCTAATAAAATGAAACTTTATTTCTATATGCCTGGTCCTACTGTGTGATACAAGATTCTTAGCAATAGAAATAGCACTTGTAGAATCACAAAATAGTGGAATTCTACTTACATGGATGTCATAATCTTCTAGTTGATGCTTTATCCATATTAATTGTGCACAGCAGCTACCTGCAGCTATATATTCTGATTCAGCTGTTGATATAGCTACACTTATTTTCTTCTTGCTGCTCCATGACACCAGCCTCCCACCAAGGAACTGACAAGTTCTTGTGGTACTTTTTCTTTTCTTTTTTGCATCCAGCAAAATCTGCATCTGAGAAACCTGTTAATAGAAAATCTCTATTCTTAGGGTACCAAAGGCTTAGATTAGGTGTGCCCTTAAGATATCTCAAAATTCTTTTAGCTGTAGTATAATGAGATTCCTTAGTGCATGCTTGATACCTAGAACAGACACATGTTGTATACATGATGTCAGGTCTACTTCCAGTCAAGTATAGAAGGGAGCCAATTATCCCTCTATACGAAGGCTCATCAACAGGTTTCCCTGCTTCATCTTTGCATATAGGCATACTTGTCCCCATTGGAGTTTTCATTGCAGAAGCTGAGTCCAAACCATACTTCTTAATCAACTCTTTGGTGAACTTAGACTGGGAAATGGACAACCCACTCTCAGTCTGTCTAACTTGAAGTCCCAAGAAGAACTTTAGCTCACCCATACTACTCATCTCAAACTTCCCTTGTATAAGTTTGGCAAACTTCCTACAAAGGCTGTTTTCAGTAAAACAAAAGATAATGTCATCCACATATATCTAGACTCGTATTATCTTGCCTTTTGATTCCCTATAGAATAGCGTTTTGTCTATCTTTCCTCTAAAGAATTTATTCTCAATGAGGAAGGCAGACAAGGTTTCATACCAAGCCCTTGGAGCTTGTTTCAAACCATATAGAGCTTTCCTAAGCCTATATACATAATCAGGAAAGTGAGAGTCTACAAAACCTGAGGGTTATTCTACATAGACTTCTTCTTTTAAATCACCATTCAGAAATGCTGATTTCACATCCATTTGATATTCTTTGAACCCTTGATAGGCAGCATAGGCTAAGAACAGCCTTATTGCCTCCAGCCTTGTCACTGGAGCAAAAGTTTGATCAAAGTCAATAACTTCCTCTTGCCTGTAGCCTTTTGCTACCAGTCTAGCCTTGTTCTTGACTATAGTGTCATTCTCATCAAGCTTGTTCCTGCAGATCCACTTAGTTCCTATTATGTTGTGATACTTAGGTTTTGGCACTAGTTCCCAGACCTTACACCTTCTGAACTGACTGAGCTCTTCTTGTATTGCATCAATCCAGTTGGTGTCTTGCATGGCCACTTCAATCTTCTTGGGTTCGATCTGAGGCAAGAAGCTAGAACATAAAACTGTGTTCATGCTCCTGCTCCTTGTTAGAACACCCTGACTTGCATCACCAATGATCTTGTGAACTGGATGATCCTTCATGTGTCTCCTTGCTGGAGGAATTCTATCAGCATTTTGGCTATCTCCAGTTTCCTCATCTTGTTGCTCCACATTTTCTTCTTCACCCAGAGGGACTTGATCTCCCCCTGGATAGCTGGCATCTTTATCCTCATCCAGTTTAGCAGGAACATCTTCATTAATGGTCAGCTTGTCCATCTTATCTGTTAGACCTGTAGAACTAACAGAAGAACTAGAAAATTCATTGTTAATAAACATTGACTCATCAAATACAACATGCACAGATTCTTCTACGACTTGAGTAGTCAAGTTGTAGATCCTGTATGCTCTACTATGGTTGTTGTACCCAACAAATATCCCTTCAAGGGATTTGGCAGCAAACTTAGTTTGGTAGTGTTTACCATTGACAAGTACAAAACACTTACTACCAAAGATTCTGAAATAAAATATGTTTGGTTTTCTGCCTTTTAAAATCTGGTAGGGAGTCATCTTGTATTTCTTGTTGATGGAGGCCCTATTAAGCACATAACATGCAGTACTTACTGCCTCAGGCCAGAAGTATTTAGGGAGAGTAGTGTCATTCAGTAGAGTTCTACTAGCTTCAATTAGAGTCTCATTCTTTCTTTCAGCAACACCATTTTGCTGAGGAGTTCTAGGTGAAGAGAATTCCTGATGAATCCCAGTTCTTCACAGAATTGTGTCATACATTCAGACTGAAATTTAGTTACATGGTCACTTCTGATTTTGACCACTGAGCTGTTGTATTCATTCTGAATTTGTCTAACAAAAGTCTGGAAAATAGTTGGGGTTTCAGATTTCTGCCTAAGGAAGAAAACCCGTGTAAATCTAGAATAGTCATCCACAACAACAAGTGTGTATGTTTTCCTACCAAGACTATGGACTGGCATAGGACCAAACAAATCCATATGCATGAGATACAAACATCTCTTTGAATCTTTGATGTCAAGTGACTGAAAAGAGGACTTAGTCTGCTTGCCTTTTTGGTAAGCTGAGCACACACCCTCTTTTATGCACTGAACTTGAGGACCATTCGTCACTAATCCCATGCTGAACAGCAGTCCAATTGACTTATAGTTCAGACGAGCTAGCCTCTTGTGCCATTTGACACATAGAGAAGCTTTCTCTCCTGCAACCAAACAAATAGGTGAGTTGTTAGACTCACAATCTAGGTTAAGGCAATACACATTTCCTTTCCTAGTGCTAGTCAAAATGATCTTTTGATCACTTGCCCTTTTTACTAGGCACTCTCCTTTGTGGAAAGAAATATCATAACCTAGATCACTAAGTTGATTTATGCTAATCAGGTTATGTTTTAAACCCTTTACATAAGCCACTTTAGTGATAGTAATTGAATCATAAGATATGTTACCAAATCCTTTGATGATTCCCTTTTCTGATCCACCAAAGATAACTTTGGGTCCATTCTTTATGGGCACATAGTCCCTCATCATTCTCCTTATTCCAGTCATATGTTTGGAACAGCCACTATCCAAGTACCATATAGGGGTATGGTCACTTGGATTTACCTGCAACAAATAATGAATCACTTACCCTTAGAACCCAACTTTCTAGTGGGTCCTAGGTCTTTGTTAGTTTGAAACCCTATGACTGATCTAATAGGAATCCTACTTTTGGTTTTAACACTTAAGTTAAACCATTAATCCATGGCAAAGTGGCCCACCTTGCCATAATAACAACACTCAAACCTATTATACCTCTTCTTAGGTACAGGTCTTCTTACTTTGTTGACAGTAGACTTATTAAGTGTTGGTGTTGGAACAACATTCTTCAAGAACTTCTCTTGAATATGATGGGCATGCCAATAGATTGGTCTATTGACATTTGCATCCTTGCACATGAGATTTTCATGCTCACAGTGACCATGTGTAATGTCATGATCATACCTGTTAGTAGGATTCACTACCTTCTTAAAGAAAATAGGGGGATTAACAGCTTGAGGCTGAACTGGGACTTTACCTTTTCTTTGAGAATTGGTAGCCCTAGTTCTTCCCTTAAAGCCTAGACCAGTCTTTCCTTTTTGTGAAACAAAATTATCTATCAAAGGTAAGACTGATTTTTGCTTGGAGAATTTTGCCACTAGCTCTCTCTCTTGCTGAAGTTTTTCCTCCAATTTCTTGATATGATTCTCTTTGAATGAGATTGTACCCATCTGAATAACTGTAATGTTTTTCAATTTGGCAATCTCATTCAGTTTTTGATCCAGCAGTGTTGCTGAATCTGCTGCAGCCAGTTTGAGAGACTCAATCTCCTTGGCCTGCTCTTTAACAAGAAACTTGCTCTTCTTTAGAGAATGCAACAGCCCACCATACTCATCAATGAGTTGGTGAACATCCCCCTCAGACTCAGATCCATCCACTTCTTTTGAAGAAGATGCTTTTGATTCTGATCCTGTAAAGTAATCTGAGACTAGGGGTGAATTGTTTACCATTCTTGGTCCAGGCTGATCCTGGCACTTGTCTTCTTCAGATTGAGCCATCAGCCCTTTACAGCAATACTCTTCCACTCCATTTATAGAGTACAGCATCTGTAGGAATTCTAGTTCCCTAGAATCCTCTTTTGTAGAGAAGAGTCCAACATATGCTTCTGCCTCTTCTTCTTCAGATTCTTAAGATGAAGAGTCTGTCTAACTCTTCTCCTTCTTAGCCACTAGAGAATTCTCCTTCTTGCCTTTGATTTGATGCTTCTTATTGTCCTTTGATTCCTTTCTTTTGTCAGGACAGTCAGCTATGACATGCCCAGACCTATTGCAGAATAACCCATAATCTTAGAATTAGATTGTTTACCAGGTTTAGAAGCATACCTGTCCTCCTTAAGTGTTTTCTTCTTCCTGTAGTATTCATCCTTGGAATATGATGCTGATGAAGGCCTGGTTCTCCATTTCTTTTTCTTCATGAACCTTTGAAATTGTCTAGTGAAGGCAGCAAAGTCTTCATCAGATGTGTGACTATCTGATGTACTTGTTTCAGGAACACCTTCTTCTGCTTCAGTACTCCTTTTAGGTGGAGAAGGAGATTTTCTCCTACCCTTCCTTGTACCCTCAGCCTTGAAGGCTACTGACTTTTCTTTATGTTCAGATCTGCTGCCCTTCTCTTCCTCTTTCATAGCAATAAGCTGTATTTCATATGAAAGCAGTTTCCCAAAAAGTATAGGTGGTGGTGTGTCAGCCAGTTTGGCCACTTCTCTGATGGCACATATCTTAGTGTCTCAATCCTTCGTTAGGGACCTAAGAAACTTGTCATTCAATTCATAAGGACTGAAGACTCTTCCATATGTATTCAGTTCATTCACTATTCTGAAAAACTTTTTATAGCATTCAGCTATGCTGTCAGTTTTATTCTGCCTAAAGCTCTCATATTCCTGATTTAACATAGACTTGTTGTCCTCTATGACTTCTTCTGTACCTTCCATATAGATAATCAATGTATCCCACATTTCTTTGGAAGTTTTACAGTGCACAAGATTCTGGAATGTTGCATCATCTATGGCACTTATAATTATATTCTGAGCTCTTTTATCTAATATAGTCAAGATGATTTCATCCTTAGTCATCTCTGAATAACTCTTTAGAGTTTGAATGTTTGCATCAAGAACTGAAACCTTCATTGGGATGAAGGGGCCTTCCTGTACTGCGATATAAATTCTTGGATCAGATGCTTCCATAAATAGCCTGACCCTTTCTTTCCAAATGCCAAAATATTCTTTCTTGCATATGAGTAATTTCATAGAACCAAACTCCTTTTGATTTTCACTTGAACCCATTCTTGTTGTCTGTTATAGCCTTGGAGAAATCCTCTGACTGTTAAGTCAAATTTTGAGGAACCTCCCTCTGATACCACTTGAAATACTTTGTTTCAAGAGCCTAAACACCTAGAGGGGGGGTGAATAGGTTCTAATCTTTTTGAGTCTTTTTGATTTTAAGGAAAACAGATATTTGTAACTTCTTTTAGCACAGAATAATTCTATCTACAAAAATTAAAAACAATATAGCACACACCAGATCTATAGTGGTTCCCCAAGATATGGGTGCATCCACTTTCCCCCATCGCTTATCCAGCAGATAACTGGATTCAGCCTAACTTCCTTCCACTGGCTCGGATCCACAGATCTTACAAACTCAGAACCCCAAAATGGTTCCTACACCTTAGACTTTACACAAGTCCTACCTCAGATTCTTCCCTGAATCCTACCTCAGGCCTCAGCCCTACCTCAACCTTTATAATTAGGCTTACAACTCATACTTTCCACATGTCCTACCTCAGGCTCACAGCCCTACCTCAGCCTTTATAATTTTAGGCTTACAATCTCAGATCTAATAATAGATCCTACAAAAATTTGTGAGTAATAAGTATCAGAAAACTTCACCAGCTAGATTTCTCTGTTGATGTTGTCTTCTTGATCAGTTCTTGTATAGACTGATCCTTCTGATCCAACCGAACTTAGCTTTTCAAAGCTTCTTGATTAGGACAAATAAGGTGGATCTTTTCTTGAAGTTGAAGTTGATCTTCAGTCAGCTTCTTCCTTAGATTCAGATTGAACTCTGAATCTTTCTTGCAGACATCCCTTGATCTGTCAGAATTCTTCTTATTGATGCCTCATGTTATTGTCTTATCTTTTTTGTTCCCGATCTATCTCTTATATAGAGCTTGCTTCATGGTTACCGGCTGATCCGGTTCATAACAGACTTCTGACAGTTCTGACAGTGGTGTCAGACCGGTTAGTTATGATAGCTATCAAGTCACCAGTCACGTCACCAGGTTCTATAATGTCTTTTCAACTCAGCATACAACACTCAGCAGACTTCTTCACATGTGTCGACACATATAGGCTAAGTGTCGACACAAGTCTTCAAGGTGTCGACACAAATACTCCAAGTGTCGACACAGTCATACTTCTGCTTCTCGACACTGCTTTTTGTTGTATGTGTCGACACAAGTTCTGTGTGTCGACACAGCACCTTCTTGTCTCGACATTTCTGTTGCAGACAGATGATGTTGAGTGTTTGTCAAATGGCATTGAGTGTGTGTCGACACAAGTCCTGTGTGTCAACACAATTACTTCTGAACTCGACACTTCCTCTTGAGAGTTGGTATGTCAACACAAGTCCTGTGTGTCGACACAATTACTTCAGGTGTCAACATAGCTCCTGAGTGTCGACTCATCTTCTGATTTAAGTGTCGACACAATTCTGTTTTAAGTTATCGACACAATTTTGGATGTCGACACAGCTGCTTCTTTAGGTGTCGACATAGCTTTGAGTGTCGACACAACTTATTTATAAAAGTCGACACAAATTCTGGGTGTCGACACAACTTCCCTGAGTGTCGACACAATTCGTCTATGTGTCGACACAGCCTGCCTGAGTGTCGACACAAGTTTCCTAAGTGTCGACACAGTTTCTTCACCAGTGTCGACACTTGTACTTAGAAAATTTTCCTTCAAATTTTTAAACCTGCATAATGAAACTCAAACTTCTATCAGATACACATTGATGCATATCATTAACTATGTTGTGGCTTCTCCAAATCTAGTACACATTTTCCAATGTACCCAACAAACATTGAGGTAGAAATCAGTGGAAAGGCGTTTGAGGCTCTAGTGATGCTTTTTAAGTTGACGGACTACGACTTGATCCTGGGCATGCTTGGCTGCACTGGAACAGGGCCCAGATTGATTGCCAAGTGAAAAGTATCACCGTGAGACACAGAGACTCTTTCATTGTCATCGAAGGTATAAGACCTGCCTCTCGTATACTATTATCTTCGGTACAGGCCATTAAGGCCCATCTGTAGGCAGAGGAGGTTTATCAGATTCTATTTGAGATGGCGGAAGTCAAGGAGTCTGTGACAGACATCCTGGTGGTGCGAGATTTCGCTGACGTCTTTCCAGAGAAACTGACAGGACTACCTTCGCATCGAGAGCAGGACTTCCAAATACAGCTTGTGCCGGGGGCCAAGCCGGCATCTAGGGCCCCTTACCGGATGGCCCCGAAGGAGTTGACAGAGTTCCGAAGCCAGTTGCAGGAACTAGTAGAGGCAGGGTTTGTCCGGCCAAGCTCTTCACCATGGTGAGCCCCGGTGCTATTTATCAAAAAGAAGGACGGAAGTCTCCGCTTGTGTATTGAATATTGAGCATTGAACAGACTAACGGTCCGGAATACATACCCGCTGCCACGGATTGACGAGTTGTTTGATCAACTGGAGGGAGCGCATTTCTTCTCGAAACTTGACTTGAGGTTAGGTTATTATCAGCTACGGATTCGAGAGGAAAATATTCCGAAGACCGCTTTCAGTAGTAGGTACAGACTGTTTGAGTTTACAGTAATTCCCTTCGGGCTCACAAATGTGCCATAAGTATTTACAAGCCTCATGAATAGGGTATTCGAGGAGTATTTGGATGTACTCGTTATCGTATTTATTAACGACATCCTCATCTACTCAAGGACGGAGGAGGAGCATACACGACACCTGACTTTGACTCTAGAGAGGCTACGAGAGCACCAGCTGTATGCGAAGTTCAGCAAATGCTAGTTTTGGCTAAAGGAGGTTACCTTCTTATGTCATATTATCAGCAGTGCTGGGTTGGCAGTAGACCCGACCAAGATTGTTCAGGATTGGACACCGTTGAAGACAGCCATGGATGTACGGAGCTTCTTGGGGCTTGCCGGATATTACTGGAAGTTAGTCGAAGGATTCTCCCGTATTGTACTCCCTCTTACATCCCTGACAAAGAAGGAATCCCCTTTCATTTGGACGCCACAGTGCGAGGCGGCCTTTGTGGAGTTGAAAGGTTGGCTTACCTCAGCTCCCATTCTCGCTCTTCCGTCGGGAAGGGAGGGATTCCAGGTGTAAACGGACGCCTCCTACTAGGGGATGGGTGTCGTTCTGATGCAGAACGGACACGTAATAGCCTACGCCTCCCGACAGCTGAAGATACATGAGAAGAACTATCCGGTGCATGATCTGGAGATGGGTGCAGTGATCTTTGCTCTGATGATTTGGCGACACTACCTCTACGGCATTCACTGTGACATCTTCTCAGTTCACAAGAATTTGAAATACGTGGACACACAGAAGGAACTCAACATCAGACAGAGACGTTGGGTGGAGTTCCTATCGGATTACCAGTACACCATGCACTACCATCTCGGGAAGCCGAACGTGGTGGCAGATGCTTTGAGCCAGAGAGGAGATACCTCGGGGAAGCGACCACATCTGATGTCCTTGAAGGTAGTCCGGTCTTTCAGAGATATGCAGATATCCCTAGTGTCCGAGAATGATCCAGAATGGTATATGAAGTATCTAGCATCGATGGTTGCCATAGATGATATTCTTAACCGTATCCGGGACGGACAGAGGACAGATGCATGGGCAGAGCCGATATTCCCAGCCTTGGAGGAGGGTTTGACGGGAGATTATTCACTGAGAGATGGATTGCTATATTTTAGAGGAAGGGTCTATATACCCGCAGGAGGCCAGATTCGGGAGGACATCATGACGGAGGCACATTGTAGCAGATATTTTATACACCCAGGGATCACCAAGATGACGGCCGACTTGAAGAAGACGATGTTTTGTACGGGGATGAAGAAGGACATTACAAACTTCGTGACTCATTGCGAGACATGCCAGCTGGTGAAGGCAGAGTGTAGGAACCCCGCAGGATTGCTACAGCCACTTCCGGTGCCGGAGTGGAAATTTGAGGACATCGCGATGGATTTCATTCATGGCCTCCCCCAATCACGGACGGGAAATGATTCAATTTGGGTCATCATCGTTCGGCTGACAAAGGTGGCCAGATTTATTCCGATCAGAAAAGATGACTCGGTTGGGGTACTGGTGCAGAGATTCGTAGAGCAGTTCAATCATTACCACGGTGTGCCCAGGACAATCGTGTTAGATCAGGATGGTCGGTTCACATCCAGGGAGTGGAGATCCGTACAGACTTACTTAGGCACTCGACTGACCTTCAGCACAGCTTTTCATCCCCAGACGGATGGGCAGACGGAACGCACCAACCAGACATTGGAGGACCTCCTAAGGCTATTCATTTTGGATCGAAACGAACCTTAAGAGAAGATCTTACTGTTAAAAGTAGCGACCAAATGACTAGAGCAGAGAATAAACGACTAGAAAACAAGCCGGAACTTTGAATAATTGAAATTTTATTATCCAAAAAGATATCATTTACAAATGTATGGCCTCCCTTTTATAGAATGGAGGAGAGAGAGTAGAATACAAACTAACAATGTGGGACTAAAGCTATACAACAGATCTGGGCGGCTAGAATAAGAGACCGGAACAGGCCGCGCGGTTAGACAATGTTCTAACCGCTCGGCAATACCAGAACCAAGAGAGAGATGCGGTAGGAGACCGCTAGACCGGCCGGTTTCCAAGCCGCCGGAGATAAGTCGTCAGACCGCCGGATACCACATAGCAACAGTCTGGAAATCAACCCGCCATCCTCAATCCGCCAGACCGCCCGGTCAACAACCCGCCATGCTCAAACCGCCAGACCGCCCGGTCTCATACTTCGACACTCCCCCTCAAGCTGGAGCATATATATCAATCATGCCCAGGTTGTCACAAATGTGGAAGAAGGAAGTAGAAACCGGCTTGGTGAAGATATCAGCCAACTCTTTGTCGGAGGTGACGAACGGAGTGCAAATCTGTTTCTTCAAGACCTCTTCTCGGATGAAATGGCAGTCGACCTCTATATGTTTCGTTCTCTCATGGAAGACCGGATTTTTGGATATGTATATAGCGGCTTTGTTGTCACAGAACATAGGCAGAGGATAGTTGTAGACCTCTCCTAGGTCAAGCATGAGAGCCCGCAACCATTTTAACTCACACGTAGTTGACGCCATACTCCAGTATTCGGCTTCTGCACTGGACCTTGAGACAACATACTGCTTCTTGCTCTTCCAGCTCACAAGATTACCTCCAACAAATGTGCAGAAACCCGATATAGATTTACAGTCACCTTTATCATCCGCATAGCTTGAGTCTGAGTAGGCTTCAACTCTCAGATGACCATGCTTCTGAAAGAGTAGCCCTTTCCCTGGTGCTGCTTTGACATACTCTAGTATCTTCAAGGCAGACTGAAGATGACATTCCCTGGGAGCTTGCATGAACTGACTGACCTTGCCTACATCATAGGCGGTGTCGGGTCTGGTCACCGTGAGATAAATGAGTTTGCCCACCAGACGTCTATACCTCGTGGCATCGGATATAAGAGGTGAGTCATCTGTCCATGTTTTGTCTTCTCCAGTGGCCATGGGATACCGGGCCGGTTTGGCCCCGGTCAATCCTGCCTCTTGTAGAAGATCAAGCGCATACTTCCGTTGGGAGAGAACCAACGAGTCGGGCTTTCGAGAGATTTCTATCCCCAAAAAATATTTCGGGGAGCCCATATCCTTCGTGACAAGGTGTTGACGGAGGTGTTTCTTTGTCAAGTCCACCCCAGCCTGGTCATCGCCGGTAAGAAGGATATCATCCACATACACTGCCAAAACCACAAGGCCTGATGCAGTTTTATGAATAAACAATGAGTGATCGGCGGAACTTCTTGTAATGCCAATTGCAGCCATAATGCCACTAAACTTGTCAAACCACGCCCGAGGGCTCTGCTTTAGGCCGTAGATGGCCTTCTTCAACTGGCATACTCGTGTCTCCCCCTGAGCAACATACCCTGGAGGTTGCTCCATATAGACGTCCTCCTGAAGATCCCCATACAGAAAAGCATTCTTGACATCAAGTTGAGAAATTTCCCACTCCCTGTTGACGGCCACAGAAAGAAGAACCCGGATGGTGCTGAGGCGAGCAACCGGAGAGAAAGTATCAAAATAGTCAACCCCATAAGTCTGAGTAAAGCCTTTGGCCACCAGTCGGGCCTTGTAACGATCCACAGTACCGTTCGGGCGAAACTTCACAACGAACACCCAGCGGCAACCAACCACATCAGTACCGATCGGTGGAGGAACAAGGGTCCAGGTACCTCTTTCAGTAAGAGTGGCAATTTCCTCATCCATGGCAGATTTCCAATGAGGAATAACAAGAGTCTCCTGGTAAGTGCGGGGAGTGGTAGTAGCCGAGATGGCCAAAGCAAAGCACCTGCGAGAGGGAGTAAGCCGATCATAGGAAACAACAGCCGCAAGCGGGTGTTGGGTACACGCCCGCACCCCTTTGCGAAGGGCAATGGGAAGATCCAGGTCGTCTTGTGCCTCAGGGACCGGAGCATCCGTGGCAGAGAAAGCTGGCCCGGGACTAGAGAGAGACGGCTGCGGAGAAGAAGGAGGGGAGATAATAGGGAGAGGAGGAGACGGAGGAGGAGACGACATAGGAGGGGAGACGTCGACATGTGTGGAAGGCTCACAGAGAGATGGTGGAGAGTCAGAGACAGCAGGAGGAGGTGAAGATGGGAAAGAAAAGTAGGATGCATTTTCAAAGAAGGTGACGTCTGCGGAAACAAACTGTTTGCGCAGAACGGGATCAAAGCAACAGTAGCCTTTTTGAGTTGTCGAGTAACCCAAAAAGACACATTTGGTGGAGCGGGGGGAAAGCTTGTCGCAGGTAGCAGACGGAGCATGCACAAAGGCCGTACACCCAAAGATACGGAGAGGAAGAGGAAAGGGTTCCTTGCTCGGGTAGAGAATGGAGAAGGGGGTCTTGCCGTGAAGAACAGAAGAGGGAATGCGATTGATGAGATAGCAGGCAAGAAGAACAGCATAGCCCCAGTAGGAGCGAGGCACCTGCATCTGTGTCATCAGAGTGCGAGCGATATCGAGGAGATGGCGATTTTTACGTTCCGCCACCCCATTTTGTTGGGAGGTGTAAACACAGCTGGTCTGATGAATAAGACCATGTTGCATACAAAAAGATGAAAACTCATGACTGAGATATTCTTTAGCATTATCAGAGCGCAATACTTTAATAGAAATAGCAAACTGAGTTTTAATCATATTATAAAAAGATTGCCATACAGATAAGAGTTCAGAGCGGTTTTTTAATAGATACACCCAGGTACATCTGGAGAAATCATCAATAAAAGTTACAAAGTAAAAACTACCCCGACCAACGGTGGGAGTAGGAGCAGGACCCCAGATATCAGAATGAATGAGATCAAAAGGGCGGGAGGAACCACGGCCTTGCTTCTGCGGGAAGGAGGAGCGGTGATGCTTGCCAAGCTGACACGCATCACAGTTGAGCGGAGGACTGGTTTAAGGTAAGTGGGGAAGAAGCTGACGAAGAATCCGAGGAGGAGGATGTCCAAGGCGAAGATGCCATTGAAGCAGATCAGTAGACGAGGAAGAGAAGGCGGATAGAGCAGAAACATTGTCGAGGAAGTAGAGGCCGCCGCTCTCAGTCCCAGTAGCAATCGTCCGTTGGGTCCTCGGGTCCTGAAAACAACAAGAAGTAGGAGTAAATAATACAGAGCACTGAAGTTGCTTGCATAAAGTAGTAACTGAGAGTAAATTGCAAGGGAACTTCGGGACATAGAGAGTGTCCGCTAAGCGAAGCGAGGGAGTGACTTGAACCATGCCCGTTCCATGAACCGGGGAAGGCGAACCATCCGCAACGAGAACTGGGGATAACCGATCATGCGTCTCTAGGAGAGAGAAGCAGTGAGGGTTTCCGGTCATGTGATTTGTAGCACCAGAGTCAATCAGCCATTTACCTTGGGTAACGACGTGTGCACTACCTGAGGTGCTGGCCACAGAAGCAGATGGCCGAGAGGAGGCGGAGGTTGAGGAAGAAGTATCACCGGAGGGACGAAGATGAGGATACTTCTGCCAGCAGCGGTCAACAGAGTGGCCGGTACGACCACAGTGAGAGCAGAGGAACCTTGACGGACAGCGCGTGCCAGATTGGTTGCGACCAATATTGCCACCCCGCTGGACTTGGTGAGCATAGGAGTCCGGTGGAGGAGGGGAGGACAATAGAGGATGTTGGAGCAGTGAAGTAACAGCGGCGATGCGAGCCGCGGTGGTATCCAAGGTGGGAGACTCGGCTTCGCCCAAGATCTGCTGGTGGATCATATCAAAAGACTCAGGAAGCCGTAGAAGATAACAAACAACCAGGAGTTCCTGGAAGTGTTTGTGCTGCTCGGCCAAGTCCGCGGAGAAGGGGCGATTCTGGAGGATTTCGGCTCCAAGAGCCTGAACTTGCTGATAAGCCGCAGCAGGAGACATGGAAGGGCGAGTGAAGAGATCTGCGTAGAGAGTATAAATGCGGGATGTCTGGGCCCCCTTTGAGTAGAGAGCAGCAAGGTGAAGCCACGCGGTCTTGACCGTCTCATCATGGCGTATGACAGGAAGACATTCATCAGAGAGGCTATTAGCCAACCACGTGCGGACAAGCGCATCACTGGCATCCCAGCATCAAATTCAGCAGAGTCTGAGGGAGGAGGGTCATCGGTGAGGTGATGACATTTGCGCTGAGAGCGGAGAAGAAATGTGAAAGAGACGCTCCAATCCGGATAGTTGGAGCCAACAAGTTTAGAAACCGTACCAAGGTTGCCAGAGGGAGTAGGAAGCGGCGCCGGAGTGGCGATAGGAGTGGTGGTGGTGGAGATTTCAGAAAGGGCCATAGGAGAAAACTGCGAGAAGCCGCACGGTTAGAATATAAGCCGTGCGGATAGAAAGAAGAAGAGCTGCGGCGGTCACGATGTTAGACACCAGCGGCCAGAGAAGCCACGACCAAGCCGCAGGTCCAAGACGGGGAAGAGGTCGAACGGCTAGAAGATAGACCGCGCGAACAGAAGGGAGGAACGAACAAGGCGATAGGTCGCTGCGACTGAAAGGCAAGACAAAGAGGATGCGCGGACAGGGCGCAAACAGTGAGAACAGGTCGCGAGAAGAATAGGCAAGCCGCGCGGACAGGGCGCACAGAATCAGGAGGAGAAGATCGATCCCTCTGATACCATGTTAAAAGTAGCGACCAAACGACTAGAGCAGAGAATAAACGACTAGAAAACAAGCCGGAACTTTGAATAATTGAAATTTTATTATCCAAAAAGATATCATTTACAAAGGTATGGCCTCCCTTTTATAGAATGGAGGAGAGAGAGTAGAATACAAACTAACAATGTGGGACTAAAGCTATACAACAGATCTGGGCGGCTAGAATAAGAGACCGGAACAGGCCGCGCGGTTAGACAATGTTCTAACCGCTCGGCAATACCAGAACCAAGAGAGATATGCGGTAGGAGACCGCTAGATCGGCCGGTTTCCAAGCCGCCGGAGATAAGTCGTCAGACCGCCGGATACCACATAGCAACAGTCTGGAAATCAACCCGCCATCCTCAATCCGCCAGACCGCCCGGTCAACAACCTGCCATGCTCAAACCGCCAGACCGCCCGGTCTCATACTTCGACACTTACCACTAGTCGAGTTCTCCTATAACAACAGCTACCAGTCCAGCATAAGGATGGCTCCTTATGAAGCCTTATACGGAAGGAGATGCAGGACTCTGCTTTCATGGATTCAGAACGAGGATCCGAAGGTGTTAGGATCGGATTTTATCGAAGACACCGAGGCTCTGGTTAGACTGATACAGGACAGAATACTGGAAGCGCAAAGCTGACAGGCTAAGTACTATGACACCCAACTCCATCAGATAGAGTTTCAGGTGGGAGACCAGGTTTTCTTGAAGATTCGGCCCATGCACGGAGTTTCACGGGTGTGTGGTCGGAAGAAGAATCTCAGCCCTAGGTATATGGGCCCTTACAGGATCCTAGAGCGAATCGGGCCCCTAGCTTACTGATGAGTCCTCTTTATATACCTATTTTCGGACTCATCTTGGCTTATTTTCTTGTCTTTGCACACCGTTTAGCGTCATTTGCACTTCTTTTGGTTCGCTACGGTTTTCCACGTCTTGTGCACTTTATTAGCCTATTTTTGTGCGTGTGTGTATTTCCCTTTTGCTGTGCATAATATTTATGTCTGTGACTGCCATGTCGACATCCCGTCCAGTTTTCCTGCAGGTTCGGGGATTGTGTGGGTGTCCGGGGTAGGACTTTCACCATTTTTTGGCAAAGGAGTCAATGGTCGTGCGTTTTTACCCACGCACGACCATCGACCTCTTTGGCGCACGATCATCGGTCGTGCGCAGTCATGACCTCTCCTATGAAAGTTCTGTCCCGGCATATCGCACGATCACCAGCCATACCGCGCACGATCACTGCTCATGCGCTGCCGGTCGTGCACAGTCATGACATCTTTTTTCCACTTTTCTGCCTCCATATCGCACGATCACTGACCATATCGCGCACGACCACTGGTCGTGCGCCAGTGATCGTGCGCGCTGTTTATTCTGCTTTCTATAAATACGCAGGTTCCGCCCTATTTTCGGGAGATCGCCCCGATCCGCCGTTTCTCCGCCATTTTCGTCTCCAAGGAGGGTTTCCACCGTCCTCCTTCATCTTCCACCATAGGGAGGTGCTCCGGGCAAGCTTTCAACGCCAAATCATAGCCGGAGCTTCCTCTCGGCCTCCTCCTTCATCCTCGAGCTTCAAGCGGAGTTTTGACCTAGCTTTCTCCATCAAGCTAGGAGGAGCTGGAGCCGCAATCTACTGGGTCATTTCAACGAAGAAGAAGGGTCCATTGGGAGTGAGTGACAGCCTCCTCTACCCCGGACGCAGTTGAGGACCGAGCTTGGACTCGGATTGACAACCCGGGATTCCAACCGTGAACCCTCAATAAGGCTTCGGATTCGGTCGATTCGCACACCTCTTCCTCTTGTATTTGATTGCTTAGCTTAACTCTTTGTATTGATGAAGTACACTTTATTGTAGTTAATGATCTTGCACTTTTTCATGTCTATGTGATTCGTGTGATTTTGTTATTATTGCTTGAGGTGCGCCTTATTATTCCACCATCCATCCGCCCTTGTCGCACTAGCAATTGCTAGTGGCGTGCATTGCGAAGAGGTGCTCACGACCCTCATTCCGCCATTCTAACCACCTCATCCGCTAGCCTACTCGTCCATCTGCTAAGCGATTCGGTGCATAGCGGCCCGTGTAGTTTCCATCCCGCCTGGCGAAGCATCGCATAGCGGCGTTGCATAGGAGTAGCTTGTAGATTTTTACTTTATTTTCCGCAACAATCAAACCCCCCCCCCCTTTTTGAGCCGACCCGAGGACTTCAATCTCAAGTCCTCCTCGACATTAACTCATCCCTTACTGTGTTCATCAAGAGACCGACACTCGGAGATTTATTCCCAAACTTTATTACTTGTGCGACCGGTGCGCTTGCCGTATTTTCCACGCATCAAGTTTTTGGCGCCGTTGCCGGGGAACACAGTCGTTTGAGTTTTTGTAGAGGTAGATGCGAGATAGTCGTCCTTGTCCATTTGTTCATACCCTATTTTGTCTTTATTTTAGTTTTTGAAATTGTTTACTTTATTTTTTTCTGTCCCTTCCTTGTTTTCTTTTTTCTAATATTGCAGATTCGAGTTGTTTTATTCTTGTGTGTAGTAATTTCCGGTAAATATTTCTGTTCGCGATGGATTTTGCTGCCGAGTGCCGTATTTTTGACGCTTTGCGGAGATGCATCGATGCCATGGCTATTTCTAATGACGAGCACTGTTTTCGGTGTATTCTATGTCAAGGTGTGGGCCATATGTTGAAGGATTGCCCTCGCTTGTGCAAGCCTTCTACCTCTATGGACGCATCCGCAATAGTCCCCTGTTTGCGGGAGACTACTGTGGATGGGCCAACCAGGGTGTTGCCTGGCCCATACACTGACATGGCGCACCTTGCTCGATCTTTGCCCGTTGAGATTACGGAAGAATCTCTCGCCGCATATAGTTCCTTCATGGGTTCCTCAACCCCTTTTTACGAGCTTCCTTTGAGTGATCGCTCTCACTCGGATGTTAGCCCGCAAGGAGTGGATCGGGAACTCATGGACGATCCTGTATGGGACAATGAGAGTGTTCCGGTCGTCGATGGGGTGGCATCTGCGGATGATGTTGCGAAGGGGCCTGCGCATTCTATGCCTGATTTTGAGAGCAGCCTTGCCCCTCCGCAATTTTTGCCGGATTGTGCTACATCTTTGTCTTGTGAGTCGGCTGATGATGTCGTATTTGTGTATGACTCGGTGCCCGAGGTTGCGCCGAAGTGGGATGAGGATTCTACTATCTCCGACGGAGAATGTGGATCTTCGGAACACTTCTACGCACCCCGGTGGGACGAGGAATATCCTCTTTTCGATGCGGAGGTTTGCACCTCTTTGTTGGACGAGGTTGTTCATCTTACCACCGAGGACCTCGAGTTGTCGGATTCTCCCCAATACGAGTCATATGACACTGACGATGATCATTGTTTGGATCCTGCTGGGGGTGATACCGGGATCACTCCCCCGATTTCTGATTATTTTTGTCCTTCTTCTCTTTTATTCCTTGATCCCCCTTCCATATCTGAGCCTGTGCGGGTTGATTCTCCGCAGGTGTGCTGGGATGACGATGAGCCTTGTGCTCAAGCCGTTGACTCCTATGCACCTGTGTGGGATGACCCCTTGCTAGGCAAGGATTCTTTTTGTGATGAGATGAGCGAGGACCAGGTCGCCTCCTCATCTTATTTCCTGCTTCCTCTACCTGAGCTTTTCAGGTATTATTATCTAGGTAGAGGGGTAACTGTTCTATCGCCGTATCGGTACCCGTTACCGCAACGGATATTGGAGCAGTTACCTGTTCATCTTCTCTTCCATAGGCCCATTAGCTAAGGCTTTTCTGCTTCGAATAAGTCGTGCTGGGATGACAGTAACCCCAGTAGTTATCTTAAATTTCTGCATTTTACTTTTTATATCTAGCTTAGTTTAGAATTTATATGTATTTTGTTTTTCTTTTGTTTTGTTTTTGCGGAGCTCACCCCTGCAGGTATTCATGGAAACTACGCATTGGTGGGGTTGTGATTCTTCGTATGGCGGGCCTGCTTTCTACTTTTCATGCGTCTTCTGGTATGCTCACTAGCTGAGCATTGGGTAACCTCTTCCCTTAGCTCATTCTGATTTTAATTTCTATATCATTTGCTGTGTAGTTTAGTCTAAGTCTGGGGGAGAGCATGTTTACCTTTTGCACGTGCACATTTCTTTTGCATACTAGAAGCTTTTCGTGTTTTATTTTATTTATGTTCATTGCTTCGCACACCACTGCACCCACATGAGCGCGAGCTTAGCTGTTAGCGTGCCACGAGTTGAACTTGTATCTTTGTTAGATTTGGAAAATTTCTGTGCTAGTTTAGTATTGTGCGGCGGAGTAAAATGTTGGCCTTGTTGTGTTTCTAGTCAACTGCTCTCGTCTTGTATAGAAATTTGTGTAGATTTAATTTTTTCGTATGCTTATAGTTCTATATTTTTCTATTTGCGTACATATTTCTTATTCTACTCAAAAGTTGGTGAATCCGGTGTGAATCAAACGGTAGTGTAGGAATGTGTGTAGCCGCCACTAGACTCGTATTGCTTGAGTCAGGAGGAAGGATTATCTTTCTCGGTTGCTAAGAACTTGCCCCAAGCTATTCTTGAAGCATTGGTACACAGTTAGTCTAGCGTGAGAGTGATGTAGGCCACCTGTTGGCCCGGTTGAGCTTTGTACCCATTACTAACATTGCCCTTGCTAGCCCCTTTGTGCCTACCCTTCTTTTGATTCAGCTCCACTATATTCTCCAAAGCCTCATAGCCAATCCTAGTCGCACACCCAATTCGAGCTTTAGTAGTTTATATTTTATGTTGGGTTGTGATGTGGTGATTCGTATTTGTGATATGTGGTTGTGCCCAAAAGAAAAATGTGCTGATTTTGTAAAAAGAAAAAGAATATATTTAAAAGAAAAATATTTGAAAAAGAGAAAAAGAGAAAAGAAAAATGATGAAAGAAAAAGTTTAATTGAAAATCTTTTTGAGATGATTTGGATTTGGAGTAGGCGGTGCACACACCCATTTAGTAAAAGTTAAGTCTGGGGGTGTGGTGCACCCGTGTTTATTTTGGGGGCAGCGGATACTAGTTTTGTACGTTAGCTCATTTGGGTTAGGTGCATACCCTTCATGTTTATCCTTGTTTTCCTCACCATAACCCAAGCCCCATTATTACCCGAAGTCCTACGGACTTGCGCTTGAGTTGACTAGTGCCGTGGAGAGAGTGCGAACGGGCAAGCTTATGGTTTCTGACGTTGGTGGATTCCTTTGGGGGTAATCTTGAGCCCCGGTCTTCGGTAATGCTCACCTTAGTGGCCTGCCTACTTTCTTCCTACGTAGGACCAGATGATTCACCGTGATTCCACTTTTGAGTAATAATAAATTTTTGTTACGCATTGTGAAAAATATAAAATATTTTGTATACTTAAAAATTTCCTCTACTTTATTTTTATGCACGCGAGCATGCGACTTCGCATGGTACTCCATTTTGCAATTTCTTTGTTAGCTAGTTCATTTTCCCCGTCTGCTTAGGTTTTGTTTGCTCGGGACGCGCAAACGGTTAAGTCTGGGGGTGTGATGAGTCCTCTTTATATACCTATTTTCGGACTCATCTTGGCTTATTTTCTTGTCTTTGCACACCGTTTAGCGTCATTTGCACTTCTTTTGGTTCGCTACGGTTTTCCACGCCTTGTGCACTTTATTAGCCTATTTCTGTGCGTGTGTGTATTTCCCTTTTGCTGTGCATAATATTTATGTCTGTGACTACCATGTCGACATCCCGTCCAGTTTTCCTGCAGGTTCGGGGATTGTGTGGGTGTCCGGGGTAGGACTTTCACCATTTTTTGGCAAAGGAGTCAATGGTCATGCGTTTTTACCCACGCACGACCATCGACCTCTTTGGCGCACGATCATCGGTCGTGCGCAGTCATGACCTCTCCTGTGAAAGTTCTGTCCCGGCATATCGCACGATCACCAGCCATACCGCGCACGATCACTGCTCGTGCGCTGCCGGTCATGCGCAGTCATGGCATCTTTTTTCCACTTTTCTGCCTCCATATCGCACGATCACTGACCATATCGCGCACGACCACTGGTCGTGCGCCAGTGATCGTGCGCGCTGTTTATTCTGCTTTCTATAAATACGCAGGTTCCGCCCTATTTTCGGGAGATCGCCCCGATCCGCCGTTTCTCCGCCATTTTCGTCTCTAAGGAGGGTTTCCACCGTCCTCCTTCATCTTCCACCATAGGGAGGTGCTCTGGGCAAGCTTTCAACGCCAAATCATAGCCGGAGCTTCCTCTCGGCCTCCTCCTTCATCCTCGAGCTTCAAGCGGAGTTTTGACCTAGCTTTCTCCATCAAGCTAGGGGGAGCTGGAGCCGCAATCTACCGAGTCATTTCAACGAAGAAGACGGGTCCATTGGGAGTGAGTGACAGCCTCCTCTACCCCGGACGCAGTTGAGGACCGAGCTTGGACTCGGATTGACAACCCGGGATTCCAACCGTGAACCCTCAATAAGGCTTCGGATTCGGTCGATTCGCACACCTCTTCCTCTTATATTTGATTGCTTAGCTTAACTCTTTGTATTGATGAAGTACACTTTATTGTATTTAATGATCTTGCACTTTTTCATGTCTATATGATTCGTGTGATTTTGTTATTATTGCTTGAGGTGCGCCTTATTATTCCACCATCCATCCGCCCTTGCCGCACTAGCAATTGCTAGTGGCGTGCGTTGCGAAGAGGTGCTCACGACCCTCATTCCGCCATTCTAACCACCTCATCCGCTAGCCTACTCGTCCATCCGCTAAGCGATTCGGTGCATAGCGGCCCGTGTAGTTTCTATCCCGCCTGGCGAAGCATCGCATAGCGGCGTTGCATAGGAGTAGCTTGTAGATTTTTACTTTATTTTCCGCAACAATCAACCCCCCCCCCCCTTTTTGAGCCGACCCGAGGACTTCAATCTCAAGTCCTCCTCGACATTAACTCATCCCTTACTGTGTTCCTCAAGAGACCGACACTCGGGGATTTATTCCCAAACTTTATTACTTGTGCGACCGGTGCGCTTGCCGTATTTTCCACGCATCACTTACAGGCTGGAGTTGCCATCGGAATTGGCAGGATTACACGACGTGTTCCACATTTCGTCACTTAGAAGGGCTCACTATGCCCGTAACAGCAGATTTCGACAACAGATGGGTCGGTAGCTTCAGACCGGTCAGTTCACTTGGAGCCAGTTCGGATCTATGACAGAGGAGTACGGATCTTGCGTCGCAAGAAGGTTCCGTTAGTTAAAGTCCTGTGGAGGAACCATGGCCAGCAGGAGCATACCTGGGAACCGCAGGACCTGATGCGATAAAAGTATCCAGAGCTGTTCAGTCAGGTATACCTCACAACCTTTCAGGATGTTCAATTTACTTTCCCGTTTTAAACTAGTAGGACTGCCCTAGGCAGGGTAGAGGCTAATATTTTTTTATTGGGGTCTTGGCCTTGCCAATTGGGTGAATTAATCATAGATTTAGGTTTCCCTATAAACCTCACTTAGCAAACATGGTGTCGTGATGTAATCTCACACTCCTTAAGGGATGTTACAAGTTTAGTTTATTCCGGTAGAACCCCCGTAGGCTTAACCTTAATTTCGGGGATGAAATTTTTGTTCTGTTTATTGGGATTTGTAACATCCCATTTCCATCTAGACCCCCTAAGAGTGGTTTGGTCATGAGTAGGTCATGACAAGATCCTAGAGAACCTAAAAGATCAGGTGGACTTGAGAATACCGGTGATTGTGTTAGATGGTCTACAAATAGTAGATTCCTAAACCCTAGTTTAGGATGATCATGTGGTTTCACCAGGACTCCAAGACCTCACCAACCCTTGGAAAGGCCCAACAAAACCCTATGGGCCCATGGGAGTCAATTCTAGGTGGCCAATTTGGCCAAGGAACCACCTAAGCCTACTTTGGGCAATTGACCTATGTAAGGACAAGGTGCCCTTAGTAAACCCAAATAACTCTACCAAGTTCTCTCTAGACCTAAAGAGGGGCCAATGAGTCAATAAGGATCCATTGGGGTCAATCCAAATGGTCATGATGACCAAAGTCAACTCTACCCAAGGTCAAGTCAAACCCTCGCCCAATTGAGCTAACCCAAGCTCAAGTCTTTTTCCCCTTAGGCTAACTTTGATTTCTTAAGTATTAGGATTATATTGGTTGCACCTATCCTAGAGAGTTGACCAGTCAGCATGGTGACTATGAGAGAGAGAGAGAGAGAGAGAGAGAGCTTCATTTTAATGGAGGAGAGAGAATTTTGGGAAGAGGAAGAATGGAGTGGGGCTCGGCCAAGGGAGGCCAACAACCACCCTTGATGGCTGCAATCAACTCCCTTAGGGAAGAGGAGTTGATTCCAGCCATTTCCCGGCCACCAAGGGGCATATTCAGCCCCCCTCCTCTCAACCCGAGCCATGCCATTAATGGCTTTGATGGGCAATGAAGGATCCAGCCACTCCCCTCCCCAATTGACCATTTAAACATCATCAGTGGGTAGAGGGAAGCATTTTCGAACTATCACCTTGAAGGAACAAGCCATCCCACTTTGCTGTTGTAGAAGCCGAGCACCGCCGCCGTTGTCCATGGTGTCCCGCCGCTCCTCTCGCCTTCAGGCCGCCGGAAAGGTCCTCCTCCTCTCCATGTCTTATGGTTAGATCATAGCAATGCTTAGGTTCAAGGTTTGGGCTCAATTGAGCCTAAACCAATTTCTAGTTTTCATGGTTTCGGCGGATAAATTCTCTTGGTAGAACCGCCAGAATTCTCCCCTCCGGTGGCCGAGTCGCCGCCAGTCGATAGCCACCACCTCGACGGAGGTGTTGGTGGTGGTGGCCGGCCGGGGAAGGGCTGGGATGGGCGGAGGTGGCGTCTGGAAGTGGCTCAAGGCTCGGGCTATCTCAGCCGTTGGCTGGAGGTAGACGATGAGCCCAGACCCTTGGATTTGCGCCAAGATCCGTGCTGGATCAAATGTAAATATTTCATATTAATTGATTTTCTATCACATTATTTACAGTATTTTGAAATAAATATTAAAAATAGTTAAAAGCCTCTGATGAAAAAGGGCAAAACATAAAGGTTGTATCCCTAAGGGTCTACTTTCATTCAAAATTTATTCAGACCCATTTGGACCTCTGGTTGGACCAGGGCATCCATTTTGGTGGGACCTATACCTAGGGCTATCCTGAGATTGAAAAGAGTGCCCACACTTCATCCCTTGTCCAAATGACCTGAAATTTGGGCAGGGGGTCAACCTTAGTCATACCTAGAGTCAGTCCAAAAATGGGAATTTTTGGGAATATTTTTCCTATTGTTTTTTTTATTATTTAATAATACTAGGGTATTTTAATTAAGTGGTTTAATGGCATCCAAACCCTCCAAAATTTTGGTGAGTGGTCCCTTGTATTAGTTCCTAGCTTTGTACAAAATTTCAACTCATTTGGATGAGTTTTAGTTAGGGAATCACCAAACCCTAGTTTGGCCTTAAGGAGGTATTTTTGATTAAAAAGTGCACTTGTGATTTTAGGTGACCAAACCACAACAACAGTGGCTGAAACTTGGGCCACTGGTTTGTTTTGACCCTTAGAATCCCCCTATGGTTTATAGGGTGGTTTGGGGTAGGTATGCCCTAGGACCCAAGATCAAACCTTTAGGTTGGTCTTGGGGGGATTTGTGAAGTGCATATGGTCAAATGCCCTTGTATGGTTGTGATTTTTGGTGGAGAGGGGACTAGTAAAGTTAAAGTCCTCTGGCCAAAATCTTAGGAGGTTTGGAGATTGATGCACCCCTCAAAACCCCAACCCTAGGGTTAGGGTAGAATCACCTTTGTATAACACAAGCCCATATAACTCGTCAAAAGGGTCTGAAGCTTAAGGAGCATGAGTTTTAAAGTAGAAAGAACCCTTAGTTATTTTACAGGAATTTTATGAGCAATATTTTTGGTACTTCATTTGTTGGTTATGATATAGCCCTAATAAATGTTTTAATTACTAAGAATCATTCTGTTCTTTAATACACCATGGAACCTTGGCAGTGAATGTTTTAGGTTGAAATTATTGCCCATTATTTTTAGTATAACTTTTGTTTGATTAAATCTAGTACATCATGCACAAATGATTAAAAATGGGTTTGGTGGTATAAAATTATTCATAGATGATATATCTGTTGAATAATTATGAGACTTAGGCACAGATGATTTCAGACCTAAATATGCTTGTAGTAATTTATTCATAATTTTTAGAGAGTTGATTACAGTACTTTCCTTACAAGTCCAAAATATTGAGGTTTTTGGTAATTATTTTATTTAGAATTTAATCCCGGCTGAAAAATTATGAAACTTGTCCAATGATGTTTTTAGAGTTTTATTAGCCCAATATAATTAATTCAAATTTTTGGATGACAATTTTCTGTAATTGTTTCATTAATAATGAAAGATAGAAATTATTTCTAAAATAATTTTAAGGCCCATTAGATGCTAGAAAAATTATGATACATTGGATTTATATTACTGAGTTAACCTAATATTTATCATAATTTTGTTAGGCATCTTGCATGAGTACTTAGGGTAGTTCATGTTCAAACTACTAACCCTTGGAAGTTTTAAGGAAATTAAATAAATGCCAGATAAAATAGGAAAATTATAATTTTATAGATTTAGTCTATTTGTACCATGATAAGTCTCCAGTAAATAATTTAGGGCATTTGGATGACTATTTGGATTATCTCCTATCCGGTTCGACATATAGCCTAGGTTGGTCTGCATTTAACAAATTGGGTTAGCTGCAATAGGATATGATTGGACATGGTGTAGGAGTTAGTCATTTTGCTGGGTTGGATAGATGTGGATGAATTCACCATAGAAGGATAGGAAGAGTAGTGAGAAGTGGTTGGGCAAAAGTTTAGAGGTGCTCGGGTTAGACGAAAGATCATCTTTTCCGAGGAGAGGAAGAGTCAAAATCACCCTAGGATTAGCCTACTATAATATGAGAAGGGAATGGGTAAAGAGAATCAAACAATAACAATAAGTGCCTTGCGAAAGGAAACAATGGGATTCAGCTACCATCATAGTTCCTAGTGCCCTTTGAGAGCCCTTCACGGGGTATACCGGGGGCAGTCTTGGGCTAACATAAACTGTAGCAGTGATAAATCTTAAAGAGCAACTAGAATAATTAGGAGTTCACTTTCACACACCCTGGAGTCTCGGGAAGTTAGTTTGACTATAATATTCGAGCGGTAGGCTCGGTGGTTGTTGAGACGGACGAGATAGTCCGGGTAGCTTTGGCTCGGTTAGTTTTGAGTCAGATAGTTTTGTCTACGGAGCTTTGGCTCGGTTAGTTTTGAGTCAGACAGTTTGGTCTGCGGAGCTTTGGCTCGGTTGTTTGACACGTTAAATATTTCATGTGCATAAAGAAAAGAAAAAAAGATAAGGTGGTGGGTCTTCGGTATTGGATGGTCGATGCACCGACACCAATATGCTGACTCGACAAATGTGGTTAGCACTTCGCCAACAGAAGTCTGGTGCGCCAGCCGGTAAGAGTACGCAGGAGTCTGCTTCATGCACCAAGCATTGAGGCGTACGATAGGTCTGACTGGTATTGTTTTACTGGTTTAGAGGTGGGCGAGGCCCAACCTATTTCTTCCGTCTGCCACTACGGAGGTATCCTGGGAGGTTTGGCTCCAGAAAGGGGGAACTAAAGGTCTGTGTACACAGAGTCGGGTGGGTGAGTTGCACTTGAATGATCACTTCATACCAACTTCCATGTCATAACATAATCATTGCATTTAACCTCTGTCACCAATTATATAAGTGGTATGGGACGCTTACACAATTGGACTTGCAAAACGACCCCTTGGTCTATAAACTTGTGTGGGCAAGTTTATAAATTAAGGTCAAATTCTTCTTATATATATTGCTGTTAATAACCGACACCCCAACGTATAAATTGGTATGAGACTCTTTATACGATGGGAGCCCTGCAGAAGATCCCTTGGCTTATGCGTTTCTGCATATAAGTTAAGGTTATTTTTCATACTTTACTTTACTGCCAGATGTACTATAAAATTTCTAGTATAGTTCCGCTGCCATTAGTTTCTTGATTACTCTCCACCTTCAAGTCCTCCCCTTTCTTCCTCTCCGCTCGGTGCCTAGAGGCCATGGGGGAAGGGGTGGGGGATGATAGGACTTAGTCTTATAGACTAACGGTTTTCAGACCATATCATTTAGGGCATCGTTGAGCCCAGCATGGAGGAGCAGCCCCGGAGGTCAGCCCGTTTGGAGATAGGGCAGTCTAGCTCAGGAGTTCAGACAGCTGGGACTGTGAGTCCGTGATTCTAGTAGTGTTTTATTTTGCTTCTGCTTGAGTGACTATGTAGTTAGGATTTGATGTATCGGGCTTAAGCCCTTATGTTTTTTTACATTTATATTCTGTGGACTCTCCCTTCGTGGAGATTTTATTACTCTGATATGTGATTTTTCTGTGGACTTGTTTTTAATTTATTGTGCTACCTTTCTGTGATCGAATTGGCCGGCAGAATCGGTGCTTTGTGGTGATGACCCTTCAGGGCGTGAAGGTGTCACCGCAAAGCGACGATTCTGGGCCTAAGACCCCTGTGTTTTAAAAGAAAAAAAAATTTGGTCTTACACATCATAAATCTAAAATTTTGCTAGTTTAAATATATATAGATGATATAATATTTGGCTCTACTGATTCCAAACTATGCAAAAGATTTTCTGACCTAATGCATTTTAAGTTTGAAATGAGTAGTATGGGTGAACTATCCTACTTCCTTGGTTTACAAGTGAAGCAAACTCCTTATGGTATTTTTATATCCCAGTTTAAATATGCTAAAGAGCTAATTAAAATATTTTGGGATGTCAGATGCCTCAGCTATGAAAACACCCATGCCCTCAAATGATGTTGTTGATAATGATGAACAGGGCAATCCTGGTTATCAGATATTATATAGGACCATCATTTGTTCTTTATTATACTTAACAGCTAGTAGAACAGACATAATGTTTGCTACATGTATTTGTGCTAGGTTTCAAATAAATCCTAAAGAATCTCATTTATTTTAGCTAAAAGGATTTTGAGATATATAAAGGGCTGCCCTAATCTAAAAATCTGGTATCCAATAGAGTCATAATTTGAATTAACTGGATTCTCAGATGCTGACTATGCTGGATGCAGAGTTGACAGAAAAAGCACTTCAGGAACTTGTCAATTTCTTGGTGATAGGCTTGTGTCAAGGTTTTATAATAAGCAAACTTCTATATCTACTTCAACTACTGAAGCTGAATACATTGCAGCTGGTAGTTATTGTTTACAGATTTTGTGGATTCAAAATCAGCTACTGGATTATCGATATAACTTAAATAATTCAACCATATTTTGTGATAATTCCAGTGCAATATCAATTGCACAAAATTCAGTCCATCATAGTAGGACTAAGCATATAGAAATAAGACATCATTTTCTTAGAGTTAATATATGCAAAAATAAAATTAATCTTGTTTTCATTTCTACTGATTTACAAAGGGTAGATATTTTCACTAAACCCTTAGATGAAAAGAAACATCTTTTCTTCTTAAATCAGTTAGGCATGATTAATGGAGAAGAATTAATTTGATTTTTGTTCTAAGCTCAACAAATTGCACACCTTTCGTCGAATTGAGATCGACGAACTGTGTTCTTTTCATGAGATATTCGTCGAACGGAGATCGACGAATTGTCTTTGTGAAATTTTCGTCGAACGAAGATCGACTGATTAGTTTCAAGTATCTATCATCGAACGGAGCTCGACGAAATATATTTCTTTCGCAAAACTTTCGTCGACCGGAGATCGATGAAATGTATTTCTTTTGAGAATTTTCGTCGAGCAAGAGTACGAGGTGTTGCTTTTCGTCAGACAGAGTTCGCCGCTTCAACTTCTAAAAACTTATATTTAGATTTTCGTCGAACTCTATCCCGCGCTTTCTCCATTTCTCATCTCTTGCGCTTGATCTTTTCTGTGTTGCAGGAAAATGGTAGTGTCACAGGCGATTCTCTCAACAATGAAGTTTAATGTAGGATTTGATATATATATATGGACTCCATCAGTCATTCTGATCAACTATTTAAGGATATTTTGCAACTGTTCGAGATACAACATCAGCAAAACTTTATGTGCACTAGAATCAAACTCCCCGTCTTGGAAGTTAAGGAATGAGTTTATACTGCCAAGATTCAAGACCCTATAACTATTAACTGATCAGTCACAGGAAATCAAGTTTCTCTAATACCTGAAACTTTATCTGAAATTTTTGGTTTCGTTAATGGAGAAGATGATATTCAAAATTTGATATAATGCTAGAAAGGTTGGGTCATACACAAGGAAACCCTAACCATCTGTTGAAAAAGAACTTTTTTGTTGAATATAAATTCTTAGCCGATGTTGTTGGTAAAGTTTTGTTGGGAAAACATTCTGCACATGATTATGTCACCAGGCACCAATTTATGTTGATGTGTGCTTTGGTTAATAAGAAATCTATGAATTGGGAAACAATATTATTTGATTGAATTAAGAAGAAGATTAATAAGAAAGATGTCAACTATGACAGAATTTTGGGTATCTTCCTCCAAACCAAATGTCCAGAAGTTCTGGTCTCTCAGACTGTGCATATCAATGCATCCAAGATGCTTACTTCTGCTTTGTTTGTAAGATGGGAGAGGGTAATCCCTAAGCAATCCAGGGCTGAAACCTCCAGGACAGCTTCTGAAAGCATAAGGGCTGTTACAACCACTCTCCCAACCCCAACAAAAGTTTCTGCTCCTCATATTTCTTCTCCTCCCCCATCTCCACACCATTCCCCTAGACAGCTATATCCACTATCTCCACCATCTCCACCTCATTGTCCTATTCCATCATCAACTCCACATGCTGACTCCCCTCTTCCTCAGTCACCTATACCACCTATTACATCTAAATATATTCCATCCACTTCATTTCATCCAGAATCACCAATTCATCTGTCTCAACCTTCATCTCCACTACTATCTTCTCCTACTCACTTTTCTCTTCTGCATACATCTCCACCTCATACAGCTCTACCACATGTCTCTCCATCACACTCACCTATTTAGGAAATAATTCTAGACACAATTCCTACTGTCATTCCTCCATCATCCATTCCTCAAGCCTTCACCATCTGCCAAATCCGTGCAAACAGATCCACTCCATCTTCTTCTACTCAAAATGTAACGCCCTAAAACTCAAAAGAGTGACGGGTGGCATTTTGAGCCAAATCTTGAATTTGGTAAAGGTGACACGGCCTGGGACACGGACGTGTCCCAGGGCGTGTCGTGCTCGGGTTCGACGATGGTCGAGTGGTCGACGAAATTGCAGTCAACGGTCGTCGGGGGTGAACACAGCCTGGGATACAGGCGTGTCCTAGGGCGTGTCAGTCACTCAAAGCCTTTCACTCAACGATCGTTGAGTGAGGACGCACGACCTGAGCCCAGGCGTGTTCGGGTCCGACACGGGCGTGTGAAATTTGACATGGGCGTGTCGAATACCCGTGTCCTCCTCGGGTCATTTGACGAGTTATGCTAAGGCAGCTACACGACCTGGTACATGGGCGTGTCCAAGGGCGTGTCTAGCACACGGCATGTGACACGGGCATGTCATATGGACATATTGTGCTCTGGTTGTTTTGGACCCATGTCGTTGGAGGAACACGCCTAGTGACACGGGCGTGTACTGGGTGACACGGGCGTGTCGAGTGCCTGTGTTCTTTTTGGGACGCGATGGTTTTGACGGAGAATGAGTGATACGGCCTTGGACACGAGCGTGTCGCATGCCGTAGTCGGCCCAGGAAGTTTGATTTTTGGTTGAATCGCAGTCGTTTGTTTCCTTGATTTGCGATCTAATGGCTCAGGGCTTTACTTGGTAGGTTTTAATTTGGGAATAGGGTTAAAACCCTCATTCCATTTTCATCTTCTCTCTCGAAATCCTACAGAGAAGGGAGAGAAAGGAGCTTGGAGGAAGAGGAAGATCCGGTCGCCAGAGGAGATTTGGAGCGCCAAATCGCAAACCGAGCCCAAATCTACGGAGGCAAGATCATCGCGGTGCTTTTCATCAGCGTAGTTTTCCATGGCGCCGAGGAAAAATGCTAGGGTAACATTTTTCATCTTGAGCATGTGAAGCTCTTCTTCCTTTGCATGGGAAAAACCCTCTCCCGCGAGTATGCGGAGAGTTTGCGTTGTTCCTTGGGATAGATATGTAAAGTCCCCCTTGTTAGAGTCCGGAATCGAAGTACGGGCATAGGCATGGTGCCAGAAGTCTACCTGGACAAGTTGGTCTGGATCGGTGATGTTGCATTGCATAGTAGCCGGAGAATACTCCGTGCCATTGATTGTTTTCGGGTTTCTACGGGGTAGATTGCAGTAGGGATCCTCGGGGATTAACCCAAGACGCACCCGGAAAACTGGGCAGAAACGCATTTCTGCCATCCTTGTGGCCTGGTAGCCAACCATGAACATAACTGAGTTATGTGCTTGTGTGATCAAATTTGGGATCCAGGAGAAGCTTGGCCCGCGCGTACGTCTTAAAGTGACTAGGAGGTGTGAGCAACGGGCAAGTGGAAACGGACCCGGGCTATGTGGTTTGGTGTCAGATACCTGAAAAGGGGGCTAGCCATTGGCATGGTCGTGCGAGTCTTAGGCTTAGACCGGAAAGACTAAAAATGCTCACAATATTTGTCGTCCAAGGGATGGTGGTGAGACCACGGTTATGACCGGGTTCACCGAGTTAGTGCCCTGAGAGCACGGGGTGTGTGGCCGTGTGAGCCTGCACCTGTGATGTTGTGCTTATTCTCTATTTTACTTGATATGCTAACAAGTGCAGGGAAGAAGCTTTGTCGTCCCGAGTTTGGGGGCGGAATCGTTATAATTTGGTCAGTTTTAGCTGACTGTTATTCTTGTTTGCCACCGTTGCGGTGATTTGTGCTTGCAGGTGTTGCGAAGCCGAGCGGCAAATAGCGGACAAAAGCCCAAGTTGCTGAGCCGGCCCTCGAAGGCCTTGTGTGTTTACTTTATTAGTTCATGTGTGGCCGGCCTGCGAGCCGAAGTTTGTAAAACACAATTTTATTCAAGTGAACTGTTGTAAGGCCATAAGGCTCGTACTTTTTGTTACTTTGTATTTCATTCCTGTTTGGTTTGCTAATTGACATTCATGCTTGTTGGTTGGGTTCTTATTGTTGCAACTTAACAAATTGCTTCCGCTAGATGCTCTGTGTAGGACGTGTGTATTGGTTGATTGGTTTCATTGAGTAACCTACCGGTCTGTCCATGGTATATGGCGTCGGGCCCCGGCCAGACCTACTGCTATATACTATGTGACGGATAGGGGCGTTACACAAAATACAACATCAACATCTGCTCAGAATCATTCTGAGTTTATATTTTTGGATTTTTCTTCTATTGCATAAAATCTTATTGAATTTATTACTCCAACTCTCAAAAAGCTTATAGATGAAGCTATAGCTCCTCTTGCTGTTTCTATCTCTGTCCTCTCTTCTCTGCTTGTGTCCTCCCATTTTGTCCCTTCTTCTGTGGGCCTATATTCAGGTCTCCCTGGATTTAGGTAGGGGGAGATGCTTTATGAAGAAGCTCCAAACAATTCTGTAGTTCCAGTCCCAGCAGCAGCAACAGTTTTTGATACTGATACAGAGATGATAATTTCAGTTGAAGTAACAGTACCAGAAGTTGCTCCTGTTGGTGATGTCTCTATTCATCCAATAGTCAACTTGAATTCTTTATTATCAGATTTTGATACTCTGTATAATATTTATTCTCCAGCTTTTTAGCTTAATTTTTCTAAAGCTATAGTATGTTAGACTGCTCCAGTTAGTTCTTCAGTTCTAGAACAACTAAGGACCAGCTTTTCAGTTGTTTCTCCTATCAATTCTCCAGTTTCTCTGCCTTTAATTTTTTAGAATTCAATGGATATTATAGAGCAAGTTTCTTCCCCCTACTTATGCTTGGGATGAAACTCCAATGCATAATTTTGATGACTTTCTTTTTCAAGACATGGAACAAGATGACAGTGTACATATACAAATTAATACAACAGATATTATAACTGTACAGTCAGAGGCCCATACTGTTGATTACGCTGAGTTAATTAAATAGATTGATGATTTATATGATTTGCTAGAAGAAGAATCTGATGATGAAAAGTCTGATGAGTCAGAAGACACAAGTTCTAAGAAGAGAAAATTGAAGAAGAAGGCTCTAGTAAAGGATGCTCCTAAACCTTCATCTACTGCTGATATCCCTTAATATATTCTGCATGGGATTACTCTTACACCAGACCATCCACATTAGATGAGGTATTTTAAAAATGAACAGAAAAGGTGGAAGAAAATGAAAAGGTATCATTCACCTTCAAGGTCTAGCATAGGACCTCCTCCTCCTCCTCCAGCAGCAGGAAATATTACTCAAAAGCCTACTTCTAATTATTCAAAAGCTACTCAGAGTAGACAGGATAGACCCTCAAGGTCTGATACTCAAAGAAATCAAAGCAGCAAACAACAGCAGACAAGTCAAAATAGCAGTCAACAAAAATCAAATCAAGAAAAACCTCCTTCACCAACATATGATCCAGAAGTGGACCCAAATTTCGGAATGACAAGATTTAATGAGTATATTACTCTATCTCAGATTAATAAAGCTAAAGCAAGAGGAAAGGACACCTCTCAGTTCTCAACCATGTCCTCTTACAGAAAGAAGGAGCATGAAAAATATCAAGTAAAGAACTTGTTCAATGTGGACAAGTACATGCGCTTGCATCCAGAGGCAGTGGTGCCTAGGACTACTTCTTTGAAGATTATTGGCTCTCAAGATTTGAAGATGAGTCAAAAGAAAGTTGTAGATCCTAACAGAAAGTTAATCTTCACTAAACTATCTTCATAATCTTCATCTGGTGCTCCTAAGAAAGACAATTGATTTTTGTTTTTATGTCTTATAAACTATGTTTATGTTTTTGAACTCTCAAAGCACTTTATTTTATATCTGCTGAAAGTTTTTCTTCTAGATATTTTATGGTTTGTTTTTTTCCCTTTGTAAATAGTATCCTCACACAAATAAGGGGAGATTGTTGGAACCATATTACTGATTTGGGCTAGGATTACTATTAGGATGTTCGTGTTGATGGCGGTGGGTGCTCAGAGATTCATAGCAACAAGAGTTGGCTCAATTTCGAGAGTTGGACAGATCCCCGCCATGGAAACACTTTTTTTTTTGGATATGTTCGAAATCCCTGGGTCCTGCCAGAGCTTTAAAATTTCTTAACTGATCGTTGTCGTCGCCAGAGGTGGCACGAATGGGAGTTTTCTCCCGTGTTGGAATTTACGGAGCCCCGAGAGTTGGCAAATCGTCTATTCTCGATTTCCTTGTTTGTGGATGAGAAGCGCTTACTGCTGTGTGGACTTTCTGCTACCCCAGAGTGTACCACTGATGTACCTTCAGTACGTGATCAAAATAGAGAGCTTGTTTTTGCCAGCTGCCAGGATGCGGATGCGTAACCCCGATCTTCTTCAAAGCAGAAGATTCCAATGATGAGGAGGTTCCTTCCAGTTTTCGAGATGAGGTTGTTGCCGCAGATCCTGATGTTGAAGTGCTTGGATCTTTTGCCCCCTCGAGTTCCCCCTTCAGAGGTCTTTGCTCCCTGAATGTCTTCTTCTTTGAAGGCGATGAGCCATGTAGTTGGTGCACATTCTTGTTTTTGTATTTGACCCTTTTGTGCAACACTGACCTTCTTTTTCTTGATGGCAGATTGAGACGCATGCCCATATTGTGTTCACATGGAACGACTATTATGTGAGCATGAATGATGGATACTTGCCCTTCATGAGAAGCTTTGTGTGACAGAGGCTTCTCTTGCTTCTACGAAGGAGGGACATGACCGAGATGTGTCTCGATTTCGGCAGATCGAAACTGAACTAAAGATAAAGCTAGAGGCGACCCGTGCGATGATGCAGACAGAGAAGTCCTTGGTGAAGAAGACTACTTAGTTGTTGAAGGCTGCTCAGGTGGAGACTTCTCATTTGGATGTAGAGCTAGAGTATTCAAAAGCTCAGGTGGAGCGACTTTCTTCTAATGACCGAGTAACAAAGCTGAAAGTTACTGGGCTAGCTGAGTACATGGATTCTCTGGATTATATTCGCGATTGATGCTTGATTGGTGAGGAGATCCGCGAGGAGGTCTGGACCAGAGAGGTAGAGACTCAGATGGAGGATTTTTGCGAAATTGCACTGAGGCGTGGACTGGCGAAAGATTTTCGCCTGGTTGCTAGGAGCCTGAAGTGTGACATGTCTAGCCTTAGCTTTGATGATATTTCTGACAACAAGGGCTTGAGTTCTGACTCTGATGTAGACGCAGCCGGCAAGTAGCGGCTTGCACTTTTATCTTTTCATGCTTGTATACATTTGTTTTCTTCTCGTTGAGTCTAATATATGTTCGTCATAACCCTTTGGTGATTTTGTGTAGCGTGTTTGCACATATAAATAATTGATATTACAGTATCCTTTCTTTCGTGCCTTTGCTATACCGACTATAGACACCAGGAAAATACATGTTTGTGACAAGGCCGGAGAGTGTAATGACTCAATCTGGTTATTGGAGAATATAATTATTCAATCTGACTATCCGAGAATGTATTGATTTAATCCAGTTGCGCGATCGCGAGGGGGTAGACCCAATAAATGGCGATGGCGAGGTGTATAGCGAGCATTTCACCCTGATTTTCTTCCGTTTGTCGAATGCGGCCCTTTATTGCAGTTATGAGTGCGAGGATTGATTCTGTGTCAGGAATCACGTTGACCAGCAAGTGAGAAGGAGCCGGCTCAATGCGTTCCTCGGGGACGGAGCCATTAGTGTTTTGGGCGCTTCTTCTTGCCATTGAGACTAGTCACGAGTACCGTTGTATTGAAGGTACTGTCTTTTGAGGATGCTGAGAACTCCCTTCCCACAGACGACACCAAACTGTTGCGGTATAGTTAATGCTCCTGACAGATTGGGCTAAACTTATATGTCTTAGCCCGCAGAGCGGTCAAGTATGCACACAGTAAAAGAGTAAGAAAGATGGTACACACAATATTTTTTACGTGGAAAACCCCCTCAGCCAGGTAAAAATCACGTGACCGGATCTATGCCGTTACAACTCCACTATATGCTTCGGGTGACAAGTCAGCTTGAGAATCGAGGGCGACATGCCGCTCCTCAGTACACTTGGGGGTGAAAGAGAGAATAACGGATTTTGGTGGGCGACAGACCGCCTCATTCGAAGCTTGAAGTTAATATCTGTTGGTGATGACGCCCGTCGGCACCGCGCTGATGACGATCACAACTGCGGGGCGCGCAAAACGTTGTTGGATCTGACTTGAAGGGTGCTGTGACCTAGGACACTTCGACGGGCGGCTCGCAGGAATTGCTGTCTTTGCGGTGGACTTAGCCAAAATTTTTGGTGGAGAGGCGGCGAATCGTAGGAGGAATCTGACAGAGCTTTGGCCTGAGGAAGAAGAAAGCTGAGGGAGAAAATGTGAGAAATGAGTAGGCCTGAAACTCCTTTTATAGCCTCCAGGAGGTGATTACGATGGTTATGCTTCTATCCACACACCGTAATCACTAACATCATAATATATGCATAATTTAGGGGAATATTATTTTCCAATTATTTAATTAAGTAAACCCATCACTAACCATGGTTGTTAGTGTGTGGTTATTCTGAAAATTGACGGTGGTGATCACGACGGAGAAATTAAATGACGGGGAATTGCCGGCCAGGAAGGGTGGCTGCCTTAACGGCGGACGACCGCCAGCGAAGGAGGATCGTGACCGCGGGGACGGTCGACCGAGGAACGGCCGCCCCTTGCGGTCAGCGCCCCGCGACCAGGAGGCGGCCGCGGAGCGGCTGCCCCTAGCGAGTGGCGCCCCTCGACCGGGAGGTAGCCGTGGTGCGGCTGCCCCTTGCGGGCGGGGCTCCGCAGCCGGGATGCGGCCATGGAGCGGCTGCTCCTAGTGGACGACATTCTGCGGCCGGGAGGCTGCAATGGAGTGGCCGCTCCACGGTCGGGCGGCGGTCTTGGTGCGGCCGCCCCTTGCGGGTGGAGCCCCACGACCGGGCGGCGGTCTTGCCTTGGTCGGCCATGCGCGGGCCGCACGGCGCCGACGGTCCTGGCCCGGTGACGGCTTAGATGGTGCGGGTAATGGGATGAGCGCGCGGGCGATCGTGTGTGGTGATCGCGTGCGCGGCGGTCAAATCCATGATCCCACTAATTTGACGGGGATCATAGGTAGTGGGCTATCCGCCACCAGATCGCTACATATTATGATATCCCCATCAGTTACAATTGTAATTTTGTAAGAAAAAAAATATCCCACATGATGGCATCGTGTGAGCAACATGCCTAAAATTCTCTCTTGATCGAACATAATATCATATTTCAATGGATCATATTACGCCTATTTTTCGCACAAAATCTTTACCATTAAACTGTGAATCGCATGACTTTATCATTACTCTCACTATTGTCTTTCCACCTATGTTGTTCACATGTAGGGGTGTGCATAAAAACCGGGTCCGGGGGCTCGGCCCGGTAAAAGCCCTGCTAGGCCCGGGCCCGGGCTAGGCCCACCCCGAGCCCAAGCCGGGCTATGGGGCCTAACAAGGCCCCATATATGAGCATTTGCCCGGCCCGGTGCCCGGTCCGGACCAGGCCGGGAAAAGCCCGGTTTCTAGGCCCGGGCTAAGCCCGGGGCCGGGCCGGGCAAAGCCCGGGCCCGGCTCTTACGCGGCTTTTAAACCTGTGTCTTTTAGGTGCATTTTCAGGAGAAGTGTTCAACATAAAAGTTGAATATCTCGACGATATCTACAACTTTCATGATGAACAATTTTTGATTTGAAGCCGTTTAGGCCTCCGATTTGGCTCCCGAAAAAAATCACGCGGAACATTTCAAATGTTGCGCGTTATTTTTTTCGGGGGCCAAATCGGGGGCCTAGACGGCTTTAAATCAAAAAGTGTTCAACATGAAAGTTGTAGATATCGTCAAGATCTACAACTTTCATGTTGAATATTTCTCCCGAAAATGTATCTAGAAGACGTAGTTCAAAAAGACGCGTATTTATTTTTTTAAAAAAATTATTTTTTTTATAAAAACAGGGCCCGGCCCGGCCCGGCGGGCCTTAACAAGCCCCCTCCCGGAGCCAGAAGCCCGGCCCGACTGCAATCAGGGCCCGGGCCCGGGCCGGCCCCGATTCGGGAATGCCCGGGCCTCCGAGGCCCGGGGGCTTTTTGAACACCATTAAATCACATGTAATAGGTTTTATCTGGTCGAGATATTGATTTAATATTGAATTTAGATAAGTTATCTTTGTAATATTTATAATAAATTTCTATGAACTCTTTAGGCAGTTCGTTTGTGTCTTTATCTGAATCAGGACGATATCTATCCTCCTGATCATTAAAGCTTGTTACACTATAAATAATTGTGGGCACTGATATTAGCATTTTATTTTTTGCTATTCGCACAAACGGCTAATCACAAGCGTGATTTTAAGAAGTTGGCTAGATGCAAGTAGTTTTCTTTTAGCAAGTGTTCCTTTAGAAAGTTGACTATCCGCAAGCATTCTTTCATTTTTCACAGGACTTAGAGATACTGAATGATCACTAGCGCCATGCTCTTATTTTCTCCATTTTTTCTAAAAAATAAAAAGATTGAACCCATCATCCTTACTTTTGCAATCTTTACTAACAAAATTTAACTAAAAAGTTTCTTTAATGCATGTGATGGGAAAAAGATGATTTTTTTGGAGTGAAAAGCCTTAAACTTTGGGACTAGAGGAGCAACAATGACTTACAAGGAGATTGAGAGCGACGGCGGCAGAGAAGATAAAATGCATGAGGAAGGTATAAAAGTTGGGAAAGTTCCGGTCCTCCGACAGTGAAGCACTGATCCACGGATGTGATGCACGGATGTAGACGGTGGTGGAGATTTCGGAGGTGTCTGCGGCGAGCCTTACGTCGTCAACGTCTGCGGAAGCAGGGGATGGTAGTACATCCATGCGATGAAAGATTAAGTAGTGTTGTGCGGCTAAGTGAGTGCGGTGTTAATATGAATTTTAAAGCACTAAAAAAATTCAATTTTTTTTAGTGCTGATAATAAAAAATGTTGCGATAATATACGCCCATAATTTTTGTATTGCTAATTGTTTTATCTATTCTCATTAAATATTCATTAGTATATGTGATTAGTGATGCACTGATGCATGTTTGCTATGAATATTATGACAACTGTTGCACTCTTTATAGTGGTCCAAAGATCCACAAGTAAAGTGTGCTGATGTTTTATGATTATTTATTTCGTATTCAAATATGCCTATCTTTATTTAGTTAGGATGCTTATCTTTATTTAGTAGGGTTTCTATTGTTGCTCAAACGATGGTAATATTTCTTCTTTGGTTTATGTTGCGGCCAATTTGAAGCTCCTGCAGATTGATCTAGATTGCACCGTCTTAGTCCGAGAGCGATCGAGCGTGCAAAAGTCAATAAGATCGAGATGGTTGCCAAAAGTTTTTTTTTAATGTGAAAAATCTCGGAAAGATGTGACAAACCAAGTGGTCGGGATTGTGCTAACCAAATTTTACTATTTGTTGGTGTAGTACAATGCTTTGTAGCAAAGACGAGGGCGACGGGCCGCTCCTCGTTATAATTGTCGACAAAGAGAGAGAAATGGACTCAGAGGGTGACAAGTCACCGTTCACGGAGCTAAGCCTTTTCTTTGTTGTACTGGGGAACACTGCGCTTTGGATGCTTTGAGGTCTTTGGCTTGTGCTAAGAAGCTGGAGGGAAAAGCTCTGTGAGTCTCAGCGTCTGCGGTTTGTCTCATGTAGTGCGCAAAGGAATCTGGAGCGGTGAACTTGTTGTCGACTGAAAGGCTTCTTGCTGAGTTGAGGGCGCAGTGAGTGCGTAACACGCAGAACGCTCATTGTGGAGTGCGTGGAGCGCAACGTGCGCATGGGGCGCTCAAAGGACGATGAAGCTTCAAACGATCTTCCAAGCGCTCGAAGATTATTGAAGGAGTCTTCAAAGGCAAAGGAGATCTTCGAGATATTCTTGTAGGAGCTCTCACGCGCGTATGAGGCAAAGTGGGCCGAGGAGAAGATGGAATGAAGGATGACCATGGGTTCCTATTTATAGGTTGTTAGAGTGGTTATGGTGGTTACGCGGTTATCCGCAGATCATAATCATTTTGTGTGTTATTTGCATACCACTTTATAATATTGTATGTCACGTATTTTTCAGTGATTTACTACACACGCATCAATTATTACTTTGGCTATGTGCATACCCACCCCATTAATGGGTGGTTACACTAGATGGTTACATGTAGATCAGACAATGGAGATTATGTGGTGGCAATCCGACAGTGGAGGAGGGTCGGCTGGCGGTGGTGGTCACCGATGTGACCCTGACAGTGAGGCCGGGCGGAGAGGAGGGAGAGGCGGCCAGTTGCGGACCATCGAGGCCGCAGGCTCGCAATCGCGAGGCAAGATGGTATCCGGTCGTAAGGCCAGTCAAGAGCCCTTTCGGTCTTGGGCGCACGACTGCGGGTGCACGACCATGAGGCATGGCTGCGGCTGGCCCTCCATATCCCTAGCGGTCACGTTTGTATGGCCGCGAGGTATGATGACAGCCGTCCGCGAGGCACAGTAGTCGCACGAACGCGGTCGCGAGTGGCCAAGGTTGGCTGGGAGGACGGCCACGGACCCTCGCGATCACGACCCCTCACGAGGGCCTTCGCGGCCACGTGAATGTAGTTGTGAGAGCAGTAGGGGAAGACTGGGAGGCCTGTCATAGGACCTCGCAGTCGCGTATGTGTTGTCGCGAGGGGCAACGACTGTCGGCCGAGTGGCCAGCCGTGGGCGGTTGGCACAACGGTTAGCGCGAGGACTGGCGTGGCAGTTTCCTCCATGATCCCTACTAAGTTAATGGGCGGACATGTGAATTCCGGTTATTTGCAGCTAGAAAATCTTATACATGGAGAAGGACTCCATTATTTCTCCCCCAAAGTTCCTTGAGTTTGGAGCCAAAGCGAATGGAGATCGGGGACTTTCTTTGCGTTAAAGTTTTGCAGGGACTATGTCGGAGGAAAACGAAGAGGCGCGAAAGGAGTTGCACACGTTGGGGCGCCTGTGCGTCTTATGTGTTCGTACACCTGTCTGCATACTTGTGTATGGTGTGGCGATGTGCTTATGGTTTTGATTTTTAAGTACTCATGCATATTTTTGCTTTTCAGGTACCGATGCATTGCTTGCAAGAAATGTCGATGCGGCTGCATTATTCACTCACTATCGAGCAGAAAATCTGGAGGAAGCGATATAGGATACATTCCAGGCTAGAGGTGAAGAATCCACACATTGATGAGCAAGCGCAAAATCCTCCGACAGGCAACATGATGCTATATGAGTCGTCTTTACGGTCCGGGTTCCGCCTTTGTCACAACCCACATTTTATCCGAATTTAAATGTATATCATAGTAAGAGAAAACACGCGTCGTAATGCCATGCCGTGCAGGGGATAACTGCAGACGTTCAGGCAAATGATAATACCAACACAGTTTATGAAAATACTAAGTTATGATGTAAGAAAATCAATTTTCAAGTTAAGTTTTGGTGGCCGTATTGCTCGGCTCAGTGGATCAACTAGTCCACAAGTGAAATTATAATTATACGCTGCGGAAAATAGTTCGTTTATATTATTTGACATCTTACATGACCAAAAACATCCATTTTGGACAACTAATGGTATGCAAGACTCAAGATTTAGTATAAATATGAAAATAGCTTTTACGTTCATTAAGCATAGTGATTTTAATTTTGAAAGATGACATGTATGAGCTGATAGAAGTAATACTTTTATAATTTAAAATATCTAACATGTAATCTAACATAAAACCTTCACAGAGAGCAAGTAAATCCACACAATCATAGAGAAAAAGGCTTAACAGCTAGCAAGTACTTAACATTATACAAAAATCTAGTGGGCGTCAACAACCTAACACGAACCCACTAAAATAAATGTATGTCCGAACAAGAGTAAAACAACACACTAAGTCACAATCGGTGAGGAAAAGAGACAACTGTAGCCACCAGTCAAAAGATCAACACTAGCCGCTCAACCAGCTACTTCTCCAAACCCGAGGCATTCAAAGAAAGAAAACCTCAACAAGAATAAAAATACAAGTGGCGAACAAGAGTAAAGAGATTAGCAATAAACAAAAAAATAAAGGATTACCAACCCATCACGAGGAAACTGACAAAACTCAGCAAATGAATCATATGACTAAGGTAAAAGATTACTTATTTAGTTCAAAAGTAAGAAAGTTGCGTCAAGTGCGAAATGAAGTCATGCTTTGAGAATATCTGCGAAAGTAAGCAGAATAACATAAATCTGTACAATACGAGGAAAGAGACTTAATAACTATACTTATATGAATCATTACCACTGGTGAGAAATGGTCTAGAGTCGGTGGCAACATTGTCCAACCCGAACTTGCAGACTCAGCATATTTTAAGAAATCATTGTGGTGGTGGCAACATTGTCCAACACAACCCGACAATCCAATTGTCTCAACAAGACACTAGGGTGGTGACCTTAATATCCAACTCAACCCATCAATCCAAACATATAAACACGGTACTTTGGTGATAGCCACTTTGTCCAACTTAACCCCACAATCCAAAAAAAATAACTCTAGCAGTGTAATGATTCACAATTTGGCACTAGGTTGGAGGTCCTGTATCCACTACCAACCAAAAGCAACACTTAACATCCAAAAACACTCAAGTAACAAATCACTCCAAGTCATACTCGTCAAACTCAACTTAATTCGGCGATAAATTTCTAAGTCCAAGCTGAATCGTCGAGTATACTCGACGAATGCAGTTGATACACGACGAATCAGCTAAAAATACTAAGTCCAGGGAAAAGTGTCGACTACACTCGACGCCGCGTTGAGTGCATTCAACGCACTAGATGTTATCCAGCTGAACTCAACGATATTACCTCCACTCAACGCCGCGTTGAGTCTACTCAACGCTTTAGACTTAGCTCCGAAACTACTCAACGCCAAGGTTACACTCAACATTGTTTCATTAAACGCCGGGTTGAGTGCACTCAACTCTTTTGATCACTCGACGCACTCGACACCAACTAGCATTACTCGATGAATTCATCGAGATTACTCGACGAATCTTACTTAGACTCCAATCTCACTCAACGCCAAGGCTTATACTCGACGAACTCAATGCTTTATACTCGACGAACTCGATGCCAAGTTAACCTCACTCAACACCAAGATGATATTCGACGAATTCGTCGAGATTACCCGACGAATTGGACTTAACTCAACGCCAAGCATTACCCGACAAATTTTCATCGGATACTCGACAAATTCGACTTTTCTCCTACTGAAACTCATCGAATTTTACTTAGTCAAAAACTCCAACTATACCAGCCATATCTCACAAATTGCACTTAGACTAACTAACAAGAAATCGACGGATTTAAACTCACTAACAACCCTAGTTGATGAATTTGAACTTAAGTTTCCATCATATACGATGAATCTGAACTTAGCCTAACAGTTATACAATTGACGGATTAACTTAGGCCAACAACCATATACTTGACAAAATTAGACTTATCTCGACTGTCATATACTCGGCGGTTTACCTAAACTAACAGTTAAATATGGAGAATTTCTACTTATCCATATCCAATGAATTATACTTAAGTTAACTGTTATGAATTCGACAGATTATCCTAGTCTAACTGTCAAATATATCGGAAATATCGTATTAGATTAATCCCATAATCCATGGATTCACCTGGCTTTCACCTACAGAATCAACTGGGCTAAACCTGGCCAGAAAACTGCACTATCTAGCAGATCGACAAGGGACGAACCTGACGTTACTCCTAAGTACTAAGGAGGAAGGGATAGAACAGGAAATACACAAATGAAAGGAAAACTTGGCAAGGGGAAGAAGTCACCACTTGCCTCGATCCGGCCGAAATTCGGCAAAACAACGCTCCTCCTCACGCATCCGGACGCATGAACACCTAAGCAGCAAAACCTGAAACTTTTCGAGAGGAGAGAAGGTCAAAAACGCATACCTTAATATTGGGTCATTGATCCTGATGGCCCTGATTTGATGATGTCAAACGTATCAATGAGATAGACATAGTTGTATTTGATGTATGGTTAAGTTCTTGCATACAGGTTAGTCTTTGTCACAATGATTGGACAACTAGTTCAAGAGATAATGACAGGTGGACTCAAGGCAGAGCTGGAAACTCAGAAATCTACCTAAGTCCAAAATCATTGAGTGAGGCAAGCTCACTTAATGCCATTCAGCTAGTAGTGGTTAGAGTAGGCAGACAGTCAAGACTGACAGTATTGCAAAAGCAAAAATCGGCTAAGTCCAGAATCATTGAGTGAGCTTAACTCACTCAACGCCATACAGCTAGAAGCGTTGAGTTAAGGTTATCCTATCATAGCCTTACTGTGAAGAATCCAGAAAATCGCTAAGTCCAGAATCGTTGATTGAGGCAAGCTCACTCAACGCTCTCAACGCCATCAGGCAAAAAGATGAAAAATATGGCTAAGGCAAAAAGCGTTGAGTGAAGCTTATGCACTCAATGCTCTAAATGCCATCAGGCAGAAAACTGAAGAATATAGTCTAAGTAAAAAAGTGTTGAGTGAGGGATATACACTCAATGCTCTCAACGCCTAGCGGAGCAAAAATAATTCTAAGTCCAGAATCGTTGAGTCTATCATTCGTCGAGCTGAGCTTAGCTTTCATCGACCGGAGCTCAGAGAATTTGTCGATCTCAGCTTTTACCTATAAGAAAGACTCAGTTATCAGAATCGTCGACCGGAGTTCAGATTTCGTCGAACGGAGTTCAGATATTTTGTCGAACTCAGCCTTCACCTGAAGAAAGAAGTGTACTAAGAGAATTTGTCGATCTCAGCTTCACTGTTTCATCGAACTGAGCTCGAAGTTTGTCGACCTCAGCCTTCACCTGAAGAAAGAACTGGGCTGAGAGAATTCATCGATCTCAGCTTCACTATTTCGTCAAGCTGAGCTCAGATTTCGTCGAGCTGAGCTTGAAGTTCGTCAAATACAGGATTTCAGAAAAGTTAGTTAATTTTGGCTAAGTCCAGAATGATGCTGACTCACCAAAGTCAACAAGTTAACGAAGTTAAGATTAGATGCAAATCGACTTTAATGTCATCATCAGTCTACAATGGATCTTAAGTTAATAAAGCTGATGTTTTAACCACCATTAAAACTGAGACACGTGTCGATCATCTTGCCAATATGACGAGAATATAAATAGCAGAAGTGATCGAGATCTATAATAATGAAGATTATTAGATTAATTTCTGATTAACTTTCGAAAAAAATGATAAGCGGGGTTCGTCGTCTTCATCCGCCATTATTGCAGAAGCCAAGAACCTCAAGTTAAAATCTGAAGGGCTTCTGAGTTTGCTGGTGCAATCATCATCCACACCAGCAGGTTCAGAGTAATCCTCTATGAGAGATGAATCAGCCTAGGCGTGACCTAGCTGAAGTAAACTTCTCGATCCAAGCCGAGCCAGAATCTGAAGATTAATTCGCTAGATTGAGTTGTAAGCCTGTGTTATAAAGTCTGAGGTAGGCAAGGAGTTGCCTGAGTTGTAGGTGTGTGGATTTTTCACACTAAGGTAGGGCAAGATTGCCTGAGCTGTAGGAGTGTGGAGTCACTCTGAGGTATAGTTCTTGGAAAGAACTTGAGTTGTAGGATCTTAGTGATCTGAGTGGTAGGGCTTGTGCCTAAGTTGTCTGAGCCTATTGGGCTCTGAGCTGTAATATCTGAGGATCTGAGAAAGATAGAAGGAAGTTTGGCTGAATCTAGTATACCGCTAGATAGGCGAGGGGGGGGGGGGAGTGGATGTACCCATCAATTGGGAACCACTATAAATCTCTGTGTACTGTGCTGTATACTGTGCTGGTATTGGTTGTGATAAGATTACTGTACTGTGATTTTAATCAATAAGTTGCCTAAGTTTTAAATTGGACCAATTCACCCCCTTGGTGATTAGTGTTCTTGAAATCAAGGATTTCAAGTGGTATCAAAGGGAGGTTGCTCAAGATAGACTTATAAGTCTTAGTTGATCTCCAGGGGAAGCTATCAGAGGGCCAAAATGGGTTCAAGTGAGAATCATAAAGAACTTGGATCCATGAAACTTCCTCTTTGCAGGAAGGATACCTTTGGCATCTAGAAGGAAAGGGTCAGACTTTTCATGAAAGCATCTGATCTTAGAAAATACATCACAGTACAGGAAGGACCTTCATCCCAATAAAGACATCAGTCCTTGATGCAAATCTGAAGACTCCAAAACAGTATTCTGAGATGACTAAAGATGAAATCATCTTAGCTATATTAGATAAGAGGGCACAAAACATTATTGTTAGTGCCATAGATGAATCAACATTCCAAAACCTAGTCCACTGTAAGATATCTAAGGAGATGTGGGACACACTAGTTGTCTATATAGAGGAGACTAAAGAAGTGAGGGAGGACAGGAAGTCCATACTCAATCAAGAGTATAAAAGCTTCAGGCATGACAAGTCAGATGGCATTGTTGTGTGCTATGAGAAGTTTTTCAGAATTGTGAATGAGCTGATGACATATGACAGAGACTTCAGAACTTATGAATTGAATGACAAGTTCCTCAGGTCTTTAACTAAAGACTGGGACACAAAAATCTGTGCCATCAGAGAAGTGGTCAAATTTGCAGACACTCCTCCACCAACCCTGTTTGGAAAGCTGCTGTCTTATGAAATGTAGCTGACTGCTAGAAAGGAGGAGGAGAAAATCAGCAAGCCTACAGTCAAAGATAAGCCAGTGGCCTTCAAAGCTGAATCCACAAGGAAGAGTAGGAGAAAGATTCCTTCTCCACCAAGGAGAGTTGCTTATTCTTAGTCAGATAGCTGAGAAACCAGCACATCAGACTACCACATTTCTGATGAAGACTTTGCTGCCTTCTCTAGGCAATTTCAGAAATTTATGAAGAAGAAGCACTGGAGAAGCAGGTCATCCTCTTCTTCTTATCCAAAGGAAGATTAGTACAAGGGCAAGAAGAAATCCTCTAAAGAGGACAGGTATGGCTCTAAACCAAGTAAACATACTTCTTCTAAAGTGGTGTGTTATTATTGCAGCAAGCCAGGGCATGTCAAAGCCGACTGCCCTGTCAAAGAAAAGGATGCTGGTGGAATGAATGAACATCAGCAGAAGGGCAAGAAGAAGAATTCCTTTATTGCCAAGAAGCAAAATAGATGGACTGACTTCTCATCATCAGAGTCAGAAGAGGTAGATGAATCTGAAACCTACATTGGGCTATTTACTGCTAAAGAAGAGTCTGCAGAAGTAGACTTCTTAGAGATGCTGACTGCAATCACTGGAGAAGCTGATGATGCTGCTAGATCTGAAGAAGGAGAAGAAGTCAGCCATTGCCTTGGGTTGATGGCTTTGACTGAGGAAGGACCCAGCTAGGAGCAGCCTGGCCCAAGTAAGGTACATTTTACACCTTGTGTGTCAGATTATGTAACTAGTCTAGAGTCAGAAGCATCTGCATAAAGCGATGAAGATGGTTCTAAATCTGAAGGATATGTCAATAAATTGATTGATGATTATGGTGAACTCCTACAAGCACTAAAGAAAAGCAGGCCCTAGCCAAAAAACAGGCTGAGGAGATTGCCTTTCTGAAGCTGGCTATTCCAGACTCAACGAACATGTTAAACCTGAAGATAAATGAAGTCAACAAGCTAAAAAACATCACTGTTATTCAGATGGACACAATCACCTTCAAAAATAACCATATTAGGAATCTTGAAGGTAAACTCCAAAAGGAGAAGGAGCTAGTGGCTAAGTTCTCAAAACCATGTTCAGTATTGCCTTTGATTGACTCCTTCTCCTCTCAAAAGGATAAGAAGGGGTTAGGCTTCAAAGGGAGAACTAGAGCTGCCTATTCCAAAAGGAAGGGCAAAGCTCCAGTGCAGCCACTAGCCTCCAAGCCTCCAATTCCTTTCAGGAAAGTGGTTTTACCATTTAACAGATATGACCATGAGAGCATTCATGGTCACTGGGAGTATGGTGTTAGGAATGGCAAGGGTGCTAGTGCCTACAAGGTAGCCCATGAAGAAATCCAAATGGCCTATTCTGAACCATTTGTGTTTGGTGTACCAGCCCCAACACTCAAAAATAAGGCTGCGGCCCATTCTCAAAGTCTGCTAGTCCACAATCAGACTAAAGGAAAGTCTGTCAGCACAACAGACTTGGGTATATCTGAAGCTATCAGGAGCTTGCATTTTAAAAAGAAGCCAGCTACTGATAGGGTCCAAGATATCCTTAGTACCTCTACTGCTAGACAAATCCCAAATCAGGCTGTGGCTGGAAGACTTAAGAAAAAGGCTGCTGTACCTGCTGGAATGAGAGCTGCTGACTGCTATGCTGTAAAGCCAGCTCTTAAAAGAAGGTACAATATTTATGAGTACTGGTGTTATGACAAAGTGGGCCACTATGCTATTGATTGCTGGCACAATAAGAGTGTCCAGAGAGATAATACCAGCTTACCCGTCAAAAGAGCTGCAGGTAGGCATGTTCAATTTCAGTCTAACCTGCACCTAGGACCTAATAAAAGTTGGGGTCCTAAGGAAAGATTATTTATTTGTTGTAGGTAAGTCCAAGTGGCCATACCCCTATGTGGTACTTGGACAGTGGATGTTCCAGGCACATGACTAGAACAAGGAGCATGCTGAAGGAGTACACTCCAACTGAAAATGGACCCAATGTCATCTTTGGTGGTTCAAAAAAGAGAGTAACCAAAGGGTTTGGTAAGATATCTAATGGCATAATCACTATCACACAAGTAGCTTATGTGAAAGGTTTGCAACATAATCTGATAAGCATAAGCCAACTATGTGATCTTTGCTATGGCATTTCTTTGCTCAAGGATGAGTGTCAAATTAGGATGTCAAGTGACTAAAGGGTCATCTTGACAGGCACTAGGAGAGGAAATGTCTATTGTCTCAATTTTGTTTGTGAGAGTAAGGACTCTCCTATATGCGTAGTTGCAGATGAGAAAGCTTCACATTATGTCCAATGGCACAAAAGGCTAGCTCATCTGAATTACAAGACCATAGGAAAACTCTTCAGTGAAGAGTTAGTGAGAAATGGTCCTAAGGTGAAGTGTATCAAGGAGGGTATCTGCTCAACATGCCAAAAGGGCAAGCAGACTAGGACCTCCTTACATAGCCTTGATACAGAAGACTCAGTGAGGTGTTTATACCTCCTGCATATAGATCTATTTGGTCCTATGCCAGTTCATATTCTAGGTAGGAAAGTCTACACCCTTGTGGTTGTTGATGACTTTTCCAGATTTTCCTGGGTGTTCTTTCTAAGGAAGAAATCTGAAACCCCTGATGTCTTCCAGACATTTGTTAGGCAAATTCAGAATGAACTTAACAGTACTGTGGTCAAAATCAGAAGTGACCATGAGACTGAGTTTCAATCTGAATGCATGACAAGATTCTGTGAAGAGCTTGTGATTCATCAAGAGTTCTCCTCTCTTAAAACACCCCAGCAAAATGGGATTGCTGAGAGGAAAAATAGAACTCTCATAGAGGCTGGTAAAACATTGTTAAGTGACACATTTCTTCCAAAATATTTCTGGGCTGAGGCAGTAAACACTGCATGTCATGTCCTTAACAGGACTTCCATCACCAAAATCCACAACAAGACTCCCTATGAGATTCTGAAAGGCAGAAAACCAAACTTATCCTACTTCAGGATTTTTGGTAGCAAGTGCTATGTTCTAAATAATGGTAAGTCCTATGTGACTAAGTTTGCTGTCAAGTTCCAAGAAGGGATATTTGTTGGGTACAATAATAATAGTAGGGCATATAGGATCTATAACTTGACTACTCAAGTGGTAGAAGAATCAGTACATGTTGTCTTTGATGAGTCAAACCTAATTAACTATGAGCTGCCAAACACCTCTTTTAGTTGTGCAGGTTTAAAGGATGTGATGGACAAACTTACCATCGGAGAAATGGATCAAGCAGGACAAGATAAGGAAGAAGATGGGTGATGTCCAGGGGGAGCTCAAGATTCACAAGCTGAGGATGAAGAACAACCAGCTGAAAACAATGCAGTACAGCCAATTGAAGATAATGAAGTTCAGCCAGCTAACATGCTGAAGCTAGGATGCCTCCATCTGAGAGACATTTGAGGGACCATCCAGCACACCAAATCATTGGTGATGCAAGATATGGTGTCCAGACAAGGAGCAAGAGCATTAACACAGCTCTATGTTCAAGATTCCTATCACAAATAAAGCCTATGAAGCTTGAAGAGGCTATCAAAGACTCTTATTGGATTGGAGCTATACAGGAAGAGCTGAACCAGTTCAAAAGGTGTAAAGTCTGGAAGCTGGTTCCTAGACCAAAGGGACATAATGTTATAGGAACAAAGTGGATCTACAGGAACAAACTAGATGAGAATGGTATTATTGTCAAAAACAATGCTAGATTGGTGGCAAAAGGATACATGCAAGAAGAAAGAATAGATTTTGACCAGACCTTTTACCCAGTAGCATGGTTGGAAGCAATAAGGTTATTCCTTGCTTTTACTGCCTATCAAGGATTCAAAGTCTTCCAGATGGATGTGAAGTCAGCATTCCTGAATGAAGACTTAAAAGAGGAAGTATATGTGGATCAGCCACCAGGTTTTGTAGATCCTCACTTTCCTAATTTTGTTTACAAGCTTAAAAAAGCTCTATATAGGTTAAAGCAAGCCCCTAGAGCATGGTATGAAACATTGTCTACTTTCCTCATTCAGAACAAATTCTCAAGGGTGAAAATAGATAAGACCCTATTCTTAAGGAAATCTTAGGGCAAGATCATCCTAGTCTAGATATATGTCGATGGCATTATCTTTGGATCTACTGAAAACAACCTTTGTAGGAAGTTTGCCAAACTTATGCAAGGGAAGTTTGAGATGAGCTACATGGGTGAACTAAAATTCTTATTGGGACTCCAAGTATGACAGACTGATGATGGCTTATCCATATCCTAGTCTAAGTTCACAAGGGAGTTAATTAATAAATATGGTATGGAGAATACCTCCACCATGAGAACTCCAATGGGGTCAAGTATGCCTGTAGGCAAAGATGAGGCTGGTAAACCTATTGATGAGTCTTTGTATAGAGGGATAATTGGCTCCCTTCTATACTTGACTGCTAGTAGGCCTAACATCATCAATGCTACATGTGTCTGTGCTAGGTATCAGGTATGCCCTAAAGAATCTCATTATTCTGCTTCAAAGAGAATTTTAAGGTATCTTAAAGGGACACCAAATCTTGGTCTATAGTACCCAAGGAATAGAGATTTTGAGCTAACTTGATTTTCAGATGCAGATTTTGCAGGCTGCAAGGAAGACATGAAAAGTACCACTGGTACATGTCAATTCCTACGTGGAAAACAGGTGTCATGGAGCAACAAGAAGCAAACTAGTGTTGCTATCTCCATTGCAAAGTCGGAGTACATTGCAGCAGGTAGCTGTTGTGCTCAATTGCTGTGGATACAACATCAACTTGAAGACTATGACATTAAGATAAGTAGAACTCCTCTATATTATGATTCTACTAGTGTAATTTCTATTGCTAGAAATCCTGTTTCACATAGCAGGACTAAGCACATAAAAATTAAGTATCATTTTATTAGGGAGCATGTTGAGAAAGAAGACATTTGCCTAGAGTTTGTCTCCACTGACAAGCAAGTGGCTGATATCTTCACTAAGTCACTAGATGAAGTCAAGTTCAACACCTTCAAAATTTATTTGGGTATGTTTAACTTAGAATAGCTTCAGGTACTCCCTAAGGTATTATGTTTGGTACAGGCTTGTTCTTTTTGCAGGTGCTGCAGACCTAGTGGAAAGCAAGATGAGAGAAGATGCTTCTTCTCAAGTGGTATAAGCAGCTGCAGGACTAGAGACTTTCAAGTAGACTTTTCAAGTGGTGTAGAGAATTTCCAGTAATACTGAATTTCAAGTGCTGTCAAGTGGTATCAAGTGATATACAAGTCAACCATGTATAAGGGGTATATTGGCAGCTGCAATCCTGGCTTCATCTACATCAGCTAGGGGGAGAACACAATGGGAGAAAAAGACCTGATGATCCTTCCTAACTATCTGAAGAGGTCAAAAGGGGGAGAGATAGAGGTCACGTTTACCTTTAGTCGATCAAGCTCAAGGGGAAGAGACAGAAGATGACTATCAGAAAGGATCGAGCTCCTTCATTATAGAAACACAAGGGGAGAAAGTCATGGGGAGACAAGGTTGATCAAGAAAAAAGGATCAAGCTAAGAGGTAATCCTCTAAGGTGTAACTCACCCTACAACAATTCTGGGGGAGTAGGTAAAATTCATTTCACTGAATTTAATATGAATATGCTTTTATTGCCCGTGTAATGTGTATCTCATTGACTAAGGTACTTGATTAGTGGTTTGGACATCTTAAAATAGGGGGAGATTGTTGGTTCCATTGATCCCAATGGTACTGGTTTGATGATGTCAAATGTGTCAATGAGATAGACATAGTTGTATTTGATGTATGGTAAAGTTCATACATACAGGTTAGTCTTTGTCACAATGATTGTACAGCTAGTTCAAGAGATAATGACAGGTGGACTCAAGGCGGAGCTGGAAACTCAGAAATCTATCTAAGTCCAAAATCATTGAGTGAGGCAAGCTAACTCAACTCCATTCAGCTAGTAGTAGTTTGAGTAGGCAGACAGTCAAGATTGACAGTATTGCAAAAGCAAAAATCGGCTAAGTCTAGAATCGTTGAGTGAGCTCAACTCACTCAACGCCATACAGCTAGAAGTGTTGAGTCAAGGTTATCCTGTCATAGCCATACTGTGAAGAATCCAAAAAATCGGCTTAGTCTAAAATCGTTGAGTGAGGCAAGCTCACTCAACGCTCTCAACGCCATCAGGCAGAAAGCTGAAAAATATGGCTAAGGCTAAAAGCGTTGAGTGAATCTTATGCACTCAACGCTCTCAATGCCATCAGGCAAAAAGCTGAAGAATATAGTCTAAGGAAAAAAGCGTTGAGTGAAGGATATACACTCAACGCCCTCAATGCCTAGCAGAGCAAAAATAATTCTAAGTCCAGAATCACTGAGTCTACCATTCGTCGAGCTGAGCTTAGCTTTCGTTGATCGGAGTTCAGAGAATTCGTCGATCTCATCTTTTACTTATAAGAAGGACTGAGCTATTAGAATCGTCGACCAGAGTTTAGATTTCGTCAAACGGAGTTCAGAAATTTCGTTTAACTCAGCCTTCACCTGAAGAAAGAACTTGGCTGAGATAATTCATCGATCTTAACTTCACTATTTCGTCAAACTGAGCTTGAAGTTCGTCGACCTCAGCCTTCACCTGAAAAAAGAACTGGGTTGAGAGAATTCGTCGATCTCAGCTTCACTGTTTCATCAAGTAGAGCTCAGATTTCATCGAGTTGAGCTTGAAGTTCATCGAATGCAGGATTTCAGAAAAGTTAGTTGATTTTGGCTAAGTCCAGAATGATGCTGACTCAGCAAAGTCAACAAGTCAACAAAGTTAAGATTCGATACAAATCGACATTAACGTCGCCGTCAATCTACAGTGTATCTCAAGTTAATAAAGCTGTGGGGTGTTTTAACCACCGTTAAAACTGAGATATGTGTCGATCATCTCGCCAATGTGACAAGATTATAAATAGCAGAAGTGATCGAGATCAATAATAATGAAGATTATTGGATTAATTTCTGATTAACTTTCGAAAAAAATGAGAAGCGGAGTTCGTCGTCTTCATCCGCCATTATTGTAGAAGCCAAGAACCTCAAGTTCAAATCTGAAGGGCTTCTGAGTTTGCTTATACAATCATCATCCACTCCAGCAGGTTCAGAGTAATCCTCTAAGAGAGATGAATCAGCCTAGGCGTGACCTAGCTGAAGTTATCTTCTCGATCCAAGCCGAGCCAAAATCTGAAGATCAATTTGCTGGATCAAAGAAGAAGGAAGGGCTGAAATCTGCTAAGTCCAGATCGGGAGATATTCCTGAAGAAGAAGAAGAAGCAGATTCATCTACTAGCTGATTCCAGAACATGTAGGGCATCATTTCAAGATCACTGTATCATCTTGTTATTGTGAAGATAAAGTTAGGGCTGACATCTGCTCGGTCCAGGTAGACAAGCATAGAGAATTTTTTCTGGTGTCTGTAATTCATTATCTTGAATATTTCAGTAAGATTCATTTTGAATCTGAGTGGTAAGGCTAAGGCCTGAGTTGTAAGCCTGTGTTATAAAGGCTGAGGTAGGGAATAAGTTGCCTAAGTTGTAGGTGAGTGGATTCACACTGAGGTAGGGCAGGATTCCCTGAGCTGTAGGAGTGTGGAGTCACTCTAAGGTAGAGTTCTTCGAAAGAACTTGAGTTATATGATCTTGGTGATCTGAGTGGTAGGGCTTGTACCTGAGTTGTAGGAGCCTGTTGGGCTCTGAGATGTAAGATCTGAGGATCTGAGAAAGATAGAAGGAAGTTTGGCCGAATCAAGTATACTGCTAGATAGGCGAAGGGGGGAAAGTGAATGTACACATCAATTGGGGAACCACAATAAATATCTGTGTACTGTGTTATATACTGTGCTGGTATTGGTTGTGATAAGATTGTTGTGCTGTGATTTTAATCAATAAGTTGCCTATGTTTTCAATTGGACCTATTCACCCCCTCTAGGTGATTAGTGTTCTTGAGATCAAGACTTTCACTTAATCCCTAAAAATCCAAGAAATGTGAAAAACTCACCGTAGAAACATAGATCTAGGTGAGAGTAATCCAGATCTACTCTCTGATGACGTTTTCGAGCACCAAAGCTCCTGCAATCGGCGACCGACATCCTAGAAGTGTCTGCCATTCTTGCTCTTTTGCAAAACAGGCCGACGGTTTTGGGAAGAAGACGATGAGTAGGGTTACGTCTAATTGCAAGGCAATTTATAGAGGCTAAACAATATAATATATTATTATAATTGAAACGTCTGATTGACCAAAATTTTCACTAAGTTAGGTTTCTACGAAAATCGCACCGTAGCTAAATACCGACGCTACGAATCCAACGGCAAGGTCGAAATCAAAATCCGGCAAACGAAACTCAGGTAAACACTCCCCGAAGTTAAAACACAACATTCCCAAAAAGGCTCCACCGTATTCCAAAACGAACCCTAGCTCGCAAGGGAATATTAAAACTCATAAGAAATTAGCCATGATAATATTCTAAGTCAAAACCCCGGGTACCAATGATCAAAAAGCCACGCTCCAACAACGACACCCGTTAATCAAGAAACAAAAGTAACGCTCTGACGTCAAAATACGTCACTAAAGGAATTTAAATAAATCTTGGAAAAATCAGGGGCGTTACAGCCACTCACCCTAAAAGAAGTTTCATCCCGAAACTTTACACACAAAAGATTCCACTATGAAAGGAAAATAATCAAAGATTATAGAATGGAAAGACATACCGAAAGAAACTAGGAGAATAGATTAGGATGAGCCTCTCTCATAGCTGACTCCAACTCTCAAGTCGCGTTCTCCACGTCTTGGTTCTATCACAAAACTTTAACCATAGGTATGGTCTTCATTCGTAACACTCGATCTTGAGTATCCAGAATACGAACGTGCACTTCGACATAAGAAATATTAGGCTCCAACTTGGGCACAGAATAAAGAACCTACTGGTCGCTAAGCACACACTTCTGCAATTGGCTTACATGAAACGCATCGTGCACACCAGGAAAACTTGCAGGCAAATCCAACCTATAAGCTAACATTCCAATACATTCAACAATTTCGAAGGGTCCCACATACCTAGGATCCAACTTATAGTTTTTACCAAACCTCTTTACACTAGACATCAGGGAAACCTTACGAAAAACCATGTCCCCAACAACAAATTCTAAATCCATCCTTCGCTTATTAGCGTTCTTTTCATAATGCTCCCGAGCTATTAGAAGCTTCTCTCAAATATGTCGCACAAAAATATCCATTCTTCTAAGGCTTCCGGACCCAACAACGGTCTTTCGCCAACCTCAGCCCAAAATAAGGGAGTTCTGCAATGTCTCCAATACAAGGCCTCAAACGGGGCCATCTGTATGCTCTCTTGATAAATATTATTATATGCAAATTCCATCAGCATCAAACACTCGTCCCACGCGCCTCCATGGTCCAAAATATAACATCTGATCATATCCTCCAAAATCTGATTTACCCTTTCTGTTTGACCATTTGTTTGCGGATGATGAGTGATGGAATACCCCAGATCGGTACCCAATTCTTCTTGTAAACTTTTCCAAAAGCGAGACGTAAACTTGGAGTCTCGAACCAACATAATACTAATAGGTACTCCATGTAACCTGATAACCTCATCCAAGTATAACTCTGTTATTTTATTCATGGAGTAATCTATCTTGAATGGCACGAAGTGAGCACACTTCGTCAGTCTATCCACTATAACCCATACAGAATCATGTCCCTTGGGAGATCTCTGCAAACCAGTAATGATGTCCATAGAAATACTCTCCCACTTCCAACTTGAAATCTCTAATGGCGTCAACTTGCCGCCAGGCCTTCCATGATCAGCCTTAACTCTCTTACAAGTGAAGCACTCTGAAAAGAACTTGACTATATCATTCTTTATACCATACCACCAAACGATCTGCTTTAGATCTCTATTTATCTTTGTAGAACTAGGATGGTAGACAACACTAGAACCATGCGCCTCATTGCACAACTTAACTCAGATATCTTCATAGCGGGGATGCAGTATCTACCGTGGTACCTTAAAGTACCCTTATCATTGATTTAAAAGTCAGGTAACTCCCCTTCTCAGTTCTATTATAGAGGTGCAGCAAATCAGGATCATCCTTTTGATGCATCCTTGTAAGCGTAATCCATGAAGGCTCTAACACTTTCAATGTACTTGGCGAGTTGCTACTCCCAACTAATATATCCATTAATAGAAACTCTTCTACCAGGGATTCTACTGAAAGTCCAAAGATCTGCTCAGTCTACATACTCAGGGCATCGACTAACACATTAGCTTTTCCTGGATGGTATTGGATCTCAACATCATAATCCGCAACATATTCTAACCATCTTCGCTGACGCAAATTCAACTCCTTTTGAGTGAAAACATACTTCAAACTCTTATGATCTATATAGATCTTGGACAAGGCACCATACATCAGATGCCTTCACAGCTTCAAGACATAAATCACAGCGGCAAACTCTAAATCATGCGTAGGGTAATTTCTTTCATGAGTCTTTAACTACCTCGACCAATACGCAATCACTTTGCCTTCTTGCATCAAAATGCAACAAAGTACAACATGCGATGCATCCATGTACACAACATACTCTATCCCTTTGGTAGGCAGAGTCAAACTAGAGCAGTGCAAAATCTCCTCTTCAATTCCTGAAAAGCTTCTTCGCACTTATCGCTTCAAATGAATGCTACATTCTTCTGCGTAAGCTTAGTCAACGACACAGACAATGAAGAGAAACCTTTGACAAACTTCCTATAATATCCTGCTAACCCTAGAAACTCCTTATCTCTTTGGGTGTGGTAGGTCTTCTCCAATATATTATAGCAGAAAATCTTCTCTGGGTCAACATAAATTCTGTCCTTATTAACCACATGACAAAAGATGGAAACTTAAGGAAGCCAAAACTCACACTTGCTTAACTTGGCAAACAACTTATGCTCCCTCAAGGCCGACAAAACCATACGCAAGTGCTAGGCATGTTCCTCAGCACTGCGAGAATAAACTAGTACATCGTCTATAAACACGACCACAAAATAGTCCAAAAAATCCTTGAACACTCTTTCATCATGTTCATGAAGGCAGAGGGTGCATAAGTCAAACCAAAGGAAATCACCAAGAACTCAAAATGTCCATGCCGAGAACGAAAAGCGGTCCGTGGAATATCCGTCTCACTAATCCTCAACTTATGGTAGCCTAAACGAAGGTCAATCTTCAAAAACACGATACTACCACGCAACTGATCAAATAAATCATCTATTCGTGGCAAGGGATACCTGTTCTTTATAGTCACCTTATTCAGTTCCCTATAGTCAATACACAGCCTCATGGATCCATCCTTTTTATTTACAAACAACATGGGAGCACCCTAAGGCAAAGAACTTAACCTAATAAAACCACACTATAATAACTCATCCAGTTGGGTATGCAACTCCTCCAGCTCTCGAGGGTCCATACAGTACGGTGCCTTAAAAATAGGACGAGTACCTTGCTCCAGGTCTATGACAAACTCTACATCTCTCTCAAGTGGAAGACCGGGAAGATTACCTGGGAAAACATCAGGAAACTCACACACCACCGGAATATCATCGATACGCTGCAAACTACTAATGGTTCTCAAAACAAAAACCAAATAAGCAAAATAGCCGGAATCTAAAAGCTTCCGAGAACATACCGCTGAAACAATAATTGGATAATCACATCATATCTGGACAACCAGTCCATGCCCAAGATCACATCGAAGTCTTCCAGGTCTATCACCTTCAAATCAACAACAGCTAGGAAATCACCTAAAAGAATCACACAACCCAGGATACCCTTGTCTGACACTACTTAGTCACTAGAGGGAAACTTGATATGAAATGCATCACCAACTTGATTAAGAGTCAAACGATGATGCTCCACAAAGGTCCTAGCCACGAACGAGTGGTAGCACTAGAATCAAAAAGAATATGCGCCCAACGGTTCTTTACCTTAAACCTCCCTATAAAATCGCTTATATAACAAATCGAACAACATCGAAACTACAACTATGAGCTGAAAACAAAACTAGGTTAGGATCTAACCTGAGATCACCTAGGTAGATGTCTGCGCTTCCTCCAAGGTTACCACATTCAGCTTGCCCTTCCCTTTGTCAAATGCTGTGGTGGTGGCAAAGCCTGAAGTGGAACTAGCTGCAATGTGGGCTGAGATTGCGGGCACTTTGAATTAATATGCCCCTTCTATCCACACTGAAAGAAGACCTTATCCTTAAACCAATAATGAGCTGCATCGTTCCCCTTTTGCTTGTACAGAGTACATACCAGATCTCCTTTGGGAGCGCCATGAATAGCATGCACTTACTCCTTATGAGCTCCAATTCTCTTGAAACATTTCTCAAATGGGTGGCCTGACCAGCCACAGAAATTTCACACCTCCTTGCTTCTCTTCCTTGAAGCAGGACCAGATTCTTTAGAGTTATTACCCTCTTCTGACTTGCTCTTATCTTTCCTCATTTGTTGGCCTCGATTCTTAGCATTGTTGATTGCTTCGACCTTTAGAGCGGCTTCTACCACTTCATCATAACTTTCTGATCCATAAGCACTAGTCAGCTGTTGGATGTCATTCCTCAGACCACCCAAAAAACTCTTAACCCTACTAGATTCTGAGGGTACATGATTCGGTGCAAACTGGCTATATTTTCTAAACTACACTTCATACTCACACACCGTGAGTTGTCTTTACTTCAAATGAAGAAAATTATTCATTAAGCGATCTTGCTCGACCGATGACAGAAACTTTCTCAGCAATAGCTCCTTGAAGGCTTCCCACGAACATCCATCCTTCAAGTTATCCTTTTCTCTAGGTCACCAGCTCTTAGCCAGACCCTTTAGCTGGTAGGCTGCGACCATCACTCTCTGATCAACAAAAACCCCTAAGTAAGAGAACATCTCCTCGATAGCTATAATCTAGTTGTCTAAAGCTATGAAGTTTGCCCTACCATCATAGGTAGGAGGTCCTAATCACTGGAAATGCAAGATGAAGTTCAAATCTAGTGGCAACACAACTGGGGGCACCAGAGGAGCTGGGCGAACAAGAATAACTTGAACCACAGTAGGGTCTTGCACTCTAATCGGTTTCCTAGAAACAATAAGAAATAAATCCTGGATCTGCTACTGCATCTCCAACATCTGCCTAGACATGACCTCAATGCTCTATCGCAGTCCTTCTATCACGGCCTCATTCTGAGCTCCAGACGAATCTCCCTAAGACTAGAGAGTCGACCTCATCGCAGGATGCCTCAACATTCTAATAACACAACAAACAACTAATCAAAACCTAGCTTACCGCTAGAACAACACACCTTAGTTAAGAAAATACATGTACAAATACTTTCTTAAGCTGCTAACTTGCTCTGTGAATTTCATTAATGATGTCATGCCAAAACTAAGGATGATATATTGTCATCTTAATGACTCATGTGCCTAAACCATGAATGCATGAATTCTTATTTCTTTTTGACTTAAAACCATGTGTGTATATATGTCATCATGTAAATCTTTAGCTTGACACATGTGCTAATGCAATGCAATGTCATGCATGTTGTGCTATGCAATCTAATAAAGGTCTTAGTGCATGTTATGAGCAACATACACATGAAATATTATGCATCCCATACTACATAATATCGCATGTAATTAAAATCAAAACCTAATGTGCATTCATGTGATGATTGTTAAGCATCTCATACTACATAACAGTCACATGTTGCCTCTTATGAGGATCCATATACAAACACATACTATGCATCCCGTTCTACATAATATGCCCCATGTACTTCTTATCAAGCTTATGAGTGTAGCATTCATGCTTCATCCAAGACATATTGATTACACATCGGTGTGTGTATGCAATGGAACAAGATAACTAAAACTAACTTGAGATGGTTGTTCAACCAATTGTCAAACAAACCTATCCCTCTGATACCAACTATCACAACCCACATTTTCTTTGAATTTAAATTTATATCTGAGTAAGAGAAAACACGCGCCGTGATGCCACGCCGTGTCGGGGATAACTACAGACGTTCAGTCAAACGCCAATCCCAACACAATTTATGAAAATACTAAGTTATGATGTGAGAAAATCATGTTTCAAGTTAAGTTTTGGTGGTCGTATCTCTCAGCTCAGTGGATAAACTAGTCCACAAGTGAAATTATAATTATACACTGCAGAAAATAGTTTGTTTATATTATTTGACATCCTACATCAGTAAAAATATCCATCTGGAACAACTCGTGGTATGCAAGACTCTAGATTTAGTATAAGTATGAAAACAGCTTTTACGTTCATTAAGCGTAGTGATTTTAATTTTGAAAGATGATATGTATGAGGTGATAGAAGTAATAATTTTATAATTTAAAATATCTAACATGCAATCTAGCATAAAACTTTACAGAGAGCAAGTAAATCCACAAAATCATATAGAAAAAGGCTTAACAGCTAGCAAGTACATAACATTATAAAAATATCCAGTGGGCGTCAACAACCTAACACGAACCCACTAAAATAAATATATGTCTGAACAAGAGTAAAACAACACACTACCTCACAATCGGTGAGGAAAAGAGACAACTATAGCCATCAGTCAAAAGACGAACACTAGCCGCTCAACTGGCTATTTCTCAAAACCTGAGGCATTCAAAGAAAGAAAACCTCAGCAAGAATAAAAATACAAGTGGCCAACAAGAGTAAAGAGGTTAGAAATAAACTAGAAAGAAATAAAGGGTTACCAACCCATCATGAGGAAACTGACAAAACTCAGCAAATTAATCATATGACTAAGGTAAAAGATTACTTATTGAGTTCAAAAGTAAGAAAGTTGCACCAAGTGCGAAATGAAGTCATGCTTCGAGAATATCTGTGAAAGTAAGCAGAATAACATAAATCTGTACAATACGAGGAAGGAGACTTAATAACTCTACTCATATGAATCATTACCACTAGTGAGAAATGGTCCAGAGTGGGTGGCCATATTGTCCAACCCGAACTTGCAGACTCAGCATATTTCAAGAAGGCACTGTGGTGGTGATAACATTATCCAACACAACTCAACAGTCCAATTGTCTTAACAAGACACTAGGGTGGTGGCCTCAATATCCAACTCAACCCATCAATCCAAACATATAAACAAGGTACTGTGGTGATGACCACTTTGTCCTACTTAACCCCACAATCCAAAAAAGTAACTCTAGCAGTGTAATGGTTCACAATTTTGCACTAGGTTGGAGGTCCTGTATCCACTACCAACCAAAAGCCACACTTAACGTCCAAAAACACTCAAGTAACAAATCACTCCAAGTCATACTCGTCGAACTCAACTTAATTCGGCGAGAAATTTCTAAGTCCAAGCTGAATCGTCGAGTATACTCGACGAATGCAGTTGATACACGACAAATCAGCTAAAAATACTAAGTTCAGGGAAAAGAATCGAGTACACTCGACGCCGCATTGAGTGCATTCAAGCATTCGACACTATCCAGCTAAACTCAACGATATTACCTCCACTCAACGCCGCGTTGAGTCCACTCAATGCCGCATTGAGTCCACTCAATGCTTTAGACTTAGCTTCAAAGCTACTCATTGCCAAGTTTACACTCAACCTTGTTTCACTCAATGCCGCATTGAGTGCACGCATCGCACTCAACGCGTTTGACTTAGCGCCAAACATCACTCGACGCACTCGACGCCAACAAGCATTACTCGACGAATTCGTCGAGATTACTCGACGAATCTGACATAGACTCCAATCTCACTCAACGCCAAGGCTTATACTCGACGGACTCAATGCTTTAGACTCGACGAACTCGATGCCAAGTTAACCTCACTCAACGCCAAGATGATGTTCGACGAATTTGTCGAGATTACTCAATGAATTGGACTTAACTCAATGCCAAGCATTACCTGAAGAATTTTCATCAGATACTTGATTAATTAAACTTTTCTCCTACTGAAACTCATTGAATTTTACTTAGACCAAAACTCCAACTATATTAGCCATAACTCACAAATTACACTTAGACTAACTAGCATGAAATCGATGGATTTAAACTCACTAACAGCCCTAGTTGACGAATTTGAAATTAAGTTTCCATCATATATGACGAATCTGAACTTAGCCTAACAGTTATACAATCAACAGATTAACCTAGGCCGATAGTCATATACTTGACATAATTAGACTTATCTCGACTATCATATACTCGGCGGTTGACCTAAACTAACAGTTAAATACGGCGAATTTCTACTTATCCATATTCGACGAATTATACTTAAGTTAACTGTTATGAATTCGATAGATTATCCTTGTCTAACAGTCAAATATGACGGAAATACCATATTAGATTAATCCCATAATCCATGGATTCACCTGACTTTCAACTACAGAATTAACTGGGCTATACCTAGCCAAAAAACTGCATTGTCTAGTAGATCGACAAGGGCCGAACTTGGCGTTACTCCTAAGTACTAAGGAGGAAGGGATATAACAGGAAATACACAAATTAAAGGAAAACTTGGCAAGGGGAAGAAGTCACCACTTGCCTCGATCAAGCCGAAATTTGGCCACACAACGCTCCTCCTCACTGATCCGCCCGCAAGAACACCTAATCAACTAAACCAGAAACTTTTTGAGAGAAGAGAAGGTCAAAACCGCATATCTTAATCCCTAAAAATCAAAGAAATTGGAAAAACTCACCGTAGAAACTTAGATCTAGGTGAGAGCTATGCGGATCTACTCTCCGACGACGTTTTTGAGCACCAAAGCTCATGCAATCGGCGGACGAAAGCCTAGAAGTGTCTTCCGCTCTCGCTCTTTCGCAAAATAGGCCGACAGATTCGGGATTAAGATGATGAATATGGTTACGTCTAATCGCAAGGCTATTTATAGAGACTAAACAATATAATATATTATTATTATAATTAAAACATCTGATTGACCAAAACTCGCACTAATTCAGGTTTCTATGAAAAACACACTGTAGCTAAATACCAATGCTACAAATCCAACGGCGAGGTTGAAATTTTAATCCGACAAACTAAACTAAGGTTAACACTCCCCGAAGTTAAAACACAACATTCCCCAAAAGGCTCCGCCGTGTTCCAAAACGAACCCCGACTCGCAAGGGAATATCAATACTCACAAGAAATTATCCATGCTAATATTCTAAGTCAAAACCCCGGGTACCAATGAGCAAAAAGCCACGCTACAACAACGACACCCGTTAATCCATCGTCAAAGTAACGCCCTGACGTAAAAAATACGTCACTAATGGAATTTAAATAAATCTTGGAAAAATCAGTGGCATTACAGCCTTCCACCATGCAAGTAAGCGATCAAGATTTTCAGACATTGTGGGGTGCTAGTTTCTCATTACAGTCTTATTGGGATGATGCACGTCTTGGGTTTAATCGCTTTCTTTCGAGAGCATGGCTCGAAGCTCTCATTGGATCTCTTTAAGGAGTTGTGCGAGAGGCGCACTAATGGATGCGGTCGTGTTTAGGTTCACAGGAACACGAGTAGGTATGAGTTTGAGGATCAGATGGACCGTTGTCATGGGAACACCATGTACGGGTATGCCAAGAGCTCATGGGGACTTCCAGAGCTGTGGAAGTTGCTTTTTGGACGCTATCATTGTGTGATAGAATGTGAGAGGGAGTTCACATTGTTGCTAGGGTTCACTGACCCTCACGTGTTGCGAACCCCCAATTTTGCATTTCTTTGTTCATTGAGGAGAAGCTTATATTATTGCGCGGACTTTCTACTGACCCCGTGTAACATTCCAAAATATTTTACCTAGTGTGAGCAAGTATTGGGTTGATTGCAGCATGCAACTCTTTTCCTTAACCAAATGATAAGGCAATGTCGTGTGAATATAGTTGTATCATCATGAACATAGACAAATCATCAAGTGAACCCTAGTATTGTCATGTAAACTCGACGATCATCGAGTTAGCTCCTCATGTCGTTGTTTACACAGACATGTCGTTTGTACACAGACATATCATTGTGTACACAGACATGTCATTGTGTACACAGACATGTCGTTGTGTACACAGACATGTCGTTGTGTACACATACATGTCGTCCTGTATACAAACATGTCATTGTATGGAGGGTTATGTCATAGAGTTCTCTCAAATATCGTCAAGACAACCCGCCCATATCATCATGTGAACTTAGGTGTTGTCGTGTTGACTCGACGACACGGGCCGATTTCAGGTGTATCATCGTGATCAGTGGAATATTGTCGTGTGCACTCCTTTGTCGTCGTGTTGATTAGACGATGCCATTTATTAGCAGTAGTGTGATGGATTTTCATCATTCAAACATGCCATATCATCATATGAGCAGGTGTGACGTCATGTTCACCCAGCAATATGAACAAGAGATCTCTTTTTAAAGTGCATGTGAACCTGTTTCATAAATTTATGATTTCTGTGCCTGTGAATCCTAAGTAGGGCAGAGGGGTTCTCCCATCTTTTTCTCCATGCCATTTGTGACTTTGCAGCTAGGGTATGTTTGAGAGTTCATAGGAGGAAGAAGAGCAAGATCTGACAATTATTGGAGCTTCAGAGCTCTGTTTACTGATCTGTGATTGAATTTGTGGAGAGGTCTTGAAGGGGAACATTCTCATTCGTTCTATTCAAGGCTTATAGGGCAAGGAAGAGATTTCGTAAGATAACGAAATCTCTCCTCCCAGTCTTAGGATGTATGCATAACATCTTTTGTTAATGCCTTTATTTTCTTGCAATTTCTTGGCACTGAATCTCTCAAATGGAAAGGGTTCGGGTAACCTTGGTTCAAAAGGAACCACTGGGTCGATTGAGTCCATCCCCAACATATTTTGCATTATAAATACACTCCTTAAGTGGATTAGGAATTGTGCGTGAAGCCGTAATTGCGACGGGTGGTCCGATTCCGTGATGTTACTTGACATGCATTTTAGGGATTTTTGTTAGAAATCTGATTGCGGTGAAGATGTCGTTGTTAGGGATTTCAATAGCTTTGGTGCTAGCAGTAGGATACGCAACTCGTTGCATAGACCATTATAAAATCTATCGACTATGGACTGCTCGCTTTCCCACTCAAAGCCTGGGTAGCGCCTTATCATAAGGAACGTCTGCAAATATTCATCAACTGAGTGCGCTCCCTGCAACACAATCATGTTCATCTGCTGCCCTAATGGGCCTCTAAATGCCATTTGTTTCATCACACCGCCCGATGCTGGGGCCATCTCAGGGATAGAGGCTTGCATATTTCTTCCATGTTGTGTGTTGGTCACAGCGAACACCGCTTAAACTCCTTTATTATGGTTTCAATAGAAGTAGGGGTCTCAGGCACGTCGCTGGGCGCAGTACTTTTCTAAGAAAGTGTGCGTTCAGACTACCACGCGCCACTCGCGGACACCTATAGTCGTACGAAACACCAATAAGTGACCGAAAAAATTGCAAAAAGCAATTATAGGAACACGCAGGTTCCTCAAACATGTGTATTTTCATTCCTAAGTGGACATTCATGGGTTCTTTTCGTGTTATAAAGATGACACACACACATGTGCTCATCACCCCTTAAAGTGAATTCGTCCACGAATTCATTTAAGCCTGATCGAAACCGGTAGTCTGATACCAAATTGTAACACCCCTATCCGTCATATAGCATATAGCAGTAGTTCCGGCCGGGGCCCGACGCCATATACCACGGACAGACCGGTGGGTTACTCAATGAAACCATTCTTCCAATACACACGTCCTATATAGAGCATCTAGTGGAAACAATTTATTAAGTTGCACATGTAAGAACCCAGCCACAGGCATGAATGTCCACTAACAAAACCCAGTAGGAATGAACTACAAAATACACAAAAGTACTGACCTTAAGGCCTTACAATAGTTCACAATAATTAAACAGTGTATTACAAACTTCGACTCACAGGCCGACCACACATGATTTAAATAAGTAAACAAACAAGGCCTTTGAGGGCCAGCTCAGCAACTTGGGCTTTGGCCCGCTATTTGCCGCTCGACTCCGCAGCACTTGCAAGCACAATTCACCGCAACGGTGGCAAAAAAGAATAATGGTCAGCTAAAGCTGACCAAATTATAACGATTCTGCCCCCATTCTCGGGGCGGCAAAGCTCCTTCCCTGCACTTGTTAGCAAAAAAGCAATATAGTGAATAAACACAATATCACGGGTGCACGCATACACGACCATACACCCCATGCTCTTAGGGCACTTACTCGGTGAACTCGGACCACCACCGCCCCAAGGATGGCAAACTCGTGAGCAATAAAGTCTTCATGGCTTGAGTCAAAGACCCTCCCTTTATGCCATCGATAGGCCTTATAAAACTTAACCATATAGAGCAGGTAAGGTTTCACTCAACTCGCTGCTCACACTTCCACGACACTAAAAATCATCGGCGCGTGCTAAGTTTCCCTGTAACCCGTAAATCGATCAACCAACGTACATAACCCGGTTATGTACAATGATTGCTCCCAGGCCACCAACAACGACAGAATCACGCTTCTGACCAGATTTTCAGGTGCGCCTTGGGGTTAATCCCCAAGGATCCCTGCTGTAATCTACCACGTAGAAACCCGAAAACAACTAAAGACACCGAGTCTTCTCCGGCTAATAATGCATAACAAATCATCACCGATCTAGACCAACAAGTCCGGGTAGGCTTCACACACTATACCTATGTCCGTACTACGATTCCGAACTCTAAATAAGGGGGACTTTATATATCTACCCCCAAGGAACACCACAACTCACCACACACTCGTGGGAGAGGGTTTTCCCTATGCAAAAGAAGAAGAACTTCACATTCTCAAGATGAGAATTGTTACCCTAGCATTTCTCCTCGGCGCCATGGATAACTACACGGATGAAAAGCACCGCGATGATCTTGCCTCCGCAGATCTGGGCTCGGTTTGCGATTTGGCACTCCGAATCTCCTTCGGCGACCGGATCTTCCATCCTTCTTCCTCCTTGCTCTCCCATCTTTCTAGGATTTAGAAAGAGAAAGGCCCAAGAAAAGTGAGGGTTTAAACCCCCAATCCCGACCTTAACCCTAGCATGGAGAGGCCTGAGATGTTAGATCCCAAAGTAAGGAAACGAATGGCTGTGATTCAGCCTAAAAATAAACTTTCTGGGCCGAACACGGCTTGCGACACTTCCGTGTCCAAGGCCATGTAACTAATTTGCCGTCAAAACTGTCGTGCCCCGAAAAGAATACGGGTACTCGACATGCCCGTGTCAGGCTTGACACACCCGTGTCATCCAGTACACACCCGTGTTGATGGGCATGTTCATCCATCGACACAGGTCCAAAATGTCCAAAGCACAACACGGCCATATGACACATCTGTGTCACATGCCGTGTACTAGACACGCCCTGGAACACGCCCGTGTCCCAGGCCATGTAGCTTCCTTAGCATGACTCGCCAAATGACCCAAGCAGGACACGGGTATTTGACATGCTCGTGAAAAATCTGACACGCCCGTATCGGCTCCGAACACGCCTGTGCTCAGGCCGTGCGTCCTCACTCAATGATTATTGAGTGAAAGGCGTTGAGTGTCTAACACGCCCTGGGACACGCCCGTGTACCAGGCCGTTTTAATCCCCCCGACGACCGTTGACTGCAATTCCATCGACCACACGACCATCGCCGAACCCGAGCACGACATGCCCCTGAGACACGCCCGTGTCCCAGGCCGTGTCACCTCTACCAAATCCCAGACTTGGCTCAAAATGCCACCCGTCACTCTTTTGAGTTTTGGGGCGTTACACAACACGTAGTTGCTGTTCACAGATTTTGTATATTCAAAATCAGCTCCTGGATTATGGTTTTAGCTTAAATAATTCAACCATATTTTGTGATAATACTAGTGCTATTTAAATTGCACAAAATCCAGTGTATTATAGTAGGACCAAACATATAAAGATTAGACATCATTTCATTAGAGATTGTGTAGACAAAAATAAAATTAATCTTATCTTTATCTCTACTTATTTATAAAGAGCAGATATTTTCACCAAACCATTAGATGAAAAGAAACATCTGTTCTTCCTAAATAAGCTAGGTATGATTAATGGAGAAGGCTTAATTTGATTTTTTGTCTGTGGTCGACGAATTGGTCACCTTTCGTCGAACGGAGATCAATGATCTGTGAACTCTTCTTGAGATTTTATTCGAATGGAGATCGAAGAAATCTCTTTGAGAAACTATTCGTCGAACGGGGATCGACGAATTTGTTTCATAAAATTTTTCATCGAACGGAGAATGATGAATTATTTTCCCCCTCTTCAAACTTAGGTCGACAATTTTTATTTCTTTATGAGATTTTTCGTCGAACTGAGTTCGAAGCTTTTCTTTTGCGTCGGACGGAGTTTGTCTTTTCGAATTCTGAAACCTTATAACTAGGTTTTCATCGAACTCTATCCCGTGCTTTCCAGTTCCTTTGCACTTGATCTCTTGGTTTTGCAAGCAATGGCGATTTTTGCAACGACCCTCTCTAGGATGAAATTTAATACAGGATTTGACATTGACACCGATTCATTCAGCCATTCTAATCAAATCTTCAAGAACATCCTTCAGTTGTTTGAGGCTCCACAGTTGATAAAGTTCATGACCTTAAGGATCAAACTTCCAGTGCAGGAAATAAAGGAATGGGTATTCACAATAACTTTTCTAGATAAAACCACCATTTCTGGATCGATTTCTGGACACCAGGTTTCTCTTACCCCTGTTATTCTAACTGAAATTTTTAGCTTTATCAATGGGGAAGATAATATTAAACTATCTAGCATTGAGTTTGATGATATGCTAGTTATAATAGGTCACTCCCAGGGAAACCCTAACAAATTGCTGAAAAAGTACTTGTTTGTTGAATACAAGTTCCTAGTAGATGTGGTTGGAAAGATAATCTTGGATAAGCACTTTGACCATGACTACATAACCAGACACCAATTCCTTCTGATGAGTGCCCTGGTTAATCAGAAATCAGTGAACTAGGGTGGAATTGTATTTGATTTGATTAAGAAAAAAATAAGTAAGAAGTATGTTAGTTTTGGTAGAGTTCTGGGAATCTTCTTACAAGCAAAGGTTCCAGAACTTTTGATCTCCTAGACCATTTTCATCAATGCCTCTAAGAGGCTTACCTCTGCCCTCTTTTGCAGATGGGAGAGGGTTATCCCAAAGCCCTCCAGGGCTTCGTCTTCTAGGACATCTTCAGAGGACACAAAGGCCTTAACAGCCACTCTCAAAACCCCTGAAGAAGCTCCTACTCATATACCATCTCCTCCTCTTCAACAACCATCCACAGTTATTACAGACACACCTTCTACTTCCATCCCTCCTGCCTCACCATCTCATTCACCATCTCAACCACAATCACCAATCCATATTCCTTAGGATACACCATCACCTCCTCAATCACCTCTTCCACCACATCTTGATGACATTCCATCCACTTCAACTCATCCAGATCCACTTTTGTCATTTCCAAGTTTCAATCTACACTCATCTCCATCTCCACAACACTCTCCACCTCTTTCACAAGTTCAGGAAATCATTCCAGATAAACTACCTGATGTCATTCCTCCATCCAATATTCCACCAACATTTCCAACCTTCCAACATTAAGACCTACCTCAAACCTTCTCAATCTGTTCCAACTGTGGTAACAGATCCACCTATACCCCCTCTACTCCTGATCCACTATATTTGGATTTCTCTGACATTGCCAATGACCTTCTCAAATTCATTTTACCCACTCTGAATAAGCTCATAGATGAGGTTATTGCTCCTCTTGCTACTTCTATCTCCCTTCTTTCTGCTCATCTGGCTTCCTCCAACTCTGTCCCTTCTTCTAGGGTCCTGGGTTTAGGTCTATCTAAATCCAGGCAGAGGGAGATGTCCTGTGAAGAAGCTCCAGCAGCAGCAACAAAACCTCCAATAGCAACAGCAATAGCAAAAACAATAGTAGCAATTCCAGCAGCAGAAGTAGTTAAAACTCTTGATGATACTGAAATGTTTTGTTTTGAAGACGCAGTAACCCCAGAAATAATCACTATTGGTGATTTCATCATCAATCCCACAGTTGACATTCCTTCTTTACTTCATTCTTTTGATATAGTTTATAGCTGCACTTTACCAATTTTTGATACAATAAATACAGTTTCTGATTATTCTAAAGCAATTGTTTGCTATTATGCTCCAGTTGATTCTTCAGTTTTAGAAAAAAATATAAATAGTTTCTGTAATATTTCATCCAGTACTTCTTCAGTCTTTGAGATTATATCAGTAAATGTTATAGAGCCAAAGGCTATCTCTCCACCAACTTATGCTTGGGTTGAATCCCTAATGCCAGATATGGATGAGATTATGTTTGAATACATAGATTCAAAAGATACTAATGTACAGGTTAGTACAAAACATATAGAGCCACCGCCTCAGGCTGAAATAATAGATACAGATGTAAAGCAACAGGCTCCTGCATTTGTTTCTCAAATGCTAAAACAGATTGATGATCTGCATGATATTCCTGCCAGTGAATCTGATGATGATGAAGATTCAGATGATTCAGAGGATGTTGGTTCTAAGAAAAGAAAAGCCAAGAAGAAAGCTCTAGTAAGGGCTGCTCTAAAACCAAATCCTACAGCAGATACCCCTTATTATATTCTGCACAATATTATACTCACTCTAGATACTCCTTACTGGATGAGCATTTCTAAAAATGAACAAAAGAGGAGGAAGAAGATGAAAAGGTACCATTTTCCTCAAAGGACTTGGAGAGGACCTCCTCCTCCTCTTGTAGCAGGATCAGCAGGAAGTGCTTCTCAAGTTCAAAGGTCTACTTCTCATTCTCATAAATCAAGACCTACTCAAAGCGGCAAAGACAGACCTTCAAGGTCAGAAACTCAATCCAGCAGCCAACAAAGAAAACAACAACAACACATGACAATCATAATAGCCAGCAGACAGAATAAGCTAATCAGGAAGAAGAATCAAGTACAGAGAGACCTCCCTCTCCAATTTATGATCCAGAGTTAGATCCTAACTACAGAATGGCTAGGTTTAATGAGCTGATAGCTCTATCTAAGATAAGGATGGCCAAGGAAGAAGGAAAAGATTCCTCTCAATTTTCAACCATGTCATCTTACAGGAAGAAGTAATTGGACAAATATCAGGTAAAAAATCTCTTTAATGTTTATACTTATATGAATTTGCATCTAGAAGTTGTAGTGCCCAGAGTTGCATCTGTGAAGATTCTTGGGCTCAAGATATGAAGATTACTCAACAGCAAGCTGCTGATCCAAAAAGAAAGATGATTTTTACCAAACCTGCTTCAGACCCTTCTATAGATGTTTTAAAGAAAGACTCATAATTTTCTGCTTATGCTTTCTGAACTTTATTATTGTTGTATATATTTTCACAAGGCACATTTATTTATATCTGCTGAAGTTTTATAATTCTGTCAGATATTTTTTCCTTCCTTAGTGATTTCCACCTTTTTTTTCTATTTTTATAGTGACCTCACAAAAATAGGGGGAGATTGTTGGAACCCTACCTATGATTTGGTCTAGGTTCACTATAAGGTTTGATTAGATAACCCAACATGTATAGTCTAGGGTCATAGGTTATTTCTAGGGTCAAAGTCAGCAACACCTACTTAGACTGTCAATAATCTACTTCAGAAGACTTTAGAGACAGAAGTCTTCAAAGGAAAAGCAGTTAAAATGATTGCAGGAAAGTCATTCGATGATAGCTGAACTCAGCTCGACAATCGTCAATCTCAGATCGACGAACTCAGAGTTCCTTCTCTGAGTTGGGCTAGATGAAAGTCTAGCTGAGATCAACGAACTGTGATCTAATATCAGAAGTTCAGCTCGACGAATGACTATCTCAGTTCGACAAACTTGGAGATCAGATTGGTATAGATATTTTTAGCTCGACGATCTTGGAGCTCAGCTCGACAAAGGAGAATTCTTAGCTCGACAAACATGGAGCTCAGGTCGACGAATTCATTGCTGAGTTCGACTAACTCCTTCTAGGTTCTGTTCGACTATTCTTCTCTGCAGTTTCTCAGTTCTACTATACTAGTTTGTTTTCAAATTATATTAAGAAAGTAATGCTATGAAAATTAATGCTCAATATTCTCAAGAATATAGTCGTTACCTGGCAGCATTAATTATGATTTTCATAGAGTTATTACTCTACCAAATTTAATGGGACAGTTAGGGAAATACATTCAAGAAACAAATTAGCCGTTCAGGATCCCAGAAATTATGCATAGGATTTCAAGGAATGATTTTAAATTCAAATGGTTTTAAATCGTCAATAAATATATAAAGTGATTTTTCAGAAGATTACAACAAGAAGAAGAGTTAGTGAATCAGTGAAAAATAAGAGCAATCATTTATCAGTGAAGAACACAACACAGCTCTCATATACACAGAGTTCGTCATCTGCTTCAGGCTTTCAAGAGACAACCAATTAAAATCAGTCTAAAAGCTTGCTGAAGAGCAACATCTTTTGAAGGCCTACACCCTGAAGCAAACCTTCCACTCCTGATCAGATCCATATAACTCAGGGGGAGCTTTGACATCAACAAGTCCACTAGTCTTCTCAGAGCCTTGAGATAGAGAAGACAACATCTTTTTATTTCCCATTCACTGTGTATAGGGTTTTAAATCCCTTCAAAAGTTCACCTTTTTGGTTCACAAGTCACCTGATCAAAAGACTTGAGATTGGTTTTTGGGCACCTGATCAAAAGCTCAAAGGGTTGCTGGATCTCCCTTATAAAAATAGATCTTGTAGTGACAGGGCACCTAAGCAAAAACATGTGGTGATAGGGCACCTTATCAAAAACCTATAGTGGATTCCTACCAGGGTTGTAGAAGAGTGGATGTACCCAGGTTTATTGGGGAACCACTATAAATTTCTCGTGTCTTCTGGTTGTGCCTTTACTTGTTTATTTTCTATACTATGATATTTCTCTTTATTTATATATATAAATATCACCTACTTTAGTCCGCTATAAAAATTATCTAAAAGTTTTTAATACTCTATTCACCCCCCCCACCTCTAGAGTAGTTAGATCTATCCCTCACTTTCATATTTCCCGGTGCTCAAATCATCGGGCACATCAAGCCATGATGTGAATCAGGATCCCCTTTCACATCCGTATGATTTATAACCCTATTATGATCCTAGGCTAGCACTCTGGGACACCAAAGCTGAGCAAATTAAGCTCATGCCCATAAACTTGGCCCCCAGGTCTCAGAGAGACAGGCCTCACAACATTAGCCCTCAAGTCCCCACGAGACAGACTTCTCAACAAATAATACAATGCTCATATGGAGCTACTACCGACGGTAGCACCAACGTCGTGTGGTAGGGGTATGGGTAAGACTATCGCCTCTTCCCCTTAAATGGGTGTTTTCCTGGAGACTACCCCCAGTACTCTTAACGCAGTCAACTACACACCCCGTGACTCCGAAATCTATGCAATAACCATGGAGTCTTCTCCGGCATACAAAGTATACAAGCATCACCAATCCAGACCAACCCGTCCAGATGGGATTCACACAGTATGCCTATTCCATACTTCGATTCCGGATCTGAATGAAATCTAACAGGGATACACGAATCTAACCGTCGGGAGAACCACATCCACGTGTTCATAGAGTGTCTACCCTCTAATGCCAAAAGAAAGGACTTCACATGTCCAAGGAAAAGGATCGTTACCCTTGAAGTACTCTTTGGCGCCATGGGAGAAATCTAGACGGTTGAAATCGACCACTCCGGCCTTGCCACCGTAGATCCGAACTCGCTCTACGAATCCGAACTCCGATTCTCAAATGGCGGCGTAAACTCTCCTTTCCAACACTGCTGCTCCTCCTCTAGAAATCCAGGCCAAGTTCTCAACTCCAAAGGGAATGAAGTGAAACGGCCAAACCAGAGCTTTAAACCAAGATACCGCCGCGTTGTACCTAACTACCGCCATGCGATACCATTATTCAATGCCTCGTTTCACGTGTAACCACCCAAGTCTACCGATCACAGGCTGACATGTGGCTATGCGGTTACAGAATCGCTAATGGTACGCGATAGGTAAATACCGCCAAGCGGTACCCGGTGGCGGTTATGAAATGATCACCCACGCTAACGCCACCCTCTAGCTTCTATCACCGCGCGATAACATTCCAAGATCTTTATCAATTTAATTGACCAAGCTACCGCTAACGATAATACTAATGCCGGGCAGTAGCTCAACTCGACGCTCTCGACGCCTGACACTACCGTCGCGCGGTATCAGTCTATCGCCGCACGGTATACCTTTGTCCTTCCTACAGAACTTTGGGGTGTTACAAGTATAGAAGCATTGAGTGAATAAAGGCCACTCAATGCCTCATTAGGAAGACAATCAAAGTCTAGAAGTGTTGAGAGTTGAAGCTGCACTCAATTCCTTCATACAGAGAAAATTCAACCAATTACAGAAGCGTTAAGTGATAGTTTAACTTTCAAGGCAGCCTAAACACCTAGAGGGGGGGGGGGGTGAATAGGTTCTGCTTTTCTTTTGAAACTTCTAGGCAGAATTCAATTCAATAGCTAACATAATAAACACAGCAATCATAGAAAAATAAAACATCACAGATTGCACTATGTTTTATAGTGGTTCCCCAAGGTCTGGGTACATCCACTTTCCCCCTTCACCTATCTAGCAGTATGCTAGATTCGGCCAAACTTCCACTTATCTCAGATCAATAGATCCTACAACTCAGAACCCAACTAGTTCCTACAACTCAGGCACAACTGCCCTACCTCAGCCTTGCCCCAAGGCCTACAACTCAGAGAAAGTCCTTCTCCTACACTCAGGCAAATAGCCCTACCACTCAGAGTTCAACACTCCTACACTCAGCCTTTATAACATAGGCTTACAACTCAGATCTGTGTAAACAGATCCTACAGAAATATAGAAAAGATTGTTTAACTGTCTTGCCAAAGTTGAGAGAGAAATGGCCAAGACAATTCTTGATCAGCTGAAGCAATCAACTGTTTCTTAGCCTTCTTCAAAGCTTCTTGAAAATGTACTTAGCTGAGTTGATTCCAAACAGCTTCTTGAGAATCCACTGGTGGTTTCTTTCTTCTTCTTCAAATTCTGACTTGATCTCTCTCTATCCAGAACTTTGAATGATTCTTCTGAATTCTGATTAGAACTCTTCTTAGATCTATCCTTAGATAGTCTTCTTAGATCTCCCGGAGAAGATCTTCTTAAGTGCCTAGCACTTTCTTGAAATGAGTAGAATTGTAATCCTTCTCCACTTTTTGATCCAATGTATTTCAAAAGGTTAGTTCTTTATATTTCTCTGAATCTGTCTATTTATAGACATTCTTCATGGAAACCGGCTGATCCGGTTTCTAACTGTTTTTTGACAAGTCTGACACCTTCAGTTAACCGGTGGTAACCCACAGCTGTCAAGTCTTCAAACAAGTCCTGTGCCTTAGTCTTGAATCACAAGTTTTTGAAACAGTTTGTCAGAAAGTGTCGAGACCATCTGTCTATCTGTGTCGACATAATTGACTTTGGTGTCGACACAGTCTTCAGTGATGTCGACTAAGTTGCCTTTGAGTCGACACAGCTTCTTCTGAAAATAACTTGGTCTTAACTCTTCAGTGTGTCGACACAAGTCCTGTGTGTCGACACAGTTGTTGTAGAATTATAACTTAGTAAGTGTCGACTTAGCCTTCAGGTGTCGACACATTCTGCTTTAATGTGTCGACACATTCTGCTGGTGTCGACAAACTTGAGGTCGACTATTTTCTTCTGTGTCGACACATTCAGCTGATGTCGACAATCTTGAGATCGACTACATACTTCTGTGTCGACACATTCTCCCAATGTTGAGGTCGACGCTTTTCATCTGTGTCGACACAAATTCCCAGAGTTGTGTCGACTCTTTTCTTCTGTGTCGACACAAATTCCCAGTGATGTGTCGACTTACTTCTTCTGTGTCGACACTTTTTCCCAGTGTAGTTGTAGACTAACTGCTATGTGTCGACACTGCTTCCCAGTGTTGTGTCGACTATTTTCTTCTATGTGTCGACACTGCTTCCTCTGTGTCGACACTTGGACTTAGAATTTTTCTGCATACTTTACCAATTCTTCACCTGCACATGTCAACTTAAAACAACATCAAATACACCTTGATGTATACCATTGAGCTAGGTTGGGCTTCTTCAAATCAGGTACACATTTTCCAATGTACCCAACAATCTCCCCCTATTTGGAGAAGTCATAACCCCTATAGCCAATGATATACACCATTTATAAACAGTACTAAATGATGATTAATGACATAGCAGGAATACTTTAATATAAACAAAACATAACAAAGAATCATTCATCACAGAATGCACATTATAATATGCCAAACAACATTTTGTTTATAACTGGGTAATGTTTGATTACAATGTTTCACATTTAATGATTACATCATAACATAACAAAACACTATAAAAGAACTTGAAACAAAATCAGGCTTGATCAGGCTCTTTAATTATAATCCCTTTGCCAGATTGAATTGTAGCTGTCACAGGAGCTTCTGAATCTTCAGCTATCTTCTTTCCTTTAAGATCAGCTTTCTTCTGAGCTTCTTCCTTGATCCTTTGCCTTTCAAAATAATGAAAAGGCTTAGGGAAGTATTTGCTTGGCTCCTTAGCATCAGATGGCAGTCTTCCCAGCTTGGCTTTCCTTCTGAATTGTACTATTGCCTCTTGCCTTGCCTCATACTTCTGCCATTCAATTTCATTGTACCACTTCCCTCTCTCATGAACTTTATCTTGTATAGCTTTCCATGCAGTGAGTATTATGTTCCTTGACGTAGGACTCCACTGCTCATAATCTAGCTTAAGTACAGCCTGCTCTCTGAATTTCTTCTTTGCCAATAGAGCATCCTGCTGTTCTTTCAGAGTAGCCTCAGGCTTATCAACCTTTCCAAAGACAATATTAGTAACCTCCTTTGGAGGACTATACATTCCTTGAACTTTCTGATCAATCAAGTCAAAATCTGGAGGGGGGTAAATGACTTGGGCAACCTCAGGTTGAGTGCCTTCAAGTAGATTTGATTGTATTCCTGATTCAGCTACCATAGCATCATCACACAATGGGGGATATCCCAAAGTGGCTCGAATGCTATTGGTCACCCATTTGGAGTGCTCTGAGCCTGCATGTATTAGCCTCCTCTCCCCCTTTATGGCTTCTCTAGATACATGATCTCTTAAATCTTCCTTTTGAAATCGAATTTGCCCATCCAAATAATTCACTCCCTCTTTGAAAAATGGTCTTAACTTTTGAAGCTTGTCAGATATTTCTTTTTGAGAGGTTGTGATGGCAGTCTTAACAGATTCAATGGCAGCTTGAAAATTCTTATCAAATTCTTCCTTTTCTTTGGCTCTATCTGCAGGCAGACCTGGAACAATCTTCTTTACCTCCTCAATGATCTCATTATGAGATTCAGTTAAATTATCATTCATTCTGATCTGATTTTCTAAAACATAACTTTGCTTCAAGGCAATGTCATCCACCTTTGTAGTGATAGCCTCCTGTTGTTTAGCTAGATAAACCACAGCATTGCCACCCTTGTGGAAGCAATCTGTCATTTCAGTTTTATTCAAGTTGACCTGAAACTGGATGGACTTGATATCCTGAGCTAAGTCAAACTGAAGTGACTTGCTATTCTCATCAACATATTTTTCCATAGCCAACCTTTGGTCATCCAATTTTACTTGTAGATCTATCATAAATTTGTTGTAATCAAAGGCTGGAGAAACTTGTGGAGGTGTGGTCTGTAAAGCCTGCTTATAGTTCTTGCTTCTTCTCTTAAAGACAACAAGTTTTCTTTTCTTTGCCACCCTGGCTTCTTCAGTTTCTGTTTCAGATGAAGTATCTACATGAATTCTTTCTTGTGGATGATGAATTGTATCTGTTCCAGGGGTCTGTTGCTCAGCTTCAACATCCACTGGCTCACCCTCAACTTGTGGCTCAACTTCAGCTACCTGATCAATGTCCATTCCTATGGACTTCTCAATATCTGGTCCACCTCCTACCTTATCAGCTATAGTATCAATATCTGGGAATAGCTCCTCCATAGTAAATTCTAGTTGAGCTGCCACTTCTGCAGCAGTTAAATCTTGAGATAAATTTAACTGTGCTTCCTCTTGTACTTGCACTTCAGTATTTGTAGTGTCAGGAGTAGGAGTGGACACTAGCTCCCCCTGAACCTGTGCAGTAATAAGAATATGAGCAATGTTTTTTTTTTATAGTAAAATACATTAGCTCCCCCTATACCTGAGCAGGAGTAGATACCTTTGGAGCAGGAGTGGAAACTGGCTCCCCCTGCATCTGTGCAGGTGTTGATACTTCCTGGACCACAGTTGAGTCAAGCTGTGTCCTCAGTGGATCTTCTTGTACTTGTTCAGATTCTTGATTTTGTGTAGGGGATTGCACAGGGGTGTCTGGCCTGCTCTCTTCAGGCACATCCTTGGACAGCACCCTATCCCACCTAGAGAATAGTCTCATATCCATTCTTCTCATATGATTAATCTTACTCCCATGCAGTTGCTGCATCACATCAGGAATCACTCCAGTGAGGTACAGGCTCATGATCCTAGCCATGTTAGGCTTCTTGATTCCTTCTTTGATCTTGTCAAAGATCACTCCTGACCAATCAGTAGGAATAGTAAATACAATCCTGGTCATCAGGCTGAACATATAGGCTGAAATCCTATCATGTCCACCTGTCTTGCAGAGGATTACCTTCCCAACTACTTCTGACAAGAACTTCCCTTGCTGATTCATTCCCTTCCTGTGGAATGCAGCTCCAATCTTCAATACTGAATCCAGTCCACACCATTGAAGAGCTTCCCTTGTCTTAGATATAGGAACTTCCTCTTCATTCTCAACTACTTGCAATTGGAAGATCTTTCTTAAACTCCTTTGGTTAATCTTTACCTTATTCCCTTGAACAGTAGACTTAATCTTGAGGCCAGTAGAATGGACTGATGCAGAGATAAAGAACTCGTGCACCTACTTCTTCCAAATTTTAGTAGGTTCTGAAATGAGAAATTCTAACCCTGATGCAGAGAGGAGGGTAATAACTCCTTGAACATCTGCCGGCGCCTCTGCAAAGGCCTGGCGCACCAACTCATACCCTTCATTGATGCTATCTTCAATCCTTGGCGCCATCGTTTTGTCGAGAAAGCTTGAGAGAAGAGAGAAAGATAGACTGTCGACACAGGGTTTTAGTCTCGAAAACCTTGGAAGCGTGTCGACAGAAAGAGCTTTTGACCTATTTATAGCCGCAGTTGAAAGAAGTTCAAAAGGCGCCAAAAACAGTCAAAATGTGTCGACACAGACGGAATGTGTCGACACAAACTTCTATCGTCTCGACATTACTTCAGCCTACTATGTGTCGACATCAATTTGTGGTTATGTCGACACCTTAGATAAACAGAAATTCTGTGTCGACTCTAAGGATAAGTGTCGACACATATTCTGTAAGTGTCGACACCATTTTCCTGGTTGAGTCGACATTATATTTCTGGTTAAGTCGACAATATAACTCTCAAGTGTCGACACATATTCTCTGTGTCGACACAATATTTCTGACTTGTCGACATAATTTCTCTGAGTCGACACATTACTACTGAATGTGTCGACACATTCTTACTTAGCCAATTTCTGTAACTTCAATGTGTCCTTTTTAACACTTGATTATGTTGTTGTTATTACCTTTACTTATTTATATACCACTTCAATTGCATTGTTAATGATTTTGTTAATACATTAATCAATGGTTAACATACCTAATTCAATTTTGAATTTATTGAATTTGGTTTCATCTAAAGGCTTAGTAAACACATCTGCTATTTGATAATCTGTTTTTACAAATTCCAATGAGATGTCTCCTTTTTCTACATATTCTCTAAGAAAATGATATTTGATTTCTATATGCTTAGTTCTACTATGAGAAACTGGATTATTAGCAATAGAAATAGCACTCTTAGAATCACATAAAAGGGGTGTTCTACTTACCTGAATACCATAATCTTTAAGCTGATGCTGCATCCACAATAGCTGTGCACAGCAGCTTCCAGCAGCAACATACTCTGACTCAGCTGTGGAAATTGCCACACTGGTCTGCTTCTTACTACTCCAAGATATTAGTCTTCCTCCCAGGAATTGACAAGTACCTGTAGTACTCTTTCTATCCTCTCTACATCCTGCAAAATCTGCATCTGAATAGCCTGTTAGATGAAAATCTCTATTCCTAGGGTACCAAAGACCTAGAGTAGGAGTGCCCTTTAGATATCTCAGAATCCTCTTGACTGCAGTATAATGAGATTCTTTAGGGCATGCTTGGTACCTAGCACAGACACATGTAGCATACATAATGTCAGGTCTACTAGCAGTGAGATATAGTAGAGACCCAACTATTCCTCTATACAATGATTCATCAACAGGTTTACTTGCCTCATCTTTGCATATAGGCATACTTATTCCCATAGGAGTTCTCATGGAGGAGGATGACTCCATACCATATTTCTTAATTAATTCTTTGGTGAACTTAGACTGGGATATGGACAATCCATCATCAGTCTGTCTTACTTGGAGACCCAAGAAGAATTTAAGTTCACCCATACTGCTCATCTCAAACTTCCCTTGCATAAGTTTGGCAAACTTTTTACAAAGGTTGTTTTCAGTAGATCCAAAGATTATGTCATCAACATAGATCTAGACTAAGATGATCTTTCCTTTGGATTCCCTAAGGAATAGAGTTTTGTCTATCTTTCCTCTTGAGAATTTATTCTTAATGAGGAAGGTAGACAGGGTTTCATACCAAGCCCTTGGAGCTTGTTTTAACCCATACAAAGCTTTCCTAAGCTTATACACTGAATCAGGTTTAAGAGAATCTACAAAACCTGATGGCTGCTCTACATATACTTCTTCTTTAAGATCACCATTCAGAAATGCTGACTTCACATCCATCTGGTATACTTTGAAGTCTTGGTAGGCTGCATAGGCAAGGAACATTCTGATTGCCTCCAGCCTTGCTACTGGAGCAAAGGTTTGATCAAAGTCAATCCCTTCTTCCTGCCTGTATCCTTTTGCAACCAATCTTGCTTTATTCTTTACTATTATTCCACTTTCATCTAGCTTGTTCCTATAGATCCACTTAGTGCCAATTATGTTGTGGCCTCTTGGTTTAGGAACAAGCTCCCAGACTTTGCACCTTCTAAATTGATTCAGCTCCTCTTGCATAGCATCAATCCAGTGCTGGTCTTGGATAGCTTCTTCAAACTTCTTAGGTTCCATTTGGGACAAGAAACTAGAATGCAAAACTGTGCTTTGATTTCTGCTTCTAGTTTGAACTCCTTGTCTTGGATCACCAATTATCTGATCAGTAGGATGATCTCTTAGATATCTTATAGCTGGAGGTAGATTCCCTTCAGGTTGAGCATCTCCAGCTTCTTCATTCTGCTGTTCCTCTTGGTTTTCATCAGCTTCCATTATCTCTTGTACTCCCCCTGGACAGCAGCCTTCATTTTCCAATGCTCCATCTTCCTTTGAAGCTTCAGCAATGGAGAGCTTGTCCATCTTCTTGCTTATACCTGTTGAGTCATTTGATCTACAAGACAACTCACAATTGATTAATCTTGTTTCATCAAATACAACATGCACTGATTCTTCAACAACTTGAGTAGTTAAGTTGAAGACTCTATATGCCTTACTATTTGTGCTGTACCCAACAAATATCCCATCCTGGGATTTGGCAGCAAACTTAGTCAAATATGACTTGCCATTGTTAAGTATATAGCACTTGCAACCAAAAATCCTAAAATAGGATAGATTTGGTTTTCTGCCTTTCACAATCTCATAGGGAGTCTTTCTGTGGCTTTTGGTGATAGAAGCCCTATTGATGACATGACAAGCAGTGTTAACTGCCTCAGCCCAAAAATATTCTGGGAGAGAGGTGTCACTCAATAGAGTTCTACCAGCTTCAATTAATGTTCTATTCTTTCTTTCAGCAATTCCATTTTGCTGAGGTGTTCTAGGTGAGGAGAACTCTTGGAAAATCCCAAAGTCTATACACAAGTTTGTTATGCTTTCAGATTGAAACTCAGTACCATGGTCACTTCTGATTTTGACCACTGTACTATTCAGTTCATTCTGAATTTGCTTTACAAAATTAAGTAATACACTTGGGGTTTCAGATTTTTGTCTCAGAAAGAACACCCATGTAAATCTAGAATAGTCATCTACAACCACTAGAGTGTAGACCTTCCTACCTAGACTGTGAACTGGCATAGGACCAAAAAGATCCATATGCAAGAGGTATAAGCACCTCACAGAATCCTTGTTTTCAAGGCTTTGAAATGAGGTTTTTGTCTGCTTGCCCTTTTGACAAGCTGAGCATACCCCTTCCTTTATACACTTAACTTGAGGCCCAATCCTCACTAGTTCTTTACTAAAGAGATGGCCAATTGTCTTGTAGTTTAGATGAGCCAATCTCTTGTGCCACTTAACACAATGAGAAGCATTGTCATCAGCTACAAGACAAATGGGGGAAGCCTTATTCTCACATTCAAAATTAAGGCAATACACATTTCTCTTCCTATACCCAGTCAATATGATCTCTTGATCACTTGACCTTTTGATATGACATCCATCCTTACCAAATGAAATGTCATATCCTAGATCACTCAGCTGGCTTATGCTTATTAGATTATGTTTCAAACCTTTTACATAGGCCACTTGGGTGATAGTAATTAGGTTAGAAGAAATGTTACCAAACCCTTTGATGACTCCTTTTTCAGATCCACCAAAGATCACTTTATGTCCATCTTTGACAGATGAATACTCCTTCAGCAGCCCCTTTGTTCCAGTCATGTGCCTGGAACAACCACTATCCAAGTACCATATAGGGGCATGGTTACTTGGATTCACCTGCAATACAGAATTACTTACCCTTAGAACCCAAGTAAGTCTTGGGTCCTTGGTTCAGGTTAGCATTAATAAAGTTATCATAACCTCTTCTAACAGGTAGACTCTTATTCTTTATAACACTTGTGTTATACCAGCAGTCCAATGCAAAATGGCCCCTCTTGCCACAGCACCAACATTCAAACTTATTGTATCTAGATCTAGATACATCCTTGTCAGTAGAATTTCTGTTCATTGCTGGTGCTGTTGCTACTTCACCTACTGATTTCTTAAAACCATTTGGTTTATGACCATAGGTAGGCCTGCTTGCCTTAACACCCTTGTTCTTCAGAACATTTGTCTTAATATGACCTTGAATGTCTTCATGATCATATATGTTAGAAGGCACTTTCTCCTTACTAAACTTTATGGGGACTGAAAGGTTTAGTGGCTGAATAGGGGCTTTGCCTTTCCTCTTGAATCTGCCAGCCCTGGAGTTACCTTTAAATCCTAATCCAGCCTTACCCTTCTGAGTGACAAATTCATCTATCAAGGGTAAGACAGATTTTGGCTTAGAGTAACTAGCCACTAAATCCCTTTCAATTCTAAGTCTGGCCTCCAGACTCTTTACTTGATCATTAGTATAATTAATTGTGCCCATCTGAATAATAGTTATATTCTTTAGCTTGGCAATTTCATTTAATTTTTGATCAAGGACTTTTTCTAACTCAGTTGTTGCTACCCTTAGTTCAGCAATTTCCTGAGCCTGTGTTTTAACCAGGTTCTTGCTTTTCTTAAGGGCCTGCAACAAGTCCCCATACTTGTCTATCAATTGATAGACATCACCTTCAGATCCAGATGCATCTTCATCACTTGATGCAGATGTAGCTGATTCTTTATTTGTACTACAAACAGATGTACAAGAAGGACAGTTTACCTCATTAGGACCAGACTGATTCTGGCATATGTCCTCTTCTGATCTTGTCATCAAACCCATGCATTGATGTTCATTGATGGAGTCTAGCAACTGCATAAACTCTTCTTCCTCAGATGCAGCATATAGTCCAATATATGCTTCAGCTTCAGATCCTGATTCTGAAGTTGACTGATCTGACAGACTTTTGTCTTTCTTTGCTACAAAGGATTTCTCCTTCTTGCCTTTCTGATAAGTCTTCTTCTTTTCTGAAGATTCCTTCCTTTTGTCAGGACAATCAGCCACTACATATCCAGGCCTATTGCAACAATAGCAGACAATCTTTGAAGTAGTGGCTTTGCTGGGCTTTGATCTACTTTTCTCTTTCCTTGATGACCTTCTCTTCTGATAATAGTCATCAACTTGCTGTGATGTGGAAGGCCTAGACTTCCATTTCTTCTTTTTCAAGAACCTTTGGAATTGCCTAGTGAATGCAGCAAAGTCTGCATCTGACTCACAGCTAACTGAACCCTTATCAGAATTTTCAAAACTATCTTCTTCAACTTCCTTAGGAGGAGATGGTGATTTCCTCCTATTCTTTCTGGTGGCTTCAGCATTAAATGCCACAGTCTTTTCTCTATGCTCTCCTCTTGAGTTTCTTTCCTCCTCCTTCCTTACCATAAGTTGCATTTCATAGGATAGCAACTTTCCAAACAGGGTTGGAGGAGATATCTCTGCCAATTTAGCCACTTCTCTTATGGCACAGATCTTTGTATCCCAATCCTTTGATAAGGATCTTAAGAATTTGTCATTCAGTTCATAGGTACTGAAGACTCTTCCATAGGATATTAGCTCATTCACAATTCTATAGAATTTCTTATAGCACTCAGTTATGCTATCAGATTTTCCTTGTCTAAAGCTTTCATACTCCTGATTTAGCATAGACTTTCTATCCAGCCTTACTTCTTCAGATCCCTCCATGTAGACAATCAATGTGTCCCACATCTCCTTGGAGGTCTTGCAGTGAATCAGATTCTGAAATGTTGAATCATCTATGGCACTGACAATGATGTTCTGTGCCCTCTTATCCATGGTTGCCAAGATGATTTCATCCTTGGTCATTTCTGAATAAGTCTTTGGTATTTGGATATTTGCATCAAGAACAGAAATCTTCATTGGAGTGAAGGGCCCTTCCTGTACTGTGATGTAAATCCTTGGGTCAGATGCTTCCATAAACAATCTGACTCTCTCTTTCCAGATCCCAAAGATTTCCTTCTTGCATATGGGTAATTTCATAGACCCTAGCTCCTTATGATTCTCTCCAGAACCCATCTTCTTGAATCTTGAATCTGCCTTTCAGATCTACCTCAGACTGTTAAGTCCTTTTTGAGTAACCTCCCTCTGATACCACTTGATAGTTTAACTTTCAAGGCAACCTAAACACCTAGAGGGGGGGGGGGGGGTGAATAGGTTCTGCTTTTCTTTTGAAACTTCTAGGCAGAATTCAATTCAATAGCTAACATAATAAACACAGCAATCACAGAAAAATAAAACATCACAGATTGCACTATGTTTTATAGTGGTTCCCCAAGGTCTGGGTACATCCACTTTCCCCCTTCACCTATCTAGCAGTATGCTAGATTCGGCCAAACTTCCACTTATCTCAGATCAATAGATCCTACAACTCAGAACCCAACTAGTTCCTACAACTCAGGCACAACTGCCCTACCTCAGCCTTGCCCCAAGGCCTACAACTCAGAGAAAGTCCTTCTCCTACACTCAGGCAAATAGCCCTACCACTCAGAGTTCAACACTCCTACACTCAGCCTTTATAACATAGGCTTACAACTCAGATCTGTGTAAACAGATCCTACAGAAATATAGAAAAGATTGTTTAACTGTCTTGCCAAAGTTGAGAGAGAAATGGCCAAGACAATTCTTGATCAGCTGAAGCAATCAACTGTTTCTTAGCCTTCTTCAAAGCTTCTTGAAAATGTACTTAGCTGAGTTGATTCCAAACAGCTTCTTGAGAATCCACTGGTGGTTTCTTTCTTCTTCTTCAAATTCTGACTTGATCTCTCTCTATCCAGAACTTTGAATGATTCTTCTGAATTCTGATTAGAACTCTTCTTAGATCTATCCTTAGATAGTCTTCTTAGATCTCCCGGAGAAGATCTTCTTAAGTGCCTAGCACTTTCTTGAAATGAGTAGAATTGTAATCCTTCTCCACTTTTTGATCCAATGTATTTCAAAAGGTTAGTTCTTTATATTTCTCTGAATCTGTCTATTTATAGACATTCTTCATGGAAACCGGCTGATCCGGTTTCTAACTGTTTTTTGACAAGTCTGACACCTTCAGTTAACCAGTGGTAACCCACAGCTGTCAAGTCTTCAAACAAGTCCTGTGCCTTAGTCTTGAATCACAAGTTGTTGAAACAGTTTGTCAGAAAGTGTCGAGACCATCTGTCTATCTGTGTCGACATAATTGACTTTGGTGTCGACACAGTCTTCAGTGATGTCGACTAAGTTGCCTTTGAGTCGACATAGCTTCTTCTGAAAATAACTTGGTCTTAACTCTTCAGTGTGTCGACACAAGTCCTGTGTGTCGACACAGTTGTTGTAGAATTATAACTTAGTAAGTGTCGACTTAGCCTTCAGGTGTCGACACATTCTGCTTTAATGTGTCGACACATTCTGCTGGTGTCGACAAACTTGAGGTCGACTATTTTCTTCTGTGTCGACACATTCAGCTGATGTCGACAATCTTGAGATCGACTACATACTTCTGTGTCGACACATTCTCCCAATGTTGAGGTCGACACTTTTCATCTCTGTCGACACAAATTCCCAGAGTTGTGTCGACTCTTTTCTTCTGTGTCGACACAAATTCCCAGTGATGTGTCGACTTACTTCTTCTGTGTCGACACTTTTTCCCAGTGTAGTTGTAGACTAACTGCTATGTGTCGACACTGCTTCCCAGTGTTGTGTCGACTATTTTCTTCTATGTGTCGACACTGCTTCCTCTGTGTCGACACTTGGACTTAGAATTTTTCTGCATACTTTATCAATTCTTCACCTGCACATGTCAACTTAAAACAACATCAAATACACCTTGATGTATACCATTGAGCTAGGTTGGGCTTCTTCAAATCAGGTACACATTTTCCAATGTACCCAACATTAAGTGATGAAGTTTCACTAAGCACCTTATCAGTTAGATCGCAAATGTCAAAAGCATTAAGTGTTGAAGAATCACTCGATGCCTTAAGACGCAGAATTCTGCTAAGTGTTTTCTTCGTTGAGTGACAAGGCTTCACTCAATGTCTACGCAGATTGTCTGAAATTTACCAAGTCCATAAGTTTTAGTCATGCTGACATCATAGATAATTCAAATATTGTGGGAATAGCACACAAAATGATAAAAGGCACTGTATGCCTTTAGTACAACTATAAATGTAAAAGACAGGTTGCAGTTGCCATTTCCGGCTGGTCTATTCCACGCAAAGAGTAGTTAAAAGGAGTTCGATAAAAGGAGAGTTCTGAGAAATCGAAATAAGCTTTTTGGTTATCTTCTTCCTCGAGACAAAAATAGAAGAAGTTTTTCTAGTAAATCATACTTTCAGTGTGTCTGTGATCCACAAACAGGAGTTCACTATTGAAGAAATAAATCACTGAAGATTAAACTTTTCTTCAATAGCTAGATCAGAAAGTTCTCTTATGAGTTTGAAGGGGAAGTAGAGCAAACCCAAGTTGCTGGTGTTCTTCAAGACCATTGCAATCAACTCAACAACATTAAAGGTTTGAAGATTCAGTGCTCTGTAGTTGTCTTCTCAGCACAGACAGATATTTCTTGAACATCCAATCTTTTGTTGTTGTGAAGAAGTTAGGGCTGAGTTTACTCAGCACATAAGGAAAACTCAGAGAATCATTTCTCTAGAGAAGTCTATCATCAAACTTATACTCATTCTGTGGGATCTTAATTGATCCGAGTTGTAAGCCTAGACTATAAAGGCTGAGAGGTAAGATTCAACTGTAAATCTGATTGGGTAGGGCTTATGTGCCCGAGGTAGGATCTGAGGAAGGATATAACTTCTCTGACTGTAGGGATATCAATCTATCCTGAGTTATAGGGCTTTTTATTAGGCCAGAGGTAGGTGATCTAGGGGATCACTGAGCTGTAAGAGTAAAGTCTACTCTGAGTGTTTAGGGCTTAGGACAGAAGTAGGACTTGGATAAAGCCTAAGAGATCCTGAGGGATCTGTATTGTAAGCTCCTTGAGCTGAGATTAAGAGAAGATTGCCTTGTCTAACACACTGTTAGAAAGGTAGGAGGGAAAGTGGATGTACTCATATCTTGAGGAACCACTATAAATATTGTGTGTTGATTTGTTTTCTTAAAAGCTACAACAATAATCTAAATCACAACACACCAAAATAAAAAGTATTACATAAAGACTTGAAAAACCTATTCACCCTCTATAGGTGTTTAACAGCTCTTGAAATAAAGACTTGTAAGTGGTATTAGAGGGAGGTTGTTCAAAAAAGGACTTAGCAGTCTGAACAGGTCTCCAAGAGTAGTTGAACATTTACTTCATGGGTTCAGGAGAGAACCAAAAGAAGTTGAGCTACATGAAGGTCCCTATCTGTAGAAAAGAAAATTTTGGAATTTGGAAATAAAGGGTTAGACTATTCATGGAAGACTCAAACCCTAGAATCTTCATTATAGTCCAAGAAGGACCTTTCATCCTGATGAAGGTCTCTATCTTAGATGCCAAAGTCCAGACTTCTATGAAGTATACTGAAATGAATAAGGATGAAGAATGACTAAGGATGAAGTCATCTTGGCAACTATGGATAATAGGGCATAAAAGATCATTGTTAGTGGCATAGATGACTCCACCTTCCAGAACTTGGTTCACTACAAAACAACAAAAGAGTTGTGGTATTCTCTTATTGTGTATATGGAAGAGACTGAGGAAGTGAGAGATGACAGAAAATCCCTCCTAAATCAACAATATAAAGCATTCAAGCAAGGGAAGAAGGATTCTATAACTGAATGGTATGAGAAGTTTTTCATAATAGTGAATAGCTTGATCACCTATGACAGACAGTTCAGTAATTATGAGCTGAATGACAAATTCTTGAGATTCCTAAATAAGTAATGGGATATCAATATCTGTGCCATCAGAGAAGTTGGCAACTTGGCCAACATAATGCCTCGGAATCTATTTAGGAAGCTGTTATACCATGAGATACAACTAAACTCCAGGAAGGCTGAAGAGGATGCTGCCAGATTCCTTAATAAAGAGAAGCATGTGGACTTCAGAGCTGAAGACATAAGAAGAAGCATGGAAAAGACTCCCTCTCCACCAAGGAGAACTCTAGTGTCTAAGAGTTCTGATCATAGCTCCTCTGAAAATGAATTTCCTGATGGAGAACTAATATTATTCTTTAAACAGTTCAAGAAGATACTGATCAGAAGGAGACATTGGAAGAACAAAGGCTCTTCTTGCTCCACCTCAAAGAAGCCTTACTCCAACAAGGACAAATCCTGAAATGGACCCTCTGAGGAAAGGTATGACTCCAAGCAAAACAAATATGTTAATTCTAATGCTAATGTTGTGTATTACTGTTGCAACATGAGTGTACATATCATTGCTGACTGTCTAATTAAGAGGAAGGAGCACATGAAGTCTGAAGGCAAAGAGCATCACAAGGACATGAAGGTAGAAAAGTGTTTCTTGGCCAAGAAGACTGTTAGCCTATCAAATAGTGATTTTGAGTCTTCAGAATAAGATGAAGAGGAGGCCTACATTGGTCTCATGACTATTGAAGAAGAGGCTAAACATCCTGCTGCCCTATCTGGCATAAGGGCCCCACTGTCCTCTATTGACAGTGACTGCGAAGAGGATGAGGAGTCCACTATCATGGCCATTTTAGAAGACAATTAGGAAAATTCTAATCCTGATGAGGTACATACTATCCCTAGCTCTCCCTCTATCTATCAGTCTGGCTCAGACTCTGAAGCATCCACTTCTTCCAGTGGAAATGATAACTCAGAATCTTAAGATGATGTCAATCAATTGATTGACAAGTATGGTATGGGGTATACATTCCTGAAGGACAATATATATAGGACATGGATGAAGACTAGCATGATCCAGCCATTGAAGGTCAAGATGCTCAGAATAAATTGCCAGCGGCAGTCAGGCATTTTAGGGATCATCCAAAAGTTCAAATCATTGGTGATGCTAGCCAAGGGGTTACAATAAGGAGCAGAAGCCTTAACTTCACTATATACTCCAGCTTCTTGACTTAGTTGAACCTAAAAGGTTTGAAAATGCCAACATAGACCCATTATGGATTGTGGCTATGTAAGAAAAACAAAAATAGTATAAGAGATGTAAAGTCTGGAAGCTTCTAGACCACAAGGACATAACATCATTGGAACCAAGTGAATCTATAGGAATAAACTTGATGAGAATGGTGTTATAATAATAAATAAAGCTAGACTGGCTGCCAAGAGATACAGACAAGAGAAAGGTATTGATTTTTATCAAACCTTTGCACCAGTAGTAAGATTGGAAACTATAAGATTGTTCCTTACATATGCTTCACATAGGGGATTCAAGGTCTACCAAATGGATATAAAGTTAACTTTCCTAAATGGTGACCTAAAAGAGGAGGTCTATGTTGAGAAACCCTTATGTTTTATTAACTCTAACTCTCTTTATTATGTATTTAAGCTTAGAAAGGCTTTATATGGTTTGAAGCAAGCCCCTAGGGCATGGTATGAAACCCTGTTTAGATTTCTCATTGAGAACAAATTTTCAAGGGGAAAGATAAACAAGACATTATTCCTTAGGGAAGTCAATGGTAAGATCATTCTAGTCCAAATTTATGTAGATGACATAATATTTAAGTCTACTGATGATGACCTCTACAAGAAGTTTGCTAAACTTATGGAAGGGCAGTTTGAGAAGAACAGTATGGGTGAACTCAAGTATTTCTTAGGACTCCAAGTTAGAAAGTCATAGGATGGTCAATCCATCTCTAAGTCTAAGTTCACCAAGAATTTAATTAAAAAAATTGGAATGGAGAGTGCCTCAATGAATACTCCTATGGGGTCAAATGTGTTAATAGACAAGGATGAGTCAGGTAAACTTGTTGATGAAACCTTATATAGAGGCATAATTGGCTCCCTCCTCTACCTTACTCCAAGTAGGCCAGACATTATGTATGCTACATGTATTTGTGCTAGATACCATACTAGCCCTAAGGAATCACATTATTTTGTAGAAAAAATATTTCTGAGTTATCTCAAAAGCACACCTGATCTTGGTCTATGGTACCGTAGGAATAATGACTATGAACTAATTGGGTATTCAAATGTAGACTTTGCAGGTTGCAGGGAAGATAGGAAAAGCACCTCAGGCACCTGTTAATTTCTAGAAAGAATGTTGAGAATATTTCCCTTCAATGTTCCCTGAATTTGAAGAGACATCACCATCAATGCTAAGTGCATATTTGTATTTGATATATGTTCAATTTCAGTATATATATGTTTTCTACTATACCATGATTAGAAAGGATGTCAGGGTCACAATACTAGTTAGAATTAAGACAAGTTGCTGGCAAATCAGAAATCTGGTTAAGTATAGAAGCGTCGAGTGATGGAAGTTCACTCGATGCTAGAAGAGCAAAAGCGTTGAGAGAACTACAACCAGTCAAAGCCGCAATGTTGCTTATTAGAAATCTGGCAAAGTCCAGAAGCATTGAGTGAAGGCAATTAACTCAACGCCAACTCAACAAGATATCTGGCTAAGGACAAAACCGTTCAGTGAAGGAAGTTCACTCAACGCCAACTCAACAAGATATCTTGCTAAGGACAGAAGAGTTCAGTGAAGGCAGTTCACACAATGCCTCAATCAAGAAGACTGGTTGTTAGACAGGCAGAAAATCCACCAAGTCTAGAAGCATTGAGTGAACTCACTTCACTCATTGCCAGAAGAGCAGAAGCATTAATAGAAGCTCATACAGTCAAAAGCTCAGAAGGAACAGATAGAAAATCTGTCTAAGTCTAGAAGTGTTGAGTGAAGGTAGTTCACTCAACGCCTACTCAACAGACAATTCATCTAAGTCCAGATGCATCGAGTGATGAAGGCTCACTCAATGTCTATTCAGTTAAGACTATAAAAGTCTATTTTCATTGAGTGAGGAAGGCTCACTCAACGCACTCAATGCTTGGAGATATAGAATTCTGTTAAGTACTTTTGCATTGAGTGACAAGGCTTCACTCAACGCCTGAGAAGTTTATCTATAATTTATTAAGTCCAGAAGTACTGAGTCATGCTGATGTCAATAGAAATTCAAATATCTTAAGATTTGCTTGCTAGAAGACAAAATACATCGCTTGTCTTTAGTACTGCATTTAATGCAAAACTTGTGATGTAGTTGCCCATTCCAGGGGTCCACACTACGCATAAAGCAGTTGGATTTATGGGAAATAAAAGCAGCTTTACGGGAAATTATTGACGGGTTGATTTTTTGAGAAAATTACTCTACTTGATCTTCTTTCTAGAAAACAAAGAAGAAGAGCTCTGTAACTCATGTTCAACATCAAGTCTGAGAACTTCAGACAAGGTTAGCTGATTGAAGAAGAAAAGAACAACATCTTTTAGTCTTCAATAGCAAGTTCAGAAAGTTCACTCTCTGAGTTAGAAGAAGGTGCAGAGCTAGCCTAAGATGATGTTTAAGTCCTCTGCATTCTACTCATCTACTCAAAAGGCTTGAAGCAATAGTGTTCTGCAGGGTATTTCACAACACATGTAGAACAATCTTGAAGATCTATTCCTGGTGCTGTGAAGATCATAAGGCTGAGTCTTCTAGGTTCAAGAAGAGGCAGACTCAGAGATCACTTCTCTGGAGTCAATCATCAATAATAACCAACACTTCATTTGTAGGATCTTAACAGATCTGAGCTATAAGCTTGATATATAAAGGCTGAGTTGTAGGATCCTTTTGTGGATCTGAGGTAGGGCATGTGTGCCTGAGTTGTAGGAGATTTATTTTCTGAGGTAGGATCCTTCTATGGATCTGAGTGTAGGGCTATCCTCATAGCCTGAGTGTTGGACTTTGGATAAAGTCTGAGGTAGGTGATCTGGTGCAGATTACTAAGCTATATAAGATTATATTTTTGAGTCTAGGGCCTAGGGCTTGAGGTAGGACTTGGAGGAGTATGAGATATCCTGAGGGATCTATGTTGTAAGCTCATTTAGCTGAGATTGGAGAAGTTGGCCTTGTATAACTCATTGTAAGAAAACTGGGAGGGAATGTGGATGTACCTATACCTTGGGGAATCACTATAAATACTTATGTGCTATTGTGTGTTCTTGAAAGCTAACATAAAACTAAATCATAACACACCAAAGCAAAAGATGGTCACAAAAGACACAAAAACCTATTCCCCCCTCTAGGTGTTTAGCTACTCTTGAAACAAAGACTTTCAAGTGGTATCAGTGGGAGGTTGTTCAAAAAAGACTTAATAGTATGAATAAATATCCAAGGGTAGCCAAGGATTATCCTTATGGGTTCAGGAGAGAACCATAAGGAGTTGAGCTCCATGAAGCTTCCAATTTGCAGAAAGGAGAATTTTGGTATTTGGAAAGAGAGGGTCAGGTTGTTCAAGTAGGCTTCAAACCCTAGGATCTTCATCACAGTTCAGGAAGGACCCTTCATCCCCATGAAGATTTCTATCCTAGATGCCAATGTCCAAACCCCAAAGAAATACACTAAGATTACCAAGGATGAGGTCATCATGGCAACCATGGACATGAGGGCACAAAACATATTTTTAGTGCCATAGATGACTCCACATTCCAGAATCTTGTCCACTACAAGATAGCCAAGGAAAAGTGGGACACCTAGATTATATACATGGAGGGCACTGTAGAAGTTAGGGATGACAAGAAATCCTTACTTAATCAAGAATATGAGGCTTTCAGGCAAAGCAGTAAGGACAACATAGCTGATTGCTATGAAAAGTTTTTCAGAGTGGTCAATGAGCCGAGGACCTATGGGAGGGTCTTCAACAATTATGAGCTGAATGATAAGTTCCAAAGATCTCTAACCAGAGGCTGGGACACAAAGATTTGTACTATCAGAGAAGTGGTCAAGCTTACTGAAACTCCTCCTCACACTTTATTTGGAAAGCTGCTTTCTTATGAGATGAAACTATCTTCCAGAAAGGAAGAGGAGACCACCATAAGGTCCCATAACAAGGAGAGGATAGTGGCCTTCAAGGCTGAGAGCTCTAAGAAGAGCAAGTAGAGGATTGCCTCACTCCCAAGGAGGCCAGCTAATTCAGAAAGCTTTGAGTCCACCACATCTGACAGTAAAATGTCAGATGGAGAGTTTGATGCCTTCTCATGGCAATTCCAGAAGATGATGAAGAGGAGGTAGTGGAAGAACAATCCTTCCTCCTCCACACATTACAATAAGGATCATAGCAAATCCGGGAAGAATCTCTCCAAAGGAGACAAGTATGATTCTAAACCCAGATGAAAGTATCTAGCGTCTACCTAAATCACCTAGAGAGGGGTGAATAGGTGATGTTTGCATCTTTTTGCGGAATACAAATAATCATAATAAAACAAGCACACAAACACAGTGATTTTATAGTGGTTCCCCGAGTTGGGTACGTCCACTATCCCACCTTGCCTATTTTCCACGAAGGTAAGATTCAGCTACTTCACCAAACTCAAATATCGTCAAATTTTACACCTCAGAGTCGCAACTCCTACACCTCGAAGACAAAGCTCCTACCACTCAAAGAACAAACTCTCCTACAAATCGATCCACAAACCGGATCTACACACTCGATCCACAACAAGATCTACTCTCTCAATCCACAAATGGATCTACAACCTCGGAGAAAAATTTCCTACAACATTCAAAAAGAAATTACAACACAACACACGATTCCAATTTTGATCTGATGTTTTTTGAAGGTGTGATGTTGAATCTTGGAGAACTCAGAAAAACTTGAAATCTTTGGATCTTGAATCTTTAACCAACGAGGACTGGAGTAAATCAGATCTTGAATGAGGAAGCGATCCAGTCAAAGAAGTCGTTATCAAAGAAGATTGATCATTGTCGTGGCCGATTGGAAGAGTTTTGCGGAAAGAGGAGTGTGCTGCTGACGATTGCTATTTCGGGAAAATATGAAAGTTGATTCGAGAAATTAGGTTTTCAAAATCCGTTGTCATTACAAAATTACTCTAGGTATTTATAGAGGTATTCGAAATGAAACGGCTATAGAATATTTCCAAAAATGAAACCTAAAAAGCACTGTACATGGCCGACCGAACACGTAACAGGAGGAAGAAAGTTTCGGAAAAATGACCTAAGTCAAATTCGTCAAGTATCGTCGAGTATTATAATGATACTCGTCGAATACATCTTGATATACGACGAAAAAGACTTAGACAAACCATCACAGGTCGGCTGGTAACTCAACGCTATAGTGAGGAGTAATACTCGACGAATTTGTCGAGTATCACCTAGCATACTCGACGAATTCATTGAGTATCGGTCAACAGACTCGACAGTCTTAATGCCATTACACTTAATGCTTTTTCTCACTCAACGCCATAAGCGGCATTTGTCAAATATCGTCGAGTTAACTCAACGTACTCAACGCTTTAATATTCGATGAATTAGACTTGGAAAAATCTAGAGAAGTAGTGTCGACTGGACTCGACGGATTCAACGTGTATCACTTAGCATATTCGACGAATTCGGCGAATATCGTTAGATACATTCGATGAATTCGATGAGTATGCACAACGATACTCGACGAATTTTACTTGATGGATTTTTCACTTGTCCAAATACTTTACCCTAAGTATATATGACGAATTCGACGGGTATTGGTAAGTATACTCGACGAATTCGGCGTGTATCAACGACGATACCCGACGAATTCGACGTGTATGCTTAATAATACTCGCCAAATTTTACTTATATAAAATTATACGTTTCTAGCTCCTAGTCTTTAGCCTTCCTAGATCCTTCTCCTGTACTTGGGATAGAAGTACACCCCATTAGAGAGATTACATGTGAGTCAACACATTGGCCTACACAATGCGGGATTATATTGTGCAGTCATATGTTTACCGACTCACTGTAACTTGACATTTATGTGTACTTGGCATTATAAACCTGCAAGTACATAAATAAAGAGCAATATAAAAATACAACCTCAATTCATCTTAGCTTGACTGGACCCTTCTTCAAATTAGGGTTATTGTGGATACAATATCCAACAATCTCCCCCAATTTTAAGAAGCCAAAATCCTACAAGCTAAGGTGAATTGCTCATAAAAAGAAATAAAGTTAAGACATGACGTGATAAATAAGTTGACACGCATTCTAGATCAATATATAAACCATCACATATATATATCAAATAAAATGTTTTTAGAATAGGGAGGGCATCCCACAACACACATTAATCAGAAAAGAAAATAAGACATCAGCACTTCCTGTTCTTTCTCTTCTGCAACTGTTTGTCAAAATATTCAATGGGCTTCAGATATTACTTTGGTGGAGGAGGAGGCATAGGATCAACATTCTTGTATTTCCGAAAATGAATCCTCCTCCTAGTGCAGGTCTCGTTATATTTGTTCCATTATTTGGACTGTAGTGATCCTGATGCTTCTCCACTCCAAGCTCGTAGAGGGCAAAGGTGTCCAAGATAATTCCCTTTAAAGTAGTGCTCCAAACTTCATACATCTCACGGTTAGGTCCTTCTCTGACTTGAGCTTGCCTGGCCGGTTCTAATCTGACTTCTAAAGTACCTTCTCTAAATTTCCTTTTCTTGATAACCTAAGCTTCAGAGAATGCAGTAAGAGCAGCATCGATAGTACCTTGAACCTCTGGAGTCACAGTAGCAGTAGTAGGAATCTGAGAGAAGTTCTGTGAGTCTATCCCATATTGAGTGTTGTCCGGAGCTGGATAAATATCATTATGACCATGCTTAGCTAGAGGAACGTCAACATGAATAAGCTCAGCAGGAACTGGAGGAGGGAATAGCTATCCATGTAGCCACACAGTGTTGTCATAGCTATAATCATTTGCTTGTTTGAATTGGTCGAGCATAGTCTTTTCAACACTGGCAACCTTAGCTGTAATAGCTTCCTCCCCCTTTTTGGCTTCTGTAGTAATTGCATTGGCATAAGATTTCAAATAAGAGTCATAGTGTGCCATAGATCTATTATGGGCCTCGATGAGAGAGAGAGCATTTATGTCAACATTTTTAAGTACACCATCGTTTTTCTTAAGTCCTCTCATCATAAGAGTTACTGCAGTTGCAGCTTCGTTATACTTTGCGTCAAACCTTTACTTCAGCTTATCAAACTTCACTTGAACGTCAGCAAGACCATCAAGTATAAGCTTCTCAGATTGCTTAAGTCATTTGACCACTTTCTACAATGAGGAATCAAATTTATCTTGTTGCCTAGCCAGCATTTCTTCAAAAACTTTCAGCAGCTGATCACTTGAACTGGAAAAGCCTGGCAGCACTGGTGTAGAGGCAGATGGAGAAATACAAGCTGGCTCCGCAGCACCTAGTACAGGAGAATGTATAACATTATCTCCTTCCTCTTCAAAAATTGTGACCACCTCCTCTGGAGAAACTTGAGGGGCACCTAGCATCTTTCCAATCCGCTTCTCCAGGTTGCATATCATCCTGTCAACCTGAGTGGAGAGAGAAATTCCAGATGGAGTTGCCTCCCCTCAAACACTGCAGTAGATACAATCCTAGGGAGAGGATCAACTAGAGTAACTACAGGCACATGCACTAAAACCAAAATGGCACCACAGCCAACCTCAGCAGGAGTAGAATTACTATCAATAGACTTACCAGCAAATACCACATCCTCATCAGCAGTCTCAATCTGGTAATCTTCAACTGTCAGATAATTATCAGAAGCATCATCATCAACCATATCAACATCAACATCCTCATCATGATCAGAAGGAGCTGGATCCTCTTCCTCAGCATGCACTTCCTAATCCTCAACTATCTCAACCTCAGTAGTGACAATAGCACCAATAGCAGCAACCTATGCTATGATATCCCTTTAACCTGAGTCTGGAACCTTTTTAACTGTATCTGAATGGGTAGCTGTCTCCAGCAGGAATCTCACTGGGGTGAGGAGAAGGGGTCCTGTCATTAGGAATAAGATCTTCCTCCTCCATTGGGGGTACTGGGGCTCCCCCTCACTGGATGATCCGCCTATCCCACCTCGAGAAAATTGTAGAATCTATCTTTTTTAGGTGATAAATAGGAACTCCATTGGTCATATCAAACCTATCACCATCGAGCTGATTCAGGTATAGGGTGATAATCCTCCCAAAGTTGGGAGTGCGTAGGTTGTCCTTTATCTTGGCGAACAGCAGTGCACCCTAGTACAGCTTCTTCTTGCAGACTATTGCAACTAGTATCTTGAACATATCTGAGGACAGATTGTCGTGCGAGCCCGTCTTGCAAATGTGAACTTTGTAAATTATGTCTGAGAGGGGTTTGCCCTCCTCACTCACTCCTTTGCACTTTATGGCCTTGGTGCCTCGGGGTAAACCACAGAAGGATAATGTCCTGGAAAAATCGGCCTCCTCTAGGTAGTCGGCCTGATCACAGATAGGTAGCCTCAAATACCTAGGCAGCCGGGAGGCATTCATCTTCAGTTTGACTTTCTGAACCTTGCTCTTTATCACAGAGTCCTCATGATGTAACTTGGCATTATTGAAGAACTCCAAGACTTCCTTGTCGAGAACCTTGCAAGGGTGTTCGAGGATAATGGAAAGTCCTGCTGTCTCCAGCATCAGAATGACGTTCTTGAAATCGTCGGAGGCTTGAGAAAATCTAGCGTGAACCAATTCACCTCCACCTAGCAAGACACTGGTGCTTTTAGGATCCATTGCAAATTAAGGAGAACTGGAATTTATGCACCTCGAGAGAGCACTCTGGACGGGTCTTAGGATGCTTCTGGTGTCGACGCAAGCACTGTATTTAAGAGACTGTGATTATCAGAAGGATTTTGTTGGCAGGCGGCGGTGACACACGGTAGCTGACGGCAACACACTATAGTCGGCGGTAGGCGTGAAATTAGGGCACTACGACAATATTTCCATGATAAGTGCGAGCTAGGGCACGAGAAGAAGGAGGCGCTCGACGGTATCAGCGATTCGGCAGATAGGGAGCCAAAAGGTCTGCTTATGTCTACGTGTTTCAGCTTGCACAGTGAATCAGCGGATATTATGAAGGGGGGCCTCCTGTTTTTATTTATATACGATTATATATGTATATGATTTTTAAATTGCATCTAGACTGCGAGTACCTCAAATTTGGTCGTCGAGTCTTCGGATCCAATATAGATAATTTGAAATATTGCATTAAGTAGACTTCTTTGAATTTTGTTGTTGAAGGAGTCCGATTCGGCGAAACTTGTATGAGTATGCGACGAAACGACTGATATTAACCGAATTGGACTTAAAATTTTTTATTTATTTAAGGAACTGGATCCCGAGATCAATTTTGCTTGGTAGACCTTCTTTACGAGTCCTTGTTCAACATACCGAGCTCCATTTTGAAAAACGAGAACTTGGTCTCGTCTAGCGACTTCGTAAAGATATCGGCAACCTGCTTGTCCGTCGGGACATAGATGAGGGCTATGTCCTTGTTCTCCACATGATCCCGAATGAAGTGGTAGCGCACATCGATGTGCTTGTCCGGCTATGGTAAACTGGATTCTTTGCGATTGCGATAGCGCTGGAGGAGTCACAAAACATATGAATTTCTCTGAACTTCAAGTTATAATCTTCCAGTTGATTCCTTATCCATAGAAGCTGTGCACAATAGCAACCCGCATAGATATACTCTAATCGACAATAGATGTTTCCATATAATTGTGCGTCTTACTGCTCCAAGAAATAAGCTATCTTCTGAGGAATAAGCATGTCCCGGAAGTGATTTTACTATCATCCCTACTTCCTGCAAAATCAGCATCTGAAAAGCCAATTAGTTCGATGTCATTAGTTCTTGGGTACCATAAGGCAAGATTCGGTGTACCCTTAAGGTATCTTAAAATCCGCTTTGCAATGACGTAATGAGATTCCTTAGTGTTCACCTGATATTTAGCACAGACACATGTTGAGAACATTATATCTGGTCTACTAGCAGTAAGGTAGAGCAAGGATCCAATTATGCTTCTTTACTTGGTTTCATCAAAAGGTTTCCCTTTCTCATCCTTGTCCAGAGATATAGTTGAACCTATTAGTGTCGTCATAGAGGTTGCACTCTCTATTTCGAATTTCTCAAGAAGCTCCTTGGTGAAATTCATTTGAGAGATGAAAATCCCATCTTCAGATTGCTTCACCTGAAGTCCTAAGAAATACATCAGCTCACCTATACTGCTCATTTAAAACTTCCCTTGCATAAGTTTGGAAAACTTTTTGCAAAGGTTGTTTTATGTAGTGCCAAATATGATGTCGTCGACATAGATTTGCACTAGAAAAATCTTGCCTTTAACTTCCATAAGAATTAATGTCTTATCTATCTTTCTCCTAGTGAACTTGTTCTCAAGAAGAAAGCTAGATATTGTCTCATACCAAGCTCGGGGAGCTTGCTTTAAACCATCTAGAGCTTTATTTAAAAAGAAAACATTATCAGGGAATTTAGAGTTTGCAAAACCTGGGGGTTGTGCTACGTATACTTCCTCTTTCAGATTCCCGTTTAGGAATGCTGACTTCACGTCCATTTGGTAGACAGTAAAGCCTTTAAGGGCAGCATAAGCAAGAAACAACCTTATCGCTTCGAGCCTGGCCATTGGAGCAAAGGTCTGGTCAAAGTCGATCCCCTCTTCTTGTTGGTATCCTTGAGCTACAAGCCGGGATTTATTCTTGATGATTATTCCGTTCTCGTCCAGCTTGTTTCTGAATATCCACTTGGTGTCTACCACGTTCTGTCCTTTGGGCCTGGGTACCAGCTCCCAGACTTTGCCTCGTTCAAACTAGTTGAGCTCCTCTTGCATTGTCATTATCCAAAAGGCATCTTTGTTCACTTCCTTGAACTTCTTTGGTTCAACTTGAGACAGAAAACTTAGATGCAAAACTTTGTTAGCTGTATCTCTTATGGTTCTCACACCATCGCCTTTCTCTCCAATAATTAGATCTGCTGGGTAATCTCTTAGGTGTCAGAACACTAGATTCCTTGCCCTCTCTCCAACAGGCTCTGCAGCATCTTGTGCAGCCTCTATGGGTTGAGGCGCTTCTTCCTCTAGAGGTTCTTCATCCACCAAGCCCGGATCGACGATATTTAGTGATCTTGGACTGTCTTCCTTGTCAACTTAATCCAAGATTAGCTCCTTGAACCTGGTACCTGTATCTGAACCAATAACATTAGACGAGGTGCTATGGAGCAGGCTTGTCTCATCAAATACAACATTTATAGACTCTTCTACCACCAGGGTTTTCTTATTAAAAATCCTATATGCCTTACTATGGCTACTATATCCTACAAAAATACCATCAAAACATTTTTCACTAAACTTTGTGCGGTAATACTTCCCATTATTAAGTACGAAGCATTTGCTTCCAAAGATTCTAAAGTAGGACACAGTCGGTTTTTTGCCCTTTAATAGCTCATAGGGGGTCTTATGGTAGTTTTTGTTGATTAGTGCTCTTTTTTGCACGTGACAAGCGGTGTTGACTGCCTCAGCCCAGAAGTACTCCAGAAGAGAGGCGTTATTCAACATCATTGTACATGCTTCAATGAGGGTTCTATTCCTTCTCTCTGCTACTCCATTTTGTTATGGAGTGCGTGGGGAGGAAAACTCATGAAAGATACCTTGACTTTCAAAGTATTCTGTCATGGCACCAGACTCAAACTCTGTTCCATGATCACTTCTTATTTTGACCACTGAGCAGTTCAGTTCGTTCTGGATTTGCCAGACAAAATTGCTGAAAGACGCAAAGGTGTCTGACTTGTGTTTCAGAAAGAACACCCAAGTGAAATGTGAGTAGTCATCGACAATTACTAATGTATAGACCTTACCTCCTAAGCTGTGAATATGCATTGGACTGAATAAGTCCATGTGAAGCAAGTATAAGCTTCGAGAAGAATCTTTCTCAGCAATTCCCTTGAAGGTAGCCCATGTCTGTTTTCCCATTTAATAGGAGTGATATGGACTCTATTTAAGGCACTTAATGTTGGGGGAATTACGCACTAAGTTGTGAGAAAATAGTATATTTAAGGTTTTTAAATTAATATGTGCTAATCTCTTGTGCCATTGGTCACAGAGAGACGCACTACTTTTTTGCATAAAACACACTGGGGTAGAAGTGTCTAAGCAAAGGAAATTTAAACAGAAAATATTTCTGCTCCGACTGCCTGTTAAGATCGTCTCCAAATTTGCAGCAAATTTTATTAAACACTTTTCCTTGCAGAACTCAACGATGTAGCCTTTGTCACATAGTTGACTTATGCTTATAAGATTATGGTGTAACCCTTCAACATAAGCAACGTCTGTAAAAGAGACTATGCCATTGGAAATCATACAATAACCTTTGTTGTTCCCCGGTATGAATCTCCAAAGATGACTTTTGGTCCGTCTTTGACTGGGGTATAATCACGCAAAAGGCTTCTTGTCCCGGTCATGTGCTGAGAGAATCCACTGTCCAAATACCAGATAGGAGTTCTATTAGCCTTTGGACATTTCTGCAAAAATAAATCACTTTACCTTAGGAACCCAAACGTATTTGGGCCCATGGTTCCTGGTCAGCATACTCCCCCTAGGAACATTAGCCTTGTGAGTGGTCGGTCTCGCATAGCTAACTCTTGGAGTTACAAGATTGGCAGGGTTATACCAACAGTTTGCGCCAAAATGATTAATTTTGCCACAGCACCAACAATCGAATCTGTTGTACCTTCATTTTTACTCCTGCTTTACCCTTTGAACGTGGGGTCTAGCAGGTGTAGTATTCTTATAGGTGGAGGCCTCCTGGTTGCAGCATACATAGGGGCTTCCCGTATCCTTAGCCTTAGGCACATCAAATGTGGCTTTTGGTGCCTTCTTATTGTTATGGCCATGCATATATGGACCATAGCTCTTCATCTGGATTTCCTCAAACGGTGCCTTAAACACGCTGGCACCAAAGTCACGGGGATGGGTCCATCCCTGGTATCTGTTCTTGGGCTCTTCATGAGTAGGCCTAACATGATGACCATAGGACGACTCAAGGCCAAACTTGTTCATCGGAAAGATTACTTTCCTGAACGAGGGTTGATCCATGGGTTCCTTCCCCTTTTATTTGGCGCTATACTTCTTAGCAGCCTTACCTTTTCAACGGACGTGGCCAAGACCACTACCCTTCTTCTGAGAAGAGAACTCATCAATTATAGGTAGAATAGTCTTTGGTTGGGAGTAGCTCTCAATGAGTTTTCTCTCCACCACGAGCTTTTCTTGCAGCTCATCAAGATATTTTTCTTTCAAAATTAATATATCAACGGAGCCCTTGAGTTCCTCTTTTAGGGAGTGGACTTCATCTCTAAGAGGAAGCAATTTTGCAATTTCTTCCTTCAGCTCAGTTTCCACTGTCTTGAGGGAGGCAATCTCCTTAACTTGCTTTCGGACTACCTCATGACATTTGTCGAAAGCCTTTAAGAGGTGCTCGTGCTGATCCATCAATTCTAATTCATTCTTATCCGAAGAATAGTCTTCATGACCATTGGTGGAGGTTTTAGATTATGAGAGAATGGTGTGCGAGTTTACCTTCCCGTGGTACTCTGAGTCGCCCACTTCTTCGTCAGATTGAGCCATAAGCCCAAATTAAGCTTCTTCATTTTCAGAACTTGACTTGCTCGAGTCACTGTCACTGAGAGTCTTCGACTTCTTGGCGACGAAGCACTTTTCTTCTTTCTTCTTCCCTTTGAAGGATCTCTTCTCGTCCTTCCTGGAGCTATCTCCGCGTTCATGTGACCTGATTTATTGCAACAGTAGCAAATAATGTCAGAGGAAGAAAATTTACTAGGTTTCGATTTATACCTGTCCTCCTTATTGTAGCTTTTCTTCGTACGATCACCGTCGTGATGTGATCTTCTGTAATCTGAAGAGGATGACTTATTCTTCATTTGTCTCCTCTTGCTCAAAATCTTCTTAAACTGCTTAGAGATTAAGGAGAACTATTCGTCCGATAGCTCGGAGCCTGATGTGCTGGGCTCAGAGTCTTCAGGAGTGTCAGGAGCTTGTGTCCTTATGGGTGACACAGCTTTGGACTTCCTTGAACCTTCATCCTTTAGGGCTATAGGCTTCTCTTTGCTTGAAGATCGGTTGGCTTGCTCCTCCTTATTTCTGGTGTTCATTTGGAGTTCATAGGAGAGCAGCGTTACAAACAGGTTCTATGGATCTATCTCTGGCAGCTTACGAAATTCTCTAAAAGTAACCACCTTGGTGTCCCATTCCTTTGTCAAGGATCTGAGGAATTTGTCGTTCAGTTCACCATGAGTGAATTCACGGCCATAGTTCCCGAGGCCATTAACTATCTTGAAAAAGTTCTCAAAACTGTCAGCTATAGAGTCATTGGCACCTTATTTAAAGACTCCGTACTCCTAATTCAACAACGATCATCTCTCACTTATTCAGTCCCTTCCATAAGTACAACCAGCCAGTCCCACATCTCCTTGGCAGATTTGTAATGGAATAAGTTCTAGAGTATTGAGTCATTCACTGCACTAGCTATTATATTCTTCGCCTTCTTGTATAGGGAGACTAGGGCAATCTCATCCTTAATGAGATCCATCATATTTTTGGGAATCTGAATTGCTGGATCTATAGTTGAAGCTTGTGTAGGGATTTGTAGTCCTTCTTCCACGATCTGAATAATTCTCGGATCTGCAGCTTCCATGTAGAATCGTACTCTTTCTTTCCACATGGGAAAGTTCTCTTTGGTGTACACTGGTAACTTCATGGAATACATATCTTTTCTTCGATCCATGGTGCATGTGCGGAATCTCTTAACGCTAGATCAGGGATCTTGATCAAGGTGTTAGCCTTATCAATCAAAACGCCCCTCTGATATCAATTGAAAGTATCCAGCGTCTACCTAAATAACCTAGAGGGGGCTGAATATGTGATGTTTGCGTCTTTCTGTGGAATAAAAATAATCGTAATAAAACAAGCACACAAACTCAGAGATTTTATAGTGGTTATCCGAGTTGGGTACGTCCACTATCCCGCCTCGCCTATCTCCCACAAAGGGCAGATTCGACTATTTCACCAAACTAAGATCTCATCAAATCTTACACCTCGTAGTCGCAACTCCTACACCTCGGAGACGAAGCTCCTACCACTCGAAGAACAAACTCTCCTACAACTCGATCCACAAACCGGATCTACACACTCGATCCACAACCAGATCTACTCTCTCGATCAACAAATGGATCTACAACCTCAGAGAAAAATCTCCTGCAATATTCAAAAAGAAATTTCAACACAATACACGATTCCAATTTTGATCCGACGTTCTTTGAAGGTTGGAAGTTGAATCTTAGAGTACTCAAAATTTTTTTTGGATCTTGAATCTTCAACCAATGAGAACTGGAGTAAATCAGATCTTGAATGAGGAAGCGATCCAGTCAAAGAATTCGTTGTCGAAGAAGATTGCTCATTGTCGCGGCCGATTAAAAGAGTTTCGCGAAAACATGAGCGTGCGGCCGACGATTGCTATTTCGGGAAAATGTGAAAGTTGATTCGATAAATTAGGTTTTCAAGATCCGTTATCATTTCAAAATTACTCAAGGTATTTTTAGAGGGATTCAAAATGAAACAGCTATAAAGATTTCCAAAAATGAAACCTAATAAGCACTGTATATGGCCGACCAAACCCGTGAAAGGAGGAAGAAATTTTAAGAAAAATGGCCTAAGTCAAATTCGTAGAGTATCGTTGAGTATCCTAATGATACTCGTCGAATACATCCCGATATACGACGAAAAAGACTAAGAAAAAACATCGCAGGTCGGCTGGTCACTCAACGCTATAGCGAGGAGTCATACTCGATGAATTCGTCGAGTATCACCTGGCATACTTGATGAATTTATCGAGTATCGGTTAACAGACTCGATGCTCTCAATGCCATTACTCTTAACACTTTTGCTCACTCAATACCATAGGCGACATTCGTAAAATATTGTCGAGTTAACTCAACGCACTCAGCGCTTTGATATTCGACGAATTAGACTTGGAAAAATCTAAAGAAGTAGTCTCAACTAAACTCGACGGATTCGGCGTGTATCACTTAGCATATTCGATGAATTCGGCGAATATCGTTAGATACATTCGACGAATTCGACGAGTATGCACAATGATACTCGGTGAATTTTACTCGATGGATTTTTTACTTTTCCAAATACTTTACCCTAAGTATATATGACGAATTCGACGGGTATTGGTATGTATACTCGAAAAATTCGGCGTGTATCAAAGACGATACTCGACGAATTCGACATGTATGCTTAACAATACTCGCCGAATTTAACTTTTGTAAAATTCTACGTGATAGTTTAACTTTCAAGACAGCCTAAACACCTAGAGGGGGGGGGGGGGTGAATAGGTTCTGCTTATTTATAAAAACTTCTAGGCAGAATTCAATTCAATGACTAACAAAAGAATCACAGCAATCACAGAAAATAAAACATCACAGATTGCACAATGTTTTATAGTGGTTCCCCAAGGTCTGGGTACATCCACTTTCCCCCTTCACCTATCTAGCAGTATGCTAGATTCGGCCAAACTTCCACTAGTCTCAGATCAATAGATCCTACAACTCAGAACCCAACTGGTTCCTACAACTCAGGCACAACAGCCCTACCTCAGCCTTGCCCCAAGGCCTACAACTCAGAGAAGATCCTTCTCCTACACTCAGGCAAATAGCCCTACCACTCAGAGTTCAACACTCCTACACTCAGCCTTTATAACATAGGCTTACAAATCAGATCTGTGTAAACAGATCCTACAGAAATATAGAAAAGTTTATCTAACTGTCTTGTCTAAATTGAGAGAGAAAAGGCCAAGACAATTCTTGATCAGCTGATGAAATCAACTGAATCTGAGCTTTCTTCAAAGCTTCTTGAATAAGAACTTAGCTGAGTTGATTTCCAAACAGCTTCTTGAGAATCCACTGGTGGTTTCTTTCTTCTTCTTCAAATTCTGGCTTGATCTCTCTCTATCCAGCACTTTGAATGATTCTTCTGAATTCTGATTAGAACTCTTCTTTGATCTATCCTTGGATAGTCTTCTTAGATCTTCCAGAGAAGATCTTCTTAAGTGCCTAGCACTTTCTTGAAATGAATTGGATCGTAATCCTTCTCAACTTTTTGATTCTCAACAATGTTTTCCAAAAGTTACTATCTCCTTCTGAATCTGTCTATTTATAGACTTTTTTCATGGTAACCGGCTGATCCGGTTTCTAACCGTTTTCTGACAAGTCTGACAGCTTCAGTTAACTGGTGGCAACCCACAGCTGTCAAGTCTTCAAACAAGTTCTGTGCCTTAGTCTTGAACCACAAGTTGTCGAGACAGTCTGTCAGAAAGTGTCGAGACCATCTGTCTATCTGTGTCGACACAATTGACTTTGGTGTCGACACAGTCTTCAGTGATGTCGACTAAGTTGCCTTTGAGTCGACACAGCTTCTTCTGAAAATAACTTGGTCTTGACTCTTCAGTGTGTTGACACAAGTCCTGTGTGTCGACACAGTTGTTGTAGAATCATAGCTTAGTAAGTGTCGACTTAGCCTTCAGGTGTCGACACAGTCTTCTTTTAACTCTGCTGTAATGTGTCGACTTAATCACAATGTGTCGACACATTCTGCTGGTGTAGACAAACTTGAGGTCGACTATATTCTTCTGTGTCGACACATTTTCCCAATGTTGAGGTCGACGCTTTTCTTCTGTGTCGACACAAATTCCCAGTGTTGTGTCGACTTACTTCTTTTGTGTCGACACTTTTTCCCAGTGTAGTTGTAGACTAACTGCTATGTGTCGACACTGCTTCCCAGTGTTGTGTCGACTTACTTCTTCTGTGTCGACACTTTTTCCCAGTGTAGTTGTAGACTAACTGCTATGTGTCGACACTGCTTCCCAGTATTGTGTCGACTAATTTCTTCTATGTGTCGACACTTTTTCCTCTGTGTCGACACTTGGACTTAGAATTTTTTTTTGCATACTTTATCAATTCTTCACCTGCACATGTCAACTTAAAACAACATCAAATACACCTTGATGTATATCATTGAGCTAGGTTGGGCTTCTTCAAATCAGGTACACATTTTCCAATGTACCCAACACTACGTTTCTGGCTCCTGGTCTTTGTCCTTCCTAGATCCTTCTCCTATACTTGAGATAAAAGTACACCCCAATAGAGATATTACACGTGAGTCAATACATTGGCCTGCACAATGAGGGATTACATTGTGTAGTCCTATGTTTACCGACTCACTGTAACCTGACATTGGTGTGTACTTGGCATTGTAAACCTGTAAGTACATAACTAAAGAGCAATATAAAATACAACCACAATTCATCTTAGCTTGACTGGACCCTTCTTCAAATCAGGGTTATTATGGATACAATACCCAACACCATCAAATATAATTCTTCTAAAATTGTTTATTATTGTTGTAGCAAGCCTGGGCATGTCATTATTGATTGCCCAGTCAAAAGAAGAGATAAGTAAGAAGAAGCACCATCACCACAAGGTCAAGAAGACTGAAAAGAGTTTCTTGGCCAAAAAGACTGTCAGCCTATCAGACAGTGATTCTGAATCTTCAGAATCAAAAGAAGAGGAGGCCTACATTGAACTCATAACCCTTGAAGAAGATGCTGAATTTTATGCTGCCATATCTGGCATTAGGGCCCCACTGTCCTTAATTGATAGTTACTGTGAAGAGGATGAGGAATTCAGCCTCATGGCCATATCAGAAGACAATCAGGACATTTCAGTTCCTGATGAGGTATATTCTATCCCAAGCTCTCTTTCTATCTATGAGTTTGACTCAGACTCTGATGCATCCACTTCCTCTAGTGAGGAATAGGGATCAGATTCTAAAGATGATGTCAATTAATTGATTGACAGGTATAGTGCCATTCTGGATGCTCTTAAAAGGTGTAAGAGGCTTATCATAAAATAAGCCAAGGAGATCATTTCCTTACAGCTAGCTGCTTTCCTGCAGTCTGACTCAACACCCTTGCTTGATCACATGAGGAGGGAAGTCAGCCAACTGAAGAATATCTTAATCATCCAGATTAGGACCATCAACCAGAAGAACAAGATCATTATAGATCTTGAAAAGAAGCTCCTTAAGGAGAAACATATTGTGGCTAAATTCAGTAACCCCAAGACAGTGTTGCCACTGATAGATTTCTTCACCTCTGAAAAGGATGAGAGGGGTTTGGGGTGTATGTGGAATTCTAGTGTTTCCAATTCAAAGGTAAGGGCAATGCTCCTGTAGTGCCTCAGGAAACCTTTCACACGGTAATGCTCCCATCAAACAGGTATGACCAAGATAACATTTATGGTCACTTGAAAAATGAGAACTCTTCTTGTAAGAATACAAGGGAATCTTACAATGGAGGGAGAAAGGACATGAGTGTGAGTGCACTGAAGGTTCCCCATGAGGAAATCCAGATAGCCCATCATGGATCATTTGTATTTGGTGCTCCAGCCCCCACAATCAAGGATAATGCAGTGGTCTATTCTCAGGCTCTTCCAGCAACAGCTCAAACCAAAGGTAAGTCAGTTAGTAAGCCTGACTTGGCCATCTCTAATGCTATCAACAGCTTGTCCAATGCAAAGAAGACTGCTATTAGAGGAACTCAGAGTAAGCTAAGTACATATACTGGCAGACTCACTTTCAGTCAGAATCTTGCAGAAAGAGATAAGACATCCATGAATGTTGGTGCTGTGGTAAAGTGGGACACTTTGCCATAGATTGTTGGCACAACCCTAGTGTGCCAAGGGCAAGGGTAAGTCTTCCTGTCAGGAGAGCTGCAGGTAGAAATGTTCAGTTTCCTGCTAATAAGAACCAAGGACCCGATTCCTTATTGGGTCCTAAGTTAAACAAAATTGTATTTGCAGGTTAGTCTAAGTACCCATGCACCAATATGGTACTTGGACAGTGGATGTTCCAGGCATATGACTAGAACAAGGAGCCATCTAAAGGAATACACTCTAGTGAAGAATGGACCTAAGGTGATCTTTGGAGGTTCAGACAAAGGAGTTACCAAGGGCTATGGTATAATCACCAATGGCATAATCTCAATCACAAAAGGGGATTATATGGAAGGGTGGCAACAAAACCTGATAATCATTAGCCAACTATGTGATCTTGGCTATGTCATTGTCTTCCACAAGGATGAGTGTCTGATCAAAAGGTCAAGTGACCAAGAGGTCATGTTGGTAGGCACTAGGAGTGGAAATATCTAATGTTTAAACTTTTATGTTTAAGTTCTGACACTCCAGGATGTTTGGTAGCAAATGAGAATATCTCTTATTATGTGCAATGGCACAAGAGGCCTGCTCACTTGAACTACAAGTCAATTAGCAAGCTCTTTAGTGAAGGACTAGTAAGAAATGGACCCAATTTCAAAAGCACCAAGGAGGGAATTTTCTCTGCTTGTCATAAGGGTAAGCAGACCAAAGCATCATTTAAGAGCATTGGGGCTAAGGATTCAGTGAGGTGTTTGTACCTCCTGCATATGGACTTGTTTGTTACTATGCCAGTTCATAGTCTAGGTAAGAAATTCTATACACTTGTGATAGTTGATGAATATTCCGGATATGCTTGGGTTTTCTTTCTAAAGAAAAAGTCTAAAACCCTAGACATCTTTATGACCTTTATTAGGAAAGTTCAGAATAAAAAAGATAGTTCTGTGGTCAAAATCAGAAGTGAACAAGATACTAAATTTCAGTGTGAAGGCATGACAAATTTATATAAAGAACTAGGGATTTGTCAGGAGTTTTCTTCTCCAAGAACACCCAAGCAAAAATGGGATAGCCGAGAGGAAAACAGGACTCACATAGAGGCTGGCAGGACACTACTCAGTGACACTTCTCTCCCAGAATACTTCTTGGCTGAGGTAGTGAACACTGCTTGTCATGTTTTGAATAAAGCCTCTATCAACAAGTATCACCAGAAGAGTCCTTATAAGATTATGAAAGGCAGAAAACCAAATCTAGCTTATCTCAAGATCTTTGGTAGTAAGTGCTTTGTGCTTAATAGGAAGTCCTACTTGACTAAGTTTGCTGCCAAATCCTATGAAGGGATATTTGTTGGGTACAACAATCATATAAAACCTTATAGAGTCTATAACTTGAAAAATCAAGTTGTAGAAGAATCTGTGAATGTAGTCTTTGATGAATCATCAATGATTAACAGTGAGCTACCTAGCTCCTTTAGATCTACAGGTGTAGAGTTGGAGATGGATAACCTAACCATCAAGGACACTCCTCCAATTGTTAAAGAAGAAGATGATGGTGCATGCATTCCTTAAGAAGGACAAAGTTCACAGGATATGGCTAAAGACCAACAGGATCCGACCACTTAAGTTCATGATGCTGAAGTAAGAATCCCGCCTATAGTTAGGCATTTGAGGGATCATCCAAGAAATCAGATCATAGGAGATGCTATCCAAGGAGTTACAACAAGGAGCAGAAGCCTCAACATTACTATGTACTCCAGCTTTCTGTCTCAAGTTGAACCTAAAAGGTTTGAAGATACCAACATAGATCCATTTTGGATTGTGGCTATGTAAGAAGAACTGAACCAGTTCAAGAGATGCAAGGTATGGAAGCTAGTTCCCATACCACAAGGGCATAACATTATTGGAACCTGAATAGAGGGAGTTATTCAGTTCTACTCTAGAGGGGGGGGGGTGAATAGAGTGTTTAAAAACTTTTGGCTATTTTAATCTATTCTATCAGAGTACTAAATAAGTGATACAAATAAATATATAAGCAGAAGAAAAACTAGAGAACTATTCTAAAGTATCACAGGAACTAGCAAGAGCAATAAGAAAAGGTACAACCAGACGAAACAAGAATGTATAGTGGTTTCCCAAATCTGGGTGCATCAACTCTTCTACCACCCTTGTAGGAATCACTCTCAGGTTTTTGATCAGGTGACTGCCACAAATAATATCTATTTCAAGGGAGATATTGCAACCCTTCTGGCTTTTGATCAGGTGCCGGAAAACAAACTTGAAGTCTTTTGATCAGGAGACCTCACAACCAGGAATTAATTTTGAAGGGAGTAAGAACCCTTTAAACAGAGGGGGGAAAGAAAAAGTTGAGTTGTCTTCTCTTTTCTCAAACAAAATGAGAGAAGTCTTGAGAGTGATCCTGACAGAGTCAAGGCTTGTCCTGTTATTTGAATGTTTCAGGAGATTAGAGCCTTATACAGGGTGTAGGACTTGAAATCCAAAAAGCTGAGACTGATTGAAGATGATTGTCTCCACAAGCTTCTTGAATGAACTCTTGTTTTTGGAACTGAGAGCTGTTCTTTTTCTTTTCCTTGTAGACTTATGATTTCTTTCAAAAGTCTGTCGACTGAATCTAGTGGTCCTGAATAATAATTCTCTGGGTCTTTTATTCTCTGAGTCCCTTTTCTTTGAATAATTCCAAACTGAATTTTAAATCGTCCACATTGATTGACTGTCAGAATCATGGGAACTTATACAACGGCTATAACAGAATTAACTCATTTCCTTAACTATCCCGATAAAAACTATATAATAACTCTGTGAAAATTAGCAATTAATGCTTGACAAGGAACGACTATATTTAGAGAATATATGCATTAATCACTCAGAGTCATATAAGCAAAAGAATAAACAGTCAATAAGGAAAAACAATAACTGCAGGGAATAAAATGTTAATCTGGCAGAAAGCGTCGATCTGGTCCTGAGATCGTCAAACTCAAACATCCTCTTTCGTCGAGCTGAGCCCTGTGATCGTTTACTTAAAAATCTGCTTTCCAACCTGGTCTTCAAGATCGTCGAACTAAGATGGTTGATCATTGATCTCAATCCTGAAAGTAGATTAGAGATCGTCGACCTGAGTTCAGCAATCGTCGATCTCAGCATTTAGAGATTTAACTCTGAGATCATCGAGCGAAGAACGAAGATCATCGAGCTCTCTTCAAAGATCGTTGAATGACTTTTTACTTCGAAATATTTCTGCTTTGTTCACTCTCTACTGTCTTCTAAGTCTGTGATGTCTTGGTATTTTCAAACTGAGTTGTTGACTTGACTGACACCTAAGACACTAGACTAGACCCTGGCTATACAATGTGGGTCTGACTTAGCCAAGATTAGTGAACCTAGCCCAAATCCAAACTAGGGATCCAACAATCTCCCCCTATTTGGGTTGGGTCACTAAATAACAATAAAAGAAAAACAATAAGAAAGCTAAACAACTATATCTGTCATGAAATATAAGAAAAGTTCAAACATATATTTACAATGATAAATATAGACACAAAAAGAAAATAGTTACTAAGACTTGTCTGAAGCTGGCTTAGTAAATTCAATTCTTATTTTTGGATCTACTGCTTATTGTCTTGTCATTTTCATGTCAGCTTCACCAAGATCTTTAATTGTAGCTTCTTTGGGAGCAACTTCCATAGGATGTACCTGCATATAGGCATTAACATCAAAGATATTCTTATCAATATCAAATTGTTTGAGCTCTTTCTCCCTATACTTAGACATGGTTGAGAATTGAGAAGGATCAGTTCCTTATTTTCTAGCTTTATTTATTTGAGAGAGAGCAATCAGTTCATGAAGCCTAGCCATCATGAAGTTAGGATCAAGCTCAGGTTCATACTGAGATGATTCTTCTTTAGAGTCATGAGAGGTATTTTGAAGCTTCCTGTGCTTGATTGATTGTTCTTGGAATTTTGTTTCTATTGTTGAATGCTGAGACTGACTGACATGGAGATTTGGAGGAGGTCTGACTTCACTGAACTTTTCAGGAATTTTGAATCTCCTGCTAGAATCTGAAATATCTTCTCTGTCAGCCTGATCAATCTTTCTACCTCTCCTTCTTGAATAACCCCTTGAATAAGACCTGGATGGTCTGCTGTGAGAGTGAAGAGCATAAGAAGTCTACTGCTGGTAGGAGGTAGCAGTCTTAGAAGCAACATTCCCACTAGCACCTGCTGAAGGAAGAGGAGGATCCTTCCTGAAAACTTTGACAGGAGAGGAGCCAGTCTTTCGCCTTTTCTTCTGAGCCTTCATCTCATTCTTGGAAAATCTCATCTAGTGAGGAGTAGTTGATGTGAGAGTAATATTGTGCCTGATGAAGTAAGGAATGTCATCTTGAGGATTAGACTTAGGCACTTCCTTCACTAGAGCTTTTCTTTTCTTGGTCACTTTCTTCTTCTTACTTACATCTAGATATGAATCTGAATCATTATCAGATGAGCTTAGTGGATTATTATACAAATTATCAATCTCTTTGATAACTGAAAGTTCTTCAGCTGCATCAGCAGCCATAATTTCATCCAAGTCTGGGATTGGAGAAATAGAACAAGCATAGGTTGGAGGAGAGAAGGCCTTGGGCTCTGGACTCTCAACCTCTGGCATAATAATCAGCTCAGGCTCTGGAACTGCAGAAAGAGCTGCAGAAGGCTCAGGCTCAGGAGCTGCAAAGATCTTAGGCACTGGAGCAGCAAAACTCTGAAGAAGCTGAAGTAAAAGATCTTTGCTCATAGGAGCAGTATAACATACTATATCTGTACAAGATTAAAAAGCAACAGGGGGAAAACAATCTCTATATAAAAGATCAAAAGTGCTTAGAACTAAAGTCAGTTCAAAAGCTGGAGAGATGAAACAATCTCCATGAAGAATATCCAAGGGCTCTTCAGGGATTTCAATGTCATCTTCAAAAAATGCAATAACTTCTGCATCAGGAATATCAATATCTACATTCTCTGTATCTGCCAAAACTATATCTATAATCTCTGTATCTACAACTGTCAAACCAGTGTCTGCCTCTGCCAAAACTGTGTCTGCCTCTGCTGTTGCAATTGCTAGAGGAGGAGGGACTTCTTCACTGGACATCTCCCCCTGCCTGGTAGCAGTAATGTCTACTGTCGTGCACCTAGATGAAGAAGGGCCAAAAAAAGAGGCAATAAAAGAATTAAAAGAAGTTAGTAGAGGGGAAATGTCATCCTTTACAATGGATTTGATGGTAGGGGTGAGGAGGGCAATGAGAGAAGATAGAGAAGATGATGTAGATGGAAGAGAGGAAGTGGAATGACCACAAGCTATGCAGATGTTGGAGATAGTAGGTTGAGTGGTGGAGTCAGGGATAGACACTTGTTCTGGATGGGGAGGAAACATGAGATGAGGGTTCATGAGAAGGTAAATGAGTTGGTGAAGGAGTTGGTCAAGAGAAATGAAGATCAAAAGGTTGTGAGGTTTGGATTGAGATATTGGAGGAGGGGATCTCTTCTAGATAATATAGTAGAGGGGACAAAGGAGTAGGAGTTCCTGGAGGATGGCTTTGAGGTGGAGTTGGTTGATGTGGCAAAGGGGAATTGGTCTAGATGGGGAAGGAGGTATCTCTGGCTCATCTTCTCTAGGGTGAGGAGTGACTGGATTAATCCTTGTGTCCTCAGAAACCCTATGGGTGGACGGAGCTTTGGAGGGCTTTGAGATAGTCCTCTCCCACTTTCCAAAGAGAGCTAGGGTCAGCCTCTTGGAAGCATTGATGAATGTTGTTGGGGATGTCAACAACTCAGGGCATTTTTCAGTGAGAAAAATCCCTAAAATTCTGCCAAGAGAGACCTCTCTCTTATTATCTTTCTTCCTGATCAACTCAAACAAAAATTCAGCCCAAATCACTGGTTTCTGATTAACCAAGGCACTCATCAAAAGAAACTGGTGCCTGGATATATTATCTTGGGTAGTGTGCTTCCCAAGCAGCACCTTTCCCATAATATCTGCCAAGAACTTGTATTGAGGAGACAAGTTCTTTTTCAGAAGCTTGCTAGGGTTTGCCTCAGCATGATCCATTTTTGCAAGCATGGCAGCAAATTCCTCTTTATCCAAATCAAAATCGTCTTCTCCATTAATGAAACTGAAAATTTCTGTAAGAATGACAGGGGTTAGATGTACCTCCTGTCCAGAAATAGTTCCTATCAACGTCTGTCCGTCTGAAAAAGAGGTATAAGCCCATTCTTTAATTTCTGATACTGGTAACTTCATCCTAGTCGTTAGAAACTTCTGTAATTTCGGTGCATCAAATTGCTTTAATACATCCTGAAACATCTGATCACTACGCTTGAATGAATCCACATCAATATCAAAACAAGAATCGAATTTCATGCTTGACAAAATCGCCGCTGTAATTGCCATTTGAGAGTTCATACAGAGAAAAACAAAGATCAAGTGCAGAAGGGAAATGGAAAGCGCGGGACTATTTCCGTCTAAACCCTAGTTTATAAGGTTTAAGAAAATGAAGAGATGGGATTAGCCAAGCGTATTAAATATTAAAACGACTTCAAAACCAAGGTTGGTGAAATATTTTAATATAAAGTGAGTTCGGTAACCTCAGATCGAAGAGAAGGAATAAATTGTCGATCTCAGTTCGACGATAAATTCTCTGAACAAAAAATCGTCGATCTCTGTTCGACGACAATTGTTTCACTAAGAAGTGATCGTCGATCTCCGTTCGACATTCAACTTCACGAGACATTAGCAAATCGTCGATCTCCGTTCGACGATCTGTCGACAAATCGTCGAGATCAAATAGAAAGTCAAATAATCTCATCTCCATTTATCATACCTAGCTGATTCGTGAAGAATAGATGTTTCTTTTCATCTAAAGGTTTGGTGAAAATATCTGCCCTTTGCAAATCAGTAGGGATGAAGGTGAGATTGATTTTCTTTTTGTCTACACACTCCCTAATGAAATAATGCCTTACATTTATATGCTTAGTCCTAGAATTATGGAATGGATTCTGTGCTATAGAAATAGCACTAGTACAATCAAAAAATATAGTTGAATTATTTAAGTTGTATCCATAGTCTAGTAACTAATTTTGTATCCATAGCATCTGAGAATAGCAACTGCCAGCTGCTATATACTCAGCTTCTACAGTTGATGTAGACACAAATGTTTGCTTTTTACAAAACTAAGAGACAAGCCTAGCACCCAGGAACTGGCATGTTCCAGAGTTGCTTTTCCTATCTACTCTACATCTAGCAAAGTCAGCATCTTAGTATCCAGTCAACTCGATTTCTTACTCAGCAGGATACCAGAGTCCTAGATTCTGGCAACTCTTTATATATCTCAAAATCCTTTTTAATAAAATAAGGTGGGATTCTTTAGGGTTCACCTAGAACCTAGAACAAAGACATGTGGCAAACATTATATCTTGCCTACTTGCTGTTAGATATAACAGAGACCCAACAATGGCCCTATACAATTTCTGATCAACAGGTTTCCCATGCTCATCAGAATCAATCACAGCACTGGCAGTCATGGGTGTTTTCTTAGCTGAGGCACTAGCCATCCCAAACCTTTTGAACAACTCATTAGCATACTTGGATTGGGATTGGAAAATGCCATCAGGTGCCTGCTTGACATGGAGACCAAGGAAGTAGGAGAGCTCACCCATACTACTCATCTCAAACTTTGAATGCATAAGGTTGGAAAACCTCTTACATAGTTTGGGATCTGTAGAGCCAAATATTATGTCATCTACATATATTTGTACTAACAATATTTTGTCATGATGATGTTTAACAAATAAAGTCTTATCTACGATGCCTCTAGAGAATCTATGTTCTAACAAGAAGCTAGCTAGGGTCTCATACTAAGCTCTTGGAGCTTTCTTAAGACCATAAAGAGCTTTATGCAACCTATAAACAAAATAAGGTTGAGTTGGAGAGATAAAACCTTGTGGTTGTTCAACATACACCTCTTCTTTGAGTTCTCCATTTAGAAAAGCACTATTTACATCCATTTGATAGACTTTGAATTTTTGAGAAGCAGTATAGGCCAAGAAGATCCTGATTGCCTCAAACCTTGCCACTGGGGCAAAGGTCTGATCATAATCAATCCCTTCTTCCTGCCTATACCCTTGAGCAACAAGCCTAGCCTTGTTCCTTATGATTGCTCCTTGTGCATCCATCTTATTTTTGAATACCCATTTTGTTCCAAATACTGGGTAGTTCTCTAGTCTTGGGACCAATTCCCAAACTCTACATCTCTCAAATTGGTTGAACTCCTCTTGCATTGCAAGGATCTAGTGGGGATCTTGCTCTACATCTTGAATGGATTGAGGTTCAACTTGAGAAATGAAGCAGGCATGCATCAAATCCTAGTGGAGTTGATGTCTAGTCTGCACACTTGCTGATATGTCTCCAATCACTTGAGATATAGGATGATCTCTAAGTGTGACTAAATAAGAAGGAGGAGTTGGTTGCTCAACACCTGGTGGAGCTAATTCCTCTTGTGGCATTATTTCAGCTGCTGAGACACTATCAGTTTGCTCACTGATATCTTCATCACTGTCTTCAAATACTTGTGGAGAAGATGATGTAACAGCCTCAGGGGTGAGGGTCATAGCTTCAAAATTCTCACACAAAGTAGGTACCTGTAAGTTATGACTTGTAGAAGTATTCTTCTCCTTATAAAACATATTAGTTTCATTAAAGGATACATGTACAGACTCTTTAATTTTCATAGTAGATTTATTGTAGACCCTATAAGCCTTGCTTACTTGGGAATATCCTAGAAAAATTCCCATTTCAGACTTGCCTTCAAACTTTCTAGTGTATTTTCTGTTGTTAATATGTATGTAACAAACACAACCAAATACTCTAAAAAAGTCTACTTTAGGTTTCTTCACTTTGAGTAACTCATAGGGGGTCTTAGCCTTAAGCTTATGTATTAAGCTTCTATTCAGGACATAGTTAGTTGTGCTCACTGCCTTTACCCAAAAGGAAAGGGGAAAGTATGCATCAGCCAGTAGTGTACTTGCAGCTTCAATTAGGATTCTATTTTTACTTTCAACTACCCCATTTTGTTGAGGAGTTCTAGGAGCAGAAAAATATTATCTGATACCTTCCTTCTCACAGAACTCTTACATAAGAAGAGACTCAAACTCAGTACCATAATCAGTTCTGATCATTACAACTTGAGTAGAGAACTCACTCTGTATGCACTCGAGAAAATCTATAAGAACCCTGAAGTTATCTGACTTATTTTTCAAGAAGAACACCCAATTGAACCTGGAGAAGTCATCTACAAAAACTAAGGTGTAATACTTCCCTCCTAGGCTTTGTACATCAATGGGTCCAAAGAGATCCATGTGAAGCAAATACAAAATCCTAGGTGAGTTATTCTTATTAATGGATTTGAAACTATGTTTAGTTTGCTTGCCTAGTTGACAAGCCCTGCATAGGCTTTCCTTCTTATAGGGGTAAGAAGACAATCCTCTTACAAGGTTGTCCTTATATAGCCTAACAATGTATTTTAGAGTTACATGTCCTAGTCTCCTATGCCATAATTCATTTTGATTACATGATTGGTTAAATAAAAAATTTTCATTTATGGCTGAATTGAAGTTAATAATATAAATGTTACCTACAATAGAACAAGATAAAACTATTATACTGTCAGCTGAAGAAATAATGCAAGAGGACTGATTAAAAGTTACCTGAAATCCTTCATCACAAAGCTGACTAATGGAGATCAAGTTATGTTTCAATCCACTTACATATGCAACCTTCCTGAATTTGACAGCACTTACCCTGATTTCTCCATAGCCTTTTGAAAGTGAGGGTAAGATCTACCTTTACTCTAGAGGGGGTGGGTGGTGAATAGAGTATATTAAAATAATTTTCAAAATTAAAAATTATTTGGTAGTGGAAGACTTGATTTATTTATAGGTGTATTGTGCTTGCAGTAAATAAAACTAAGTAAGCAAGAAACAAAAATACAGCACACAACAAATAAAATACAGGCAACCAGAAGACACAAGGAGATATAGTGGTTCCCCAATCAACCTGGGTACATCCACTCTTCTACCACCCTAGGTAGGAATCCACTGTAGGAATAGATGATCAGGTGTCCTGGGCACCAATTAGCTTTTGATAAGGTGCTCAAAAACCAAACCAGATTTTTTGATCAGGTGTCTTGCCACTACTGAGTTTTACAAGGTCTCAGAAACCAAACACAAAAATTTTGAATGGAGTTTTGAGTAACCCTTTTACAGAAAAAGAAAAGAAAATGTAGTTGTTCTTCTCTGTCAACAGTCAAAGAGAAGACTAGTGGATTGATGTTGTCAAAGCTCCCCCCTGAGATTTGCAGTTGATCTGGAAGAGAAGCTTTGCACAGGGTGATAGGCTTTCAGAATGATTAAGATCTCCAGCAAATGATGATTTCAGCAATGGCTGAAATGTGATGTGTCTTGAGTCTTGATTGATGAAGCCTTGAAAAACTTGAATCAGAGATGAGATACTACAATCCTGTAGTTCTTGTGTGTGTCACAGATCTCAGATGTTGTTCTTAGTTTTTCTCTTGTTCTGTATATTTCTGTCTCTACTGTCTGAAAATGATAGATTGAAATCCAATCTTCTAGATAGTCGTTAGCCAGTCATAAATGACTTCCTTAATTGATATATGTCTCTGGAGGAAAGTCCTAAGAAACATTGTCTTTTAGTCTCCTTGAAACTTGCTCCAGATTGATTGAAACGGCTACAAAATCCTTTGCATTAACTGCTGGATATGAATAAATTTGAATTCCATAACTGACTGAATTTGAAATCCTGAAATTGTCGATCTCTCAAAAAAATCGTCGATCTGAGCTCGGAGATCGTCGATCTGAGCTCGGAGATCGTCGACCTGAGCTCAGAGACTAGATTTTAACTTGAGACAGAAACGTCGATCTGAGCTCGACTATCGTTGAACTGAGCTCAGAGATCTGGATTATAACTTGAGACAGAAACGTCGATCTTAGCTCGGAGATCGTCGAACCGAGTTCGATGATCTCGTTGAACTGAGCTTAGAGATAGTCGAACTGAGTTCGACGCCTCGTCGATCTGAGCTCGACGATAATTGCCTTAGTCTTTATGCACTTGTAATCTGATCTAGGAGATCTTGGGGGCAGCTTTCAAACCTAAGTTCTAAGCCTTAGACTTATTCTAGTTGACCTTTAAATCTATATAATGAGGTCAAGACACATTCCTATGGACATAGTGATCCTTACCCAAATCAGTAATAAGGTGTTCCAACAATCTCCACCTATTTGGGTTAGGACTACTATTTACATGACATAGGAATTAAAAAGCATACAAGAAGAAATAAAAGCAAATACAACATTGCATAATAATGAAATGCAGCATTGTAGAAGAAAATGAATGATTACAACAAATTGTCAGAGAGAGAGATATACTGTTCAGCTTACATAATTAGTCCTTTTCCTTGCCCTTTTTGAATAAAATTTCTCTGTTGGGATCTTGAGCTTCTTTCTTAGATCTTCTGTCATCAGCAGCACCTAGGGAGGTTTGAGATTTGGGTCTGGGGACAACTGCCTCTGGGTGCAACTTCATGTAACTCTCTGGGTCAAAGAATTTTCTGGAAGAATATCTCTCAAGTTCTTTCTTTCTTTGTTCAGACAATGTAGAAATATTTAAAGTTTCTTTTCCTTGTTCTCTTGCTTTCTTTATCAGGTCTAATGCAGCTAATTCCTTCATCCTTACTGTCAAAGAGACATGATTGTTCTCTGGATCTTCATAAGGAACAGGAGGTTCACATCTATTAATAGTATTAGCAGGAGGATCTCTTGAGGGAACATGTTCTTTGAGCTTATATGGGAATGGACCAGAAGTTGAATCAATTGGGCCTTGTCCTTCCCTTTAATAAGGATGTTGTCTGGATTATCCTCTTGAATGTACTCTGTAACCCCTTTGATTTCCTCTATATTGGTCTCTTCTGGACGGGTAGTCTCTTTGTTGATGTCCTCTGGATTGTGGCTATCTTAAACCTGAGAGGAACTTTGAGTTGTTGCATGAGAGGTTTGAGGAGCTGAACCTCCACCAGATCCTGCATCTAGAGAAGGAGGAGGAGGAGGAGGATTATGATGAGATGTGCCCTTGTCATATTTCCTTCTCTTCTTCATAGCCTTCAATTGGTTCCTTGAGTATTGCATCCAGGGTTCAGTAATTGGACAGTCATGCAGAATGTAGTAGGGAATATCATTATCATTGATGACTTTTCTGGAGGGACTCTCTTCAATGCTTTGCTTCTTGCTTTCCTCTTCCTTACAATGGTTGTAGAGGAGTAATCAGAATTAGTTCTAAATTCATCACTGTCTGAGCTTTGAGGATTGTCATACATCTCATCAATCCTTTTAATATATTCTTGCTGTTGTTTAGTTTGTTTAGATGAAGCAGCAACAGCAAGAACAGGAGCAGTAACAGAAGCTGGAGCAAGAGCAGAAGTAGCAACACTAGCAGGAGCAACAACAGAAACAGCAGCAGGAGCAGCACTAATAGCAGGAATAGAGACACTAACAATAGGAGCAGCACAAACAACAGAAAAAACATTAACAGCAGCAACAACAATAGAAACAGCATTATCCATAATAGCAGGCTTAATATTATCAGCAGGCTCTGAAACATTAGCCTCTGTCATCATCATATCATCAACAGTATCAAAACAAACTTTATCAGCAGTAGTATCAACACACACATCATCAGCAATAGTAAAAATTTCCACAGCCTTGATAGAATTGATATAAGTTAATATCAAGCTAGGATCACAGCTAGAGACAGGCAAAATAGACTTAGTAAGATCTTCAGTATCTTGGGCTGGAAGATATCTTCTATATAGAGCATCAAAATCTGAAAGCAGTAACCTGAAGTCAACTGTACTGAATGCTGGAACTGGAGCTGGGGCTGGAGTCACTGGCAGATCTGACACTTCTTCTTCTAGAGCAGGCATCATCACTTCTTCATTTGGCATCTCCCCCTGCCTGGATTCAGTATAAACTGGATCAAGGCACCCCAAAGAAGGGATTTCCTGAGGAGGATGGAAAGAAGAAAGCCTTGTAGATAACTCATTGATGGATTTGAGAAGTGGAGCCAAGGAGGTATCCAACAAGAGTGTTATCCTGGGAGCTAACATCTCATATAGCTTATCTGCAAGGGCAGTAATGTCTACTTGCTCAAGGGATGCTTGAGTAGAGGTAAGGGATAAAGTTGCAGAAGTTGATGATGTTGGTGGAGCTGCAAAAATGTGGAGAGTTGATGTTGATGGAAGTGGTATGGATGGTTGTGAAATGGGAATGGTGGTGATGGATGTCACTGGAATGGAGATGGATGGGGTGAAAGATGGTTGAGCCAGAATATCTTGAAGTAGTTGTTGGTAAGAAGTAGAAGATGATGGGGGCTCTAGAGGTAATGAATGAGAATCATCCATGAAGGAATCATCTAATAGATTGAATGATGGAAGATGGATGGATGAATCAATATCAAGAGGGGTATAGTAATGTAGAGGATGGAATTGCTCTTGTAGAGTGGCTGGTGGTGGTGAAGAGATAGTTGGAGATGGAATTGAGATGGGAGAGTAAATTGTGATGGGTGAAGAAATTGAAATGGTGGATGTAGGGATGGTTGAAGAAACATGAGGTGGAGATGGTGGAGATGAGGAGGAAGCAGGCAATTCTTCTAGGGGTAGTTGCCTGAGGGGAAGTGACTGGAACAGTCCTTGTGCCTGAAGTGGTGGTAGTTGTAGGACCCCTGCTAGGTTTGGCAATCTTCCTATCCCACTTTCCAAAGAGAGCACGGGAGAGTCTCTTGGAAGCATTGATGTGCATATCATTGGACACAAGCAACTGGGGGCATCTGTTATGCAAAAACAAGCCTAATATCCTCCCAAAGTTAACAAAGTTCTTGTTAATCTTCTTCTTAATTAAATCAAAAAATATCTCTCCCCAATTCGGATGTTTCTTATCAACTATAGCAGCCATCAAACAAAACTGATACCTAGATATTGTATCATGAGCAGAATGTTTGGCTAATAAAACTTTTCCCACTACATCAGCTAAAAAGCTATACTCTACTGAAAGGTTTTTCTTAAGCAATTTGTTAGGGTTTGCTGCTGAATGTCCCATTCTATCCAACATAGTAGAAAACTCTTCTCTATACAATTCCACTGTATAATGTCCAGTACTTAATTTAAAAACTTCTATTAGAAGGGCAGGAGTAAGGGATAACTGGGTTCCTGAAATTTTCCCAATCACTGTATTTTGATCCAGGTTATGGGTTGTGTACACCCATTCTTTAATCTCATCTACGGCCAACTTCATCCTTGTAGTCATGATTATCACCAACTGTTGCTCCTTGAACAGCTCTAGAATATCCTTGAATATCTGATCACTTCCTTCAAACGAATCCATGTCTATATCAAAACCGGTGTCAAACTTCATTGCGGCTAAGACAATAATAGAGACGACCATATTTTCCTGCAAAAATGAACAAACAAGACCAAGTGTAGAGAGGTTTGGAGGGAAGGAAAGCTCTGCAGAAAGTATGAATGCGCAAAAGAAAATGACGGCCGAAAAATGATTTTTATATTAGGGTTCGACGTTGAAAAGGAAAGATCGTTGAACTTCGTTCGACGATCTGGGCTTGTAAAGGAATCTGAAAGGTATTCAACATCGTCGATCTCCGTTCGATAATATTAGAAAGCATCGAGCTCCGTTCGACGATCTTTGACCGGAAAGAGATAGTCTAGCACTATCTGGAAAACGCTAAACTCTGGTCGACTATTTCTGAGAACGTCGATCTCCGTTCGACGATCTTTGGGAAAAACGTCGAGTGCAGTTCAGAGATCAGAAATAACCTATAGAAACTAGAAAAATCAAGTTTTTAGCCTAGTCTTGGTCAATTTTAAGGTTTTAAAATCTTGGATCTTAATTTAAACTTCCTCCATCTAACATTCCTAACTGATTCAGGATGAATGTGTGTTTCTCTTCATCTAATGATTTGGTGAAAATATCTCCCCTTTGCAAATCAGTTGGGATATATTGAAGTTCAATTTTATTCTTTTCGACATTATCTCTTAGAAAGTGATGCCTAATCTCTATATGTTTTGTCCTACTATGGAGGACTGGATTTTGGGCTATAGAAATAGCACTGGTGTTATCAAAAAATATTTTTGACTTATCTAAGTTATAACCATAGTCTAGGAGTTGATTTTGAATCCACAATATCTGTGAGCAACAACTACCTGCTACCATGTATTCAGCTTCAGCAGTTGATGTGGGCACAGATGTTTGTTTCTTACAAAACCAGGAGACAAGTCTGTCACAAAGAAACTGACAAGTTCCACTGGTGCTTTTCCTGTCTACTCTACATCCAGCATAATTAGCATCTAAAAATCCAGTTAATTCAAATCCTTAATCTTTTGGATACCAGAGACCTAGATTTGGACAACTTTTCACATACCTAAGAATCCTTTTAACTAATGTTAGGTGTGACTCTCTAGGGAATGTAGCAAACATTATGTCAGGTCTACTAGTTGTAAGGTACAATAAAGAGCCAATCATTGCTCTATATGTTGCTGATCAACAGGATTCCCATGTTCATCAGTATCTAATACAGCATTAGTACGCATTGGTGTTTTCATACATGATGTTTCAGACATACCAAATTTCTTAACCAATTCTTTTGCATACTTGGTTTGAGAAATGAATATGCCATCAATATGCTGTTTGACTTGCAATCCTAGAAAGAAGGAAAGCTCACCCATGCTACTCATTTCAAATTTAGAATGCATTAGGTTGGAAAACCTCTTGCACAAATTTGAATCAGTAGATCCAAAGGTAATGTCATCTACATAAATTTGTACTAGTAGGGTATTGGACTTATGGGTTCTAATAAAAAGAGTTTGGACTCTACCCCTTATAAAATCATTTTTCAAAAGAAAGCATTCTAAGGTCTCATACCATGCTCTAAGAGCTTGCTTGAGACCATATAATGCTTTATGCAATTTAAAGACATAATCAGGATGAGTTGGAGAGATAAAACCTGGGGGGTTGTCTAACATAGACTTCTTCCTTGATATCTCCATTAAAAATGCACTCTTTACATCCATTTGATAGACCTTGAATCCCTTGTGTGCTGCATAAGCTAGGAATATTCTTATGGCCTCTAACCTTGCAACTGGTGCAAAGGTCTGGTCATAATCTATTCCTTCTTCTTGTGAGTATCCTTGCGCAACTAGCCTTGCCTTGTTCCTTACAATAATTCCTTGATCATCCAATTTGTTCCTGAACACCCATTTTGTTCCAACAATGGAGTGATCCTTTGGCCTTGGCACTAGCTCCCAAACATTATTCCTTTCAAATTGATGTAACTCCTCTTGCATTGCAATGATCCAATGTGGATCTTGTTCTGCATCTTGTATGGATTGAAGCTCAATTTTAGATAGAAAGCAGGTGTGCATCAGGTTTTGGTTGACCTGATTTCTGGTTTGCACACCAGCTGAGATGTCTCCAATCACTTGGGAGATTGGATGATCTCTTGATGTTACTAAATCAACAAGGGGTTGTTGATTGTTAACCAACCTGTGTTGTTGTTTCCTCTTGTGGAACAACAACTGGCTCTTCAATGTGGTTCTCACCAAGATGTTGAGTGTCCTCTTCATCTTCACTACTTTCACCTTTTTATTGAATAGGTGAAGGTGTGGTACCCTCTTCAATTATGTTCAACCTGTCCAAATTCTCTGAAAGAGAATGTTCCTGCAAAGGTTCTATGGTAGAAGTATTCTTCTCCTTATAAGACATGTTAGTTTCATCAAAAGATACATGTACAGAATTTTCAATTTTAAGAGAAGATTTGTTATACACCCTATAAGCTTTACTGATCATGGAGTATCCCAGAAACACTCCTTCATCAGCTTTGGCTTGAAATTTTGCTATGTATTTCTTGTCATTATTGTGTATGTAAGAAATACAGCAAAAAATTCTGAAATAGTAATTTCATCTTTTAATTTATGGTCCTTAGTGCATTTTTATGGACCAGTGGGGGTTGGCTTGATGAAGAATCCAAGCCCAGTTTGCCAGTTAGTCTGGCATTAACAGTGCTTGTAATGTCCATCAGCTTGAGGCTTCTGCCATTAAGGTATTCTTCAAGTTGCCTTGCCTCAGCTAGTTCAGTTTTCAGTTTAATTATATGTTCATTTGCAAGAGTAATTTCATCTTTTAATTTATGGTTTTCTAAAACTAAACTACTTTGATCATTCAATTGCTCTCTAAGTTATTTAATTTCCTTTTCTGAACTAATTAGGTCCATGCACATAGTCTTGAATTCATGTACAAAATCTTCAGAATTGAAGTCAAAGGATGAGAGTACCTGATCCACTTCAGAGAGTGGTTCTTCATCATCTCATGAGTAATTTTCTGAATGAGTGCTGGAAGCATCAATTGCCATTAGGCAAACTTCCTTTTCCTTTACTTCCTCTTCATCTTTGAAGGTGAGGGTAGATCTTATATTTTCTTTTAGGAAGAGTTAATGCGGAAAATTAAAAATTAAATTAAAACACATAACAGAGCATAGCACAAAAGAAACAGAGCAAGCAAACCAGACGACACAAGGAGCTACAGTGGTTCCCTCTCAATAGGTACGTCCACTCTTCTACCACCTTGGTAGGAATGCACTACAGGTTTTTGCTAAGGTGCCCTGCCACCAATGATCTGATTCAGGTAGATCAAACAGACCCTTTAGACTTTTGATCAGGTGTCTAAAAAACCAAGCAGGTTGTTGATAAGGTGCCCTGTCACCAACGTTTACTTTTGAAGAGGTGTGAACAAACTCTTTACAGGAGGGGGAAGGAGAGTTAGATTATCTTCTCTATTGTAAAACAGATTAGAGAAGCATAAGAGACTCTTCAGAACTTATGACAGAATACTGTCACGAGGTTCTGAAGGAGTAAGGCCTGAAGAAGACTAGAGATCTGGATTTAGATGTTCTTCTTCAGCTTCCTTATTTCTTCTTCTTCTTCAGAGAAACTCTGAGTGTATCTTCCTGGAACAGGAGCACTCAGGTTGAGGAAGAGCAGAAGAGATATCTTCACAGTTGGATAGATATTGCTGTGAGCAGCTGTATCTTTTCTTTCTTGAAGACTGCTGAATGTTGATGGTAGCAGTCTTCTTTCACATTTGTTCTACAGCTTCGTCTGTGTGTTTCTGGTCACTGTCTTCTTCTTGTATGTTTCGTGTGTGTCGTGTGTCTTTTTTCTTTCTCCAAAAGAACTCTTTAAATAGGTGCAGCAGCAACGGCTCTATTAGAGCAAGACTTTTGTCTTCTTCTCCGATCTTGAATCTGGGCTGCAATTAACACAAAAACAAGTCTTGCAGATATATATCCTATAAAAGGGAAAACTACAGCAGCTGCAATAAATAGACTCATAAAGGATGTTTGATAAATCACATCGGAAATAGCTCTTTACAGCCAACGGCTATAAAGGACAGCTGCAACAATAAAGTCAGATAATAAGACAAAAGACATTGCCAGAAAGAATTGACTTATGCATAAATATAGAAGCACGTTTGCTTTGAGATATATGCATAAGATCAATTAAATAATCCATAATAAAACATGTCAGAAAATATAGGAAATAAAACAACAAATAAAACGCATATAATATTACATATGCAGACCAGAAGATAGTCGAACGATCCTCGACGATCGTCGACCGACCTACTGAGATCGTCGAGCTATCAGTCAGATAGTCGACCGACTTAAACAAAACAGAAAGCGTCGAACGATCCTTAGAGATCGTCGAACGGCCCACTGAGATAGTCGAGCTATCAGGAAGATAGTCGACCGACTCGGGCAAGACAGAAAACGTCGAACTATCAAGAGATAGTCGACCGGAGCTCGACGATCTAGCAGAACGTCGAGCTGGCAAGAGACAGACGATCGTCGACCGGCTGATCGACGATAGTCGATCGGCGTTCGACGATAGTCGAACCCGAAAAAGACTTAGCCAGAATTTTACTGGAAAAGAGAATACTCAACAATGAGATTTTGACCATAGATAAATCTTGGGTCAAGATCTAAAAGGAAAGACTTAACTCAAATCCAAACTAGGGTACCAACAATCTCCCCCTATTTGGGTTAAGTCTTTCACAAACTTAAAACTACTAAAAACAAATAAACTAAACTCAAACAACTTAATAGAGATCCTAGCCCAAATCAGAACCAGGGTTCCAACAAGCGAATAAAAATTTGGGTGAGGATCCTATTAGCAAAATAATAAAAATTTGCAAAGCATAAAATATATAAAGAAAAGCTTTGTTTGGCTGGCTGCTTACTGGCATTTGCAATCTCCCCCTATGTTGATGCAGTACATGTGATTTGGACTCAGCTGAGATGACTTTGAATATTGATTGAGTCATCCAGCTAACTCCTGTAGATAGTACCTGCAGAAGGCTATGGTAGAGATTGCTCTCTCCTTGAAAAAGGGTATGTTAGCAGCAAAAATGATATTTTGTCCAGCAAATTTGATTAAGATTCTGGATCTGAAAAACAAAATCAGATATCTTCCTTCCTATAGAATTTCTTTTCATTAGACGAGATTCAAACTCAGCTGACCAATGCAACTAGAGTAGAGGACTCAATCTAAATGAAGTTAGAAAAGGATCTATAAGAAATAGAGTTATCTGACAGAGAATTTCTTTATACAGAAATCTGAATAAAATATTTGAACAAAATATCAAACAGATATATAAACAGCCTTAAGAAAAAGGAAATGCTTCCTAATAAATTTGTTCCAGATGGTAGAAGGATTTGAAAATATTTTAAGTAATTTATCCTTTTGATAATAAAACAAATTTATGAAAAAGCTGACTGAGTTCTCAAATCTGAACTCATTTTGTTGATTAGAATAATCTGAAAACATTTCTCTGAGAAGTGTTGTTTCCTTCTCAGGTTTTGTTAAACTTTGGCAACAATATTTAATTTCTAAATTAACTAAACTGATAACAGAATTAGATATTACCTGAACCTTTTCAGGTTTTGATTTGTCTTCTATTTGTTCAGCATCTAAGTTGCTGCATGAAGCATTTATGGCCATTATGCAAAATTCCTTGGCCCTTGCTTCCTCCTCTTCATCTTCAAATGATGAGTCATCATCTGAGACATCCCAGATAACATCTAGGGATGTTGGTTTTCCTTCTTCAGATGATATGTTGTGGCTTCCTTCTGATATATTATCCACGGGTTCAGAAGCCATTTGGTGAAGGGAATCCCACATCTCCTTAGCTGTTGAGCATTCAACAATCTCTTGAAAAATGTCATCAGACAATGACTGAGCTAGGATATTCATTGCTCGGGCATCAGTTAGCCTGGCACTTTTTGTTGTTGTTGCCGATGTTGGAAGACCTGACGAAATAGAAGAAAATATTTCTTCATCAATATTGTTCATAAATAATTTGATTCTTGCCTTCCAGATGCTAAACTCAGCTAAGTTGCAAGCTGGAGGTCTGGTGCTTGACCATTCTTCATTTTGTGCCATGAAAAACTCTTAAGAAATAAGTATAAGATCTATCTCAGGGATCTTTTGATTCAGGAGTTATCCTGTACAAACAATCAACCTCCCTCTGATACCAATTGAAGGTGAGGGTAGATCTTATATTTTCTTTTAGGAAGAGTTAATGTGGAAAATTAAAAAAAATTAAAACACATAACAGAGCATAGCACAAAAGAAACAGAGCAAGCAAACCAGACGACACAAGGAGCTACAGTGGTTCCCTCTCAATAGGTACGTCCACTCTTCTACCACCTTGGTAGGAATCCACTACAGGTTTTTGCTAAGGTGCCCTGCCACCAATGATCTGATTCAGGTAGATCAAACAGACCCTTTAGACTTTTGATCAGGTGTCTAAAAACCAAGCAGGTTGTTGATAAGGTGCCCTGTCACCAACGTTCACTTTTGAAGAGGTGTGAACAAACTCTTTACAGGAGGGGGAAGGAGAGTTAGATTATCTTCTCTATTGTAAAACAGATTAGAGAAGCATAAGAGACTCTTCAGAACTTATGACAGAATACTGTCACGAGGTTCTGAAGGAGTAAGGCCTGAAGAAGACTAGAGATCTGGATTTAGATGTTCTTCTTCAGCTTCCTTATTTCTTCTTCTTCTTCAGAGAAACTCTGAGTGTATCTTCCTGGAACAGGAGCACTTAGGTTGAGGAAGAGCAGAAGAGATATCTTCACAGTTGGATAGATATTGCTGTGAGCAGCTGTATCTTTTCTTTCTTGAAGACTGCTGAATGTTGATGGTAGCAGTCTTCTTTCACATTTGTTCTACAGCTTCGTCTGTGTGTTTCTGGTCACTGTCTTCTTCTTGTATGTTTCGTGTGTGTCGTGTGTCTTTTTTCTTTCTCCAAAAGAACTCTTTAAATAGGTGCAGCAGCAACGGCTCTATTAGAGCAAGACTTTTGTCTTCTTCTCCGATCTTGAATCTGGGCTGCAATTAACACAAAAACAAGTCTTGCAGATATATATCCTATAAAAGGGAAAACTACAGCAGCTGCAATAAATAGACTCATAAAGGATGTTTGATAAATCACATCGGAAATAGCTCTTTACAGCCAACGGCTATAAAGGACAGCTGCAACAATAAAGTCAGATAATAAGACAAAAGACATTGCCAGAAAGAATTGACTTATGCATAAATATAGAAGCACGTTTGCTTTGAGATATATGCATAAGATCAATTAAATAATCCATAATAAAACATGTCAGAAAATATAGGAAATAAAACAACAAATAAAACGCATATAATATTACATATGCAGACCAGAAGATAGTCGAACGATCCTCGACGATCGTCGACCGACCTACTGAGATCGTCGAGCTATCAGTCAGATAGTCGACCGACTTAAACAAAACAGAAAGCGTCGAACGATCCTTAGAGATCGTCGAACGGCCCACTGAGATAGTCGAGCTATCAGGAAGATAGTCGACCGACTCGGGCAAGACAGAAAACGTCGAACTATCAAGAGATAGTCGACCGGAGCTCGACGATCTAGCAGAACGTCGAGCTGGCAAGAGACAGACGATCGTCGACCGGCTGATCGACGATAGTCGATCGGCGTTCGACGATAGTCGAACCCGAAAAAGACTTAGCCAGAATTTTACTGGAAAAAGAGAATACTCAACAATGAGATTTTGACCATAGATAAATCTTGGGTCAAGATCTAAAAGGAAAGACTTAACTCAAATCCAAACTAGGGTACCAACATCTTCATCACTGGATCTTGAGGAGGAGGAGTCCTCTTCTGTATCACTCCAGGTTTCTGCTATAAAACCTTTCTCTTTCCTCATATGCTTGCTTGAGGAAGGCTTACTATACTTCTATTTTCTAGAGTCCTTATCTTTTTTTTCTCCTTCTTCTGATTATCCGGACATTCAGAGATGTAGTGTCCAGGTTTCCTGCAACAAAAACAAACAACCTCTTTAGTTAGTGTTTTGTCATACCTTGGTTTATCTTCTTGTCTGGATGACTTCTTCCTGAAGTCTCTTTTTCCCAACTTATAGAATCTCTTTGCTAAGAGACTCAAGAACTCTTCATTATCAGTAGGAGCTGCTGTTTCTTCTGTAGCCTTAACATCAATGTTCTGCTCTTTCTTGACTGGAGTGGAGACCTTCTGCTCTGCCTCCCTAGTTTTTGTCAAGTGCTCAAAGGATATGAGCTTTCCCTGAAGTGTTTCTGTGGAAATTTATGAAATACTTCTGGCATCTTTGATAGGCCAGATCCTTGTGTCCTAAGAATTGGGAAAACACATCAATATTTTATCATTGATCTCTGTTAGTGAAATGTCCTTGTCCAATGTTCTTAGTTCACTGATGATGGTACTCAGTCTGCCATACATCTCTTCTACTGATTCAGCATCTTCCTTTCTGAAGTTCTCATACTTGGAAATAATAAGGGATCTTCTGTCCTTTCTTTCTTCCACTGAGCCAGCCACCATCTGGTTCAAATAGTCCCAGATGGCCTTTGCTGATGTGCAATCAGCAACCTTTTGGAATATGTCATCTGACATAGTCTGGGCTAGTATGTTCATGGCCATTGTTATCAGCAATCTTTTCTTTCTTCTGTGCATCAGTCCAATTTGGTGGTGGAACTGCATGAGTGTTAGTAGATATAGAAGCAGATGCGGTTGGTTGAGGGGGACCTGTCAAAATTGAGTTAAAAATATCTTCATTAATTGAGTTCATGTAAAGTCTTATTCTTTCCTTCCAGATACTTAACTTATTTAAGTTACAGACTGGAGGTCTGGTGCTTGCATAATCCTTGTTCTGTGCCATGTGATAAATGAATATCTAAAGAAAAGAAAATCTGAATAAGCAGGGATCTTGATTCAAGTGTTAGCTTATACAACCAAAGAACCCAAACCCACTGATACCAATTAAAAGGAGGGAGTTATTCAGATCTACTCTAGAGGGGGGGGAATAGAGTGTTTAAAAACTTTTGGTTGTTTTAATCTATTCTATCAGAGTACTAAATAAGTGATACCAATAAATATTAAGCAGAAGAAAAACTAGAGAACTATTCTAAAGTCTCACAGGAACTAGCAAGAGCAATAAGAAAAGGTGCAACCAGATGACACAAGAAATTGTAGTGGTTCCCCAAATCTGGGTACATCCACTCTTCTACCACCTAGTAGGAATCACTCTCGGGTTTTTGATCAGGTGACTGCCACCAAATAATATCTATTTCAAGGGAGATATTGCAACCCTTCTGGCTTTTGATCAGGTGCCGAAAAACCAACTTGAAGTCTTTTGATCAGGATACCTCACAACCAAGAATTACTTTTAAAGGGAGTAAGAACCCTTTACACAGAGGGGGGAAAGAAAAATTTTAGTTGTCTTCTCTTTTCTCAAACAAAATGAGAGAAGACTTGAGAGTGATCCTGATGGAGTCAATGCTTGTCCTATGATTTGAATGGTTCAGGAGATCAGAGCCTTGTACAGGGTATAGGACTTGAAATCCAGAAAGCTGAGACTGATTGAAGATGATTGTCTCCACAAGCTTCCTGAATGAACTCTTGTTTTTGGAACTAAGAGTTGTTCTTTTTCTTGCAGCCTTGTGATTTCTTTCAAAAGTCGGTCGACTGCAACTAGTGGTCCTGAATAATTATTCTCTGGGTCTTTTATTCTCGGAGTCCCTTTTCTTTGAATAATTCCAAACTGAATTTGAAATCGTCCACATTGAATGACTGCCGGAATCACGGGAACTTGTGCAACGGCTATAAGAGAATTAAATCATTTCCTTAAATGTCCCGAGAAAAGTTGTATAATAACTCTATGAAAACCAGCAATTAATGCTTGCTAAGGAACGACTATATTCAGAGAATATATACATTAATCACTCAGAGTCATATAAGCAAAAAAATAAACAGTCAATAAGGAAAAACAATAACTGCAGGGAATAAAATGTTGATCTGGCAGAAAGCGTCGATCTGGTCCTGAGATCGTCGAACTCAAACATCCTCTATTATCGAGCTGAGCCCTGTGATCGTTGACCTGGAAATATTCTTTCCAAACTGGGCTTCAAGATCGTCGAACTGAGATGGTTGATCGTCAATCTTAATCCTGAAAGTAGATCAGAGATCATCGACCTGAGTTCAGCAATCGTTGATCTCAGCATTTAGAGATTTAACTTTGAGATCATCGAGCGCAGAATGAAGATCGTCGAGCTCTCTTTAGAGATCGTTGAACGACTTTTTACTTAGAAAAATTTCTGCCTTGTTCACTCTCTACTTTCTTCTAAGTCTCTGCTGTCTTGGTCTTGTCATACTGAGTTGTTGACTTGACTGACACCTAAGACACTAGACTAGACCCTAGCTATATAATGTGGGTCTGACTTAGCCTAGATTAGTGAACCTGGCCCAAATCCAAACTAGGGATCCAACAGAACCAAGTGGATCTACATGAATAAACTTGATGAAAATGGTATTATAACAAAGAATAAAGCTAGACTGGTGGCCAAGGGATATAGATAAGAGGAAGGTATTGATTTTGATCAAACCTTTGCTCCAGCAGTCAGATTGGAAGCTATAAGACTATTCCTTGCATATGTTGCACATAAAGGATTCAAGGTATACCAAATGGATGTGAAGTCAACTTTCCTAAATGGTGACCTAAAAGAAGAGATCTATATTGAGCAACCCTCATGTTTTATTAATCCTAACTTTCTTGATTACGTTTTTAGGCTTAGAAAAGCTCTATATGGGTTGAAGCAAGCCCTTAAGACATGATATGAAACCCTATCTAGCTTTCTAATTGAGAACAAATTCTTAAGGGGAAAGATAGATAAGCCATTTTTCCTAAGGGAAGTCAAGGGTAAGATAATTCTAGTCCAAATTTATGCAGATGACATAATATTTGGGTCTACTGATCATGGCCTCTGCAAAATGATTGCAAAACTTATGTAAGGGCAGTTTGAGATGAGCAGTATGGGTGAACTGAAGTATTTAATGAGCCTCCAAGTTAGACAATCAAAGAATGGACTATCTATCTCTCAGTCTAAGTTCACAAAGGAGTTGATTAAAAATGGAATGGATACTTCCTCCATAATGAAAACTCCCATGGGGTCAAGTGTGTCAATAAACAAGGATGAAACTTGGAAACCTGTTGATGAAACCTTATATAGAGGTATAATTGACTCCCTCCTCTACCTTATTGTTAGTAGGCTAGACATTACGTATGCTACATGAGTTTGTGTTAGATACCAGGCAAGCCCTAAGGAATCTCATTATTCTGCAGCTAAAAGAACTTTGAGATATCTCAAGGGCACACCTGATCTTGGTCTGTGGTACCCTAGGAATAATGACTTTGAACTAACTTGGTATTCAGATGCAGACTTTACAGGTTGTAGAGAAGACATGAAAAGCACCTCTAACTCTTGTTAGTTTTTAGGAGGAAGATTAGTCTCTTAGAGCAGCAAGAAGCAAACAAGTGTTGCTATCTCAATAGCTGAATCAGAGTACATCTCAGCTGGAAGTTACTTTGCACAGCTACTTTAGATCCAACATCAGCTCCAGGATTACAATCTCAAGCTAAGTAGAACTCTAATATTTTGTGATTCTACTAGTGCAATATCTATTGCTAGGATTCATGTTTCTCATAACATGATTAAGCACATAGAGATTAGGTATTATTTCATTAGAGGGCATGTGGAATGTGAGGACATCGGTCTTGACTTTGTTTATACAAACAAGCAAGTGGCTGATATTTTCACCAAGCCACTAGATGAAGACAGGTTTAACACCTTCAAATTTGAATTGGGTATGATGAACTTAGTATAGCTTTAGTAGCTCTTCATGCATTTTTGTTGCAGGAAGTATTAATCCCTGCAGGTTAACAAAGGAGTTATAGAATGAGAAGAGAGATGCTCCTATTTAGGGGGAGCAAGTTCAGTCCGATATTCATGATAAGATTAACTTTTTTTAGAGACTCTCCAGCAAAGATTAGATCAGATTCCTGATGTGCCTCTATGGCAAGTTCTCAACACTCCTATTTAGGATAAAAAAGCTCCTACAATAGTGATAGGAAAGGTTCAGAACATTTCTGCAGAAGAACAGATTATCTCTAAGGACAATACTGAGGTTGAGGGGGAGATTCACTCTAAACTCCCTGCTTTAGATACAGTGTATAACATTGAATCCTCTGAGTCTAACAAAGGCAATATTATTGCTGATATACATGTTGATGCACATTCATCAGAGTATATGATGGATAACTAAAAAGAAAGAGTTTCTATTAGGGTTAGAAATGAAGATGTCTATGAACCAGGAGATAGTGGGAGCTGATGTGCACAACTTCTGTGGATACAATATCAGCTAGAGGACTACAATAACAAGGTAAGTCATTGAACCTGAAAGTATGACTCATCCAGTGTAATTTTTATTACGGAGAATCCTGTCTCACATAGTAGGACTAAGCTTATAAAAATTAGATATCATTTTATTAAAGAATATGTAGAAAGTGAATACATCTGCCTTGAATTTGTCCCCACTGACAATCACGTTACAGATACCTTCACTAACTCGTTAGATGAGGCTAAGTTCAATTCTTTAAAAATTGAGTTAGGAATCTTAATGTTGGATGACCCATGCACATTAAGTGTTTTAGATATAGATCTACATGTCTACATTCTTGTTTTTAATTCATAATGTAGTCCATCTGCCTTTTTGTTAAAGTATATCTTTAGTAAGGTTAGATGGATGGATAATAGTTAATCACTTTAACTTGCTAAGTTAAACTTCAGTGAGATCAGCTAAATCAACTGAGTAAGATACAGTGGTGTCCAAGAATGATGTTCCTCCAAAAATGATGATGTAGTTGAGGGGAAGCATTCACATCTTCCCACTAAGGATGAGGTCATTCCATCCACCCTATTTGTTGAGGAATAAACTCTTCCTAAGCATGATGGTTGAAAGGACCAAGTGAAAAGTTCACCCATGATCCTTTCTCCACCCTCAATAGATGAATGCTTATTGAAGAAGCCAGGAAGGGGGAGGAGAGCAATGAGAGAAATGACCTAACATGTCAAGTCACTGCATTAAATTGACATGTTGAGCTAGAAAAGGGGAGGGGAACTTTTAACAATAGTTGTACGAGGAGAGAAATGACTTGACATATTAAGTCACGAAATTAAACAGGGGAACTTTGGACAAGCTTACATTTGTTTAATTGATATGTTTTATGTATTAGTGTAGCTTAGTATTGCTGTGGGTTCTGCCTTCTTCAAATACGAGAAGATTATTGGGAATATTGCCCTTCAATGTTCCCTGAATTTTAAGAGGCCTCACCATCAATGCAAAGTGCATAATTATATTTAATATATGTTCAAGTTCAGTGTATGCAGGTTGTCTACTATACCATGATTAGATAGGATTTCAGGGTCACAGTACTAGTTGGACTCAAGACAAGTTGCTGGCAAAGCAGAAATCTGGTTATGTCCAGAAGCATCGAGTGAAGGAAGTTCACTCGACAATAAAAGAGCAAAAGCATTGAGAGAACTATATACAGTCAAAGCCGTAATGTTGCTTACTAGAAATCTGGCTAAGTTCAGAAGAGTTGAGTGAAGGCAGTTCGCTCAACGCCAACTCAACCAGATATCTAGCTAAGGACAAAAGAATTGAGTGAAGGCAGTTCACTCAATGCCAACTCAATAAGACAACTGGGTAAGGACAGAAGCATTGAGTGAAGGCAGTTCACTCAAAGCCTGAATCAAGAAGACTGGTTGTTGGATAGGAAGAAAATCCACCAAGTCCAAAAGCATTGAATGAACTCACTTCACTCAATGCCAAAAGAGCAGAAGCGTTGAAAGAAGCTCAAGTAGTCAAAGACTCAGAAGGAACAAATAAAAAATCTATCTAAGTCTAGAAGCATTGAGTGACGACAGTTCACTCATTGCCTACTCAACAGACAATTCAACTAAGTCCAGATGCGCCAAGTGATGAAGGCTAACTCGACGCCTAATCAGTTAAGACTATAAAAGTCTATTTTTATTGAGTGAGGAAGGCTCACTCAATACTCTCAACGCCTGGAGATGCAGAATTCTGCTAAGTACTTTTGCATTGAGTGACAATACTTCACTCAATGCCTGATAAGTCTATCTAGAATTTATTAAGTCCAGAAGCGTTGAGTCATGCTGACGTCCGCAGAAATTCAAATATCGCAGGATTTGCTTTCTAGAAGACAAAAGGCACTGCTTGCCTCTAGTACTGTATTTAATGCAAAAGTTATGCTGCAGTTACCCATTCTAGTGGTCCATACTACGCATAGAGCTGTTGGATTTATTGGAAATAAAAAGCAGCATTTCGGGAAATTATTGACGACTGTAATTTTTGAGAAAATTACTTTGTTTCATCTTCTTCCTGGAAAACAAAGAAGAAGAGCTCTGCAAATCAAGTTCAACAATAAGTCTGAGAACTTCAAACAAGGTTAGCTGATTGAAGAAGAAAAGAACATCAACATCATTTAGTCTTCAACTTCAGAATGTTCACTCTCTAAGTTAAAAGAAGGAGCAGAGCAAGCCTAAGCTGTTGTTCATCTCCAAGTCCTCTGCATTCAACTCATCTAATCAAAAGGCTTGAAGAAATAGTGCTCTGTAGGGTATTTCACAGCACAAGTAGAACAACCTTAAAGATCTATTCTTGGTGATGTGAAGAAGATAGGACTGAGTTTTCTCATTTCAAGAAGATGCATACTTAAAGATCACTTCTTTGGAGTCAATCATCAACAACTACCAACACTTCATCTATAGGATCTTAACAGATCTGAGTTGTAAGCCTGATATATAAAGGCTGAGTAGTAGGATCCTTCTGTGGATCTGAGGTAGGGCCTGTATGCCTGAGCTGTAGGATATTTATTCTCTAAGGTAGGATCCTTTTGTGGGTCTGAGTGTAGAGATATCCTCCCAGCCTGAGTGTAGGACTTTGGATAAAGTTTGAGGTAGGTGATCTGGTGTTGATTACTGAGCTGTAGGAGATTATATATCTGAGTGTAGGTCCTTGGGCCTGAGGTAGGACTTGGAGGAGTCTGAGAGATCCTGAGGGATCTGTGTTGTAAGCTCATTGAGCTGAGATTGGAGAAGTTAGCATTGTCTAACACACAATTAGAAAGGTGGGAGGAAAAGTGGATGTACCCATATCTTGGGGAACCACTATAAATACTTGTGTGATGTTGTGTGTTCTTGAAATATAAATTAAAACTAAATCACAACACACCAAAGCAAAAGATAGTCATAAAAGACACAAAAATCTATTCACCCCCTTTTAGGTGTTTATCTACTCTTGAAACAAAGACTTTCAAAGAAGATTGGTCTCTTGGAGCAGCAAGAAGCAAACAAGTGTTTCCATCTCAACAACTGAATCAGAGTACATCTCAGCTGGTAGTTGCTGTGTATAGCTACTATGGACTCAGCATCAGCTCCAAGATTATAATCTCCAGCTAAGTAGAACTCAAATGTATTGTGATTCTTCTATTGCAGTCTTTATTGCTAGGAATCCTGTGTCTCATAGCAGGACTAAACATATTAAGATTAGTTATCACTTTATTAGGGAGCATGTCAAAAAAGATTACATTTGTCTTGATTTTGTCCCCACAGACAAACAGGTGGCTGAAATTTTCACTAAGCCACTAGATGAAGTCAAGTTTAACACCTTGAAAATTGAGTTGGGTATATTGAACTTAGTATAGCTTCAGTAATTTCATGCATATGTGTTGCAGGAAAAAATTGACTCTTGCAGGATATCAAGAAAGACATGGACTCATCCAAGCATTAAATGCGCTGAGTCTAAGTGTTCAGGCATCGAGTGCGCTGAGAGAACATCAGGCATCGAGTGCACTGAGCCCAAGTGTCTAGGCATCAAGAGCGTTGAGACAACCTCATGTGTCGAGAGCGTCGAGTGCGTCGAGACAACTCGATGAATTCTCCCAGGGACTTCAATTTACAGCTATCTCACGGGATAAATCCAAGCCATTGATCTTCTCGTGATTATCTCAAATGTACGTGTCGTTCCACATTCTCAAATAAGAGGTTAGTATAAATAGGTGTGTGTATTTAGAATAAAATACACTATTCCCTGCCCTTTAGTCTTTTTGCCTCGCTACGATGAAAGCTCGAGAAATCTACTGAAACTCAAAGAATTCATGGCACAAAAAGGAATGGATTTCCTGTTCGAAGGCTCAGAACTCATGTGAAATGAATTCAAAGATGCTCCAGAGGAAGTTCATTGAATGCTACACTTACTACAGGCCGCTGACCTAGGTTTCATCGTTTCAGAGCCTATCTTAATATGGAAGAGAGAAGTCCTTGAATTATACTCTAATGCCACTGTCAACTCATCCTCAAACAAAATCAAATCCCCAATCAGTGGACATAAGATCAAAATCACTCAAAAAATATTATGCAAATCACTACAACTAGCGAAGGTCAAACAATTTGATGAAGAAGACGACTTATAATAGAATGATATGAAGTTTGCTCTAAAGTGGTGTGGGCTTTCGAAACAGACCACTAGATCAGTATTAAGGAAGGAAATGAATCTAAGAGGAAAGTTTCTAGCAGATATAGTTGGGAAAGCTCTACTCTGTAAGACAGTTTCTCATGATAAGATATCCAAAAAGATGTTTGAACTCATGACCAGGATAATTTTATCTAAGAAAACAGACTGGGGAAAGGTGTTGTTTTAAAGAATAGTAGAGTGCATCCCAGAACAAAACCTATGAAGGATATTGTCCTTGTACTGTCCAACACAGTTATAGGGATCCTCAATATGAGGCAAGGAAAAAAGATCCATCACATGAGAAGGATGGACTCTAAGATGTTTGATAGATGGGATAGAGTAATGCTGCCATATCAACAAACAAGTGAGAAGAAGAAAAAGAAGGCTATACTCATCAATGAGGAAAGCATAGGAAACAACTCATCTGAGAACAGTGAAGAAGAGCCACATGATCCTCAGCTGTTTGATTCTTCTAAGAAAGCAAGAAGGGATATGAGTGCTTAGGTGGAAATATCTTCTGAACCTGCAGCAAAAATCATCTAAGCCAGTGGCTCCCAATTTGAGAACCTTCCAACAGAGGTAGCTGAAATAGTGATTGTACAACCTCGGGCTCACAGGAGGGTACTCAGCAGAGAGGGGATTAGAGGAATCCTCAAGAGGAGATAAGGCCCTAGGCGAGAGGGGCCCAAAGCAAAGACCACTCGCACCAAGCTAGAGGGGCCTAAAGTTGGGTCCACTCGCAATGGGCGAGAGGAGCCCAAAAGTGGGTCCACTCGCAATAGGCGAGAGGAGCCCAAAGATGGGTCCGCTCGCAATGGGCGAGAGGAGCCTAAAAGTGGGTCCACTCGCAATAGGCGAGAGGAGCCCAAAGATGGGTCCGCTCGCGCTAGGCAGGAGGAGCCAAAGTTGAGTCCATTCGCCTGACAGGTGGGGGTCAAAGGAAGATTTTCTATATGCCGACGGAGGGTCTCGCCGGCGAGGTGGTGTTTTTAGCCGCAAAGTCGTCCTCTCGCCAAGCATCGGGTCGGCAGGAAGAGATAAGGCCGGTCCAGCAATTGGGGGGAACTGGTTCAGTTGGCAAGCGGTTCATCCCTTTTGGCCTTTTTTACTCTTTTACCCTCGGTGGTCTGCTCATAGCCCTTCAGAACAGCGGAGTTCGGCTGTTGGCAGACCCAACCTAGGGTATTCAGGTAATTTCACAGGTGCTTGCTTTGGTTATTTGTAGTTCAAATCCTGAAGCCTATAAATAGACCGGTAAGGTGTCTGAGAAGAGGTGTGTGGAACCTTCTTTTTCCTTCTTACTCAGACTCCTAGCTCAGCACTGGCTAGGGAGGGGAAGGATTCTAGTTCTTCCGGGTGAGCGGTGGGACCTCCGAGCTGAAGCCCCCGGTCTGTTCCTTTAGGTGTCTTGTTGGGAGCGTGGTTCGAAGAAAGTAAGCGTAGGTTGCAGCCTTAGATCCGAGCTTTTAGGAGAAACTAGTTCTACTGGTTTCAACATTTTTGGTGCGGTGAGCGTGGATCGTAGCCTGCGTCAAAGAACTTTGGATCATCTCATGGCAGGAGATCTAAGAGGAGGAGATGGGGGCGGAGGAGATGAGGGCAGGTCTCAGAACCCAGGAGGGTATGTGGGAAGAGAAGAATTCATGGCGTCCATCGGGGGCATCATGGGGATGTTGCAACAGATCTCGCAGCGAGGTGAGTGCGTGACCCCTCTACCTCAGGGGGCGGGCCTCTCGCCTCAGGAAGGAGCCGTCTCGGCAAGGGTGGGCGAAGATGCGTCAGGAGGGCGGCCTGGAAAGGAGAAGGTGGTGGAAGGAAACGGGCGAGATCTGGCAGGAAGAGAGTTGTTCCCCAGCCCGGCGAGCGCCGTCTCGCCAGTAGATCTCGTCGCGCGAGTGGAAACGGCGAGACCCCTGGCGAGGGGGTCCCCCTTTTGCGAGCTGGTCCTTTCGGCTCCCGTCCCGGAGGGCTTCCGCGAGCCCGAGATGGTTTATTATGTGGGGAAGGATGATCCCCTCCAACACTTGCAATGGTTCGAAGATGTGGTCTCCATCAGGCCGATGACGGATGCATTCAAGTGCCGCCTTTTCGGGATCACCTTGAAGGACAAGGCCCGGGACTGGTTTCATCAACTCCCGGCAGGGTCAATATATGGTTTTGAAGATTTGAGTAGGAGCTTCCAGCTGCGCTTCTCGACCTCGAAAAAGAGGAAGAAAAACCCGGAGTCCATCTTCCTGATCAAGCAGAAGGCAGACGAGTCCTTAGCCCAGTACGTGGATCGCTTCCAAGAGGAAATCCTGGGCATTCAGGAGGTGCCGGGATTTGCTCTCCAAATGGCCTTTACTGTGGGTCTCAGGGAAGGCTTCTTCAAAATGAGCCTCACCAGGAAGGCGCCCTTATCTTTTGAAGGGTTGATGGAAAGGGCAGCCAAGGAAATAGCGATGGAGGCAGCAAACCCGGCTTTTGCCAAGAAACTAGCAAGGTTGGCGGAGGTAGAATCCAGGGAACCAGGAGGAACAAGGCAGCAGGAAGGGAGGAGAAGGGAGGAGCCAAGAGGGCCGGCACATCAGGAGTTGGGTTGGAAGCAACCGGAAGGCCCTGTTCAAGGGCAAGGGAGAGGTCTTCCTCCGGGAGGAAGGAACTACTACCAAGGAGGAGCAGGAAGGTTACCACAGCTGGGGTGGAGACATGGTCCTAGGCCACTCCCACCCCCGCCCCAACAAGCTATGGTAATAGGCCGGGGAAGAGGAAGGGGAAGAGAGCGAGGAAGGGGAGGAGCAGGAGAAGGGAGGAGAAGGAATCACCAAGAAGGGGGGCAGGAGGGGGAAGTAGCTATGCCATTCTGTGACTTCCATGAGGAGGAAGGTCACGCGACAGCTACTTGTCCGGAATTTCTAGAGCTGAAGAGGAGAAGAGGAGCGGGAGAGCAGCAGCCACCAGCGCGGATAGTAGAGATGACCGGAGTGGGGGAGGAGGATAGATGTGTAGATCGGTCAGATGTGGGGGATAGAGGGGGGATCGGGGTGATTCATGGCGGGGTGGGAATCGAGGCTACCCGAAAGGCCAGCCTTCATACAATGTACCGTCGAGGTGTCGCCTCGACGTCGCAAGCCCCACCCCCGGACGAGAAGATCACCTTCTCTAGGAAGGACTTGCCAGATCACGAGGACCCATTCTGCGATGCGCTGGTGATTCGGACGGCTATCGAGGGTTTCACGGTATCAAGGATCTTGGTGGACAATGGGAGCTCAGTTAATGTTATCTTCAAAAAGGCATTCAATGAGATGAGGGTGGAAGCCAGGAGGGTGTTAGCAGCTGACGGACCGTTGTTCGGATTCTCAGGAGAAAGGAAGGAAGTGGAGGGGGGAGTCTGTCTCCACGTAACTCTGGGAGGGATGTCCAGGAACTGCCATTTTGTGATAGTGGACGCTCCCAGCAGTTACAACGCCATCTTCGGGCGCCCCTTGATTAGTGCCTTTAGATGTGCACCCTCATCTTTTCATCAATGTTTGAAACTCAATTCGGGAGGGACCCAGATCAGGGTGAGAGGAGATCCGAAGGCGGCCCGGGAGTGTTATGTGACAGCAGTGAACACTATCACATGGAGGGGGGATGCGGAATAGTTAGAGAGAAGACTGGAACGGGAGGAACAAGAGGAGAGTAGAGTTGAGGAGTTGGGAGGTGGCATTGCGGAGGAGCCAGTAATGGCAGGGGAGTTAAGGGTCGGAGGAGAAGGGCAAGAGGAGAGTAGAGTTGAGGAGTTGGGAGGTGGCATTGCGGAGGAGCCAGTAATGGCAGGCGAGTTAAGGGTCGGAGGAGAAGGGAAAGAAGAGAGAGGAAGGAAAAGAAAGATAGGAGAGATGGAAGAGTCAGTGCTAGGAGGAGGCCCGGTGCGGGTAGAGGAGAGGTTTGTAGAAAAGGTAGACATGGCAGTGGAGAAAAAAGAGGGTGGAGAGCAAGAGCTCGGAAACCAGGAGGAGGGGCTGGGAGAGGAAGAAGAGATTCCGAAAGATCAGGAGGAAGAAGAAGAGCCCTCGAGGCTGAAGGCTGCAGTCGAGCTACAGGAGGTGGACATCCTAACAAAAGAGGGAAGAAAAGAAAAGATCAGAATCAGCGGAGAGCTTGGTCTTGAGGACCAGGAAGAGATTCGAAAATGCGTACAGGAAAACATTGATATCTTTGCTTGGAGCGCGGCCGACATGCCAGGGATTGACGCAGATGTGGCATGCCATCGTCTCAACCTTGACCCCAAGGTTCGTCCCATCCAGTAGAAGAAAAGGGCCATCGCTTCCAGGATGACCAAGCCTATCAGGGAGGAAGTGGAAAAGCTGCTCCAGGCGGGGTTCATATCCGCAAACAAGTATCCGGGGTGGGTGAGCAATGTTGTGATGGTAAAGAAGGGGGAAGGGAAGTGGAGAATGTGTATTGACTTCTCTCTTTTGAATAAAGCATGTCCCAAGGATTGTTACCCTCTGCCTCGAATCGACGCGCTGGTTGATTCAGCCGTCGGTTTTTCACTAATGAGTTTTTTAGATGCCTTTTCAGGATACCATCAAATACGCATGCACCCACCGGACATCAAGGATGTCACCTTTATCACCGAGGATGGATGCTTCAGCTATAACATGATGCCTTTTGGGTTGAAGAATGCGGGGGCGACCTACCAACGGATGATGGATCGGATCTTCCGAGAACAAAAGGGACGGAACCTCGAAGTCTACGTAGACGACTTGATGATCAAGAGCCAAGATCTCAAGTCTCATATTGCGGACCTTGAAGAAACATTTGTAACTGTAAGGAAGTACAAGATGAGGCTCAATCCGTTGAAGTGCGTATTCGGGGCTAGTAGGGGAAAGTTCTTAGGACATCTCCTCACCCCAGTAGGAGTAGAGCCTAACCCGGATAAGGTAAGGGCTATCCTAGAACTGAAATCTCCGGCGAATGCCAGAGAGGTCCAGCGCCTTACCGGCAAGTTGGCAGGGCTCAGTAGGTTTCTTTCTAGAGCAGGAGAGAGATGCTCACCTTTCTTTCGAACATTGAGGAGGGAGAACTGATGGAAGTAGATCAGCAGGGATCCTGGATGGATCCATTTGCCACCTACTTGACGACGGGACGTTTGCCTGAGGGAGAGCTCGAGAAGAAGCAAGTCAGGTACAAGTCGGCATACTACCTGCTAAAAGAAGGGATTTTATACCGTAAGACGTTGTCAGGGCTGTTGGCTCGATGCGTATCCGAGAAGGAGGTCGCGAGGGTGCTGGAAGAAATTCACTCTGGAGAGTGCGACAGCCATTCCGGGAGTCGGACCTTGGAAGGAAGGGTGTTGAGGCAAGGCTATTTCTGGCCCACCCTTAGGAAGGATGCCGAGGAATTCGCAAGGAAGTGTAGAAAGTGTCAGGAATTTGCTCCTCTTCAGCTCCTCCCGGCCCAAAGGTTGCGCACGATTACGGCTCCATGGCCCTTCGCCATATGGGGTCAAGATCTGGTGGGTCCATTCCCTCAAGCCAGTGGCCAGAGGAGGTTTCTGCTGGTCATGGTAGACTATTTCTCAAAATGGCTGGAGGTGAAGGCATTGGCGAAGGTGACGTCTCAGGTGGTCAAAAGCTTCGTATGGGGGGAAATCATCTATAGGCATGGGCTCCCTTTGGCCATTGTCACGGATAACGGACCACAATTTGCCAGCAGAGAGTTCGTGGATTTCTACATACGACTAGGTATAGACCTTCGGTTTGCTTCAGTGCATCATCCTTGAAGCAATGGGCAGGTGGAAGCCGCGAATAAGGTCATCGTGAATCTCTTAAAGAAAAAGGTAGAAAACTTGAGGGGAAGTTGGGTGGAGCAGCTCCCCTCCGTCCTCTGGGCCTTAAGGACCACGCCAAGTTCCGCCACGGGGGAGACGCCGTTCAAACTTTCCCATAGCTCTGAGGCCGTCATACCTGTTGAGTTCGAGGTTGAGTCACCTAGAGTAGCTGCGGCAAGGAGGGGAGATGAGGAGTGGCTGGTAGATAATGAAGAAGAGCAAAGGCTCTCCCTCGATTTGGTGGAAGAGCTTAGAGAGCTGGCATCTATCCGACAGGAGGAGGTCAAGCGCCGGATGTCAAGATATTTTGATAAGCACGTCAGGGTCAAGCAGTTTGAGAAGGGAGACTTGGTCCTCAAGAAAGTGGATGCCGCAGGAAGAGGGGCTTCGGTAGGGAAGCTCAACCCCAACTGGGAAGGTCCTTTTATTGTAAAAGAAGTTTTGAAATCAGGAGGGTATCACCTCCAAGATGTAAACGGGATGCCCTTCGATCGCGCCCGAAGCGGCGACGATATAAAGCGATTCTATCCTAAATACCACTATTTATGGTCATCATCTATTCTGAATGAGATGTAGTTTCTTTGTTTTTCTCCCTCACCTTCCAATATTAGCAAGTCGGGCGAGGCCTTCTGGTCCTGCCAAGCAATCTCAGGTAGCCGTCTCCTCAAAGCAAGAAGATTTTATTTTGGAGAGGAGACCCCGAGAAGACCCGCTGTCCAGGCTACCATCGAGCTGGCAGGTCTGTAGGCTCACTCGGTGGTTGGAGTTGGTTTTGGAGAGGAGACCCCGAGAAGACCCGCTGTCCAGGCTACCATCGAGCTGGCAGGTCTGTAGGCTCACTCGGTGGTTGGAGTTGGTTTTGGAGAGGAGACCCCGAGAAGACCCGCTGTCCAGGCTACCATCGAGCTGGCAGGTCTATAGGCTCACTCGGTGGTTGGAGTTGGTTTTGGAGAGGAGACCCCGAGAAGACCCGCTGTCCAGGCTACCATCGAGCTGGCAGGTCTGTAGGCTCACTCGGTGGTTGGAGTTGGTTTTGGAGAGGAGACCCCGAGAAGACCTGCTGTCCAGGCTACCATCGAGCTAGCAGGTCTGTAGGCTCACTCGGTGGTTGGAGTTGGTTTTGGAGAGGAGACCCCGAGAAGACCCGCTGTCCAGGCTACCATCGAGCTGGCAGGTCTGTAGGCTCACTCGGTGGTTGGAGTTGGTTTTGGAGAGGAGACCCCGAGAAGACCCGCTGTCCAGGCTACCATCGAGCTAGCAGGTCTATAGGCTCACTCGGTGGTTGGAGTTGGTTTTGGAGAGGAGACCCCGAGAAGACCCGCTGTCCAGGCTACCATCGAGCTGGCAGGTCTGTAGGCTCACTCGGTGGTTGGAGTTGGTTTTGGAGAGGAGACCCCGAGAAGACCCGCTGTCCAGGCTACCATCGAGCTGGCAGGTCTGTAGGCTCACTCGGTGGTTGGAGTTGGTTTTGGAGAGGAGACCCCGAGAAGACCCGTTGTCAAGGCTACCATCGAGCTGGCAGGTCTGTAGGCTCACTCGGTGGTTGGAGTTGGTTTTGGAGAGGAGACCCCGAGAAGACCCGCTGTCCAGGCTACCATCGAGCTGGCAGGTCTGTAGGCTCACTCGGTGGTTGGAGTTGGTTTTGGAGAGGAGACCTCGAGAAGACCCGCTGTCCAGGCTACCATCGAGCTGGCAGGTCTGTAGGCTCACTCGGTGGTTGGAGTTGGTTTTGGAGAGGAGACCCCGAGAAGACCCGTTGTCCAGGCTACCATCGAGCTGGCAGGTCTGTAGGCTCACTCGATGGTTGGAGTTGGTTTTGGAGAGGAGACCCCGAGAAGACCCGCTGTCCAGGCTACCATCGAGCTGGCAGGTCTGTAGGCTCACTCGGTGGTTGGAGTTGGTTTTGGAGAGGAGACCCCGAGAAGACCCGCTGTCCAGGCTACCATCGAGATGGCAGGTCTGTAGGCTCACTCGGTGGTTGGAGTTGGTTTTGGAGAGGAGACCCCGAGAAGACCCGCTGTCCAGGCTACCATCGAGCTGGCAGGTCTGTAGGCTCACTCGGTGGTTGGAGTTGGTTTTGGAGAGGAGACCCCGAGAAGACCCGCTGTCCAGGCTACCATCGAGCTGGCAGGTCTGTAGGCTCACTCGGTGGTTGGAGTTGGTTTTAGAGAGGAGACCCCGAGAAGACCCGCTGTCCAGGCTACCATCGAGCTGGCAGGTCTGTAGGCTCACTCGGTGGTTGGAGTTGGTTTTGGAGAGGAGACCCCCGAGAAGACCCGCTGCCCAGGCTATCATCGAGCTGGCAGGTCTGTAGGCTCACTCGGAGGTTGGGTAAAGGGGCAGCATATGGATGGGAGTTTCATAATTTGATCAAAAGCAAGGTCCTTGTCCCAAAGGAAGAAGAGGAGGGAGGAGTCGGTCCCTCAAAATCCACTCGCGCCGAGGGTGTCCAGGGACAAGGCGAGTGGAAGAGGCACGGCCCCCGCGCGACTGTGGCGAGGACATGACTATTCGCACCTAGAGTAAGGGGGCTGCCCTTCGACCAAAGGGCGAGAACAAGAGTACCCTCGTCTCACAAACGAAACTAATTATAATAGCGATTCGAGACCCGCTCGCGCCAGGGGTGTCCAGAAGCAAGGCGAGAGGGAGTGATACATCCCTGCGCGAGAGCACTGAGGGCCCGCCCACTCGCGCCACGGGTAAAGCTAGCCCCTCCATCGGTAGGCGAAACAAGTCGTGATCTCGTTCCGCAAATAAAGAAAAGGTAGGCATACATGAAAGATGAAAAGAAAGGCGAGAGGTCCTAAAAACAAAATATGTATCACCTGCAAAAAGAGGCCGTAATACAAAATGCCTCAGTAATAAGTATCCAAAAGAAAAAAAAAGGGAGAAGAGGAGTATACAAAAAAAACTGTAAAATAAATCCTCTATTCTTCCGCGCTGGAGGACGGGCCGTCTTTCTCCTCGCCATAAATCTCGGGTACCAAGTCGCGGGCAGTGACCTCCTCGCAGCCTTCCCTGATAACTTCCATCTCCTTCATCATCTTCACGATTAGTTCGGCGGTCCGGATATTGGCGTCTTTGCAGAGTCCCATGACCTCAGCATGAGAATAATGAGAGGGAGGAGGTTGGGGAATCACAACGCGAGAAGGCGAGAGAGCAGCCTCCTGAAGTCGAGTGATCTCGGACTCCATGCCTTTAACCTCCCCTTCCAGAGTGGCTATGCGCGAGTGCATCCTGTCGGCCGTCTCGGCATCCTGCGAGAGGTTTATTTATTAGGGGGAGTTAAAGGTGAACAAAGAAAGGGAAGGAATCGAGAGTGGAGAAACTCACCACACCACCCCGAGCTTTGGCGAGAAGGTTTTCGGCCACGGCCAACTGTTTCTCAAGATCCATAGACTTCTTGCGCTCGGCCGCCAAACTCGCCTCTGAATCCCTCCAGCTCCTATTATTGTAAATCAGACGGCGTGAGACCTGGTGCGAGAGCTCTAACGAGCGCAGCTGGGATTGCGCGGCCCTCAGGATCAAATCCCACGAGGGAGGCTCAGCGGCAGGTTCTCGCTCTGCGCCACCGTAAAGGCCAAAGCCCAGAGAAAATGCATGAGCCGTAGGTTGGTCTCGCTCTATCCAGGGAGGAAGGAGGGTAGAGATAGAGACCCGGTTCGCCTCCTTGTCCCATATCAGGGTTGGCTCGCCAGCAGCATCCGGGATCATAGGGCCCATATTGAAGTTCAGATGGGTGGAAGGAGCCGGGCGGCTGGAAGAGCCCACCTCACGAGTAGGAGATTTAGAGGGAAGGTTGTCAGCAAGAGAATCAGGTTGACCCATCCCGCCAATCGGCGAGACGGTCTGCTGACCAAGAAGCCGAGAAGGGGATTGGGGAGATTGGGACCCCAAAGAGATGGGGGATAAGGATCCCGACACGTCTACCATCTCAGCAGGAACTTGCTTCGCCTTTCCAGAGGGAAGAGGTGCTCCTTTCTTGACCTTTGTTTTCTTTGAAGGACTCTGGCGAGATGGGGCGGAGCCTTCGGCAGGTCTTTTCTTCAGGGAGGGGGGTAGGTTTTCTCTCGCCGCCTCAGCTGCCATCGTGGCGAGGGCGACATCTTTGGAAGGTTTGATGCTGCTTTTATAAGGCGGGCGAACAGGAACATTTCTTTCTCCTGGAAAAGGCGAGACGATGCGTTTACAAAAACTATTCGTTAGACCTAGATGAAAATAAAGGGCCCCGACATTTACCTTCGCCTGGAAGCACAGGGAGGAGGGAGTCGAGGCCCCGCCTCAGGAACTGAACCTCGAAGTTCTTGCCAAGGAAAAAGTTGCAGAGAAGCTTGTCCGTGCCACTAACCTGGGGAGTGGTATAGAACACCTCGGCTGGTGACACGGGCGCCAGCGGAATGCCACCCAGGTTGCCGCGGATAAAGACGAAGCAAGTAAGCCAGTGATGGTTCTTGTTAGGCGTCTCGCAAACCTTGAGACCCTGCCCCGTGAAATAGGAAACGCCGTCGGCGTTGGCATGGTAGACAAAAAGCTTGCGGAAGGAGTTCAGGCTGAACTCGATTCGCTCCCGGCGCATGTAGCAGGCGAAGGCAACGAGTACCGAGATAGCGTTTGGGTTCAGTTGCGTAGGAACAGTCCCGAAGTACTTGAGAACCTGTTTCACTTCTGGCCAGAGGGGCAACCTCAGCCCCGCTTCGAAATGCAGGACAGGGAAGGCGAGTTCACCGGGATAAAAAGTGTTGATCGACTCGCCCACCCTTGGAGGGCGTGACTCAAAACCCTCCGGCAAGAAATCGCGAGTGAAGGCGTTGTAGTCCTCTTCGGAAATCCGGCCGGGAGGAAAATCATGGTCACCAAACCGCCTCCCGCATCGGCTTCGCCCCTCGCCTTCTTCAGCCTTCTTTTTCCCCATTCTGGGCAAAGAGAGCGAAGGGGGGATGCGAGAAGAATAGGCGAGGAGAAGCGCCGACAGGATCTGCTCGCGAGGGAAGGAAGAGAGAGGCAAGGTTTAGGGCGCCGAGACAAATCGAGAGCATGATCCGGGCCCCAGGGATAGAGGGGTATTTATAGCCCGTTGGGTAAAGAGAAAAATACGAAGAGATAAGGCATATATAATGTAAAGGAAGGGGAAGAGGCGGCCGTCCTTTTCTCTCTCCTAGTCTCGATTGGTGTAACCTAACATAAGTCCCAGGCCGGGGACGAGACAGTACCATAAAAATACAATAAAAAGGAAAAAAGAGAGTAGTGATTTAAGCACAGATATGACGCGCGAGTCACAGTGTAGAAAAGCGCGGTACTAGGGGTAAAATTATCAAAGGAACTACTAAAAGAGATTATTAAGCAGACCTATTCTTTAGATCCAAAGAGTTCGGGCGGTAGCCGCGAGAGGAAACATTATTACAAAACGAAGAGCAGTACAAAGAAAATAAGGGCGCAAGGCAGCGCGAGGGATTCAATCCTTATGCCACCGCCAGCGCCCCCCACCGCGAGACCTCGCGCATGGAGGACAATGGGGGAGGTGAAAAGCGCAAGCCGCATCCACGCCACGGCGTGCGAGATGGAGTTGTTGGTCGACCTCGTTCAGAATTTCTTGGGGGTCGGTCTCGTCTATCTCAATGTCAGCATCAACTTCAGAGGTCAAGCGAGCAACCTCCACCTCTGACCAATCAATCTGCCGGTCAGTCGTTTGCTTATCCTTCTCCAACTCTTGAATCATGATCGCATGTTTCCGGAACATCTCAGCCACCCTGCGCTTCATCGCCAACGGATCCATAGGGTCGCCAAGGTAATCTTCGATCTCGTCCATAGGAGGAGGAGGCGAGGAGACCGCTCGCCTCGGGCGCTCCTCAGTAGGCGAGTCTTCGGCAGATGAGTCTACTCGCACATCTGCAAATCCAAAAATAGAATGAGGGTCATAATCAAAGGTGGGCAGACAGAGAGGCCAGAACCCAGGGCAGAAGATTCCTAACCAGAGTGGCGAGAGGTCCCAGCGATATGGGAAGGCTCGCCATCTTTCCCACCAAGAGTAGAGGGAAGAGTAGAGGGAGGAGGCGAGGCAGAGCTTAGACGATGGTTGGCGGGATGAGTTTGTGCGCTACCAGACTGACCGTGGGGTGCGTGACTTTTCTGAAAACCAACAGCAAAAGGAGCAATGAAAGATAGATAGCGAACAGGGGAGGTGAACAAGGACCTTACCTCTTTCTCCTGGGGAAGCGATGGTGTAGGGGGGATGCGTCTCTCCGGGGGATCCGGTAAGGGTCCTCCCGACGGGGGAACCAGATCAGTTGTTCTCGCCTTCTTCGGGCGAGAAGAAGAGGGTGGTGGTGAGGAAAAAGTACGAGCAGGAATTAGGTTTAAGGCAGCCGCGCTCGCCTTGTTCCGCTGGCGCACCAGCGTGATACGATCACGAAAGCTTTTGCTAAGAGACATAGCAGCGAAGTGGAGGTGGCTAAAACGAAGAGAGGAGGCCTGTTGCACTTGGGAAGGATCCCAGTATTTATAGACTCAGGGGGGGGGGGGAAATCCCACCCGAAAAAGATTCCGCTATAAAGTCGCTAAGATGACGTGAGCCTCGGTTGGACTTTTCTTTTCGAGCTTGGACAACCCCGAAAAGAGCGGGGATTGTGTACAACCTCGGGCTCACAGGAGGGAACTCAGCGGAGAGGGGAATAGAGGAATCCTCAAGAGGAGATAAGGCCCTAGGCGAGAGGGGCCCAAAGCAAAGACCACTCGCACCAAGCTAGAGGGGCCTAAAGTTGGGTCCACTCGCAATGGGCGAGAGGAGCCCAAAAGTGGGTCCACTCGCAATAGGCGAGAGGAGCCCAAAGATGGGTCCGCTCGCAATGGGCAAGAGGAGCCTAAAAGTGGGTCCACTCGCAATAGGCGAGAGGAGCCCAAAGATGGGTCCGCTCGCGCTAGGCAGGAGGAGCCAAAGTTGAGTCCATTCGCCTGACAGGTGGGGGTCAAAGGAAGATTTTCTATATGCCGACGGAGGGTCTCGCCGGCGAGGTGGTGTTTTTAGCCGCAAAGTGGTCCTCTCGCCAAGCATCGGGTCGGCAGGAAGAGATAAGGCCGGTCTAGCAATTGGGGGGTGAACCGGTTCAGTTGGCAAGCGGTTCATCCCTTTTGGCCTTTTTTACTCTTTTACCCTCGGTGGTCTGCTCATAGCCCTTCAGAACAGCGGAGTTCGGCTGTTGGCAGACCCAACCCAGGGTATTTAGGTAATTTCACAGGTGCTTGCTTTGGTTATTTGCAGTTCAAATCCTGAAGCCTATAAATAGACCGGTAAGGTGTCTGAGAAGAGGTGTGTGGAACCTTCTTTTTCCTTCTTACTCAGACTCCTAGCTCAGCACTGGCTAGGGAGGGGAAGGATTCTAGTTCTTCCGGGTGAGCGGTGGGACCTCCGATCTGAAGCCCCCGGTCTGTTCCTTTAGGTGTCTTGTTGGGAGCGTGGTTCGAAGAAAGTAAGCGTAGGTTGCAGCCTTAGATCCGAGCTTTTAGGAGAAACTAGTTCTACTGGTTTCAACAGTGATTGAGAATATTGTTGATAGGATCTGTGCAAACATTGAGGGGGAGACTTCCCAGATGCTTGCACATGCATAGGGGGAGACAGCTCAATCAGTTCAAGAACATATATACTCCATTGAGAATCTGCAGACCAGGATTGCTCAAACTCCAAAGGGTCCTGAAGTTGTTCTATTCTGTCCTCAAGTTGAGGGTGAACAAGTTCCTGATACAATGATTGATGATGCCCCAGACACTGTAGTTCTAAAGCAGCAAATTCCAATGGGAAATGCAGAGATTGAGGGGAAGATTCCAATAGAGCTCCCTACTTATGTAGTAGAGAATATGATTGACATTTCTGAAGATGGTCAACCTGCTGTTAATGAGCAAAAGAGTGAAGTTGTTGATCATTCTTCTGAGTTTATGAGAGCTAATTTTGAAATAAGGGAAGAAGCAAGAGAAGAGCATGTGGATGTACATGACAAAGGGACATCACATCAGGGTGAACAAATATCCCTCATTATCTTGGCCCAACTCAAAGGTCCGCTAGATGACCAAAGAAGACAAATTGAAATAAAATTTGATGATTCCATCAAGGTGTTGAGGAAGGATATATCCAATGAGATAAAATCCATTAGATTTGAAGTCCATATGCTGAAGGCCAACACAATGTCATTTTGCATGAGAGATGCACTACCTATTACTAATACTGAAAAGAAGCTTGAAGATATCTGGAAGAAATAGCTTGACATCATACAAAATCAAAACATAACAACAAGCAATATGAAAATTGTTCATGAAGTGCAGAATATCATCCTGGAAGAGAATAAGAAAATCCTGGAGAGGAGAATGGATGCTTGTACCCAGTACCTGGGCAATCATCTGCTAGAGGTTAAGAATCATATAACTAAGGGAGTCAACTTCCTAAGTGAAAGACTCTCTATTGCTAAGGAATCCCTGACTACAGCTGTTGGTGAAGAAGTCATAAAGGGGGAGAAGAAAATGATCAAGGTCAACACTAAAAATACTATTTTGGTTACCAATATAATTAGAGGTTCATTGGCACTTGAACAATATACATATGACAATATTCGTGTTATTCCTGCCCATATAATAGAAGGACTATATGATGAGCAATATGATGATGATCAATATGGTAATGTTGATGCTCAGTGGGATGAATACTTCTACTACTACTGAAATTCCAACATTCAGCCCAACTGTTGATAAGATATCTAGAGCCAAAGGCAAGACTGTTGCTGAAGAAGAAGAGGTCAGGCTCAGTAAGAAGAGGTACAGAGAAAAGATGGAGACCAGGACAAACTTTGAGAAATGGATTCGTCAATCAAGGATTATCATATTGTCTGTCTGGGATAAAATCAAGGTCCATAAGACTAATAGAGGAAAACTATATAGCTCACTAGAATGAGCAAAATTAGAAAGAAATGAAGAGGCCAAGAGAAAGTTCAGAAGAGAAAAAAAGTGAGGTGCAGTGCCACCAGATGCTCTTAAGCCCAGCAAGTACTTCCCAAATCCCTACAGTTATTTTGAGAGATAGAAGCAGAAGAAGACTGAAGCTGAAGACAAGAAAAAGGTTGTAAAGAAGCCTGACAAGGGGATAGTGATCAACGAACCTGAAGCATGACATGTATTTTGTTTTCCTTAAGGGTTGTAGGAATGTGAACATTTTGTTATATGCACATTAACTATTTATGACTATAATATTAAATTATAATCATATCTTTGTGTGTATATCAATTTCTATTCTTATATACTGTGAATGTTTATCCTCTGTAATGTGGAAGTGTATATCATTGACTAGGGTTCTGACTTCTTTAAATAGGGGGAGATTGTTGAGTCCATTGATCACAATGTCCTAGATTTGAAGAAGGCCCACATTTCAATGGTATACAAATGAATGTATCTGATACATACTCATAATTCAATGTATGTAGGTTATATTCTGTTGCACTGATTTGATAGGTTGTCAGAGTCATAATGACAGTTGGACTCAAGAAAGGATGCTGGCACAGCAAAAAAATGGCTAAGTCCAAAAGCATTGAGTGAAGTCAGTTCAGTCAATGCCAAGAGGATAAAAGCGTTGATAGAACCTTAAGCAGTCAAAGCCTCAGTGTTACTAAAAATAAATCTGTCTAAGGACAGAAGCGTTGAGTGAAGACAGTTCACTCAATGCCTACTAAACTAGATTTTAGGACAAGTACAGAAGCGTTGAGTGAAGAAAGGCCACTCAATGACACATCAGGAAGACAGTTAAAGTCCAGAAGCATTGAGTGTTGAAGCTACACTCAACACCTTCATACAGAGAAAATTCAACCAAGTCCAAAAGCGTTGATTGATGAAGTTTCACTCAACTCCTTATCAGTTAGATCACAAATGTCAAGAGAGTTGAGTGTTTAAGGCTCACTCGACCCCTTAAGATGCAGAATTTTGCTAATTTATTTCTGCGTTGAGTGACAAGGCTTCACTCAACGAATATGCAAATTGTCTGAAATTTACCAAGTCCACAAGTGTTGAGTCATGCCGACATCATAAATAATTCAAATATTGCGGGAATAGCACACAAGATGACAAAAGATGACGTATGCCTTTAATACAGCTGTAAATGCAAAAGACAGGTTATAGTTGCCATTTCTGGCTGGTCCATACCACGCAAAGAGCCATTGGACGGAGTTCGATAAAAGGAGAGTTTCGATAAATATAAATAAGATTTTTGGTCATCTTCTTTCTCGAGACAAAAATAGAAGAAATTTTTCCAGGAACTCATACTTATAGTGTGTCCGTGATCCACAGATAGGAGTTGGTTGTTGAAGAAATAAATCACTGAAGATTAAACTTTTCTTAACCAGCTAGATAAGAAAGTTCTTTTCTGAGATTTAAGGGGAAGTAGAGCAAACCCAAGTTGCTGGTGTTCTTCAAGGCTATTGCAATCAACTCAACAACATCAAAGGTTTGAAGATTCAGTGCTCTACAGTTGTCTTCTCAGCACAAGCAAATATTTCTTAAAGATCCATTCTTTTGTTGCTGTGAATAAGTTAAGGCTGAGTCTACTCAGTCCAAAAGGCAGACTCAGAGAATCATTTCTCGGGAGTATTATATCATCAAACTTATACTCATTCTATAGGATCTTAATTGATCAGAGTTATAAGTCTAGACTATAAAGGCTGAGAGGTAAGATTTAATTGTGAATCTGAGTGGGTAGGGCCTGTGTGCCTGAGGTAGGATCTAAGTCAGATCTGAGGTAGGAGATAACTTCTCTGAGTGTTGGGATATCAATCTAGCCTGAGTTGTAGGAATTTTTATTAGGCCTGAGGTAGGTGATCTAAAGGATCACTGAGTTATAGGAGTAAAGTATGCTATGAGTGTGTAGGGCTTAGGCTTGAGGTAGGACTTGAATAAAGTCTAAGAGATTCTAAGGGATCTGTGTTATAAGCTCATTGAGCAGAGATTTATAGAAGATTGTCTTGTTTAACACACTATTAGAAAGGTGGGAGGGAAAGTGGATGTACCCATACCTTGGGGAACCACTATAAATACTATGTGTTGATATGTGTTCTTGAAAGCTACAAGAATAATCTAAATCACAACACACCAAAATGAAAAGTATTACATAAAGACTTAAAAAACTTATTCACCCCCTTTAGGTGTTTAGCTACTCTTAAAATAAAGTCTTTCATAGACTAAATAGAAGAACATTTCAGTTAAAACATACTAATTCTATGACTACGAATCCTTATAATCAAAACGTAAATAATTTGAATAATCAAGAAGTTCAGGACCAAGAGGGTCAGGTAGAATAAAATGGTAAACCCACGGAAGTTCAGAGAACATGTCAGGATTATAACATGCCTTATAGGGGAGGATTACATTGTCGCATCATTAAGTCCGCCATTGAGGCAAATAATTTTAAAATTGATTCCATGGCTATGTAACTAGTTCAACAAAGATTATTTATTGGACTGTCATGAGAACCCCAATTCTAACCTACGTACTTTTATAGATATATGCGATACAATCAGGATCAATGTTGTGTATGATGAAGCAATAAGACTATGTTTGTTCCCTTTTTCCCTAGTAGGAAGCGCAAAGAAGTGGCTCGATTACCAACATGGCCTCACTACTTGGTTACAAGTTGTAGAGAAATTCTTAGCGAAATATTTCCCACCTGCTAAAATTGCTAAACTAATGCGAGACATAACTACCTTTTTGCAAGGGAATATTGAAACTCGGTATGACACGTGAGAGCGATATAAGGCACTCTTGAGGAAGTGTCCTTATAACGGCTTAGCTATTCATCAACAAGTGTGGACCTTCTATAATGGTCTCCAAACATCTACTATGATTCAAGTAGATGGATATGTAGGGGGATCCCTTATAAATAAATACCTTGAGTATGCATATGCTATCCTCGAAGATCTATCATGTAGTAACTATCAATCTTTTAATCGACAAGGTCCTTATTTGTCTACGGATGGCTTATATCAAGTTAACCAGTTAACTTCTTTTGCCACACAAATGACTGCTCAATTCAATTCGATGAATAAGAGGTTAGATGCACAAATGTTAAATCAACCCCAAATGAATCCTCAATTAAATAGCATAGTTACCCATCCGACCCCCATGAACCCTTCACTTACAGTTGAACTACTCATCAAACATAATGAGGAGGTTAACTATATAGGTGGGCAATCTAGGCATAATATGAATAATGCATTCTTGAACTATTATAATCCGGAATTACGCAATCATCCTAACTTTTCATGGAAGAATAATACCGGAATGACACATCCACCTGGATTCAACCAAAATCATTCACATCAACAACAAAATAATAATGATAATTGTTGGAGTTTGGCAGTTTGACCATCTGGTCAGTCGGTTAGCTGTTTGGGCGGCCTGGCATTTTGTCCAGGAGGTCTGGTTCTTATCCTAGTAAAGGCGGTCTGAGGTCTTCTAGCATATGCGGTTTGGTGGCTTGACGCAGCAGCGGCCTGGTGGCTTGACCACAACAGTGGATTGGTATCCAGAAGCAGTAGTAGACAGGAGGCTAGCAGGCAATATGGTGGTGATCATGGGCGGTCTGGCAGTTAGCAAGCATTCTAGTTGTTAGCCACATTGGACAGTTTGTTGGAGCAGTTAGGTAGTTAAGGCGCTTCAACGGACAATGTCTTAACCGCAACTGCCGTCAGGGTGATTGTTGTCAGTAGTGTTCTGAGGCTCTCTTTGTATTCTGTATACTTGGCGGTTTGACTATGACCAACCGCTCTAGCCGCCCGACTAGTTATTTAGTCTCATATCCTGGGTTGTATTCTCTCACATCCCCCGATTTCTATAAATAAAGGGGCATACCTATGCAATGATTATCTTTTTGGAGCAATAAAATTTTGTAGTTTATTTACTTTTTGGCATCTACTCTCTCATTTCTAACATGGTATCAGAGGGAAACATCGATCCTTTGCTCCAATCCGATTATTATCGCGCGTCTTCTTTATCTCACCGCACGGTATCTTCCAGCTTGCTTCCCGCCTTCCCTCCCTGTGCTGGTCACTTTTTGGTTACGACTAGTTCCTTTTGCGCATGTTCGCGCGCCTTCGTCTCTTGATCGCGCGATTTTTCTATTGATTTGTTTTTTCTTCTCTTTTCTGCCAGTTCCGTCTTCTGGTCGCGACATCTTTCTTGCTGCTGGCGTGTTGTCACCCTGACCGAGCGGACTCCTTCTCTTCTTCTTCTTCACGCGACTTTCTTTTCTCATCGCAGATTGCTGCTTCCTCTATTCTCGGTTGCGAGCTCCGTATTTTTGTCGTGACATCTTGTCGCTAATGTTTTGTCTCCTTGATCGGGCAAACTCTTCTCTTATCTTTCTTCTTCTTTTGCTCTTACCATTGTTGCTCGTCATTATTTGTTGCGACCAGGTGTGTTCATGCGGTTTCTTTTCCCTGCTTAGTGTTCTGCATTTGGGTCGCGGTGTCTTCCTTGCTGCTGGTGTCTTGTCACCTGACCGTGCGGTCTCTTCCTCTTTCTTCCTGCAGGGCCTTCCTTAGCTGGCTTGTTCTTGTCCGACTTGTTTCTAACCGTGCGGTTAGAATTCTTATTGCCGTCTTTTTTTCTTCCACCTTGAAGATGGCTTATCTTCTTACCTATACTGCTCATGCTCTTGTGGCCTCACCAGACAAATGGCTTATTGATTCTGGTGCCACTTGTCACATGACCGACAACTCTTGCTTATTCTCCTCTTTGATTGCCCAGGACCGGCTCCCTTGTGTTGTTATTGCCAATGGGACTTCTGCTTCTCTTCATGGAAGTGGAACTATGCATCTCTCCTCGTCTTTACAGCTCAAGGACACTCTCTATGTCTCCACTTTCTCATGCAATTTACTATCAGTTCATGCTCTCTACACTCAGATGAATTGCACGGTTACTTTTACTTACACCACTTGTTCTTTCTCTGATTCTATCTCCAAAGCTACGATTGCTACTGGGGCTGCCAGTGTTGGCCTCTTTTTCCTTGACCAAGAAATGGCTCTTTCTTCTACTTCCTCTGTTCAACTATGGAATCGTCATCTTGGTCATCCTCCATCTCGCCTTATTAATCAATTTTTTCCTGACCTGCCTTTAGAGGACCTTCCTTTGCATTGTGAGGCTTGTCAGCTTAGTAAACATCACCGATCTTCTTCCCAAACTCAGAAGGGACGTAGTTCTTCGTGTCCTTTTCAACTTGTTCACTCTGACATCCGGGGTCCTTTGCCAACTGCCACTATTGGTCGAGGTAGTTTGTACTTTGTTATGTTCATTGATGATTTCTCAAGAAGTACTTGGCTATATCTCATGAAGGACCATTCTGAGATGTAATCTATTTCCGTAACCTTCTATATTGCGATTTCCACACAATTTGATGTGCCTATTCAGGTACTTCATATTGTTAATGCCATGGAATATGTCAGCCATCAATTTTATAACTTCTGTGCGAGCAAGGGAATGGTTCATCAAACCAGTTGTCCATATACATCTCATCAGAATGGCATTACTGAACTCAAGAATTATCATCTTCTGGATGTTTCTCGCAGTCTTTACTTATAGATGAATGTCCCTCGGTCTTATTGGGGTCATGCGGTTCTTCTCTCTTTCTATCTCATTAAACGTATTCCCTCGTTTGTTCTTCAAGGAAAGACTCCATTCTCTATTTTGTATCCAGAGGCCAAACCCTTTCCTTTACCTCTTAAAACTTTTGGCTGTACAGCATTTATTTATGTCCCTTCTCCTGGACGTGACAAATCTCTCCCCATTCGGTCAAATGCATATTCCTTGGCTATTGTCCTACTCAAAAGGGGTATCAGTGTATTGGTCCTCTTCTGCGCAGACAGTACGTTTCAGCCGATGTTACCTTCTTTAAAGATACACCGTATTTCTCTCTTGCTTCTTCTCTCTTGCCTTCTGATACAACTTCTTATTCTTTGCTTGTTGTCTCGGTGCCTCAACCAGAGCTAGTTCTTTCCACATCTACAGTCATTGCCCCGTCTCTCTCTTTGGAGCTTGCTATGTTGCCTTTTGAGCCTTCTATGCCTGTTCCAGGGCCTTCTAGTTCTTTAGAGAGTACATTGCCTCCTCCAGACAATAGTGACCTTGATCTTCCCATAGCCCTGCATAAGGGTGTTCGAAAAGGCACTCAGCATCCTATTGATGTTGTTGTCTCCTATGCTCAGCTTTCCCCGAATTCCAAGCGATTTGCTCCTGCTATTTCTTCTACTATGATCCCAGCGATATATCAAGAGGCTCTTGCTAGTCCATAGTGGAAAGCTGATATTGATGAATAAATGCGTACATTAATTGAGAGAGGGACTTGGAATCTTGTCCCCCACCTCTGGGATTTGATGTGGTTGGTTGTAGGTGGGTCTTTGTAGTAAAGTATCTTCCAGATGGCTCGATTGATCGCTATAAGGCAATGCTCGTTTCCAAAGGGTTTACTCAGACATATGGGTATACTTATTTGACACTTTTTCCACTATTGCTCGCATCAGCACTATCCGTATTCTCTTCTCTGTATCAGTTAATCGAGACTGGGAGATTTCTCAATTAGATGTAAAGATTGCCTTCCTCTATGGCAATTTGCAGGAAGTCGTTTACATGGAGAAACCTCCAGGGTATATTGCTCAGGCGGAGTCAAAGGTATGCAAGCTTCGAAAGGCGATCTATGGCTTAAAACAGAGTCCACGAGCTTGGTTTGACAAGTTCAGTGGAGTTGTCTCCCTTATTGTACTCAATCAAAGCTCTGCTGATCATTCTCTATTATAGAAGATCACTAAAGGGCTTGTGGTTCTTGATGTCTATGTTGATGATATTCTTCTGACTGGTGGTGATAAAAAAGGCATTGATCTAGCCTAACGCCATCTTCAACAACATTTTGTGACTAAGGATATGGGAAATTCAAAGTACTTTCTGGGAATTGATATTTCCCGGAAGAGGAATTTGGTGGTTCACTCACAGCGAAAGTATGCGCTAGATCTCCTGAAAGAAACCGATCTTCTTGGCATGAAACCTGCTCGTTGCCCGATGGTAGTTGGAGATGATAAAGGGTGGACTAAATATTCTCCTCTTCTTCGAGATTTCAATGTGTACAGATGCCTTGTAGGAAAACTCATATGGCTGACTATTACTAGACCATATATCTGTTATGCAGTTGGGAAGATCAGTCAGTTTATGAAGAATCCTAGAGAATGTCATCTTTGGTCTGCTATTAAGATTCTGGAGTATGTGAAAGGGTCTCTAGGGAAGGGATTGTTGATTCAGAAAAATGGTCATCTTAAAGTTGAAGCGTATTCTGATACCAGCTATGCTGATAAGAAGGAAGATAGAAAGTCTACATCAGATTTTTGCAACTTTATAGGAGGAAACCTTGTTTTCTGGAAAAGCAAGAAACAGGCAGTGGTTTCAAGGTCTAGTGCTGAAGCAGAGTATAGGAGCATGGCCTCAACTACTTGTGAGTTGAAGTGGTTGTGGGCGCTTATGCTGGACTTGGGAGAAGTTTATGAACATCCTCTTCCTATGTTCTGTGACAATAAAGCTGCCATTTATATATCAAAGAATCATTTCTTTCATGAGAGGACAAAGCACATAGAGGTTGATTGTAACTTTATCAGAGAGGAGATTTTGAATAATCAGATTTGTACTCTATTCATCACTTTTGATGAATAACTGGTAGACTTCTTCAAAAAACCTATTTCCACTACAGATGTTTGTAGCAAGCTGGGCATGATTGACATATACACTCCAGCTTGAGGGGGAGTGTTGGAGTTTGGCGGTTTGACCATTTGGTTGGTCGGTTAGCTATTCGGGGGGCCTGTGGGTTTTTCTTGGCGGTCTGGTTCTTATCCTAGCAGAGGTGGTCTGAGGTCTTCTAGCATCTGTGGTTTTATGGCTTGCTGCAGCAGCGGCCTAGTTGCTTGATCGCAACAGCGGATTGTTATCAAGAAGCAGTAGCAGACAGGAGGATAGCAGGCGATATGGTGGTGAGCATGGGCGGTCTGGCGGTTAGCACAGTCCTTTGCCATTCGAAGGATGAAATGTGGGCTGACCCACACAAGCATGTTTTTAACTCCAACGGTTTCATGAGGGAGGATAAGGCGTGGATGATGTTCGTGAATGCTAGCTTGCTCCCAACTAAGCACGCAAATCATATTTCTTTAGACCGAGCGATCTTGATCTACTGCATCCTAAAAAGAGCTAAGATAAATGCGGGATATATGATATCTGACCAACTACGGGAAAAGACCTCAACAAATGGAGGGTGTTAATTGTGGTACCCCACCCTGATCACTTTGTTAGGTCATTTTGCGGGCGTGAGTATGATGGAGGGAGACATTTGTACCCCGGTGGAACATCACATCATAGAAATGGTGATCTTCAAGAACATCAAAGTAGGCATGGATCGGGGTGCACTTGCCTTTAACACCAAGGGAAAGTCTTCTACTTCAGTCGTCGATCACATCAACGTTGATATTCCAGCGGTTGATAGTGGTACAGACCCGGACGTGTTGATGGAAAATATAGACTATATAAAGGCCTACCTATATTGTCAACATGTGTATTTTGAATCTAGATTTGAGCAGCCTTGGCAAGAGCGAGTGATGATCATGCACAAGGTGAAAATACTAGTTGTAGAACCAACATATAATCTCCGCTCTCAGTTTGACGACAAAGGATATCTACTCACGAGTGACTTATCCAGAATTTACCCCACAGTGATGGTTGCGGAGGAAAAGAATGACGAAGAAGACGAGTAAAGTGCTGATTTTGCTCAGTTTAGTCGTACTGCTCTTATTTTGTTATATCTAGCTTTGTGATTGTATTTCTATGCATTTTGGATTTTTCTTTGTGCTGGACTCTATTTCTATTCATTTTGGATATTTTTGTGACTTTATTTAGTAGGTTATGTGGACGTTATGATGGATATTATGCCTCTGTGATGCTTTGTACTTATTTTAATTATGTGTACATTATGGTTGATATGATGTCTCTATGATGCTTATTTGGTTGCTTTATTTATGAAAAACATGATATGGCAACACTAGTTGACAAATTTCTGATAGAATTTTACATGCACTTTTACTATCACTCATGTTGTCACCTACAAACTATTATCTTGGTGTTGTTATTTTATTGTCATTTTGTTAACTGGATGGCCAATTCAGAATGAATGTTGCACAAATTTGTAATGTAAACCATGACACCAAATATAATCTATTTTTTATATGTCTTTCATCTTGTGACAATTGTTAATATGGTGCTAACCATTTAAACATGACAACTAGTTTTGTTTTAGTTTCGGGCAATATTTGTTTATGCAGGTTACCTATGTGTTTATCATTGTTGCTGACTTGCACTCCATGGCCATGACTTACTTACAAATTGATGAAAACGACGAGCATGATTGATTCTTTGAACTACATATTTCAGGGGAGTACTTTATTTCAGTTATATTTATTATGATTGATTTTACTTAAATTCCTAATTTTTTAAGTCACCCAAATTATGAGAATTGGTATGCCATATTTTAAGAAAAATCTTTGCTAGGGACTAGTAAAGGCCTAAGTGTGAGGGTGTAAAGTAACTTTCACTGATTTGGTGAAAAATATCCTACTAAATATTAATGTGTGGAGTCTTACTCTTATTTCAAAATTATACAATTTAAACTGATGGGTAGACTCGTCAATCCTAAAATTTCAGATTTTTGCTTTTGAAGTTAGAAAGATATGTTAGAGCTCCATTTAGTATTTCCTCTAGGCACAATATTCCTTAAAAATACTTGCACCCTACAAAATAATTTTATTAATTTTCAAACATAATGGGGGAAGGGGGAACAAGAACTAGGTCAATGACGGAAGCTAAGACATTGAGGTTGGGTAGTTAGTTTATAATAATGATTAAGACCACCTTTAGATTAGTTCAAACCTCGTAACCTATAATTATTTATATTATCCGTAACACTTTGAGCTTGAGCCTTGTCATTTTGATTCAAATTGTCCATGCATAATTTCCCAGTATTTTTTACTAGTTATTTCTTAATAAGTTTTCCAGCTATGGGTGTTTTAAAAATAGAGGAAAATGTATAAGTGTCATAATGATATATGACCTAAGCGTGTGTACACCTACTTGGAATGATCTCAACTATGTTTAAGAAGAGAAAAAAGTGTCATAGTGATATGCGGCCTTGATATGTGCATTCATACTTGAAATGATCCCTACTATGATTATTAAAGAGAAGAGGAAAAATTGTATAAAAATCATAGTGATATGCGACCTAAGTGTGTGTACACTTACTTTGAATGATCCCAACTATGGACAAAAAATGATGATAAGTGTGAAAGAAAATCTATAGTAGGCAAAGTTATTAAGAATATTAGCCAGGGAATATCATTACCCAATCAAAATTAAATCATGAATTCCCAACCAAGCTAATGCCCTTTATATTGCAAGTCCTTATGATTTTCTTTCAACTATCAAACTCTTGTGGAGGCTAACTCATACACTAAGCCTATTTTCATCTCTTCTTACTTATGAGGAAATTTAATGAGTTAACTTGTTTGGAAGTAAATAATTTTAAGGAATAACACACAACACTAGAAAATTATTATGGAGCTTTAACTTGTATCAAACTAATGAATTTATGCATATTTGAAATTTTAATGATTGACATGTTTACCAATTTTTAATGTTAATCACTTGAGTAATCTTAAAGAATTGGTTCAAGGGCAAGGAGTTTAAAATTAGTTTATATGTTGGTTGATATTCGCTCATCCAATGTCTTGCAATGATTCATCTTTGCTAGGGACTAGCAAAGGTTAAGGTGTGAGGGAGCGACAACTTCTCAAAAAGAAGTTATCTTGTGCCTAAATTCTTATCCGTTTGATTAATATAATTGATAAATACGAGTTAAAATTTATTAAATTAAGAATATCTTTATTTTTGAATAAAGTAAGGGTAACATGGTCATTTTAACTTATTTTTGATGTAGGAATTTTGAAGTATCCATCTCATGGAGTCAATGGTGGAGCTTATTTCAAGTTTGGGGAAAAAGTTGCAGAAGAGTTGTAAAATTTACTTGCTGTTTGGAGAAGTTTTTAGAAGTATAAGAAATTTGTTATAACAAATTTTGCAGTTCAGAAAAAGCTATTACAACAAATAGGCGGGAATGGAATTTTTGAAATCCAAAATTATTCAAATTTGGGCTATTACAAATGCATGAGGAAACATCCTTTGAGCATTTAAAACATTCCTTTTAGAGGGGAAGAATATATAGAGGCTTATGAGAGAAGAAAAGTCACTTTCTCATCATATTCAAATCATTCAAGAGAGGAGAACTAGGGTTTGGCAAGAGGACAAGAAGGAGCCGCATGGATCTTCATCAAAGAGAGATTTTGCACGTGTTTGAGTGGAATTTCCTGCAGTATTTAGATCTCTAAACATCATGTCTTGTAAGATCTCTTTAATTTCGTGGTGGATTTCTCAAATCATGAACTAATTTCCTAGGTTTTGTATTTTGTAAGTACTTTGTTCTATTTCGATGTGATCTTTATTTTTATTTTGGTTTATAAGAATTTTGGTGTGATTTCATTATTTAGTTTTTGATCTTGATGGTAAAACATTTGGATTATATTTTCTTTTTATTCTCCGCTTCGAGATTCTAGAGATGAGACATGTGAAAATATGAAAGAAAATTATTTTACTACACAGCGAGATTTGAGAGAAGAGTTAGGTAAATATCTAACCAAAGTTTTCGACGCATTTTATTATGCTTCAAGATTCAAGAGAGGAGAGGCGTAAGTTTATCATCAACTCAAAATAACATCAAAGTGAGAAAGAGATTTCACCTATACGTAAGAACCTTTGATTTTTATTATTAGTAGTATTTTTCATTTGGCCTGAGTTAGATATGATAAGAGAATGAGAGATACAGTGATTTTTGATATTGAGAGACACAAATCTTCGCCTTAAAATCATTGCAGGAAAGTGCACAAAGTTTTCTCATAAATATCTTTTTTGATCCATCATAATAAACTTTGGAAATCAACATACAAGACTATTATCTCACCATTTGATAAAAAGAAATTTTAGAAAGTCATTAATTTTTCTTAGAGTTTTAATTTAGTTTCAAAATCTTTTAAATTGATTCACTTAGATTTAAAGAAATGGTTAGCAAATACTTGCGATCGTCAAATTAATCACCTTTTGTGGGAACGATCTTTATTCACTTTATATTACTTGATCCGGCCCGTGCACTGGCGTTAATATGAAATCTATTTTGGGAATATCAGCTCACCCTCAAACTGGGTACATCCACTCTTCTATCCACTTGGTAGGAAATCACTATCACAGTGTCTGAGTCTTTTGATCAGAAGACTCTTAGAACCACAAAAGATCTTTTGATAAGGAGATCTTGAACCAATTACAATCGGAGTCATTTCTCAAGGAGACTCTTAGAACCTCTCATAGAATCCTTTGATGAAGGATTCTTCTCTTTGTGTCTTCTCTTCAAATTTCTGAGGACAATCAATGTTGATCTCTAGAACTTCTGATGAATCTCTGAATTTCAAAATATTAAAGACTATAATCCCAATCTCTAGATAATCTTTCAAAATCTTTTCTGAATCTGATTCAATTTCCTCTCTCGAGAAGCACTAATTCTCTAATCATACTGAACAACTATCAAACCAATCTACTGATATTGGAAGAGATTCAACGTCGAGTTCTTGTTGAAGTAACATTGAATTCTGACTATCTATAAAATTCACTCTATAATCGACGTTCTGTCGATATCAACTCGAATTATGTGTCGATATAATCCTTTGAGTGTCGTCAACTTATCAAATTTTGTTACTCTAACTTCTATTTGAAGTAACTTGGAATTCCTTTCAAAGTTGCGTCGACTTCTAGACGAAGTTGCGTGGACTTCTTGTCGAAGTTACGTCGACTTCTACTCGACACATGTTGCCAATTCATGGACTTTACTCTTATATTCAGTATGTCTTTCTTATGTCCTTTATATCAATGATATCCTAGGATTTCTAATTCTAAATTTACTCTCAATATACATCACGGGTAATAAACCTAGGATGCAAAATCATAAAAAAAATTTGTTAAACTAAATTATAAGGGTTTTCCTAACACAATTATTCACAGTTTTAATTGATGTTTAAGCAGAAAATATCACCTAAAAATAATGACATTAAGAAAAAGAAACCTATAAAAATCAATCTTTAAAATACAAAAAACTTTTTTACTGGGAATATATGTCAACTCTATATCGACGCAATTCAGTAAATGCGCCAATATCATAGCAACACATCTTCACTCATAGGTCGAATCCATATCAATGTAACCAAAAAGTTGCGTTGAGAACTTGTCAAAGCAAATTCCCAGTATATATTTCTAATAGGTGTAATATAACTATGATCTGATTTTCATACATATGAATATAAATGTACAAATTGTTTGAGAAAAGGCCATGATGTTAGAAGTTGTTGGATTGATAAGTCAACACTCTTTCATCCATAAGGGTATTATAATATACCATAATATACCGTTATTTGGTCTATTGATCACAAAATCCAAGATTTGAAGAAACTCCACACGTCAATAATATACACATGTATGTATTTGATATTTATCTAAGTTTATATATGCAGGATGTTTGTTATTCAGTGATTAGACAGGCTTAATGTGTCAGAGGTTTTGCTGGACAGAAGTCAGAATACTTAGGAGAGATAGAATATTTCTTAAGTACAAAAGCATTGAGTGAGTACACATCACTCAACACCTGAGGACAAAAAGCATCGACAGATAACAACTTAGTCAAAGCCATGGTGAAGATGTAGTGAAATATGTCTAAGTACAAAAGCGTTGAGTGATGGACATTCACTCAATGCCCTAGAAGTTAAATCTATCTAAGTTCAAAAGAGTTGAATGATTAACATTCACTCAACGTCCTTTTAGAAATACTGCCAAGTTCAAAAGCATTGAGTGATGGATGTTCACTCAACGCCTTCATTAGAAAAAAACTACCAAGTATAAAAACATTGAGTGATGGATGCTCACTCAATGCTTTCTCAGATATGCTGTCAAAGGACAAAAGCGTTGAGTAAAGAAGGCTCACTCAATGCCTATGAAGATAATCAGAATTCAGCTACGTGTTCTAGCGTTGATTGAAGGCTTATCACTCAACGCTTTGTAAGACAATAATTAATGTACATATGCATTGAGATATATGGAAACACTCAATGCTTTAAGTCATTGAGTCACAAGGCATCACTTAACGCCTACGCAGATAATCTAGAAGAAGTTTCTAAGTACACCAGCATTGAGACATGATTAATGACGTCATCATCAAATTCAACGCAGTTTGCACACTAAAGGACAAATGCCACCATACTTCTGCTACATTGTAGTTATGGTAAAGAAACCATTAAAGCTGACCATTCTGCTTTACAAAAAGAAAGATAGTGTCGTTGTAGTTGCGGGGTATAAATTTGGAAGGAGATCCTCTTTTACAAGAACTTTTGTCATTTCTCTAAACCCTAAGTTTTGCAAAAGCCGGCTAGTAGAGCTCAAGCCATTTTCTGTTCATCATCATGCACCAACATAAAACAATAAACTTTCTCAAGCTTGAAGAAGAAGCAGAGCCTTGTAGAAGTTCTAGACACCATGAACTGATTCAACCCTGAAGAAATATTTTCTTGTTGCTATGAAGGAGAACTACTGTTTACAATACAGTAAAGGATGAGGACTCCGGGATTTATCTTTGGAGTCATTTCACTCAAACAATTAGTAAAAAAGGTAGAATCTTTCTGAGATCTGAGTTATAAGTCTAATTTAAAAAGGCTGAGTTATAGGAGTTGGTGAACTCTGAGCTGTAGGGTCCTGGAGTGGATCTGAGGTAGGATCTTGGTTAAAATTTGAGGCAGGAGATTAGTTGGATCTATGAGTTGTATGGTTTGTTGAACTCGGAGTTGTAGGGTCCTGGAGTGGATATGAGGTAGGGTTATGGAGTGGATTTAAGATAGGACTTGAAGCAGTCTGAGTTATAGGATTGGTGTACACTCTAAGTTATAAGATCCTGAGGGATCTGAGGTGTAAGCTCAAGGAGCTGAGTATAAAGGAGGAGTTAGCTGAATCTAACACATTGCCTGATAGGTGAAGGGGGAAAGTGGATGTACCCTAGATAGGGGAACCACTATAAATCTTGTGTCTTTTCTATGATCTTGAAAGCTTTCATATAACATAATCACACATCAAGCTCTAACTTAAAAAGATTCTAAAGATTTAAAACAAACCTATTCACCCCCTTCTAGGTCTTTAACTACTCTTAGAAAAGACATTCAAGTAGTTTCAGAGGGAGGTTGTTCAAAAAAGGACATAACAATCTGAACTAGATTTCTAAGGGTAGTAGAAGGATATCTTCATGGCTTCTGGTGAGAACCATAAGGAGTTAGGTCTTATAAAACTTTCTATCTATATGAAGGAGAACTTTGGGATCTGGAAAGAAAGGGTGAGGCTATTCATGGAAGCCTCAGACCCTAGAATATACATTACAGTACAAGAGGGCCCTTTCATTCCCATGAAGGTGTCTGCTATTGATGCCAACCTCCAGACTCGCAAGAAATATTTAGAGATAACTAAAAATGATGTGGTCCTTGCCACCATAGATAAGAGGGCACATAACATAATTGATAGTGCCATAAATGATATAACATTTTAGAATTTGGTCCACTACAAAACAACAAAGGAGATGTGGGACTCACTAGTAGTCTACATAGAAGGAACAATGGAAGTGAGGGAAAACAGAAAATCCCTCCTCAACCGACAGTATCAGGCCTTCACACAAGGTAAGAAGGATTCTATAGCTGATTTTTATGATAAGTTATTCAAGATTATGAACAGTATGATCACTTATGCAAACAGTTCACTAACTACGAGCTAAATGACAAGTTCCTGAGATCTCTCAAAAAGGAATGAGATATCAAGATCTGTGCCATCAGCTAAATGGGCAACTTGGCCAACACTTTGACCTAGAATTTGCTTGGCAAGTTGATGTCGCATAAGCTTGAGCTGAATTCAAGAAAAGTTGAATAAGAATTTGCCAAGTCCCTGAACAGAGAGAAGTCAGTGGCCTTCAAAGCTGAAGCCTCAAGAAGGATCAGGGAGAAGAATCCTTCTCCACCAAGAAGGACTGCTGAGTCAGAAATCTCAGGTCCCAACACTTTAGAAGATGAGCTATTAGATTGAGAACTTCCCTTGTTCTCCAAGAAGTTCAAGAAAATGATGAGCAGGAGGAGGAAGTGGAAGAACAAGAGCTCATCTAGCTGTAGCTCAAGAAATCCACAAGCCAACCTGGATATGTCCAAAAAGGAACCTCTAGGGATAGGTATGTTTCTAAATAGAATAAATACTTTAAGACTAATGTGGTTTGTTATTGCTATAATATGTAAGGACATGTCATTGCTGACTATCCTATCAAGAGGAAAGAAAACAGAAAGTCTGATGATAAAAAGCATCATAAGGACAAGAAGGTAGACAAGAGATTCTTGGCCAAGAAGAAGTATTACTTGTCAAAAGTGATTCTGAGTCTTCAGAATTAGAAGAAGAAGAGGCCTATATTGTTCTTATCTCTATAGAAGAGGAGGATGATCTTCCTGCTACCATAATGGGCATAAGGGCACCACTGTCCTCTGTTGACAGTGAATTTGAAGAAGATGAAGAGTTCAGCCTCATGGCCATGACTGAAGAAACTCAGGACAAATCTAATCCAGATGAGGTATATATTCTCTCCAACTCTCCTTCTATTTATGAGACTAGCACAGATTCTGAGGCATCCGCATCATCCAGTCAAGAGGAAAGATCAAAATTTTATGAGCATGTCAATCAATTGATTGACAAATATGGTTCTATCTTGGAGGCTCTGAAGAAGAGAAAAAATATTATAAAAAGGGAGGCTGAAGAGATTGTCTCTTTATAGTAGACTAAATCAATGCAATCTTAGTCAGCTTCACTGCTAGCTCAAATGAGCAGAGAAATTAGTCAGCTGAGGTCTATGACTATAATCCAAATAAGCACCAAAAGCCAGAAGAGCAAGATCATTAGGGATCTTGTAGAGAAGCTCCTCAAAGAGAGGATGCTAGTGGCTGAGTTTTGCAGCCAAAGATAGTGTTGCGAATGATTGACTCATTCATCTCTCAAAATAATAAGAGGGTATATGGGTTCAGGTAGAATTCAAGAGCTGCCCATTCCAAAGTTAAAGGTAAGGCTCCAGCAGTGCCTCAAACTACCTTTTAGAAGGTAGTTCTCTCTTCTAAAAGGTATGACCATGACAAAATGTTTGGTCACCGAAAGAATTGAAGTTCTTCTTATAAAAGCATTAATGCAACTTATAATGGAAGAAGAAAGGGCATGGGTTTGAGTGCACTAAAGTCTCCCCATAAAGAAATCAAAATGGCCCACCATAGACCATTTGTGTTTGGTGCTCTAGCACCCACTCTTAAAAGTAATGTTGTGGCCCCCACCCAAGTTCCCTCATCAAAGAATAATATTATAAGCAAGACTTCTAGTAAGCCTCACTTGGACATTTCTGATTCCATTAAAACCTCGTCACCTACAAAGCAGACACATGTTGCTGTCAATCAGAATAAACTAAGAGAACCTATTGGCAGGCTAACTTTCAGCCAAATTCTAGTTGAGAGAAATAGGAAGAGGGATGTTGCACTCCCCTTTGAATGGAAAAAATCTAATGGTTTTCACATATCTATGGCTATTCAGAAAAAGAGATACAATATTCATGAGCACTGGTGCTGTGGCAAGGTGGGACGCTTTACCATACACTATTGGCACAACCCCAAATGTGTCAAGGGAAAAGGTGAGTCTTCCTTGTTGGAGTCGACGGTTCACATATCCTCAGTTTGAAAATATCAATTCCCATGTTGTAATTGATTACATCTTGTGTTTGGTAGAGTGTGCAGGTTTATAGGTCCAAACAATACAAGCAGCTCCCCTCAGGAACCTACCACCGAGCGGTAGTAGTTAACGCCGGGTGGTAACCTGAATTAAATGGACAAGGCTCTCGCGATACTACCGTGCTACGCTAGACTTACTTCCTACGCTAGCTCGAAGAATTAATTGGACCAGGCACTCGAGATCTTACCGTGCAAGCGCTAGATTTGTACCGCACCGCGCTAGCCTAGGAAACACCTGACCTATCGTCAAGTAATACCATTCCTATCGCTGGGAGATAACATTATACTGCGCCACGTTAGCCACTCAATGATCATTGAGATGGATTTGTCAAGACATCTGAACTACAACGTTGCATTACCTTTCTATGGTGCCGCGCTATCTTTGAAAAACGGAAAAATATTTGTTTTAAATATTTTTCCATATTTGGAGGGTAGTTGTCTCATCAAACGCGCGCACCTACCGCTGAGTGCTAGTGTTACCGCCGACGGTAGCCTATTTTCACAAAGCTGTATAAAAGGCGTGGCATTTTCTGTACTCAATACCAAGACGAAAAGGGAAACAGATCTATGACTCTTAGGGTTTGTTCCGCCTATCTGTAGTCCTTTCCGCCGTCTTCATCGAAGGAGAAGAAATCCGCCCCCTCCCGTTCATGCACAAAGAACTCCAACGAGCCAAGGACTACATCGACTATAAAGAGTCGACCGGTTGTAAGTACACGAAGATCTCAAGCACTGACCGTGGATTGTTCGACGGAGGAATCGTCAAGAGGGAGATTTTAATCTTTTAAATCCTTTAGAATTTTATTGTATTCTTTCTCTTTCTCTATTTTTCTTGTGGTGAAGGAAATTAAACGGGGAAGGTCGTCGAAATCCGGGGAGGGTACCATAAGAAATCGTACCGGGGAGGGGACGTCTAGATCGGGTGATCTAGCGGGGCTCTAAGACCCTTCAATGCGTGGAAGTTAAGAGCCGGCTCAAAGACTTTTCTTGGAGGGAAAGGGAGAGAGCCAACCAGTTTGGGGAGAGGGTCGGTATAGAAAATTAAAAAGCTTTTTCATTCACCGCCTTCGATCTCCGGCGTCACGGAGATAAAGATTTTGTAATTGTAAACTGTTGTTGATTAAGTTTTTTTGCAATGAAATTCATTTACAGTTTCGTTACTTGTGTGTACTGTTGTTAATATTAGTTTGTGTTTTCCTGAAGAGTGCATAGATCTCTAAGGGAGAATCTGCCCAGAAAAACGAGTTCTGAGACATACCGTCGCGCGTTAGCTACCTAACTTCCCGTGGTAGCTTCCAGAACTAGTTTTTCTTGGAACGAAATAAATCGAATTTTTGATAAACAACGCAAACCTTATTCACCCCCTCTAAGTTTGGCCACTAGATCCAACAAGTGGTATCAGAGGCAGGTTACTTCAAAAGGTTTAATAACTTGAAGTAAGATGGCCAACGCGGTTCACACATTTCCTAAGCGACAGGGTGTGAGTAGACCCCCCACTATTTATGGGGAGCGACTATAGTCACTGGAGAACGTGAATGAATTTTTTTCCTGATGACCCAAATCATGGGCGTGTATGCCATGATCGAGAAGAAATACACTGCACCCACCACAACTGTAGGTGATACCGTCTTAGTCAAACCACATGATAAATTGGATAACGCTGATAAGCTTAGATGTACGAACAATGCCAAAGCAATGAACTCTTTATTTTGCGCATTGGATAAAACTAAATTTAATAGAATCTATAACTGTGAAACAACATATGATATATGGCGTCTACTTGAGCTTACTCATGAAGGTACCTCGCAGGTGAAGGAGCCAAAGCTATTTTGACTCGAATCTGAATACGTATAATTTCGGATGGGGATCGACGAGGAAGTGGACAGTATGTATACACGCTTCACTAAGATTGACAATGCCTCATGATCCCTTGGGAAGAGCTACTCAAACATAGACCTGGTGTGGAAGATCCTGTAACAACCCACCTTGCATTGGCCTTACCGACACATTACCCGGCTGCATCCCAAACACGCCAACCCCTTTACAGGCCATGGGCGGGTTGTTGGTGGCCACAACCTCCCTTTGATGAGGCAAAATCGATAGTCAAGCGCGCACCATGGGGACTTCCCAGGAGGTCACCCATCCCAGTACTACTCCAGCCCGAGCACGCTTCACTATGGAGTTTTCAGACTCCTCATCACTAATTGCAGCTCAATTGGTGATAAGGAATTGGAAAACTCCATAGTTAAGTGTGCTCAGGCTGGAGTAGTATTAGGATTGGTGACCTCCTGGAAATTTCCCATGGTGCGCGCTTGACTATCAAGTTTGCCTCATCAAAGGGAGTTTATGTCCACCAATAACTCACACGTGGCCTGGAGAGGGGTTCGGGTGCTTGGGCTGCAGCCCGGTAACGTGCTGGTAGGATCAATGCAAGGCGGACCGTTATATAAAAAGTGCACTTTATTATAACAACCCTAGTCGATCCAACATGACAATTTCACGGCTCCACTCTAGGCGATGTTACCGGGCTACATCCCAAGCACCCCAACCCCTCTCTAGCCCACCGAAGAGTTGTTGGTGGCCATAGCCTCCCTTTGATGAGCGAACTCGACAATTAAGTTGGGCCGTACGGGGACTTCCAGGAAGTCACCCGTCCCAGTACAACTCTCGCCCAAGCACGCTTAACTATGGAGTTCCTTCACTTCTCATCACCAACTCAGCTACAGCTCAATTGGTGATGAGAAGTGAAGGAACTCCATAGTTAAGCATGCTCGGGCTGGAGTAGTAATGGGATGAGTGACCTCCTGGGAAGTCTCTTTGGTGCGTGCTTAACTATTGAGTTTCGCTCATCAAAGGGAGGCTGTGGACACCAACAACCCGCCTGTTGATGGAGAGGGGGTTGGGGTGTTTGGGCTGTAGTCCGGTAGCGTTGCCTAGAGCGGAGCCGTGACATTGTCCTGTTGGATCAGCTAGGGTCATTACAGATCCTGTGATATTTGCCTCCTCACTTCAACTCGATGGTGACTGCGATTGCTGAATCACATGATATAAGCACCCTAGAGATAGAGCCTCATTGGAAATTTGAAGGCACGTGAACTTGAATTGAAGATTCAAGCTGAGGAGTATCCAAGGGAGATAAAGAAGAAGGTGCTGGCACTGAAGGCCGCAGGGGAGAGAAAGGATGCTGAAGAATCTGAGGAAGATAACGAGGAAAGCCTCTATGTCCGAGAATTCAAAAGGTTCATGAAGAATCCAAAGAGGCATGGAAAATTTAAGAAATTCCTGAAGAGAGAAGCTGAAGAATCCAGGAGGTGGAACATGCCATCAAAGGAGATGGAGAGCGATGATGAGAAGTCCCAGCCTGAGTGCTATGACTGTAACAAGCCTGGAACATAAAGAGGGAATGTACAAGACTTTAGGAGGAAAAGGAAAAGCAAAGTTGACACAAAGGGAAGAAGAAGGTCCTGAAGGCGCTAACTTGGGACGAGGATGGATCTAATGAGTCAAGAACCTCTGACTTGAGCAGTGAAGACGAGGAAAATCTGTGCCTCATGGGGAGAAATCAAGATGAATTTGACGATGAGTCCAGTGTCCAGAGCGACACTGCGGTAACTCCACCCTCCTATAATGAACGTCTTGAGGTTTATGAACACCTATGTGAGAAGTTAGATAGTGTTATACTTGAGAATAAGTCTATTCGAAATGAAAACAAGAGAATTAAAAAAGACTTACAAAATTTAAAAAATGAATTAATAAAATATGGCAAAGAGAAGATCGAGTGCCTAGAGTGGCCTCACTTGATGGAAACGATCGAAGAGCAAAAAGCAAGTCTCTCCATGGCATTATTGAAAACCAACAATCTCACCAATGAAAAGAATGTCTTAGAGAAAAGACTTCAAATATCTCTTGCCAAAATAGAGGAAGGTAAACTACAGTTTTCCAAATTGTGTGTTATGCTAGTTACTAAAAACAACGCCCTAAAGGTAAGATTCCATGATCTCAACTGTGCTATCCAAAAATTTGGAATAGTGCAAAAATCACTGAACATATTGTTGGGTGCACAGTGTCATGGATCTAGAAAATTTGGACTAGTATATGTAAGTCCGATGCTACCACTGAGCAACAATCATAGTCAAGCTAAGACTAAAACAAATCATAAGAAATTACACAATAAGATCAATAGTTCTGAAGGGTTATCCTCGTCCTCAAGCACAAGCTCTTAAAACATGATAAAGGCTGCATCCACTGCCTATGCTTTGTGTGCAAACTATCAGATGTTTGGTCACACATCTTGGTCTTGTCTGAGGAAAGGTAACAAGAAAGTTATGCAAGTCTGGCTACCAAAGTCTTCTACCTATCGCATGGGTGGAACAACTTGGGTAACCAGATCTTTACCCGTATCTTCTTTTTAGGTGTGTTGGCAGGCTAAGGATGAGGAGAACGTGTGGTACTTGGAATCTGGATGTTCCAAGCACATGATAGGAGATAAAGACAAGTTTCTTAGCCTGGAGAAGAAGAAGGGAGACATGGTGACATTTGGGGACAATAGCAAAGGACGTATACTTGGAATCGGCACCATAGGTAACAAAGCATTTTCAATTTCTAATGTACTGTTTGTAGATGGACTTAAGCATAATTTAATTTCTATTATCCAACTATGTGATAAAGGCCTAAATGTCATATTTGAATCCTCTACAAACACCTGCAAATTTATAGATGTTAAAACTAATAGTGTTTTACTTGTTGCTCATAGAATCCATAATGTTTATACTGTTAACTTTGAGGATATATTTGCTTATGACTTGAAATGCTTAGTTACCAAGAATGAGGAATTAGATCTTTGGCATAGGAAACTAGGACATTCAGGAAGTAAGCCTATTTTCAAACTATCAAAAAATAAACTTATTCGAGGACTTCTAAACTTAAGCGGTAGATTAAACTCTTTATGCACTCCGTGTCAAAAAGGAAAATTTATTAAAACCTCATTCAAAAGCAAAAATGACATTTCAATTATTTGACTGCTTGAACTCATTCACATGGATCTGTTTGGTCCTCTTAGTACATGTAGTCTAGGTAGAAAACAATACACTTTTGTTCTTTTTGATGACTACTCTCATTATTGTTGGACGATCATCCTTACGAACAAATCCGACACGTTCCTTGAGTTCACCAATCTATTCACTAGACTCTAAAATGATAAGGAACTAAAATAAAATACATAAGGTCAGATCATGGAGGGGAATTTGAGAATGAAAATTTCACGAACTATTATAATAATTTAGGAATTAAACACAAATTCTCAGCCCCATACACTCCTCAACAAAATGGGGTAATGGAGAGAAAGAACAACACACTTTAAGAGTTAGCACACACAATGCTCGTCGAGTTTGGCTTGCCTCGATATTTCTGGGCTGAAGTTGTTAATATGGCATGTTATGTGATGAATCGAGTCATGCTTTGCCCCATTCTTAAGCTAACATCGTATGAGCTCTATTTCAATAGGAAGTCGTTAGTTTCATATTTTAGAGTCTTTGGTTGCTCGTGTTTTATTCTGAACACTAAGGATCAGTTAGGAAAACTTGACAAAAAATCAAGCTATGGCATCCTGTTAAGATATTCTAGTATGACTCGTGCCTATAGGGTCTATATCAAACGAACCTTAGTTGTTGAAGAATCAGCTCACATCCACTTTAATAAAAATTCACCAACCAAATTTCCTAGGCAAAACAAAGAGGAAATTGATGACGATGCACAGTTAAAAGCTAAGAGTGAGGAGAAAGAAGTGTCCTCGCATGGGGTTAGAACTCCATCGACATTACATGAGGCTTTTTTGAACCTGTGTTTTCTATCTGAAATTGAACCCAAAAATATCTCAGAACCCTTAAAGGATGAATCATGGTTCTTAGCTATGACTGAAGAGTTAAACCAATTCGAGAGAATTAAAGTCTGGGAGTTAGTGGAGCGTCCTGATAGCCATTCAGTAATAGGTTTGAAATGGGTTTACAAAAATAAACATGATGGTGAGTCTAGGATAACTAGAAACAAAGCTAGGTTGGTGGCACAAAGTTAATCGCAGATAGAGGGTGATGATTTTGAGGAGTCATTTGCATCAGTTTCACATCTTGAATCCATTCGTATGTCTTTGGTATTTGCCAGTTATAAGCAAATTAAAATATATCAAATGGATGTTAAGAGTGCCTTCTTGAACGGATATATTATGGAAGAGGTGTATGGCGAACAACCACCCGGATTCAAAAATACTGACTATCCCAATCACGTATATAAGTTAGCAAAAGCCTTGTACGGACTGAAGTAGGCACCCCATGCTTGGTATGATATGATCGCGACTTTTCTCCTAGGACATGGCTTTAGGATTGGTAGAGAGGACACAACTCTTTTTTAGAAGGACGAGAATCTTGATTTAATTCTCTTACAAATTTACGTGGATGACATTATTTTTGGGGCCACCAATGAAAAATTATGCAAAGAAATTGTCACTTTAATGCAGTCTTAATTTGAAATGAGTCTAGTTGGAGAGTTAACTTATTTTTAAGGATTTCAGATTTCTCAACGTAATGATGGAATTTTTATAAGTCAATCGAAATATATAAAAGATATTCTTATGCGATTTGGCTTTGAGAATCTAAAACAAGTCAAAACTCCAATGAGTGCCTCTCTAAAATAAGGAAAGGATGAAAGTGGCATTTTGGTGGATCAAACTGTATTTAGAGGAATGATTGGATCACTACTCTACTTGAGTGCATCTAGGCCCGATATTACAGGCCCGATATTACATTTGCGGTGTGTATATGCGCTAGGTATCAAGCTGACCCTAAAGAGTCACATTTAAAAGCAGTAAATCATATCTTTAGGTATCTAATAGGCACCCAAAATCTTGGTCTTTGGTACCCTCACACCACTGATTTCACACTCTATGGGTACTCCGATTCTGATTATGCTGGATGCTCTCTTGATCACAAGAGCACGAGTGGTATTTGTCACTTCCTCGGTCCGGCACAAGTCTTTTGGTCAAGTAGGAAACAAAACTCGGTTTCCCTTTCTACTGCTGAAGCCGAGTATGTTTCCATAGGAAGTTGTTGCGCACAAGCACTTTGGATGTCACAAACATTAGAACACTTTGTCTTAACTTGTAAGAATGTTACTCTTAGGTGCGACAACAAGAGTGTCATAGACCTGACGAATAATCCAGTACATCACTCTCGTTCTAAACACATTGACATTCATCATCATTTCATTCGGGATCACATTAAGAAAGAGAACGTGAAATTAAGCTTCATTGGGACCGACGACCAACTAGCTGATATATTTACGAAACCCCTCCCAGATGCTCGTTTCTCGCTACTTCAACTCGAGCTGGGTGTTTTGGATCTCTCTTCCTAGTCATGCTGCATCACCCAGTATTTTAGGTATTTGTTTGTTTTGTTTTCTTCATTTTTGTTCACTTATAGTTGTTTTGCTTGTCATTTTTGGGTTTTTGTTCCTGCATTCATTTTTTTAAAAAAAAATTATTTCAAAAAAATTGGTCTTGTTTTTGTTTCTTTTTATGCTGTTCTTTTTTGTTCCGTATTTACATATCAAAAATACAAACAAAATATAAAACCCAAAAATTTCAAAAAAAAAAGAATTGTGGATTGTTCACTCTTAGGACACACATGGCTAGAACTTAGAGCATAACGATTACGTTCAATGTTGGACTTAGGCATGTTAATCTCTGTGAACATTGTCTACCTATGTCATGATGTGTCGAATATATAGGTGCGTAGCTACTGAGTGCGTTTAGACTACTTAGTGTTCGTTGAATATACCTCTGGGTATGTATGAGGATTTAGATAGCGGAATGATGTTATACTATTCACGCATCCCTAGACGGAGCACACTTATAGAAAGTATATGCTTAAATGCTATAACTCGTGATATTGTGTCTACCACGTTAGAAATAACTTGAATAATCAATGTCACGATACATATGCGCCTCAATAAAGAGTAGAACCTTGGGAAAATCTCTAAATGGTAAAGTCATGTGTATATAAGTTAAAGTGTATCTATCTATGTGGGTAGATTTCGATTGATTTGGGGACCTTGGAACTCAAACAAAAAAAATAGAAAAATTGATAGCTCAATGCATATTAAGAAAAGCAATGAATGTTATCAATCCTTGAGTGAAGGATATCCCCCAAGAACTACTCACTCATCCTGATAAGTCTTTATGAGAATTGTGACGATGAGCACCTTGGTCCAAAATATCATTTCGATCTTGTGCACAGACTAGTACCTTAAGCTTATGTCCCCTAGTTCTAGTCTTGATATATCATAGATAGCACCGTGATGTGATTTTTCACCTTATTTCTCTCGCGATAGCATTTTTACTTACTAAAATAAACCATGTAATGAATGTTAACTCTACTTGGCGTTTGTCTTCTGATGCTACACGTTCACACATCATTGCTCTATCTAATGCTTCTATGCATAAGAATTGAACAGATATGATAATATATGTCTATAACATGTAAGTTCTAGCACACGATTTCTATTCATGACTTGTACATTGTTCCTCAGTATTAATTCTATAACTCTTGTAGCATTGTACTCAGCATCGTTATGTTCTTAGTTTACATGTGCTGTCCACTCCTTTATAACTTTGACTCTTATTTAAAAACAATTTATGTGTCCTACACTCATCGGTTTGACCATTGTGCTTTATATTCTATGATTATGCTTTTGGTCACCCCTATTATTTGTCGCCTCTTGTTTCACTCTCTATCCCGTGCACTATTTGTTTGTCTTTATCATGTTTATTATCTACTGCATTCTGTCTCTCCCATGCCTGTGTTTGTTTGTTTATGGTCTAGCCCATCCCCTTTCGATAATATCAAAGGTGGAAAATAGATGGTTTATGATTCATGGGTAAGGGTAGATCACCTATAGGGGGAGCTTAGTTTACTGTGTTCACGTAGATAGGGGGAGCATGTATAACACATATATAGGGGGAGAGCGCGTATAGGGGAGCTATATAGAACCTGAAACCTGAGCTTTCAAGACTATCTCTTATATATATACGCTGTATCATGTAATTCATTATTATATTTCATGAACGGTACTTGATATTATCAAAAGGGGGAGTTTGTTGGAGCCGATGATTCATATATCCTAAGTTTGATAATATCAATTCCCATGTTGTATTTGATTACATCTTGTGTTTGGTAGAGTATGAAGGTTTATAGGTCTAAGAAATAGAAGGAGATCCCCTTAGGAACAAATCTCCGAACGGTAGTAGTTAATGTCAGGCGGTAGCCTGAATTAAATGGATAAGGCGCTCGGGATACTACCTCGCCGCCCTAGAACAATCACCCATGCTAGCTCGAAGAATTAATTGGACTAGGCACTCGAGATCCTACCGCGCAAGTGCTAGCTTTATACCACACTGCGCTAGCCCAAGAGACGCTTGACCTATCGCCAGGCGATACCGTTCCTACCACTGGACGATAACATTATACCGTGCCATGTTGGCCACTCAATGATCGTCGAGACAGCTAGCCTAACGCATGACATTATCTTTCTACTGCTCCATGCTATCTTTGAAAAAGGGAAAAAATATTTGTTTTAAATATTTTTCCTTATTTGCAGGATAGTTGTCACATCAAACACGCGAACCTACCATCCAACGCTAGTGTTACCGTCGGTAGTAGCCTATTTTCACAAAGCCGTATAAATAGCGTGTCGTTTTCTGTACTCCTTACTAAGACAAAAAGAGACTCAAATCTATGACTCCTAGGGTTCGGCCGCCTCTTTGTGGTCTGTTCCACCGTCTTCGTCAAAGGATGAGAAAGCCGCCTCCCTCCCATTCACGCATGTAGAACTCCAGCGAGCCAAGGACTACATCGACTACGAAGAGTCGATCAGTTGCAAGCACACGAAGATCTCAAGCACCAGTCGTGGATCGCTCAACTAAGGAATCATCAAGTGGGATATTTTAATCTTTTAAATCCTTTAAACTTTTATCGTATTCTTTCTCTTTCTCTATTTTTCTTATGGTGAAGGAAATCGACCGAGGAAGGTCATTGGAATCCGAGGAGGTTTCCTTGAGAAATCATCCTGGGGAGGGGACGTCTAGATCGAGTGATCTAGCGGGGCTCTAAGACTCTTCCTTGTGTGGAGGGAAGAGTGGGCTCGAAGACCTTTCTTGGAGGGAAAGGGAGAGAGAGGGTCGGTATAGAAAACCAAAAGCTTTTTCATTCACCGCCTTCGATCTTCGTCGTCACGGAGATCAAGATTTTGTAATTATAAACTGTTGTTGATTAAGATTTTTTGCAATGAAATTCGTTTCCTGTTTTGTTACTTATGTGTACTACTATGAATGTTAGTTTGTGTTGTCCTGAAGAGTGTATATATCTCCAAGGGAGAATCTGCCTAAAAAATGAGTTTTGAGACATACCGCCGCACATTAGCTACCTAACGCCCCGCGATAGCTTCCAAAACTGGTTTTTCCTAGAACAAAATAATTCTCATTTTTGATAAACAATGTAAACCTTATTCACCCCCCCCCCCCTCTAAGGTTGGCCACTAGATCCAACATTCCTATCAGGGCTGCTGCAGGGTGAAATGTTCAAATTTATGCTAACAAGAACCAAGGACCTAAATCCTTTTGGGTACCTAAGGTAAACTAAATCTGTGATTGTAGGCTAGTCCAAGTACCCATCAAATTCCTATATGGTACTTGGACAATATATGTTCTAGGAACATGACTGGAACAAGGAGCCATCTGAAAGACTACACTCCAGTGAGAAATGGACCCAAAGACATATTGGGTGGTTCGGATAGAAGAGTTACTAAAGGCTATGGTATGATCACCAATGGCATAGTATTCATCATAGAGTGACTTATGTGGAAGGATTACAACATAATCTGATTAACATAAGCCAACTTTATGATATTGGCTATGTCATTGTCTTCCATAAGGATAAGCACCTAATCAAAAGGTCAAGTAACCAAGTGATCATTCTATCGGGCACTAGGAGTGGAAATATTTATTGTTTAAATTTCCTATGTAAAGATTCAGATTCTCTTGTATGCCTAGTAGCAACCAAAACAAAGCCTATAGGGTCTACAACTTCAAAAATTAGGTTGTAGAAGAGTCTATTAATATAGTGTTTGATGAAACTTCTATGATTCACAGTGAGCTGCCTAGCTCTCCTAGAACTACAGATGTAAATTTGAGAATGAACAAGCTGAGTATTAATGAAACACCTACTGTTGAATAAGAAAAGGATGAGGGTATTATCATTCCAGAAGAATGACCAGGTGGATTAGAAATAGAAGATGATCTTGAGGCCCCTGAAGTTGAAGTTCAAGTTGCTAAAGAAATGATGACAACAACTTTCAGACATTTGAGAGATCATCCCAAAAAACAAATAATTGGGGATGCAAGCCAGGGTGTAACAACAAGGAGCAGAAGCCACAACATTGCATTGTATTCAAGCTTTCTGTGTCAGATTGAACCCAAGAACTTTGAAGAATCCAATATAGACCCATTCTAGATTATGGTTATGCAGGAAGAATTAAACCAGTTCAAAAGATGCAAAGTCTGGAAGCTGGTTCCCAAACCCCATGGACATAACATCATAGGAACAAAATGGATATATTGAAACAAGCTTGATGAAAATAGTGTTATCATCAAGAACAAAGCTAGAATGGTGGCCAAAGGATACATATAAGAGGAAGGTATTTATTTTGATCCAACCTTTGAACCAGTTTCTAGACTTGAAGTCGTAAGGTTATTCCTTTCATATACTGCATATAAGGGATTTAAGGTCTGTCAAATGGATGTTAAGTCAGCTTTCCTGAATTGTGGCCTAAAAGAGGAGGTCTATATTAAGCAACCATCAGGTTTTGTCAATCCTATTTTTTCCTGATTATGTATTTCATTTAAGAAAAGCATTAAATTGGTTGAAATAGGCCCCTAGGGCTTGGTATGAAACCCTGTCTATCTTTCTCATTGAGAACAAATTCTCAAGAGGAAAGATAGACAATACATTATTCCTAAGGAAAGTCGAGGGTAAGATAATCCTACTCCAAATTTATATCGATGACATAAATTTGGGTCTATAGATTGTTGAAACCAAGAACCGGCTTCTGTGGAGTTCAAACCCTTGGGGAAGGGGTCACCACACACTTACTTCTCTTAGTGAGCCTGACTGACTGAAGACTTAGAACTCAAAATTGACACAAGGATCCGGCACGGAGGTCCCACCACACACCTGGAAGATCTTAGAGTGCTTCCCCTCCTTAGACAATGCTGGGCTAAGGGCAGCTCATAAAGCGCTAGAAGATCAGAGAGTAAGAAAACATGCCTTCTAAGGTACCACCTTGGGCCTATTTACAGATTTCTAATCCTGGCCTGCAAATAGCGCATCTCTATTATTCCAAATGGCTATATGCAGCCAAATTGGGTCTGCCAATAGCCAAACTCTGCTATCCTGAAAGGCTATTTGTAGACCTTTGGGGGTATCCAGGTAATTTAACCTATAGGTCCCAACAGGCGAATGATCCATGAGGGCACTAACCGCCTAAAAGAGCGAGTGCTGGGATAACAATGCACTCGCCTCCTAGGCTCTCTCTGAAGGGTGAGTGCCAGCTCGGGAAATTACTCATCTAGATCGGCGAGATGTCCTCCAGCGTGCATGCTGAGGCGCGAGATCGGTGAGAATGCGTGATTAAGATCACACTCACCTATGGGCCTGACTTTCCCTTGATTCAAGAGAATGCCACTTTGGGCACTAGGCGAGTGCATGCCAGCCTACCTCACTAGCCAATCTGGTGTTTTTGGGCCTGAATATCTTGTAATACCCTGAACTTGCTGGAAAGGGCCCACTCAGCAAATACAGGATTGTACACAATCCCTACTAAATGCGAGCTTTCACAAAGCTCGGAAATAATCATCCAACCCCAAGTATTTGATTTGTGGATGCTGACATGGAAGAGAATCTTTTGTGGGCCCCTTCATGGCTCTATAAATATCCAATCATGAACATGAATTTTGCCCCATCCAATCCCCTTACTTTCAAGATTTCTTTCCTCCAACCTGATGACTCTTTCGAAGGAAGCCCAAGATCGCCTCAACACTATCCTTGTCGAGAACAAAACCCTGATGGGCTCATTTGCTCCTTGGCACACCCGAAAATCCCTGAGCTCCTCCCTATAAATGAAGAAGGCTAAGATGGTCAGGCGCAACCTGACTAGGGATGAGTCCATCTTGCGGACTCCATCCCACTCCGGAATCCCTCAGGTATCTTCACTCACTTCACATTCCTTATTGGGATAAAAACACATTCCAATATGTTTGCCTGCAGATCCAGTCAAATGGGAAGGAGGTTGGGGAGGCAAGTGCTGCACCGCAATCGCTTGAGGCCAGTAATGATGAGGTGGCCCCGGAGATCACCTCCCCTCACAAATTGAAAGATCTCCCACATGTTAATTGTAATTCCCCTTCAATCCATTCTCTTTCTATCAATTTTCTTACCCTTGTTTCTTGAAGCTCCTACCTTTGGGACCACGGGACTGGGTGTTACAGTGCCCAAATCCCGTACACTCCTGACGCCTCCGGATCCCGCCTCAAGCCAACTTCCTCCAGCAAATGTCATGCCCAACCTCACTGCTTAGGACGACGTTCCTGCCACTGAGCCGACAGTTCTTTGAACCAGGCTCGGGAAGGTGCATATCTCCTTCGACACTCCCTTCGAGGGGCAGAATAACACATCTCGTCGGCACTCAGGCAAGGAGGCAGACTCTGGGACATGTAACCAATCACACTAGCCCTCTAAGAGGAATGACGATCACGCACATCTAACACCATCCATTGTAGGTTACCGGGAGATCTCGTCGATCGATGTCGATATTGATGAGGATGAGTTCTCGCCTCCCCCCTCACCTGACTCCATCGCCGCCTTCCTGGGCGATCCAAAGGATGTTGAGGCACTAAAGTGGCCGATGATCGAGATTTTACGGAAGTATGCGCTGATGCTGCACGATCTCTACATCAAGGTTCGTGAGTACCACAAGTCTATCGAGGAGCGGGTGCTCTTGCTGGAAAACAACTACGCGCAACTGATTACCTAGCTGGAGGGAGATGCTGGTGGCGGGAGGGACTTCCCTGGAATGCACATCACACGAGCAGAAGATAAACTGCGCCTTGCCTAATAGGAGCTACAGACCGTACGCGCGCTGTAGTATTCGCGCATGATTCCTAGGGCGAGAAGGGGAGACTGGGGACAGTTGTAACGGCCCTAGGCGGGCTTATCGGCTCTCTCCTTCCTGCCCTCTTCTTTTTATCTCTGTAATAATTTCTGGCTCTGTGTCGAATGCTGATGGATGATGACAATATTATTATTCTTTTTATTTCACTTAAACGTACTCGCCATTTATTCTTTCTGTGTTCCCGCGCATGTTTTGTTTTTGAACTTATCTTAAGACCTTAGTAGCATTCAACTTTATCTTGACGATGAGTGAGAGAGTGTGAGATATCAATAGGGTTTTGGGCAGGATCTGAAGAATTGGTTATCTGCACTTTTCCCAGCTCAGATCATTTCCCGCCTAAAATTTTCTATAAATAGACCCCTCACCTACCGCATTAACCACTTCTTTAATAACTTCCAACACTTCTTCTTGCTTATCCTTCCTTTGCACTAGCACTTCTACGCTTTCTTCCCAACTCTCATGAGATGACAGTAGACGCTAATGGTAGAACCAAGTGCGCAGCCGCAATCGTCGACTACCCCTTCATGAACTACAACCTGTTTGAAGAAGAGTACCACTCGCTTAACAGGCTATATGTCCCGTCTTGCCTTATAAACTCTCCATCCCTGCCGAACACTTTGAGGTAGGATGGGGCCTCCCCATTGGTCAAAAGTTTTCCAGGCCTTGAGCTACTTTGGCATAGTTCCCGAGTAGCTCAACCCCAACTCCATCGCCATGCTAGTTGCATTTGCTTGCTACTTGCGGAAGGACCAGACAGAGTTCAGTCTTCTTCTCTTCTGCAAGCTATTCAACTTTCACACCAAGAGGGACGGGATCGCATTTTCTTCGGCAACAACCTCAAGGCCAAAGTTCTCGCCAACAAAAACCATCACTAGATTCGGAAATTCATTTTCATCTCCAGAGATTTCGGCAACCTCCTGCTCTCGCCAATCCAGCAAGAAGATTCAACCTACCGCCCTCCTTCTCTCGACGGCCACGAGTCTAAGGTCCATAAATTCCTTTTTGGAATGGATTTCGACGTTCCCTACCTGATAAGGAATGTCGACTCGGTCCTTCCTATACACACCGGGGAAGGTAGTTCTCACAATCGTTTAATTTTAGAAAATGTAACTTTGATAATGTATGACCATATGCAGGGGCACGAGATCTTCCCCCTCAACTTACCCTTCTTGAGCAGCATAACACTTATCTCTGGGAATGCATGCATGGAAGCCACCGATGTGGCATGCAGAAGCGAGCCGAACTCGCTTCTGAAATCAGACAGACAAAAGCGGAAGCCCAAGACACTTCCTCCTCCACCGCCTCCTAAGAATCCCACAACCATCTATCCCACAAAAGGCAAGGAGGTCATCTACAACCCTCCCATGAGTGTCTCAGTTGCTGGCGAGACTGCCGGGAAGAAGATCTGCGAGATCGGTAGGAGCTCGATGGTGACAGAGAAACCGGAGCTCAGAGGCCATAAAAACTTTGGCCTGGGCGAGAAGTTTCTGGATGACGTAGGTGAGCCCTTGCTGATTTGGAACCGGGAGATAAATAGGACCCATGTCTCCACTATCCTCCCCTCCTGGCAGGAGGGAAAAACTGTCTTCATCCAAGCCTACTCACTCACCTTTGGGATATATAGGTGGGAGAGCGTCGCCTACTACGACGACGCCCGCATGAGGTCACTCGCATACGAGAGACTGCGAGCCCAACTTCACCCTTCAAGCTTGCCCCCATGACGGCTCGCTACGGTATTTTCCTGTCGTGATAGGTGGAGGATGTCAACGATGCGCGGTCGACACTATCCAAAGAAGTTGCAACCAAGAAGGAGAAGCTCGCCGTTTTCGAGAACAATCTCGTCGGACTTGTGGGCAGAGTGGTAAGATTTCTCTCATCCTGTTGATTCACTGAACTCTTTTCATGCTCTAATGTTGATTGTCTTGCAGGAAGCTGTGACTGTTGCCAAGAAGGACGCGTGCATAGCCCAACTCGAGGAGGAGAACCGGAGGCTAAAGGCCCAGAACTAGCAGTGGATCAACTCACTAATTCCCCCTCCCCCAGCCGAGAAGAAAGCTCTGTTGTATACACAGCATGAGCTGGAGATAATGATGCAGGAAAATGCCATCGCAACAACAAGGCACTCACTCCAGACGATACAGAGAGCCAGATTCTTGAAGGGCGAGGGCAAGAAGGTGACCGCTAAGATCCTGGTCCCGAAGCTCTTCCTCCACATCCTTGAACCTGAGGACAGTGTTGATGACATCTCTGGCGAGAGCGATAATTTGGAATCATCGCCTTGAAGTTCTCGCTTTCGTATTTTGTGTTCTCTTTTTAGGCCCTGCCCCTTTTTTGTGCGAGATATAACAGTTTGATAAATGAATTAAAACAAGATTTTTGTTGTGAACTTTTTTTCCATCTCTTTTTATTTTATAACTTTTAATGATTTATCATACGAAAATGCACTCCACTAACGTAACTTTGGTAGCCCATGGTCGAGACATCTCGCGAGACTATAGGTCAACTTTTCGCTGCGTCAACCCGTAGACTTCGTTTTGCTCTCTCGATATATATAGAATTGGGTCTCGCGTCATTCTCGTCCCATTTGCTCACGCATGCTTAGAATGTTCGACTTCTCGAACTTGCCCACCGAGGACCCAACTGCCTTATCAGTTAGGTGAGAGCCTGAAAGCGGGAGCAACTTTGGGCCAAGCTTCAAAGCTTTTCACAATGCACGTCGAGGACCCAATGGCCCTATCAGATGGGTGAGAGCCTGACAGCGGGAGAAACTCCTGGCCTAGCTTCAAAGCTTTTTACATTGCCCACCGAGGACCCAACGGCCCTGTCAGCTAGGTGAGAGCCTGACAACGGGAGCAACTCCTGGACTAGCTTCAAAGCTTTTCACAACGCCTACCAAGGACCCAACGACCCTGTCAGCTAGGTGTAAGCTTGACGGCGCGAGGTGAACTTCAGCCAAGTTTTTATTTTTGAACAATCACCGAGCGATACCACCCGCCCAATCTGCTAGTGAGCCTGGTGGCGGGTGTTGATAATCAACTGGACATATCTCTTTGGCTAGCCATCGGGAGATACCACCAGAACAATCAGCTGGTGTGAGCCTGACGGTAGGTGTTAAGCATCAACTAGACATATCTCTTTGGCCAACCACCAAGTGCTACCACCAGCCCAATTAGTTGGTGAGAGCCTGACGACAGTTGTTGAGCATCAAACATACATATCTCTTTGGCCAGCAACTGGGCACTACCACCGACCCATTCAGCTAGTAAGAGCCTGATACTGGGTGTTGAGCATCAACCGTACATATCTCTTTGGCCAACCACCGATCACTACTACCAGCCCAACCTGTTAGTGAGAGCCTGACAGCGGGTGTTGAGCATCAACCGTACATATCTCTTTGGCCAGCCACCAGACACTACCACCGGCCCAATCAACTAGTTAGAGCCTGACGACGGGTGTTGAGCATCAACCAAACATATCTCTTTGGCCAGCCACCGGGCGCTACCACCAGCCCTATTAGCTAGTGAGAGCCTGACGGCGGGTATTGAGAATCAACAAGACATATCTCTTTGGCCAGCCATTCAGTGTTACCACTAGCCCAATCAGCTAGTGAGAACCTGACGACGGGTGTTGAGCTTCAACCAGACTTTCATTTTTGCCAACCACCATCCATATTCCTCTTGTTGAGCAAGTGAAGCATTAATAAGTAAGAATACAAAAGGACATTGACTTATTATTTTCATGGGTAGAAGCGCTTCAAGTCATTGCCGCTCCAAGCATGACTGAGGGGTTACCCTTCCACATTCTGGAGATGGTAACCCCCGACTTCAGCACCTCTTTGATTATATAGGGACCCTCCCAATTAGTATTCAACTTGTCAACGACTGCCGACCTACCAGCAGCGCCGACCTTCTTCAAGACTAGGTCCTCCTTTGCGAATTGCTTGATCCTGACATGCTTATCGAAGTACTTGGCCATCCATCGCTTAACCTCCTCTTGCTAAATAGCTGACAAGTTGTGCACCTCATCCACCACAACTTAGGGAGAGCTACAACTCGTCTTCATTCTCAGCCCACAACTCTTCTCTGCCTTCCTTGCATCGATTATCCGCGGTGTCCGGACCTCGAACTCTATCGGGAGCACAGCTTCGCATCCGTGAGAGAGCTTGAAGGGGGTCTCTCCCGTGGCTGTGTTGGGAGTGGTTCTCAGGGCCAGAGGACTGAAGGGAGTTGCTCTACCCAAATCCCCTTTAGATTTTCCACCTTTGTTTTTAATATTTTTATAGTTATCTTGTTAACTGCCTCCATCTCCCTATTACTCCTGGGGTGGTGGACCGACGCGAACCGGAGATCGATCCCAAGCTAACCACAAAAATTGATCAAACTGTGGCATATTGTCCGTGATAATGGCCCGAGGCAACCTGTGCCTGCAAATAATTTTCCCCCATACAAAGTTTCAGATCACTTGGGAGGTCACATTGGCTAGCGCCTTGACCTCTAACCATTTAGAAAAATAATCAATCATCACTAGAAAGAATATTCTCTGCCCGCTGGCCTGGGGGAAGGGCCCTACAAGATCCATTCCCCAAATGGTAAAGGGCCAGGGGCAATGATTCTTCTGAGCCTCTGACCTGGTAGTAGTTGGAGAGGGGCGAACAGCTGGCACTTTCCGCACTTCTTTGCAAAATTGGTAGCATCCTGGCCCAGGGTCGGCAAGAGGTACCCTTGCCTTACTATCCTCACCTCCAGGGTCCTGCTCCCCGAGTACACCCGAGCTCCCCGGAATGAACTTCCTCCAAGATCCTCTGGACCACCTCTTCAGCCATGCAACATGCTAGAAGCCCTGAGAGAGTCTTCCAATACAGCTTCCCATCGCGCATCAGGTACTATGTTGACTAATATTTGAAGCGCTTCTTGTCCAGGTCTTTCGGGAGCTCCCCTATGGAAAAGAAGGTTGTGAAGGGATATATCCAGGAGGGACGTTAATCTACTTCCATCAGCTCCACCTCTTGGATGGAAGGGCGGAAGAGGTCAGTCAGGGTTCCCCCAGCATAGGGTCTGAGCTTTGCTAGCTTATCCACTTGCTCATTTTCTTCCCACATCATATGTTTGATGGAGAATATTTGGAACATGTCGATGACCCTTTTCACCTTTGCCAGATATAGCTGGAGAGTTGGATCCATTGTTTTAAACTCACTAATGATTTGAGAGGACACCACCATGGAGTCTGTCAGCACTTCCACATCATGCACCCCCAGCTGCCCGGGCAGTCGTAACCCTGCTATCACTGCCTCGTACTCTGCTTGGTTATTGGTAATTGGAAAATGAATGACCACCGTTTGTTCTATCCCTGTCCCTTGAGGGCTCTTCAGAATTACTCCAACTCCCAAGGAATGCCTTCCCGAGGCACCATCCACCTACACCTTCCAAGGGAACAGATGAGCAAGATCGGCCTCCGCCACCTCGACCACATAGTCGGCCAGGAAGTTGGTCATTGCCTGGGCCTTGATCAAGAGGCGGAGAATAAAAGAAATGTCAAACTCGCTCAACTCCACCAACCACTTTTCCAACCTCTCGGAGTGCTCCACCCCATCAAAGATGTTGTGAAGGGGATGGTCAGTAAATATCTGGATAGAATGAGCCTAGAAATAGGGTCAGAGCCCTCGAGACGAGATGGCTAAGGCGAAAGCAAACTTCTCCAAAATAGGATATCACAACTCTGCCTTCCACAAGACCCTACTCACATAGTAGATTGGTAGCTGCTTCTTCCCCTCCTCCCGGACCAGGATGGAACTTACAACCTCAGTACAGACCCCAAGGTACAAAGACAAATCTTCCCTCTCCTTTGGTCCTTGGAGAAGCGAAGCCTGGGTCAGTTGCCTCTTCAAGGCTTAGAATGCATCCTCACACTCCTCGGACCATTCAAACATTTGGCCTCCTCTTAGCGCTTAGAAGAAAAGTGAGCATTTCTCTCCTACTCGAGATAGGAACCTTCTCAGCCCCGCCAGCTTTCCTATCAAGTGCTGGACCTCCTTGAAATTCCGAGGTGATCCCAACTCCATGATCACCCTCACCTTATCAGGATTGGGTTCTACCCCAGCAGGAGTAAGGAGATGACTTAGGATCTTTCCCCTGCTTGCCCCGAAGAAACACTTCAAGGGGTTCAGCCTCATTATATATTTTTGTAGGGTGATAAAGGTCTCCTCTAAATCCCATAGGTGAGAGTCCACGTCCCGACTCTTTATCATGAGGTTGTCCACGTATACCTCCAAGTTTCTTCCCTTCTGTTCCCAGAAGACCCGACCCATCATTCGTTGATATGTTTCCCCTGCATTTTTCAGCCCAAAGGGCATCATTTTATAATAGTAGCACCCATCCCCTGTGATGAAGGAGACATAATTTATGTTGAGCGGGTGCATACTGATCTAGTGAGAACCTTAAAATGCATCTAGAAAGCTCATTAGATAAAAATCAATAGATGTGTCAGCCAGCGCGTCGATCCGAGGCCAGGGATAATAATCCTTAGGACATGCTTTATTTAAGAGAGAGAAATCAATATACATCCTCCAATGACCATCCACATTTTTTACCATCACCACATTGGAGACCCATCCTAGATACTGGATCTCCGATACAAACCACACCTTCAGGAGCTTCTCCACCTCCTCGCGGATGGGCTCAGCCAGCTTGTAAGCGGTGGTCCTCTTCTTTTGACAGATGAGATGGATGTTCACATTGAGTTTGAGGCAGTGGCAAGCAACATCTGCATCGATCACCCACATGTCATCCGCGCTCCACGCGAAGATGTCCATGTTCTTTTGGATGCACTCTAGCATCCTCCTATGGTCCTCCGGGCTTAGACCTACACTGACCCACACTCAATCCACCCTTCCTCCCTGGGTGAGAACTTCCATCTCCACCACCTCCTCCGCTGACTCCAGACGGGTCTGCCATCCCCACTTACCAGCGGCCCCCTCGCCTGAGGCAAGAACTTCCTCCTAAGCTTTCTCTACGACCTTCACCTCGGCCAGCTCCTCCAGAACTTCCTCTGCCCCTCCCCCTTGGGCGCGGACCTCTTCTTCCACTTCCATCTCCTCAGATCCTCCCATTGCCTCCTAGCCAGAAATATCTTCCATCCTCTTCTCCATCTCCTTGGCTCCTCCTTTCCAGGAGATAGTGTTGACCGTGGTCACGTAGCACTCCCTCGCCACATTGGGGTCTCCCTGGACCCGGACCTGGATGCCCTCGGCATTGAACATGAGAGATTGGTGGAAAGAGGATGGCACACAATGGAAGACGTCGATGAGGGGCCATCCATATATGGCATTGTAGCTGCTGGGAGCATCCATGATGGCGAACCTGCAGTTCCTTGACTGGCCCCCCTAAGGTAACATGGAGCCCCACTCATCCTTCTACTTCCCTCTTCTCCCCGAACAATTCGAACAGAGGCCCGTTTGAGTCCAACACCATCCTGGCCTCCACCTTCATCACGTCGAACACCTTTTTAAAGATGACATTGACAGAGCTCCCATTATCCACGAGGATCCGAGAGACGGTAATGTTCTTGACGGTAGCCTAAATGACCAGTGCATTGCAAAATGGATTCTCGTTATCTGGCATGTCCTTCTGAGAGAAGGTAATCTTCTCTTATGGGGGTTGGGTTAGGGATGTAGAGGTGATGCTCCAGCGATACATGGTGTGGAGACTCGCCTTGCTGGAGGCCTCGACTCCTACAACCCATAGATCACTTTGATCCCTCCTCGGCCTCCGACATTGGCCCGAGCCTCGCACTTGTCCTCTTCTGCACCTTGCAAGACTTCTTCGATCCGGACCTCCTAGCTGTGTTACTGCTACTGCTGTGACTGCCCTCTGGCTGTCCTCATCTCCAGGAACTCCGGGCAGGTAGCCGTCGCATGCCCTTCCTCCTGGTGGAAGTCAAAATAGGGTTGCTTTGCTCTACCTCCCTGTAATTGCCCCAATTTTGTTAAGGTAGGAAATGGTGTTCTGGAGGTTATTGCCCGGGGCTAGCTAGTTACCGCATGGTGGTAGCTCCAGTGATAACGTTGAGAGCATTGAGAGCATTGAGAACATTAAGAGCATTGAGAGCGTTGAGTCAACTCGAAGCCGGACTTACCGCGCAGCGGTAGAGTTACCACGTGGTGTTAATTGGGGAATTAAATTGGCAGAGCTCTTGGAAAGCTATCTCACGGTGATAGGGATACCGCTGGCAATAGCTGGTTCAATTTAATTTACGAGGCACTCAGGATCCTACCATGCAGTGGTAGAAGTTATCGCGTGACTGTAGCAGCGAGTGTCGTGTCGTAACCGACGCCGACTTTCGCACGACATTAGTATCCTATCACACAGCGATAGTGAATCCTTAACGGTGCGGCCACGTGTCGGACTATGATGGGAGGGCTTGGGCGGTTACATGTGAAATGAGGCGGTACCGCGCGGTGGTAGCTTAATATATATCTGGTTTGGTCGTTTCCTCTTCATTATTCTGGAGTTAGAGAGTTTGTCCTGGTTTTCTTGAGGAGGAGTAGGAGCACCGGAATAAGGGAGATCTCTCCACCGTTCGTGTTTCGAGTCTCGGATTTGCAAGGTGAGTTTGGATTTGCGGAGACAAAGTCGGAGCGGTAGTTTTCAACCGTCTAGATTTCTCCCATGGCGCCAAAGCGTACATCAAGGGTAACGATCCTCTTCCTTGGACATGTGAAGTCATTCATTTTGGCATTTTGGGTAGACGCTCCATGAGCACATGAAAGTGGTTCTCCCGAATGGTATATCCGTTTATCCCCGTAGTTTTGCATTTAGATCCGAAAGCATAGTATGGAATAGGTATGGTGTGTGAAGCCCATCCAGACGGGTTGGTTTGGATGGGTGATGTTTATAATCTTTGTATGCCAGAGAAGACTCCATGTTAATCGTGTAGATTTCAGAGTCTAGGGGTGTGTACATTGATGCAGTGAGAGTACTGGAGGAAGACTCCGCAAAAATGCTTGAAAGGGGAAGAAACGATAGTCTATCCCCTACCGCGCGGCGGTAGTGCTATCGCCAGCAGTAGCTCCCAGTGAGCAATGTATTATTTAGAAGCCTGTCTCGTAGAGACCCGAGGGCTATTGTTGTGAGGCCTATCTCGTAGAGACCTAGGGGTCGTATGTTGGAGCATGAGCTTAATCTGCTCAGCTTTGGTGGTCATGTGTGCCAGCCTTGGGTATAACCTAGTTATGGATGTTGTGAATGGGCAAGGGGACGCTGAACCCGCATCATGTAACAACCATGAAGGTTTTAGCTTTCGGCGCATGGAGGTTTGAGCAACGGGCATTGGCTGAACTACACCCACTCTATAGTGTTCGACTTGGAGTGAGTCAATGGCTTGTATTCGGTTGGGAGCGCCATGACATGGTCGTAGCATAGAGAGAGAGATATTTTGGTTCCGGACATGGGAAGTATTTTAATGCTCAAAGGTGCTGTTATGAGAACGGTGGTAGGACTTGAAACTTCGGCACACCGATAATGTGCCCTGAGTGCATGGGGCATTGGGTCAGCAGTTCTAACGTCTGTGGTGAATAGTGCTTAGGCTGCGCTTTCTATTGCCATATTATTGTTGATTCTAATGCGTACGGGGAAGGAGCACCGCCACCCCGAGTGAGGGGTAGGGTTGTTATAATTTGGTCAGCTAATGATGACCGTTGCTTTTGTTTGCCACCATTGCGATGGGATATTGATTGCAGGTGTGGCAGAGCCATGTGGTAAATAGCGGGTTGGAACCCAGGACAACTATATCGGCCATCGAAGGCCAAAAAGAATAGCTAGTGGTTACCTTAGAACTCATGTGAGGCCGGCCTGCGTGCCGATGTTTGGAAAACATTAACATTTAAGTAAACATTGTAAGGCCTTAAGGCCATGACTACTTTTGTGTATTTTCTGTACTCATTCCTATTTCTTGTTTAGTGGACATTCATGATTACTGTGGGTTCTATTTTTAACCTTTAAAATTACTTCTTCTTGAATGTACATTGTGTTAGGATACGTTTTGTTGGATGATGGTTTCAATTAGAAACTCCTTGGTTTGTCTGTAGTATATGACGTCGGGCCCCGAACGGAACTACTGTTATATGCTATGTGTAGGATGGGGGTGTTACAAGTTGGTATCAGACTCTGGTGTCCGTCTTTCTTATTCGAATTCAAGGGCGAATTCTTTTAAGGGGTGGTGAGCACTTGTATGTGCGTTGCCATTATAACATAAAAGAACCCATAAATGTCCACTTAGGAACAAAAATACACATGTTTAGGGAACCTAAGCGTTCCAATGATTGCGTTTTGGCATTCTATTTGTCGCCTAATCGAGTGGTTTTACAACTATAGGTCACCAGGAGCGGTGTGGGTCTATCGCAATAACAACACTCCGCGAAGAGAAGTGCACCGAATGACATGCCTGCAACCCCTCTTTCTGCAGAAACCATACAAATGGTAGCAGAAGTAGTATTCACTATGATTAATACCCATCATGTTAGGCATGTATGTCCCCTTGTACCTGGGATGGCGTCAATGCTGGGTGGCACTATGGAGCAAACTGCAATAAAAAGAGCCTCAGATCAGCAATTGAACATGCATCTGGTGCAGGGAGCGCACTCAGTTGATGAGTATTTACATGCTTTTATCTTGATAAGTCGTTATGCAGAGTTTATGTTGGAGGATGAGCAGACTATAGTAAATAGATTTTATAACGGCCTACGCGATGATTCACGACTTCTATTGGTATGACCGAAGTTATTGGGATTCTGAGCGTTGGTGGAGTCGGCTAGATCATTGGACGTAGATTTGGGAAAATTCCACCAGTCGCTTGTGTGCAGGGTACCGAACTCTGCAATTTCGGCAAAGTCTAAATACCTCAGAAGGTGGCATAAGAGGTCTAGAACATCTACGGCTCAAGCTACATATGCTTGCCATACTTGTGGCAAGTCAGGACACCTTGCCCGCGATTGTTGTGCTGATGCCCCAAAGACAAAGAAAGATAAGTCAGGAGAAGCTGCAGGGCAAGTTCACTTACTTGCTATACGTGTGGCAAGATAGGACATATTGCCAGAGAATGTCGGAGTGGTACTCAAGTGACAAAGGAGACTGGGTCTGGAGCAACCTTTGGGTGAAGAGGCCCAATCCACTATTATAACTGTGGCACGTCGGGACATATAGCCCATGACTGTTGGGGTGGGATTCCGAAGACAAAGGAAAAGGCAGAAGGACATAAGCAAAGGGACGAGATGACAGGTACGGTTTAGTTTATAGCATTAATACCTATGACTTGATTAGTTATTTGTATATAACTTTTGTAAGGTAGGCTTTGTTCTACTCTTGGTTGTACAGAGCACTATTAATTGCAGGGCTTCTCTATCCTTAGCATCTAAGGTATTCGTGTGGTTCATCCTAGTGCTTTCCATTGTATCGATTATGTATATATGAACCAAACAGAAGCATGGTCATTAAAGATCATTAGTGGGTTAACCTTAGGAAGGGACTAACTTTCGGAGCAGCATGTATACGTTGATTACACTCGAAGGTGTCACACTAGGGAAAACACTGAACACCTGACTAAGTTAACAGTTCTTGAGGGGGGTAGGAGTTGTTATTAACCCTGCTAGAGACTAAGAATCTAAAGCCTAGGTTGGTCGGTATTTTGGTGGTATCAGAGTTTGCCGACATTTTTCTCGAAAATTTCCCTAGAGCCCCACCTTAGAGAGAGATCGAGTTCACCAATGAGTTGGTTCCTGGTGTAAAGCCGGCGTTGCGGTCTCCTTACTGCTTAGCACTGAGAGAGATGGCGCAATTAAAAGCGCAACTTCAATAATTAATAGAGCAGGGGTATGTGCGTCTGAGTACGTTGCCTTGGAGCGCCGATCCTTTTTGTGAAGAAGAAGGACTTAAGTATGTGACTTTTTATTGATTATCGGGAACTGAACAAGTTAACGGAGAAGAACAAGTACCTGATTCCAAGAATCGACGATCTGTTCTACCAGCTTGTTGGGTCGACGGTGTATTCGAAGCTGGATTTGAAGTCTGGTTATTACCAGCTAAGAATCAGGGAAAGTGATATTCCCAAGATGGCGTTCAGTACACGTTATGGGCATTACGAGTTTACGGTCATGCGTTTTGGGCTAACTAATACACCATCCGTGTTTATGGACTTGATGAACTGAACAATCAGGGAATATCATGATCGGTTCGTGGTAGTGTTCATTGATGATATCCTCATGTACTCCCAGTCCAAGTTTGATCATGCGGAACATTTACAGATTGTTCTGGAGACTTTGAGAAGCAGTCAGCTATATGTAAAGTTATCGAAGTGTGAGTTTTGGCTTTCTTCGGTGTCATCCCTTAATCATATTGTTAGCGGTGAGGGAATCACAGTAGATCCAACGAAGATTGTTGCGATTCAGGAGTGTCCTGTATTCTCTTTTGTGGCGGAAGTCCGGAGTTTTCTAGGGCTTGTGGCTACTACGGGCGCTTTATGGAGAACTTCTCGTGGATAGCATTACCCCTCACGACCTTGATAAGGAAAGATCAGCAGTCTGTCTGGTTGCCGGCGTGCGCGCAAGATTTTGAAGAGCTGAAAAGTCGTCTGACCACGACACATATTCTATATTTTCCATGTGGGGAAGAAGGCTTTGAGATATACAACGACGCTTCGAACAGCATCTTAGGCTATGTTCTTCTACAGCATGGGAGTGCAATAGCGTATGGCTCACGCCAGTTGAAAGTACATGAGTGGAATTATCCAGTACATGACTTGGAGTTGGCGGCCGTGATATTCACTCTAAAGCTTTGGAGGCACTACCTATATGGTGTGAAGGTCGATATCTATACCGACCATAAGATCGTGAAGTATCTATCATATCAAAATGACCTAAACATGCGACAATGAAGGTGGATAGAGTTCCTTGGGGAGTACATCTTCAAGATACACTACATACCTGGGAAAGGTAATGCAGTTGCGGATGCGTTTTGTCGCAGAGCTCCCACACAGGCCAATTGGTTGTAGATGCATGATGAGCGTATAGTTCGATATTTGGAGGCCTTGGAGATCTCTTGTGTTGATAAGAGGTCAAGTGTTGAAGCTCAGTTTAACTTGATAGAGGTATAGAATGACCTGTCTGATCGGGTTTGGCAGGCTTTAGAGTTGGATGACAGTATGAAGCGGTTCATAATTGAGGCTTTGGATGGGTCAAATGCCTGATTTGCTGTCAATGATGGGTTATTGTGGAAGGACAGTCGTTTGTGCGTCCCAAGTGTGGGTAAACTATGTGAAGAATTGATGTACGAGGCTCATCATACTAAGTACTCTATTCACCTGGGGAGCACAAAGATGTACAAAGATATGAAAAAGCTATTCGGGTGGCCGGGACTGAAGAAGGACATAACACTTTATGCGGAAAATGTCAAATGTGTTCCTTGGTGAAGGCGGAGTGCCAGAAGCCCGGAGGATTCTTGAAGTCTTTTCCTATACCGGAGTGGAAGTTCGGCGATATATCCATGGATTTCATGCATGGTTTGTCGAGATCGCAAAAGGGAAACGATGCCATCTGGGTTGTCGTAGACCATTTGTTTAAAGATTCGCACTTCATCCCAAATAGGAAGGACGATTCAGTTGAAAAGCTGGTATAGTTGTATGTTGAGAATATTATTCATCTACACGGTGTGCCTCGTAGCATCGTGAGTGATCGGGATGGGCGGTTCATGTCTAACAATTGGAGGTTGGTGCATCAACTATTGGGGACCAAGCTGAAGTTTAGCACAACCTTTCATCTATAGACGGATGGTCAGACTGAGAGGGTCAACAGGAAGATGGAGGACATGCTTCGCATGTGCGCCCTGGATTTTGGTAAGAGGTGGGAAGATCACCTATATGTGATTGTGTTTGCGTACATCAACAGCTACCAGGCGAGTATTCAAACGACACCCTTGAAGCCCTTTATGGTAGGAAATTTCATACTCCGTTGTCATGGTTGGAGACTGGCAAGTCCAAGTTGTACAAGCAGAAGGATGTCAAAGATCCCACTTTTATTGTGCATACAATCCAGGAGCGATTGCTGATTGCACAAGATAGGCAAGCTAAGTACTATGATTCCAAGCACAGGAATGTCGAATTTGCCGTGGGCGATTGGGTATACTTGAAGATCAAACCTTTCAAGGGTGTGTTGAGGATTCGTCGGCTGAAAAAGCTAAGTCCAAGATACCTTGGGCCGTTTGAGGTGTTGGAGTGCATTGGCGAAGCGGCTTACCGGTTGAAGCTTTCAATGGAACTGAGTGGTCTACATGACGTATTCCACATATCGGTGTTGCGGAAGGCGGTGCAAAAGCCTACACAAGTGGTTGTTGTAGATCAAGTATTGGTTGATAGTGGGTTGACAACGAAGGTCAAGCCCATTCAAATTGAGGATGTAGAAGTCAAATGACTTCGTAATAAAGAGATCAAGATGGTCAAGGTCTGATGAGACAATTATGGCCGAGAGGAGCTTTCATGGGAGCGGGAGCAAACTATGAAGTCGGAATTCCCCGAGCTATTCAATTGAGGTACACAGTTTAAAGTTGATTAAATTCTTTTGTTTCCTGCAAGACTTAATTTCGGGATAAAATTCTTTAAGTGGGGGAGATTTGTAACGCCCCAATATTCTTAAGATAGGAAATGGTGTTCTGGAGGTTATTGCCCGACGCTATCAAGTTACTACGTGGAGGTAGCTCTAGTGATAGCGTTGAGAGCGTTGAGAGTGTTGAGAGCATTGAGTGAATTGAGAGTGTTGAGTCAACTCGACGCTGGACTTACCGCGTGGCGGTATTGTTATCGCGTGGAGGTAACTGGGGAATTAATTGGTAGAGCTCTCGGGAAGCTATCGCCCGACGATAGCCATACTGCTGGCGATAGATAGTAAATTTAATTGACGAGGCTCTCAAAATCCTACCGTGCGGCGGTAGCAGTTATCGCGTGGCGGTAGCAACGGGTGTCGTGTCGTAACCGATGCTGGCTAATGCGCGACATTGGAATCCTATCGTGCAGTGATAGTGAATTTATAACGGTATGGCCACATGTCGGCCTGTGATTGGAGGGCCTGGGCGGTTACACGTAAAACGAGGCGGTACAGTGCGGAGGTAGCTAGTTACCGCGCAGCGGTAGCTTTATATATATGCCAGGTTCGGTCGTTTCCTCTTCATTATTCTGGAGTTGGATAGTTTGGCCTAGTTTTCTGGAGGTGGAGTAGCAGTGCCAGAAGAAGAGAGATCTCGCCACCGTTCGTGTTTCGAGTCTCAGATTCACAAGACGAGTTTGGATTTGTGGAGGAAAAGTCGGATCGGTCGTTTTCAACAGTCTGGATTTCTTCGATGGCGCCAAAGTGTAAATTAAGGGTAACGATCCTCTTCCTTGGACATGCGAAGACCTTTATTTTGGTATTTTTGGTAGATTCTCCACGAGCACGTGGAAGTGGTTCTCCCGACAGGTAGATCTGTGTATCCCTATAGTTTGGCATTTTGATTCGAAAGAGTAGTACGGAATAGGCATGTTGTGTGAAGCCCATCCGGACGGGTTGGTCTGGATTAGTGATGTTTATATGCTTTGTATGCCGAAGAATACTCCTTATTAATCGTGTAGATTTCAGAGTCGAGGGGTATGTAGATGGCTACAGTGAGAGTACTGGAGGAAGTCTTCAAGAAAATGCCCGAAAGGGGAAGAAACAATAGTCTGTCCCCAACTGCTCGACGGTAGTGCTATCGCCGGCGGTAGCTCCCAGTGAGCAATGTATTGTTTTGAAGCCTGTCTCGTGGAGACCTGAGAGCTATTGTTATGAGGTCTGTCTCGTGGAGACCTGGGGGCCATATGTTGGAGCGTGAGCTTAATCTGATCAGCGTTGGTGGCCGTGTATGCCAGCCTCGGGAATAACCAGGTTATGCGTGTTGTGAATGGGTAAGGGGACGCTGAACCTGCGTCATGTAATGGCCATGAAGATTTCAGCTTTTGGCGCATGACGGTTTGAGCAACGGTCATTTGTTGAACTGCACCCACTCTATAGCATTTGACTTGGACTGAGTCAATGGCATGTATCTGGTAGGGAGCGCCTTGACTTTTTTGTAGCATAGAAAGAGAGAGAGAGAGACTTTATCTCCGGCCTTGGGAAGTATTTTAATGCTCAAAGGTGTCGTTATAAGAATGGTGGTGGGGCTTGAAACCTTAATACACCGATAATGTGCCCTGGGTTCATGGGGCGTTGGGCCAGCAGTGCCAACATCTATGGGGAATAGTGCTTAGACTGTGCTTTCTGTTGCCATATTTTTGTTGATGCTAATGCCTGTAGGGAAGGAGCACCTCCACCCCGAGTGAGGGGTGAGGTCGTTATAATTTTGTCAGCTAATGCTGATTGTTGCTTTTGTTTGCCACCGTTGCGGTGGGATGTGGATTGCAGGTGTGGCAGAGCCAAGTGGTAAATAGCCGGCTGGAGCCTAGGAGAGCTTTGCCGGCCCTCGAAATCCAAAGAAAATAGCTAGTGGTTACCTTTGAACTCATGTGTGGCCGTCCTGTGTGCCGATGCTTGGAAAATATTAACATTTGAGTAAACATTGTAAGGCCTTAAGGCCATGACTACTTTTGTGTATTTTCTGTAATCATTCCTATTTCTTGTTTAGTGGACATTCATGATTACTGTGGGTTTTGTTTTTAACCTTTAAAATTAATTCTGCTAGAATTTACTCTGTGTTAAGATACATTGTGTGGATGATGGTTTCAATTAGTAACACCTTGGTCTGTCTGTAGTATATGATGTCGGGCCCTAGTCGGGCCTTCTATTATATGCTATATGACGGATGTGGGTGTTACACTCCCAGCTTCCTCCTCTAGACTCCTCTCCTCCTCCTCCTCCCTAGAGCTATCGCCAAAGCCTGGTGTTGATTGGGGAGAGGAGATCTCTGGCCTTGCCTCCAGCCTGGGGGGTTGAACAGGCCTTGTCCCCCTTAGAGGTTATCCCCTCCGTGGAAACCACATCGGTTACCCTGATCATGCCAGTCTTACTGCCTCCAACCTAGCCGATTATTCAGCTCCTGGAGGCCCTACCTCAGCTACTAATACTCATGTTTCCTGGGCTCTGTCCTTCTGGCCTTCTGGCCTTTGTCACCTCCTAGCTCCTTCTCCTCCTCTACAGCCCGCCTGGCTAACTTCCTGTAAAATGTCGAGTTTGACGCCTCTCCCTTGACTTCCCGGTCTACCGTCTCTTTCAGCTCTTCGAAGGACAGCGACAACACCCGCTTCAGCTCCATTCTTAAGAACCCCTGTGGTAGCCCCAGGGTGAAGGACACCATGAGGGTGTGCCCTGACATCTCTTGCACCTGGAGGACCTCCTCCTGGAACCTATCCACGTAGCTTCCCAGTGTCTCATTCACCCCCTGTTTTATGAGAAACCGGGACTCTGACTCCTTTTTCCTATTCTTGGAAGTGGAGAACCTCAGCAAGGACCCTCGGCGCAGGTCCTTAAAGCAGTATATGAAGCTGGCGGGCAGCTGATGGAACCAATCCCTCGCATTTATTTGAGGGTCATGGAGAAGAGACAACACTTGAAGGCGTCCAACATCTGCCTGATCTAAACCACATCCTCAAACCATTAGATTTGTTGGATCGGATCCCCCCTTCCGATGTAGTAGGACATCTCTTGCTAGCGAAGCCCCTCTGGAATGGGGGTGGATGCGACCAGCTTACTGAAGGGGCTCCTGCCACTTGCGAGGTGAGACAGATGATCTTGTGCATCCATCTCGCCAGTCACCCCCGCACTCGTCGAGCCAGAGAATAGGGATCTCCCTGGGATATCTCGCTCACTACCCTCCTCCGTTACTTCCTTCCCCGATCGCTTGACGGGGGGCATTCTCGCCTAGAGCTGGAGCAACGACCACTGGGACAGAGGGTGTTGAGCACTAATCGTGAGTGTCGAGTGCGAACATGACGAGGTTTTGCATCTCCTTCCTGAAGTCCTCAAACATTCTGAGGGTGGCGGGTGTAGGGGGAGGTGGCGAGTCAGCCCGGTCAGATCCTTGTCCTTCACCTCCAATCATTGAACTCACCTGGATTTCTTGTGCTAGTCACACTCCACGCTCACCACACCAAAATGTTGAAACCAAGAACCGGCTTCTGTGGAGTTCGAACCCTTAGGGAAGGGGTGACCGCACATTTAATTCTCTTAGTGAGCCTGACTGACTGAAGACATAGAACTCAAAACTTACCCAAGGCTCCAACACGGCACCACACACCCGTAAGATCTTAGAGCACTTCCCCTCCTTAGCCAATAATGAGTTAAGGACACCTCAGAAAGTTCTAGAAGATTAGAGAGTAAAAAAGCATGCCTTCTGAAGTACCCCCTTGGGCCTATTTATAGATTTATAATCCTGGCCAGCAAATAACGCAACTTCGATATTCCAAACGGCAATATGCAACCCAATTGGGTCTGCCAACAACCAAACCCCGCTATCCTGGAAGGTTATTTGTAGACCTTAGGGGTATCCAGGTAATTTTACCTTTGGGTCCCATCGGGCGAATGATCCATGAGGGAACCACTCACCTAAAGGAGCGAGTGATAGGATAATGATGCACTTGCCTCCTGGGCTCTCTCTAAAGGAAGAGTGCCAGCTTGAGAAATTACTCGCCTGGCTCGACGAGAAGTCCTCCAGCGCGCGTGCTAAGGCGCGAGATCGGTGTGAATGCATAATGAAGATCGCACTCGCCTAAGGGCCTGACTTTCCCTTGATTCGCGTGAATGCCCCTTTAGGAACTAGGCAAGTGCAGGCCAGTCTACCTCACTCACTAATCTGGTGTTTTTGGGCCTGAATGTTCTGTAATACCCTGAACCTGTCGGAAAGGGCCCACTCAGCGAATACAGGGTTGTACACTGATGATGACCTATATAAAAAGCTTGTTTAACTTATGTAAGGGTAATTTGAAATAAGAAGTATGGGTGAACTCAAGTAATTCTTGTCCTCCAAGTTAGATAGTCAAGCGATGGATTATTCATCTCTCAGTTTAAGTTCACCAAGGAGTTAATCTTAAAGTTTTGAATGGACAGTGCCTCAACCATGAAAACTCCAATGGGGTCAAATATGTCAATAAACAAGGATGAGACAGGGAAACCAGTTGATGAAACTATGTATAGAGGCATAATTGGCTCCCTCCTCTCTTTGAATTCTAGTAGGCTAGACAGTATGTATGCTACATGTGTTTGTGCTAGGTACCATACTTGCCCTAAAGAGTCTCAATACTCTGTTGCCAAAAGAGTTCTGAGATATCTCAAGGGCACACCCAATCTTGGTATATGGTACCCTATAAATAATGATTTTGAACTAATAAGGTATTCAGATGTAGATTTTGCAAGTTGTAAAGAAGAAAGGAAAAGTACATCAGGTACATATCAATTTTTAGGAAGAAGGCTAGTGTCTTGGAGGAGCAAGAAGCAAACCAGTATAGTCATCTCCACAGCAGAATCTGAGTACATATAAGCTGGGAGTTGATGTGCATAGCTACTATGGATTCAACATCAACTCCAAGATTACAATCTCCAAATAAGTAAAACTCCTACGTTTTGTGATTTTTCAAGTGCAATTTCAATAGCTAAGAATCCTATTTCACATAACAGGACCAAACATGTTGAAATTAGGTATCATTTAATAAGAGAGCATGTTAAGAATGAAGATATAAGCCTTGAGTTTGTCTCCACTGACAAACAAGTGGCTAACATCTTTATTAAGCCTCTTGATAAAGCCAAGTTCAACACCTTCAAATTTGAATTAGGTATGTTGAACTTGAAGTAACATTATTATGGTAATGCATTTTTATTATATGTATATGTGTGTTTGGAGGTTAACTTTTGGTAGGAAAGCAAGAATGAAAAAGTTTAACTGTCCAGGCATTGAGAGCACTGAATTAAATCCAGGTGATGAGAGCATCGAGTGCGTCAAGTACACTCAACGCATACAATCTGTCGGCCCGAAATACATCAAATTCACGGGATTAATCACAGTCATTCATCATATCGTGTAAATCATGATAGGTATGCGCCTTTCCACACTCTCAAATAAGGTAACTATAAATAAAAATGTGTGCATAGCATAATACACATATTTCCTTATCCCTTTTCGTCTCTCTGCATTCCAGCCCTCATTTTCTAGAGTCGTATTCGCCTTCTTCCCATTGATTCGCTGATTCAATGGCTCCGAAAGTAATTGACTTCCTATTTTAGGGTTCAAAACTTGTCCAGAATGGATTCAAGGATGCACCTGAGGAAGCTTACTTAGTTCTTCATCTCCTGAATGCCGCAAACCTAGAATATATACTACTAGAGCCATGCTATATTTAGAAAAGAGAAGTGCTAGAGCTTTACACCAATGCTAAAGTAGATTTCTCATCCTCCAAGATAAAAAAACTCTATAAGTGGAAATAAGATTAAACTTACTTCTAAAAAGTTAAGTAAGGCTTTGAAACTGACCAATTTAAGACCTTTTGATGAGGAAGATGAATTGGTTCTTGAGGATGTAAAGTCAGCTCTCAAATGGTGTGGCTTGTCTAAGCACACCACTGGTTCTACCATGAGAAAAGAAATGAACCTGAAAGGGAAATTCTTAGCAGATATAATTGGCAAGGCCTTAATCTATAAGACAGGGTCTCATAATAAAATTTCAAGAAAGATATTTGAGCTGATGAACAAAGTTATTCTTATAAAGAAAACTAATTGGGGGAAGGTGATCTTTGAAAGGATTGTTGAGTGTATTCCCGAACTAAATTAGGGTAGGATACTATCCTTGTTCTTACTGAACTCTACTACATGGCTGCTAAATCTGAGGATAGGAGCAAAGATCCATCATATGAGTAAGATGGACATCAGGATGTTTGATAGATATGATAGGGTACTGATTAATCACCCTCATCCATCTGAGAAGCAAAAGAAGAAGAAGGTTGTTCCAGATTATGATGAAATCTCAACCATAATCCTTCTTACAGTACGAATACAAAACCTCATGATCCAATCTAACAGAATCAGCTGAAGAAGAAAGGAAGGATGCTAGTGCTCAAGTATCAATGTCTTCTGAACCGACTGCAAAGACCTTACCCAATAGCGTGTCTCAAACTGAGATTGAAGAAGACAACAAATTAGAACCTGCTGAGGAGTTTGTTATAACTATTATGGACACAATCCATACTGACATTCATGGAGAGACCCCAATTGGAGATGCTCCTATTAAGGGGGAGAAAAGTCCATCTCCTTCTTGTATATAGGAAAATATTGACTCCTTCCTGGTCAATCTATATGAGAGGCTAGATTAGATACCCTATGAATCTCAGGAGGAGCAAGTTCAAGAAGATGTCCCTAGGATAGATGCAAATATATATCAAGTTGATATAGATGTTGCTCAGGTTTAGGGGAACACTCACCTTGATCTCCCTGCTCAAGATGTTGATAATGTGATTGATTTATCTAATGCTGATGAGCATGTTGTAAACATTCCTGTTCATTACTCAGAATATGAAGTTGTTGATTCAAATATTAGAGGAGATATAAGGATGGATGCTAAAGAAGCAAACTTTCCAATGACCACTCGACAGACTAAGGAGATGTCCACCTCCTTAAAAGGATTGTTAGATGAGTAGAGGAGGCAATTTGAGCTATATGTGGATGACTCCATCAAAGAATTGAGAAAGGACATCTCAACTAAATTCTCTTTTGTCAGAATTGAAGTCAAATTGCTGAAAGAGTACACTGTCAAGTTCTTTATAAGAGCTTCTCCTGCTATGGACTATACTGCCAACAAGCTAGATGCAATAAAAAAGAAGAAGAATGATATTATTGAGAACCTGTGCATCACAACTAAACACATGAAGATAGTTCATAAGGTAAACAAGGGCATCATGGAAAGAAATAAGATTATCCTAGAAATAAGAATGGATGCTTGCACCTAATTCCTAGATGATCATATGTGGTAGTAAAAGAATGTTGTCACTACAGGGGTCAATCGTTTGGCTCACAAGACAACTTTCATGGGAAAAGAAGTCTCTGAAGAAGTCATAAAGGGGGAGAGGTCAATGATAAAGGCCAATGCAGATCATGCTATCTGGACCTTAAATGTTGTGAGAGTTGTATTGGGCCTTGAATCTATCATTTATGATAGCCTGAAATTCATGAAGATGGGGCTGAATTAGTTGGTGATATAGCTATTGCTTTGCCTGCATTCAATCCCACCACTCAACAATTTCCCAAGGACAAAGGCAAGTCTATTGGATATGTGGAAGAGGAAGCCATGCAAAGCAAGAAAAGACACAAAGAAAAGATGGAGACCAGGCAAGATTTTGAACTATGGAGTCCTCAATCTAGGACTATCATTTTATCTATCTAGGATCAAATTAAAATAAACAAGACTGAAAGAGGTAAATTGTACAATTCTTTTGGATGGGACAAGTTTGAGAGGCAAGAAGAAGTGAGAAGAAAGTTCGGAAGAGATAAGAGAGATGGAACTGTTCAGATGGATGCTCCAGAGCTAAGCAGATACTTTACCAAGCCTTATAGTTACTTTGAGAGATATAGGCAAAAGAAGAAAGAGGCTGAAGATAAATTGGGAAAAAGATCTTGTAAAGGCATTGTTATTAAGGAACCTGAAACCTTACTATGATATATGTAATAGGTTCCTTCGGGCTATTAGAAAATGTACAATTATTATAGGCACACTACATTTATTATTTATCTTGTTTGTGATAATTAAATTTGTCTATGTATTTCATTCTCTATTCTTTGTCCGTACAATTATTATTTTTTGTCAGTTAGTGTATGCCATTGACTAGGGTTCTGACTTCTTCAAATAGGGGGAGATTTTTGGGTCCATTGATCATAATGTCCCAGATTTGAAGAAGTCCCACAAGTCAAAAATATACACAAGCATGTATTTGATATTTGTCTAAGTTCATATATGTAGGATGTCTGTTATTTAGTGATTAGAAATGCTCAATGTGTTAGAAGTTTGGCTGGACAGAAGTCAGAATACTTAGGAGTAGCAGAATATTGCATAAGTACAAAATCATTGAGTGAGTACACACCACTCAACACCTGAGGCCAAAAAGCATCGACAAATAACAAGTCACTCAAATCCACAGTGAAGATGCAGTGAAATCCGCCTAAATACAAAAGCATTGAGTGATGGACATTCACTCAACGCCCTAGCAATTAAATCTATCTAAGTTCAAAAGCGTTGAGTGATGGATATTAACTCAATGCCTTTTCAGAAATGCTACCAAGTCTAGAAGCATTGAGTGATGGACATTCACTCAATGCCTTCATGAGAAAAAAACTGCCAAGTACAAAAGCGTTGAGTGATGGATGCTTACTCAGCGCCTTCTCAGATAAGCTGTCAAAGGACAAAAGCATTGAATGAAGAAGGCTCACTCAACGCCTCTAAAGATAGTCAAAATTCAGTTAAGTGTTTTAGCATTGATTGAAGTCTTATCTCTCAACGATTTTGAAGATAATTGTTAAAGTACAAATGCATTGAGATACAAGGCAACACTCAACGCTTCAAGTCATTGAGTCATAAGGAATCACTCAACGCCTGTGCAGATAATCTGGATGAAGTTTCTAAGTCCACCAACATTGAGACATGACTGTTGACATCATCATCAAATTCAAATTCAACAAAATTTGCGTACTAAACGACAAATGCCGCCATACTTCTTCTATAGTGCAGTTATTGTAAAGCAACCATTAAAGCCGACCATGCCTCTTTCCAAAAAGGAAGATAGAGTCATTGCATTTGTGGGGGTATAAATATGGAAGGATATCATCTTTTACAAGAACCTTTTCCATTTCTCCTAACCCTAAGTTTTGCTAAAGTCGGCTAGTAGAGCTCAAGGCATTTTCTGTTCATCTTCAATCCTGCAACACAGCACAACAAACTTTCTCAAGCTTGAAGAAGAAGAAACAGATCTCTGCAGAAGTTCTACACAGCACAAGCTGATTCAACTCTAAAGAAATATTTTCTTATTTCTATAAAGAGAAAGGAATGTTTACAACACAGTCAAGGAAGAGGACTCAAGGATTTATCAAAAGTCATTTCACACAAACCATTATTCAAATCTATAGGATATCTCTGAGATCTGAGTTATAAGCCTAATTTATAAAGGCTAAGTTGTAGGAGTTGGTTAACTTAGAGTTGTAGGGTCCTAGAGTTGATCTGAGGTAAGATCTTGGTAAAGATCTAAGGTAGGAGATTAGTTGGATCTCTGAGTTGTATGAGTTGGTGAACTCTGAGCTGTAGGATCCTAGAGTGGATCTAAGGTAGGGCCTTGGAGTGGATTTGAGGTAAGACTGGAAGCGGTCTGAGCTATAGGAGTGGTGTACACTTTGAGTTGTAAGATCGTGAGGGATCTGAGGTGTAAGCTTAAGGAGCTGAGTATATAGGAGGAGTTAGCCGAATTTAGCACACTGCTAGTTAAGTGAAGGGGGAAAGTGGATGTACCCTAGATAGGGGAACCACTATAAATCTTGTGTGTTTTCTGTGATCTTGAAAACTAACATCTATCTTAATCACACATCAAGATCTAACTTGAAAAGATTTTAAAGATTTAAAACAAACATATTCACCCCCCCCCCCCCTCTAGGTCTTTAACTACCCTTACAAAAGACATTCAACCATCATTACCCCTTTTAATAGTAAAAGAAGCAATGTACCTAAGATAACCTGGGTCCCAATTAACTTTTGTATTACTTGTGCATATTGGATGTTCTAGGACAGCATGATTGAAGAAAGTCTCTAGGGCATACAAATTATTACCGAAATATAATTATTGGGAAAAACCTACATTAGACTTCAAAAATTCAATAGTATATTCAATGTCATGTTGAATATAAGTCAATGGAACATCAATATCTTCTCGATTTAATATTCAGAGCCGCTGATCATGAAGAGTTTAATTTAGACGATGCAACATTGATATAAATCAATAGATGTATCAACAAAATAAATTTAATGTAAAAAGCTTACGACTACACTGAGTTCTAATCGACTTAACATCGATAAGTACGTAGTGATTATTTCTCTTTTAAAATACATCGAATAAAATTCGATGTCATGTAGACTAAAGAAATGATGGCTGGAAATTATGCCCTAATCTGTCAAAGTTTTGTCTATTTATATAGAAGACTCTATTAAGTAAAACATTCAAAACTCTTCATTTTCCCCACTCTTTATTTTTTGCTCCCTCCTCCACTTTTGTCTATCAAGATTTCTTGTAGGTACTCAAATGACAACTAAGAACAATTCAGGATTCAATGTTGATCTTGATTCCCGTGTAGGTGTAGCATATTTCTTCAAAGGAATTTTACAACTCTTCTTCGATGATGGGTTGAACAAATTAACAACAACCAGATGTCTACTATATTCCGCAGAGCTGACAGAGTTCATAAATAGTGTCTTGATTGATGAAGATGGAACAATAATTGTGAAAATAATGGGTCAGATGTTCATATAATTTTAGAAATGATTCAATTGACTTTTAAACTACCTTCTGGTGAAGGTTAAGTAGAGTTTTTGATGTAGAGATAAAAGAAGCACTAAAAAGATGAATTTCTCTAAAGTCAAAACAAAGCATCCTTAAAAGAAAGACTTTTCTTAAGAATATGATATTCTAGTTGATCTTATGGGAAAGTTACTGATGTGCAAAATTCCAGCACATGATGTCCTTTAGGCCAAACTTCATTTGATGGGGGTCCTGGTATTAGGGAAGAAAATTTATTGGAGCAAATGTATTTTGCATCTTATAGGTCCTAAGTACAGTCATAAGGACAATGCCTATATGACATTTATGAGTTAGATTCTCAAGCAACAATATCCCATATTGTGCAAATCAAAAGGAGTAAATATTCCTCCAGGCAAAATACATTCTATAGCCTTGATCTCTAAGAAGACCAGGCAAATAGTCAAACATTGTTCTAAGAAAGATGTAACACCTCCATCCTCATCGCTTATTATTTCTCACGAGTCACTCACTTTAGAAGACATTGCATCATCACCATTATTAAATGTTATTCCAGAACCAAGTCATCTATATGCTATGAATATTGAACTACCTGCTATATAAATGCAACATCACAATAACCAACATTCACTTCTGGTTGATCACAATCAAGCAACCGCATCTTCACTTTCTCCTCTTGATATTAATAATATTCTTCTACAAGCAATACAATAGACTACTGCCTCTCTAAGTACTATTACAGTTAAGCATACTTCCCATTATAAAACCTCAATTGAGAATATGCTAACCCAGATTGGTGGAGTTCAAGTTACCATAAGACAAGTTCAAGATAGACGATCTTCTATAGAGGTGACTAGGACTTTCTTAACCTCCTTGGCTCATGAGGTTTAAAAGAGGAAGATGTATGAGTAAGACCAGTTCATGGAACCTTTAGAAGAGCATGAGGCTCTAAGTAAAGAAGCTCAGCAAGATTTGCTGAGAAGAGAAGCTGATGATCCAATTATTTAAACTCCTAAAAATGTAAATACGGATCAAAATGATGATCAAGTGGATCACAATCTTACTATTACAATTCAGGGGGAGACAAAACCAAATAATTTAACTGATATACTTATGATAGACAGAGAAGCAGTAGAAGGTATTATATCAGTTCAGGGGGAGTGTCATAACAAGTCAAGAGAAGGGCATTCATAACATAGGTTGAGGAAGGATGTACATATGATGTTTTCCATAAAAAGGAAAAATCCCTCTTAAAATAAATATAATCTACATGTATAATACTTAGATATATACAGAGAACTATGTGTTCATTTTACATATTTATGCAAATCAAACATTGTTTTTTACTATTTAATTTTTGTAAAATCACTTTTGGAACTTTACAAAATTTGTTAAGCTAAATAGTGGGTGATTGTTGGGAAAAACCCTTATAATTTACTTACACAAATTATATTTTAAGTGATTTTATATCCTTGGTGTATTACCCTTGATGTATAGAGAGGGTAATGTGGTCTTAGAAGTCATAGGTCATCAGAAGAGTCTAGAACATGAGAAAGGCATACTGAATTCTAGAGCAAAGTCACGAAAAGCCAACAAGCGTCGACTAGAAGTTGATGTAACATCGACTTGATATCAACGTTACTTTGAATAGAAGTCATAACAACATAACAAGTTAAGTCGACGTTACTTTAAGGTACATATCGAAGTATACTTCAACATGTTGTCGACGTAACGACGATTATAAAGATAAGTTAACAGACAACTGGTAAGAAGATAGATTTCAGCGCAACTATTATATAAAATCAATGTTACATCAAATAGAACTCTGAACGAGATTATCTGAGAATTAATTCAGGATTATTCAAGAAAAGATTCAATGGAATAACAGATTCTTAAAGACATTGGAAGACAGAAACAACTTTCAATAATATGCATAAAATGATTTGGAAATTTGATTCGACAGAGCAGATTTGAAAGACAATTATTTTATTCTTGCTGAAAAAGTTCTTCCGAGAATTTGTTGATCACCAAAATTTTTGAATCAGAACAGGGAGCCTGATTCAAAAAATTGAAAAGAAACTAGGGGTTATGAGAGTCTAATCACTTAGCATGTTAACAAGGGAGGGGTAGACCAATAAAGACTTGGAATGAAGCTATAAGGAAAGACATGATGTACTTAAGTATTAGTGAAATTATGGCAAAATATAGGGCACAATAGCGATAAAGGATCCATATAACTGATCCCATTATAGTGGGTTAAAGGATTGAGTGTTGTTGTTGATCAGAGAGTCTGTTCTTCTTCTTCTCTAGGGCTCTTCAAATACTATAACATATTCATTGAAAAGTAAAGAGATCATGTGGATCTAAGGGCAAATAATCCTTGAAATCTACTATATCAAGGATTCATCAGAGATACATAATTCAATTCACTAAATGCCTAAAAGTCCTCAAAATTCTTGCTGAGAGGACTCATCAAGAAGGTTAACTCTACTACATTTCTCTTCCTAATCTCCATATATTTCTATCTTACTAATTGAGAAAAAAGTTTTGAGAATCCCTTTTTAAAGGATTCATATTGTGGTTCTGAGAGTCTCCTTGTAAAAGACTCTAACTGTATTGGTTCAAGATCTCCTTATCAAAATATTTAGAGATTGGTTTTGATATTCTTCTTATCAAAAGATTCAGGCACTGTGATATTGAATTTCTATCAAGGTTGTAGAAGAATGGACGTACCCAGATTTTGGGTAACCACTATAAATTTGTGTCTTATGTGATTGTTCTTATTATGATCTTATTCATTTATTCTATGTTATGATTCTATGATTTATTGTTATTCTGGTCAGAAATCTGTGTGTTTGCAAATTTTGTAAAAAAATTCAAATAAATGAAGGACAACTTTTATTCTCTATTCACCCACTATATAGAGAATACCTAGAGGATACAATCAATTGTTCATACTTTCAAATATCGATTTTGTTTCCAAAGAATTAAAACAGGTGAAATGGGCTAATTTGTTACCCTCATAGGGTAAGGAAATGAAACCCCCCACTGACTCTAGTAAAATAGATGATGACTCTAATTGTGTGACTGATGGTGTTCTCCCATCATAAAGAAGTTGAAACATGAGAAATTATTGTGTGTGCCGCACTTCACTGCCCTCTAGCGTGAGAAGGAAGAAGTTAGAGGTAGCGGAATTAAATTGCCCCTGAGATCTAAAGCATTTGCCTCTTTTCCACTTCACATGACTGGGGAGAACCACCACAAGTCGGCATATAGCAGATTCGTGATGGTTTTCCAGGCTATTTTTGTTGTGGCTTCTATTGTGTTTCTGTGATGCATCTGTTTTGTGGATGCTCTGTGTGTTTGTTTTCTGCTTAGCTTTTTATTAGATAATTTTGAGAACTCTACTTTATAACTACTTAATACAAGTATTTGGTCTACCTTTAGGATGACAATTTAAAAGTTTAATGAGAGACAACCCAGATTCTGCTATATTGTTTATCTAACTTACGCATATTTCTTCTTTTATATCTATCATGCTGAGATTTTCCTTCTACAGGTGTGGTGATCCTTTAGCGGTGACCATGGATTGTTTTTTCAAAATTAACGCTAATCTTTTGGTATGCTCGTTTTTAAGCATGGCTAACGTCTCCCCTAACTTCTAATTTTATTTTAATGTGTTATCTTTTGGATTGCATCATTTAGATTCAGTCTGGGGAGAGCCACTCGTAATTACCCATGCACGTGCACTTTATCATAAGCATGCTAGAAGTACTTTTATTTCAATTATATTAAATAATTTCATATGCACTGCACACCACAAAACCCAATTTAGTGTGTGATTAGTCGTTAGCACATTGTGAGGCTCATTTGTTTCTTTTGTGTGATTTGGAAAAAAATTATGTGCTAGCTTAGGATTGTGAAACGGAGAAAATTTTTTACTCCTGTAGTGCTCCTAGTTGAGTGCTCACATCTCACATAGGATCTCAAGTAGAATTAGTTTTTCTTTATGCTTATAGATTTATACTTTTTTATTTGCGTAAATATTGTTTATTCTACTCAAAATTGGTGAATCCGGTGTGAATCTGAAGGTAGCATAGGGATGTGTGTAGACTATCGTTAGCCTCGTATTGCTCAAGTGGGGAGGAAGACTGATCTTTCTCGGAGGCTAAGAACTTGCCCCAAGCTATTCTCAAAGCATGGGTATTGGTTAGTTCAAGTGCGCGAGTGTGATACATGCCATTATTTTGGCATGGTTGAGCTTGTGTACCCATTCCTAACATCTTATCATCGCTAGACCCATTGTACCTACCCCATATCTTGATTTAGCTCCATTGTATCTCACCAAAAAAAATATCCTAGTCACACAAATCTGAGGTTTTCATATTTTCATGCTTGGGGTGTTGATGTGGTGATTTTATTTGTGGATGTATGGATGTGCTACATTGAATTTGTACTGGAAAAAAATTTGTGAAAATAAAATGAAAATGAAAATGATGAAAAAAGAAAAACAAATTATGAGAAAAAGCTGAAATGAAAATCTTTATGTGAAAGTTTGTTTTAGGTGTAGGCAGTGAACACACCTATGTTGTAAGTCCAGGTCTGAGGGTGTGGTATATTCGCATTGTGTTGTTGCTGCATGGATTGATCACATATTTGAGCTGATTTGGGTTAGGTGCATCGAGCATTCGTGTTTATCTTGGTTTACCCTACCTAAACCCAAACCCTAATTTTAAACCAAACCAGTGTCGTGGATAGAGTGCGAATGAGTGAGCTTATGGTCACCCACAATGATCGATATCTTTGGAGGCTGTCCTGAGCCCCGATCTTTGGCAATTCTCACCTCATCAATCAGTCTACTTTTTATCTACACGTGATCGGATGATTCACCATGATTTTATTTTTGAGTAGTAATAATATTAGACACGCTCTTTGAAAATTGTAAACTATTTTGCATAATTTAAAACTTCCTCTACTAAATTTGTATGCGGGCGAGCTTGAGACTTCATATGGTACTCCACTTATAAAATCTCTAGTCCAACTATTTGTTTTTCTTGTCCACTTGAGGGATGGTCTGTGCACCACAACGAGCAATTTGTTCACTTAGTATACACTTTCGCATGAGGTGCACAAATTGCTCGGTGTGGTGCATAATTGCGCTCACTTTTTTTAGGGGTAAGCACATGGTGCTCCCCATTGTTTTTTATGCACATATTGTTGCTTCAGACATAAGGGGGTAGAGCTCAACCCTCTTGGGAATTATTTGTATTTTGCACAGTTGTGCGATTTTCCTTCACGCAGGGTTATTTTGCCCGTGCATAACCTTTGTGCTGAAATTTGGGGTTCTGTCGCCGCTTGTGCGTTTTGTTCACGCACGATTGACTCCAACTGCGTGAGAGAAAATCGCATGAGCGACCTACTTTGTCTAAATTATTTTTGTTTTTTATTGGTCGTGTGTTTCCTTCACGCACGGTTAGATTCAATCGTGCAAGAAGAAAAACACATGAGCTAGTGTTTGGCCTGAAAATAAGAGTTTTGTCTCTACCCATGCATTTTTATTCGCACTTTTGTTGCGACCGTGCATGAGGATAAATCACATAATCATGACCCTTGGCCTGTATTTAAAGTTTTCTCGTAAATATCGCACGGTTCAATCGCACGACCCTGTGTTTGACCGTGCATGACCGTTTTCCTTAGAGTTTTATATTTAAGCGTAGATTTTTGCCCTAGGTGGGATCCCAAAGGCTCCTTTCTACCCCATCGCGCTGCTCATTTGCCTCAAATCAATAAGAGGTTCACTGGCCACATTCTTCATGCATATCCTAGGCTAGGGCATCCTCTTGGCCTCCTCCATCATTCGAGTGCTTCCATGCTCAATTTCAAGGTGTTTCTCGCTGCATACTTGGAGTTCTCCAGCGAGATTGTGACCGAAGGTGATTCACAAAGAAAATGGGCACATTGGAAGGTGGTAACGACCCTTCTCTACCTTGAATGGCAGTCGAAGACCGAGCACGGACGAGGATTGACAATCCTCTTGTTTCGACAAGGAATCTTCGACGAGTCTTCATGCTTTGGTTGTAATCTTACCTCCTCCTTATTGTAGTAGTCTTACTTTGAATGTTTGGTTGTATGGATGATTTTTGCATATCCCTAGTTATTATTTTCATGTTACTTCCATGTCTATAAGGTTGATCTTGTGATTTATGTGAAGTGAGGAGGGCTGCCATCCCATATTTTCTATCCCGCCAACATGAGAGTTTCCACACTAGCAACTGCTAGTGTCATGCATTTCAACAAGGTGCTTTTGACCGTCATTCCGCCTGTCTTCTCACCTATCCACCTACCGAAGAAGTGCATAGCGTCCTTCATTATTTCCATCCACCTAGCGAAGCTTTTGTTTTCATTTTCAAAACAATCCAAAGTCCTTGATTTTAGTTTTAAATCTTTATAATTCATTTTCTAAATGACAAAATTACACACCCCATTCTACATTCCTTATAAATCAATACTTGGGGATAACATCCCATTTTATATTACTTGAATGATCAATACACTTGCCATGAGTGCATTAATTGGTGATGACCTGAAAATATTCTACCCTAGAAGGGAAGGGTATGCTTGCTTTGCACATACATATATATGATAAATGGTTATTGCATACCCTAAAATAGGGGGACTTGCATTCCTCATTAGAACGTCTCGAGCATACATAGTAAGTAAAATCGATCTCCATGATCAGGTTGGGAGATGAGCCTCTGACTTAACTCTCATAAAACTCCGAATGGACAATGGAATAATGTGTTGGGTATTTTAAGGCATCCTCCTAAGTCCAAGCCTCTACATTGATGGTTGAGATTAGCTCCCCCCTTGCATGCTGACCGATGCCCCCCCAAGCACACTTCTCATCTGATTGGATATATTATTAGGAGAAATTCGAGATACAACCCCCAACTCGATGAATGGAAAATTGGTTTCCATAGAAGGTTTCATTGGCCTCAAAAGTTCCAGAAACTCGAATGGGAGTCTAGTTGCTTTTCAAGTTTTTTAAATCTTATCGTCATTCTCGTATTTTATGAGAGATAGTGAAACTAACCCTCTTTATGATTATTGAATCATAGGGAAAATTACCTCTAGGAATGGAGTGAGATAAAAATTAGAATGTAGGCCTTGAGTGCGTGAGTCTGACATGACCCCATGAGTGATATTTTCCTCTCCAGGTACCTACCTACACGTTTACAACATGACGAGTATGCTGGAATTTGTGAGTGCTAACAGACTAGTAAGAGCCTTACTCATACAAGCCGAGCGATCACTCAAACTCATTCGATAATATGATGAATAACTCAACAAGAACACTTAGAGTAGAGACAATTTGAGTACAACTCCACCCATATAGGCAATGCAAGAAGAGCAAACACTCAACATGTTATGTTGTTTACTAATCTACAAAGTTACACATGCATTATTTCTTAAAATTTAATGAAGCTCGAGGTCATATCAGGGGGAAACCCATCTTCACAAGTAGTTTAGAGTATGAGTCTCCGACTCGACTCTTGTAAACCCTAGGTTGGATGAAAGTACAGTGACTCGGGATAATAACCCATCCTCCTAAGACCAGGCCTCTGCATTGATGATCAAGATCAACTCACCCTTGCATGTTGGCTGATAATCCCTCGAGTATACTTCATATCCACCCACAAAGTTTTTAAAAGGGGCTCTAGTGTCATACTATAAATTGTCTTATAAGAAATAAATTGTCTGTGGAGTTAGAACTAATCGCCACAATCGGGTTGGGAAATGAGTCACTGACTTGAATCTCATAACACTTAGAATGGATGATGGGGTAGTGTGTCAGGTATTTTAATGTATCCTCTGAAGTCCAAGCCTCTACATTGATGGCCAAGATTGGATCCTCCCTTCCATGTTGACTGACGACCTATGAGCGCACTTCTCATCCAGCTAGAGATGTTATTAGGAGAGAGTCTAAAGCAACCTCCTAACTCGACGAAGAACATATCAATGTGCCTCGAGAAAATATTCTCGCCATTAAAGGCATCATTGAGCCTCAAGAGAGCTATAAGCTCAAGGTGGGGTCAAGAAATATCTTGAAAAATTTAAAGCTCATCGTCATATGGGGTTTATGGTAGTAGGTGCAGATGTCCCTCTTTGTGGTTAAGTGATAGGTCAACAAACTTCCCCAAGTAGAATAAGCAAAAGGCGAGATAAAGACCTTAAGTGTGTGCGTGTAAAAGGACGCGTTGAGTGCCACTCCCTATCCAAGTTCCTTTTACTGCTTGGTAAGAGATGGGATGGAGGTCTCGAGTGTGTGTGTCCTATAGGACCTCCTAAGAGCCATTTCCCTTTGCAAATACCTTCCCATTCGTAGCTAGGTAGTATAATGAGAATTTGTAAAAATATATGAAGTCATTCTCAATGATCGAGTTGGGAGAGGAGCCTCTGGATTAACTCTTATAACACTCATAATGGATGATAGGACAGTATGTGGGGTATTTTGATGCATCCTCCTAAGTCCAAGCCTCTGTATTGATGACTGAGAACAACTATTCGCTTGCATGTTGGCCTAACACCCCCAATCAAACTTCTTATCTGGCTGTAGATATTATCTGGAAAGAGCCAAGAGCCGACCTTCTAACTTGATGTAGAGAAGATCGTCCTCTCCTTAAAGAAAGATCCTTCATCATCGAAGAAGTCGGTGATGTTAAATCTTTTGTTGAATTCTTAAGTAACAGGGTGAATGACCCCAATGAAGAATGAGTGTGAAAGTATCTAGTTGTCTACCTAAATCACCTAGAGGGAGGTGAATAGGTGAATCCTGAAACTTTTAGTGGATTTAAATACTTCAAAAATAAGCACACAAAATCAGATAATACACACAACAAAAGCACAAAAATTTATAGTGGTTCCCTAGAATGGGTACCTCCACTATCCCGCCTCGCCTATCTAGCACTTCGTGCTAGACTCGGCTACTTCACCAATCTCAGATTATAACAAATCTTACACCTCAGAGTATTTAACTCCTACAAGATCGAAGATATTGTCCCCTAAAAACTCGGAGAACAAACTCTCCTACGCTCGATCCTCTAAACTAGGATCTACAAAACTAGAAAGTGAAACTTCCTACAATAGTTATAAAAATGGTTTTTACAAAACAATTTAGATTGCAATAACAATCTTCTTCAGATCTTAGAGAATTAATCTTCTTCCTTGCTGAAATGTAAAACTTGAAATAAATATAGAAGGAGAAGACTTGATTGAAGACTTTATTGAAGACTTGAAAACATGATCTGATCTGAGAATCGACTAGATCATGAAGAAATTATTGGAGAATTTGAGAGTATAGATCTGGTCGAAACTTTCTTCAAGAGGAATTGTCATTGAGAGGTTGGCGACGAGAACTTTTATGTGCGAATGAATTGGCCGACGGAATGGAACTTGCGAAATTTCTTGCTTGTTCACGACTAGAACGAAACTTGAGGATGGAGCTCCACGTGTACTGTACATGGCTGGTGCCCTAAAGGAAAGTCATCACAGAATTAAAATTGAAAATATGTTAATTCCATTCATCGATTCTTCACGTGACATCTCTAAAACACTCGATGAATTACTTAATCACATGAAAAATTACTCGAATCCATTCAACAAAAAAGACCTGTCTGAAAATTGAATCTAAATAAACTTCTATTCAGTGTTCACATGACCTCTCGAGAGTACTCGACGAATTCGTCGAGTATTCACGAGAGATCAATAGATCACTCAACGAATTTTACTTATCCAAAATAGAAAACGATTCCTAAGACTTTCAGAAAGTTTACGAGTAAACTCAACAAATTCTACGAGTGCTCTTGTGAAGTCCAATGAATGGCATTAGTCTGTACATGAGGACTCGATGAATTTTACTTAGGGAAATTTTTACTATTCTTAACTTAGCAAGCAACCCTTCCTTCATTCTTTTATTGGACTTGGAGGTGAAGTACACCCTAATAGAGAGATTACACATGAGTCAACACCATGTCCTACACAATGAGTAATTATATTGCATAGTCCTGTATTTTATGATCCATTGTAATCTTACATTGGTGTGTAGTTAGCAATTAAAGTCCTGCAAGTATATAACTAGAATACAATATCAAATACAATCTAAATTCATCTTAGTTCAAGGGGTGACTTCTTAAAATCAAGGCTATTGTGAATATAATACCCAACAATCTCCCCCTATTTGAAAAATTCAGAACCCTATATACTAAGGTTAATTTCACAAAGAATAATAAAATTATAATACATAGAAAAAGACACAATGAAATACAAGTAGAAATAAATCATCAAAACATTAATATCTATATAAAAATATCTTGCAGGCATTCACTATTCTCAT